>CM051634.1:5088138-6291888 GCA_028020825.1 Podargus strigoides | reverse complement strand
ACCCAAAGAACTGGTTGAATGGTTGGGAGAAAACTTCCCCTGGTGTTATTTCCTCACAGAAGGTATCATTTTTAATGTAATCCCAGAAACATACGCTGAGCGTGTGATAGCCCTTTATCCATGTGCCCACATTCCACAGGAAATCGAAAAACCATGAACTCCTCACCTTACCAACCCACAGTGCAAGCTGGATAACAACCACAGTAGCCTTAGTCAGAGGACCCATGTTTAGATAAGGGGCTGCAAAGGGGAAAAGCATAGCCACGACCACGTGCCACCCGAAGCAAGGTAAACTAGACCACATGGTGCTGCCTAACAAAGATCCCACGTTCATTGCACAAAAATCAGGTTAGCCGGGAACTGTTATTCCCTTTTCACCCTTTTTCCTCAATGCCCTCGTGCCCCACGTTGGGCGCCAAAATCTGTCCCGGTTTGAAAGACAGGTGTCTGCTAAGGAAGGCAGGAGCCCCCCTTGGAACAGAGAAATACAACCCCCTCCCCTCCGAATTGTTATAGAATTGAAATTAAGGGGCTTTCAGGCAAAGATATGAGGAAAATGGGAATAACAGTTTTTACTAATATATACAACAAAACTATAATACAGAGAAACTGGTTACAGGCCTAACAGAGTCAGGGATACAACCTGGCCCCCCGCCGGGCAGGGTGCTGGTACCAGTCCGATCCAGTGGCAGCTGCAGTTCTCTCCGAAATGGTCCGGTTAAAGCGGTGGTCCGTAGGAAAGGAAAACAAAGTCTGAGCAATCCGATTTCGGTGGCAGCTGCAGTTCTCCTTTAGATGATCCCGTTGAAGCGGTGATCTTGTAGAAAAGAAAACTGGTCCTCCTCCGAAAGTCCGGCCGCGGTGCAGTCCCTGTCCTCTGGGATCCCAGCGGGTAAGGCCCCTCGCGCTGCTCCAAACCCCAAAGTTATCTCCGGCGGGAATGCTTGGCTCCACCCCTCCCCCTCTGGCCGGGGCATCTCACAAAGAGATGGTGAGTCCTGGGGCAAGGCCCTGATGGGCGCATTAACAGAAGAATAGTCCCGAGGGGCGAGGCAAGGAACACCGGCGCCAGGCCTCAACGGCTCATGGTAATAGAATACATTGCAACCCAGGACAGACTCCCTGTGATTGTTTCCAGTTCATTCAGTTTTCTTCCTCAATCTGCAAGTCACGTTTCCACAGTGGGAACTCTAGTCCCAACAGGCTTGTTCAGAGGACACAGAATCTCAGGATGCTGTGAAGAAATGTGTAAGAGAATTCAGCACTTAATAGTGCCAGCCATGAAACAGAAAGCTGTTCTCCGCCATAACCGTATGGAGCTGCCATGCTGCTGTAGTAAAACCAGCAGTAACATATTTCCATCACTGTAAAAAATAGGAAAGGGAAGATAAAAAGATCTGAATTGGCATCATATGATGGGAATTTTTTTCAAGCTCTGACACAAAGATCTTGTCTTAGCTTAGAAAATCTATTTGTTTTTATCTTCTTCCATTTCCCTCCATCAGCCAGGGAACAATAACATTCTCCATGTAACTTCCCCCAGCTTTGATGATTTTCTGAACTGGGAGCAGAGAAATTATTTATGGCATCTTTAGGCATTTTCTTCACATACTTTATTCCATTCATGCTTGGGACATGCACACCACTTGTGTTTTTAAAGAAATTTGGAATTCAATGGGCAATACAGAGCATTACCGCACTACTAAGTAGACATTGTAGAGTGCACACAAAATACTAAACTGAAAAGTACAAGCAATTACTGACTTTAGGGGAATGCAGCATTTTGGAGGTGATGATACATCAAAATAAAGGAGGAATCTGGGGCTGGATCCAGCCTCCACTGTAGACAGAGACTGAGCTCTCATTAAGCCCAAGGAGAGGTTCAGCTGTACTCAAGCCCATATAAAATCATGCCATTGAAATACCATGGAAGAGTTAATGGAGGGAAAAGCAAATAATTAACAATTTATCCACTACATTTAGTCTCTCAAATGCTAATTTGCTCCATAAAAATACAAAAGAAAATAATAATCATATATTTTACAGAGATTACAATACCAGTTTGAAATGTGAAGAAATAAATCAGCTGGGATAAAAGGAACTTGCCTTGATTTCTGCTTAAAGAAAGGAAAGCACCTCAAGAAAACAAAAGTGAGGGAAAACAGAATACCATATCAAAGCAGCATGAATCTCTCTTGTCTGAAAGAGATCCAAGCTCCAAAGGCTGGAGTCCAGTTCTTCCTTCAACTTCAAAGCATATCTGGGAAACAAGCATGACACACCTGGACTGCCTTGATCCTGGTGAAAAGTCTCTCACTGATTTCAGGAAGGTTTGTGGTCCTGTCTATCTCTGGACTAAAAACCTGGCTGGCTCAGATAAATTGAAGATTTTCCCTGAAATCCAGTGGGTCTGATCAAAGGGGTAGGGTAACTAAAAAATTAAGCCCTGCTTTATTGGTTTTAGTTTTCTACCTAACATTAAACCATTGCCTTTTTTCTCACTATAATGTTTAAAACCTGAATATCTAGCCATATGTAATCTTCTTCTAGCTCCCACCTGTCTGTCACCTGAACACTTTGCATTAACACTCAGACAGGGAGACAGATCATAAAAGAAAGACAGGAAGAAACTCAGTCCAGGAACCCAGACAACCTCCATCCAAGACATACCTGTGTCTCTCCCCCTCTTTCTAGTGAGCAGGGGGTTTGTTGGAACACTTCTCCCAGCCTCTCCTGCTTCAGGACCATCAAGTGGATCACAAGCACATCGAATTTTGGCTTCTCAACATGAACAAGAAATACAGAAATATTTTTAAAATGCCTGGCATCTGGTTTCAATTAAGTTTATCTGCATTAATAAAATACATTTCTCACTCAGTGGATAAGGATATTTTTTAATCTTTTATACTGTCATCCAATAAGCCTGAAAACTGATAAAAAGTGCATTCATGTGCAAATCAGTCCTTTTTAATTTCCCTTTACTTTTTTTTTCAACTCCAATATTTTAAAATCCAACTTCTTTCTGAGTCATGTAAATAATTGTTATTGGCATTGCTAGTGACAAATGTACAAAAGTAAACTGTCAGCCACTGCAGAGAAGACATGCATCAATGAACTGTGCTGAGACTCAGAGGGCTGGTGATGACATACAGAGCCTTTCATGCTTTGATCATCAGTTTGGGCCTGCAATGCTCAAACAGATCTACAGTTGTAATCATGTGGTAATTACCTGGTTGTCTCTATATGATTGCTGGTGTTTTTCTTTCCCCCCCAGTGGACAGGTATTCTACTTGATGGGAGTAACTACCTTCTCTTTTGCTATCAATCTCAACCATTCAGAAATTATTCTACTCCTCTCCCAGGCTCCCTTTTCCTAAAAAGTCTATGTCACTCTTAGAAGGCAGCACTTAACGATAGCTATCCATTTTCCAGCTCACTTTTATTGTCACCCTTTTTCATCCACTGTAACAGTGAAAGAACTCCTTTAGGGGGAACCAGGAGGAAAGAAAAATCTTTCTCATTAAAGACTACGCTCCCCAGCTCCTGCTGTAGAGTCTGGTGACAAACCCACAAACAAACAGGTGAAAAAGTTCTTTCAAGTTCTTCACAAATATCAGTTCCTAATATCCCTGTGAAGTCCTCATGGACCCTGTTTATATGGACGTACAAAGAAAGCTGTGGTCCAACTTTTGTCTGCTGAGGTGGTTCAGATCAGGGGTTATGTCATCCCTCTCTAGAAACACTACACTTCGAAGGCAACCTTGTCCATCCTTATCCCTCCCTATTTCCTTCATCTCCCAGGGAGGGCATCTAGCTGACTCTTAGCACTTCTCTGCTCTGAAGACTTTTACTATGTAACTCAAGCCAGGTTGTACCTCTCAGTGATTTTCTCAATTTTGACAGCTCAAATAGAAGTCACGGAGGATATTCAGATCATTTCACTCCCACTCCCTTTTCCCCGGGAAACACAGCTTTTGAAGAACATGCAAATTGTCCCTTCAGATTTCCTGCTAGTGGTAAATATATTTGGTTTTGTTATTTTATTTTCCTGATCCTCGTTCAATGAAACCCACAAATGAAGTGTTGCTTGTCAATCAGGTCATCAGCTTAGAAAATATTTAGCAGCAAAGCAACACAAAATGAAGCAGCTAGAGTAATTTTCTGATCAGTCTATTAGACATTTATCCATTTGAACAGTTCATACCTCTGTTCTATGTCATCTGGCAACTTCAGACATCTGAAAATTATATTCTTTCATCAGATATAAAGTCTGTAGCTTTCATTAAATTATTCATGATAAGAAACATTTTAGTCAATTGATGAATTGCTATTACAGTTGAAACATAAATCACCGCCGTGCCATTACCACAGTGTGGGAGAACTTGATGGACTTGCAGTAATTTATGAATAAATACAAAGAATGGGAACATTGCAATAATCTTGAAGCAGCCAAGGGCTTCTGTGTAAATGAGAATTTGTGTACAGATAAGTCTGTAAAGAACTTTGTAAATTAAATATTTTTAAAAATGAAAAAAAAAAAAAAAAAAATCCAGTTACAAAGTCAGTAGCTTCGGTGCTGCAGGGAAAGCACAGACTGCAAACTCCATCCAGCCCTGTGGGTAAGTCCCCTCTGAGCTCTGTACCTCAGATCATGTAAATCTGGACTTATTTTCCCTACATGAATGGCAATTGCTGCCAGGCACACCCTACATATCCCAGTCACAGCTGAGGAGCTACCTATATGAGTGGTAATTAGAGCAGCCACTGTATGTTTAAGTTAAAGGAACCAGCAGTCTGACTATCCTGCTTAAAACAAAGATCTTTCTATGCTAGAGTCAGCATGTTCTGGAGTACGACAGTCCTTTAAATGTATTTGAAAGGAACTGAGAACATACAAAAGAAAGGTAACTTTTCCATGACAAAACCCAATGGTTTCACCTGGGACCTGCCATATGGGGAAGTCCAGGACTGATGCTTTTTCCACAGCTGCATGTCCCTATCCCCCCATTATTTGCTGTAAGAGTGACCTGGATTAAAGACAAGAAAATGTGAATGAATCCATTTCCTGGGTTCAGTCAAAAGCCCAGTGAATTCTGTAAAATTGTTCATTGACTCCTGGTGTTCAGCTCAGGCTTTTGGGAAGGCAGGTGCCAGGATATGTATATAAATTGACTGATTCAACAATCTTTAAAAAAAACCAAACAACAACCCAGAAACACTCAATAAAACCCCCAAACAACAAACCCCAAAACTGAATTGTTTTCCATCAGAGTAGAGACACCTTTATAAGCAAAGTTTTTCACAATTTTACCCAGCATGTATCTGCCAATATCTTAAACCGTAGTTTAAAAATCCAACTATTTTTATCTAATTTCACTATTCACCATGCCATAATGATTATAGATCATTTCTATTCTCAAATTAACCTCGGGGAACATTTAGATACTCTTTGGGAAACACTCAGAGGACTATGGAAGTCTCCAATTTCTACATCAACAGAGAGCTTTTCATGCTTGGTTAAGTCTGGAACTGCCTGTTTCTAATTTGTTTCTCCAGATGAATATTTATTTGATTCACAGATGCTTTTAAATGTATTGCCATCAAGAAGCCTGGATACAAAAAAGAAACTCCTGCTTTGCTTTCCTGTGTGTTACTAGTAAGCTACACGTTTATTTGACCTTCCAGTTAAGTAACATATAGAGCCTAAGAAATATATAGAGCCTAATCTTAGATATATAAAAAGTCCATTCATTTTGAGATAGTTGTTTAGTTGATAAAGAGCAAAAGTATTAGCAAAGGTGGGGGATTTTGCTGTAAAAACCATTTCTTGCATCTCTTTTCATGTTGAATGGCAAGTTCCTGACTCTGAACACTGCTGAGTTATTATGGCAAAAAGCTTTAGAAGGAAGGCTGAGTAATAAAACTAAAAAGATCAACAGACATGGAAAGAGAAGTGATAAGGCAGAAAATACAAATAAAACGGATCAGAGATCTTAAGGAGATGGTGCCAGATAATCAGTGGTAGAGTCAGTGGGGTCACCCTGCCTGTGCTGACTGAGTCTGCCAGTCCCTGTGAATCCGTATGCAAAGCCAGCCATAAGCAATTGATTATTCAGCTACTGCTATAAACTAGAAAATAAATTGTTCCATTAAGAAAAGATACTTTAGCTTCAGCTATGATCAGTGAATCTCTTTCTTTGCTTTTTCTCTGCTTTCCATTTGCAGTGCATCCCCCTCCAGCTCCTTGGACTCTTCCAGTACATCTTAATTACCCGTGATGAGCAATTGCCACTGAGCTGCTGGCAATGCAATGAATCAGTTTAAAAGTACAGTGGCTCATGTGCAACTTCTGCTGCTATAGATTACTGCATTAAGGAATACTAGTCACCCAGAAAATCCCAGAAGAGAACCTCATTGTGGTTTAAACTGAGTATGAAAACTGTAGGTTCACATTTTAACGTGTTTCTTATTGGATTTGATTTACCACAAGAGACCCAGCATAACTCCTGTCTTATAAGTAACTCCAGACACAGCTGTGTAGAAGTCTTGGAGACTGTTTCAGGATGATTATAAATAAAGCTGTTAGAAGTCTGTCCCCACTGGGCCATTTGTTTGTCCATAAAATGACAATGTTAATGCTCTGTTTTCAACAGCTTTTTTCCATAAGCATGGACAAGATTTTGAGCTCGTATGAAGTCCAGCCAGCCAGAAATTGTAGCCAGGTCCTGTGGTGCCATTTATCCTTGTCATTACATCCTCAATGGTTAAGAAGTAGAGATCCAGCTGCCAATTAAAGCAAGAGTAACCCTTAAAATAGACTAACATGTGCCTGAAGTTATCTCCGCTCGATGGCCTAATCCTGCTCCCAGGGAATTCTGTGAAAGCTGCCTGACTCCACTGAAATCCTCTCCTGCCCAAACCAAGGCAGCTGCACTAACACAGCTGAGGCTAAAACTCATGCTGTAATGGGGTCAGGAGAAAAAAACAAGGATTTTTTTGAAGGAAGCGCCCACGTGCCGTAAGCTACATACTGGGATGTACCCAGGAATGGCCAGTTAGGATTATTTGGTGGGTAGGTATAAATGTACTTTTGGGTTTATATTTATAGCCAAATATAATGAAAGCTGAAATAGGGAAAGAAACATCTTTTTAAAATTGAAATAGCTGTTACTCATTCTGACTCTGGATTTGTAATCAGCTTTATCAATTTAATTTCATTGGTAGCATGTTTTGTGGCAGCACCTTTCTCAGGTTCAGAAACAGCTGAACTCCCTTTATTAAAGCCCTGAGTGTTTCTTATGCTTGATTAATGAGTATATCAAAATATTATATGGAATTTATCACAAAGCAGGAAACTGAGATTTTTGGGAGGTAGATACAGCTGTTAGACCATGTAGAGAGGACTACTGAAAACGCCAGGAGAAAAGCCAGACCAATCAAAACTGAGCTTGCAAAGAGAGATCAGTGAGAAATAAACACTGTATGCCTGATAATTTGGAAAATGAGTCAGACAACACAGCAGGCTCTCTCCAGCAGTGCACACGTTTCTCAGAAGCTTAACAAAACGCTGGCAGCATTTCAGGGTTCCCAGAATATGTATCCAATAATTCCATACAAATAACTGGGTCATGAGCACATTTAAATCAGTTTATCTATGCAGTGCTGTCTACAAAGCCTCTCTGTTGAAGAGCAGTGGGATCTACTCAGAGAGAGTTGATAGAGGAACAGGAGTTCCTCCACCACACTCATCTGTTCCTCTCTAGCCACAGGTGCTCTCTCATCTTGTATTTTTAGTTATTTGTTGTAAAAGGACTTGGAGAAGCCAAGTTGCTCTGGTTGCAGTGAGAGTCATCTTCTACTTGATCTCTTTCAAAACTAAGAACTACCACAACTTCAGGGCAAGGAACACCAGTATTGATGGTTACTTGCAGGCACTCACTGTGGATGGCAGTCACCCACATGCAAGGGGATAACATAACTTTGATCCATCACCCTACTCCCATGTGAAGCCCCCACTTAAACCAGTGGGACTTGCTCAAGTGCCCCTGAGCAGATTTCAAGTGAATTTTAAACCACCACACACATCTCATGCCAATCCTGTTTTCTTGCTGCAAGACAATCCAAGATTGCCTCTGGATGGTCACAGAACTCTCACAGCAGAGGTGATGTGAAGAACAAAATGATCAGATGGTTCCTGGGATGACAACTGAGCTAGGGAATGTTGTTTCAGGAGTGCTGGGAAACCACATGGCCCATATGCCACATTACGAGCTGCAAGCCTTGCAGTTTTGGCTTCTTGTTCTTTGTCTCAGTTCTATCTTTCACTGCATCCTTCAAAGCAGGAAATCATACAGCCCTAAATGACTTAGTCCAGATCTTTAAGTTCAGCTACATGGTTATCTACAGTTACAGTTTTAAAGTGTTACTCTTGCAAAGCAAGGTCAGGGATTATATTGCTAGATGAAAAGGAAATCACCACTGAAATGCAAAGCCAAAATAGGGTGGGTTGGTTTTTTGGGGTTTTTTTTGGGGGGGGGGGGGTGGGGGGACTAAAAAAAAAAGTAGGTCTATTCAGCTCTGTAATCCCCACAATAGTCAAAAAATCTCATTAATATTTGAGGATCCAAAACAAATCATACACTCTTGAAGCCAAAAATTCACATCAGTATTTGTGGATCCAAAACAAACCATACACCCTATTTATGATACACTTATATTTACAGGACAAATCTTATCTCAAGGGGACAACATGACTGTTTGGACATTGAACCTTCCTTCTCCAAGTTCACACATTCGACCTCCCCTTGCAGCATACAAAATCAATGCATGCAAATCCTTTTTCACAGCTCTGCTCCCATTTAAGTCAACGGCAAAACTCCCACTAAATTGAATGAGGGCATATTTTAATAAACTCCATGAAAATAGCTCACCAACCTATAGTCTGAGTAAAAATTTGGAATGCAGCTGATGTAAAGCATTCAGGAGAACGTGCAAAATAAGAAAAGCAAGTTTCATATGCATTTTTGCCAAGTCTAATCATCCCTCTGCTAATCCTGCTGTTCCAACAAAGAGTTGTATAAAGTCTTTTTAAAGCAAGTCACCCCCTATTCAAACCTCCCTCTGGACAGATACGCTGCCTATATCTTTCACACTCAGGATGACCAGCCTGCCAAAGATCAGATTCTGTCCCCTTTTTTCATGCCAACACTAACTTTCTCAACAGCAGATCATTGATTCGGGGATGCAAACATCTGTTTAATATGTGGCTGCACTAGGTCCAAAGAAGACAGGATAAACCCAGCATTACTTCTGCAGAGTCATCATGAGAGGTGGCCATTCCTAGCAGTAGGAGAAGTTAAATCTCAGGGGTGCTGTCCCTGAGGATTCAGAGGACTTATGTTTAAAGGTATGTATTGAAAGGGAAAATAACTGGCCCTTGTTTAATGAATCTGGCTAGCAAACAGCAGAACTGGAGACTTCCTAGATTTTGCCCAGGTGTGTGTGTGAGGCACAGGGAGAGGAAAGAAGTACTCAGCAGTGACAGTGTTTGTCAGAGTCATTAGAAAAACCATTTTTCCCCCAGCTTCATGGCTAAAAGTAGCATTTCAAGAAAAATATGGTTTGCTGTGACTTGGAAACCACTACAACACCACTGCTTGCCAGAAGCACATGCAGGCTTGTAATCCTTTTGTAAGCATTAGTTTTGGAAAATGGCTGTAGAATATCTTCCAAATCTTTGCAAATTAAGGCAGCGCTCTGTTGGAGAGCGCCCTGGATGCCCTGCTCCCCATCCTCTGTGTTTCATCTTACTAGTTCATCCCTTCCCTGCTGCAATCCCCAGCCTTCCTCTGCAAATGCTGCCACACTGCAAGTGGTGCCACATCTGAGAGATAATGTCATGGTCAGCTGCCTTCCCACAGGAAGCCCCCACAGATACTGCTGAGCCTCACACTGTGAAGGTGGGATGCAACTCTCTCCTCAAAGTGAGCACAAGGCAATAAACAGGAACAGCAATTAAAAATTCTTCTAAAATGAAGGACTGAATATAAGAGGGAAAGGAGGAGGCAGATGCTGTGCTAACAGGGTTGCCTTCTTCAGCTCTGTCCCCTGAAGCACCAGTCTGCAGCTGGGGGCTGTGCAATGTGCTGGAGTGCACGGCAGGAGCTGCCCAGAGCTGCTCACCCTGTTTTCCAGCAGTGTGCTGCAACAGCGGGGCTTCCAGTGATGAAATCCAAAGAGCAGCAGCTTAATTTGGGAGTCTGGAAATCAGGACAAAACTTTGTGTGAGCCTGGGTTCAGCTTACCACTGTTTTCCTTCTAAATCTGTTTGTCTTATCTTTCAGACAGGAAATAATTTGCTGGAGGGACAATGTTGTCATGTATGTGAAAAACCCTCCATAGAGCCCTGAAGGATATTCTATATCCTAATAAGCACAAAAAATTAGATGAAAGTGTGAAAGCATCATCTCTCAAGTGGTGTTACATGGATAAATAAATTTGTGATGCATATATATCTACATATATTTATGTATGCACATCCAGACACACATATATATATATGTTTGTGTGGTTTATATACACAAGTATGTATGAAAACAATATTGAGTAATTTTAGTCTGGAAGTGACATGTAAAACAGCAAGGCAATTGCCAGTAGAGTTGAAGAAGGTGACAGAGGTCACAGAACCACTGGCAATCTGTCAGAGCTCTGCAAGTGTAACACCCACCACTAGAAGACTGATCTTGAGATTTCAGGTCTAGAGGAACAGGAAGGTTCACTAGTATGAAACTTGTGACACGTGTTTAGGAGCATGGAGGAGCACAGAGTGCCTGCCTTTGCTCAGTGCATGGCACACAGCAGGGAGCAGTGAGGGCAATGCCCGCTCTTGGGAGGGATCCCACAGCCAGCATCAGGCACCCGTCAGAAGCATCAGATGCACAGCAGCACTACGATCCTTGCCCTCATTATTCACAGATCTAGTAACCTTGTCACAAAAAGCACTGAATCCAACGGAATGGCTGAGGACCGCAGCAGCTATCCACCTCATACATCTTTGTACTGTCCCTTCCTCCAGCAGAGGTGCAGTGTAAGAAGCAAGGCAGGGAAAACACTACGTCTGTCTTCTTTTCCCATTGCAGGAGGGGGTATGAACAAAGTTCTGATCCAGTGCTGTCACCCTTGTACAACCTGCTGTCATCGTGCCTCCTGTGAAGCATGTCACAGCAGGGCAGAAGACAGGGATGCTTCTCTGAAATGATGTGTCAATGCAATTTAAGCATTTCACAGACAGATCCTTGGCACAGGTTTTGATGGAAGTCAGTGATGCTGCACTGATTTACACATCAGCTGTGGTCTGGGGCTACTTTTATTTTTGGAGAGCTGGTCAAGATGCTGGGAATTAGTATTCCCTAATATATGAACTCAAAGGCCAGCACAGAGATTGCCAGGGAAGTGACCCTGGGAGAGCCTTTCTTGGCTATGCAAGCCAGTGACCCTCAAGTATCTGTTTCCAGATAAAGCAGGCAGGTGTCACCTCCCTTTGCTTTAAATGTCCAAAATACAGATATTTACATGTAATCTGTTTGAACCTGTAGTCTCTTAAATCAATGAAAGGAAACCAGACCTCATATTGAAGTCTTCTCTAGGAGGGAATGACTTGCATCCTCTCAATGACTTTTAGGATAACCTCAACGTAGCCTGAATATGAAGTATTTAAACTTAATTATACGCACCAAAGAGCAAACAAGACCATCCAAACACAATCACAAGCTTTCCCCCACAGTTTTATTTTCCAATGACTCACATTGATGAGATATTATTTTCTTTCAGGCATTTACTGTCGAGATATAAATAAGAAATAAAATTTCTAGACCAAAGCATCCATGCTAGTGAACAGATATAATTTGTGAGCAAACAACAAATTGTTCACTACATCAGACAGACCTTTCCTGCTACAAAAAGACATTATGATGGCTGTTTCAATGGCACATCATACTGTTCACATCCTTTTTAGCTTGTGGACAAACACTAGGTCAGCTCCCTATTGAGGTGCTCTGTAGCCTCCTAAACACCACAGGGACAACGTCACTGCAACAGTCAAATACACAAAGTCTCATTTAGCAGTCTTAAGACAGAGAAACTTGTCATTCCCAATGCAGCTATACCACTGATTTAGCAAAGGAAAAACTCTCAGATGGCCCTACCATGTCCAAACAAGCCCTTAGGGCAGCTGGGTTCCTCTGCCTACAGCCAATTTTTCTAAGTTGGAGGAGCAGAAGGTTTATTCAAAACCCTTTTGGGATTTCCAGGGAAGCCTGAAAATTCCCCAGGGAAGAGAAAATGTCTGCCTTGCAGGTGCCCTATCATGTGCTGCTGGAAGTTCTCTGCAAGCTTTTGAACTATGGCCTGGTTTCCTTTTTCTTCTGTCTGAAGGTATTTATTTAAATTTGCAAACAATTCCTTCACATGCTAAATTTTTGAACAAGTTTGTTATTTGCAAACTTTTCATCCAGTTCTACAGACCATATTTCATGTGATCAGTACAGTCAAAAGCCTGTTTTACAGTAAACTTTTTACTGTTTTACAGTAAGCAACTATTTATTGTAAAAAGAACTCTATAAAATGCATCCTATTAAACTCATAGGAAACAGACCTCACCATTCATATTAATCTCTTTTGTTGTATAATTTCTAGCATTCCCAACACCACAGATGACATTTTCAGGAGGTGTTGGTCTACATGGTTGTAACCTAGAATACAGCCCCCAAAACTGTATGTTCTTATGCATATGTTCTTTCATTTATGCTGATGATATGGGACGTAGGAAGAATCCCCTTCTGTGCCTCAAAGTCATGCACCAAAATTTCTTTTCCTACATCTCTGCCTGCTCCAAATACAATGAAAGTTATCAGAAATGACTGCTAATCAGTTTTTCTTCCAGTGTTTTTTCAGAACAAGTGATCCAGGACAGTTTTTGCCCATCTGGCTTCCTGCTCATGCAAACGCCCTTCCTGGATGCTGGCTAATTCGGTAATGTAATAGTTTATGCTTCTAATGATCTGATTTACTTAGTGAAGCAAACAATATGCTGGTGTATTTATTCATGTCATTTATGTAACTGTTTGCACATAGACTTTTCAGTTACTGTGAAGTAATTGTGATGGTATTGAATTAGCATAAATCTTGTGTTTTGCAGCTCAGGAAGTGTCCCCTTTCGATTTCAGAGGGCAAAAAGAAGTGGGAGGATGATTAAACATTTGAGAATGAAACACACTCATTAACTGTATCTCAGTTTATGAACTTCAGAGGTTAAACATTAGCTACAAAAAAATCTTTTAATCAAGATGGATCAAGCCTCTCCACTTAAATGCATTATCCAAATTTACAGTCATCTCTAGTTAATGAGTCAGTCTGAATTAGCCTTTCAAAAGAATTAAGGGAAAAGAATAAACACTTTGATGGTGTTTGAAACACAAGCTGAAGTAATTGAATCAGTGTGTTAAATCTTAGATCGAGAACTGAGTGGCTGAAACTAGATGCAGTGGTTATTTTGATAAGCTATTCTGTACAGGGAGGTCCCCCACAACAACAATTTATCTGAAAGCAGAATTTACTTATATTATCCTCATCCAAAAATGGTACAACAGGGGTTGAAACATGCTATTTCTTCCTGTTACATTCCCCTGTGAATTCAAGATAGATTATATCCTTTAGTTCATGGCTCATACGTAAATAAGTTGTAAAAACAAGACTTTCTGAGCAAAACTCTTGAGAGTCCAACTGGGAAGAATAATAAAACTTTCATCTTCCCAGGTCTCTGGGATGGTGTCTGTAACAGATAGGCTCTCTGCATTCACACTATAAACCCACTTTGAAGTTCAACAAAATTATTAAATTGGGAATTTCCTACAGTAGAACAGTAGGAGAAATCCTGTCTCCTCAAGGATTAGTTTAATTGAACAAGTTTTAACATATAATGAATCAGATCCCTCAAGATAGTGTCAAGATGAAATCCTGCATGAGTGGGTATATAAGGGCTGGTACACAGGAGCTCTTTGAGCACTTTACCTACCAGAATGAGTTGCTAAAGGGAGAAGCCAGTCTCGCTGGGTCCTTATGTTAGTCCTAGGCTCCTGGCTGCCCTCCCTCTGTGTGAAACTCCCTGTGAAGCAAACAAGACCTTACTTATGTTAGAAATCTCATTAATGGTCAGAGTTAACTTCTGTAACTAAGATATGATGAAACAAGAACCAACCAAGCATTTTTTTAACAAAGTGATAACTTCAAAGCTATCCATACGCTTGAAAGTGATCTGTAAAACCAACCACCCTTTTATGTTCTCTGACTCGAAGTGGCTTTTCTGACACAGCTGAAAGGACAAATAAAAGCGGGCATCAAAATCCAGGTCTGAAAAAAGCAAGCAACCATATTCAAGAAGGGATAACTTTTCTTTTACAGTGTCTGAAAGCTGGAGAAACGCATAAAACGTTTCTGAATTAGGAGCTCTCTAAAAACTGTGTGCTGCTCAGGTATCACGTTATGAACCCACTGAGAAAGTGAATACACAAATAAACCTACAAATTTAGGCTCACCTGGGTGACTGCCCATGGCTGCTGGAGCCCTTCTGTCCTCCATGTCCCCCTGCCTGGAGCAGGCTGCCCACAGACCTCCTTTCAAGGCGGGGGAAGCAGAGGGTCTCGGGTAGGCTACCCACTATGCAGACAGAGGTTTGCTGTCTGAGAGACACTGGTGAGGGATAAAAGACAAAGCTTCAGGCATAGTTAAAAACAGTTTCCAGCAGAGGGAAGGAAAAAAAAAAGGGGGTGGGAAATGCCATGCAGAATAGTGAAGATCTGAAGAAAACATCACGTAATATTAACCAGATTTTTGTGTGGGAGAAATAAGCATTGACAAAACTCACATGTCTGAAGGGAATTTAATTGAAAGATTAAACATAAGTCAAGGCTCAGAGGCCCAACAGCAAAAGACATCATGCATTAAAAGTAGCAAGTCGTGCCCTTGCTTAGAAGAGACTGTGTTTAAGCGTGTGCCTCGTACTGGCACAGCCTGATTAGACTGCTTATAAAGTCTAAATAAAGTATATATGCTTATAAAGTAATCTGAAGCCTCTTATTAACCATGAATTTTTAAAGTTTGTTTTTAATAAAGAGACAATGCACATGTCAAAGCAAGTAAAAAATGGTTATAGAAAACCTCTTTTCCAGCACACTCAGATATGCTTCACTGATCACCAACATACAAAAAGTAGACTGCACTGGGTTTTGGAGGTGAGAAATGGAAAAGATCTATTAGGTCATCTTGCCCAGCTCCCAGCTAAAGCAGAGGGCTTTTTCTTTGAGTAGGTTACCCAAGTTCTCAAGAAAACTTTCCCTTGGACTAAATAAACTATTGTATAATGATCTCAGTAATACCAGTATTACTCCTGACCTTAAACAGTGTATTCCATGTGTTTAAAATACTCTTACCGGTAGATACCGGTGTAAGGTTCCCACGGCGTAACAGACCAAGACACGTAGCTCCTTCTAAAGACTCAGCTGTGGTGGAGTTCACAGTCCCCCTCCCCATCTCTATAAGAAAGGATTCAGGGGCTACTCAGAGCTTGGATGCTGAGAGAGCCTCTGAGCAAGGGAACAAGCCATGGAAGAGTCCTTTGCTCCCCTCCAGGCAAGGGGGGACATGTGCCACTGGCTCCTGCATACTACAGCTGTGTGAAAGCAACCACAAAGTGAAACAAGGAAGAAATAAGATGATTAAACCTTCACAAGCTTGTCCATGGACATTAAGGGGAGATTTGCTGAGCACAGCAAGGTACTGTTTGGAGAAAGAAAAAAAAAAACCCCTTAATATTAATGATAAATCTTACGAAGTTTTCTTTAAAGAAGCATGTTAATATTGTGCTTCACAGTTACTAGGAGTATTATAAATCATTTCACAGAAATGTAGGTCACCTCCTGAACCAGCGGTTCGATGCATAAGGGAGCATGGCAGTTTCCAGCAGCCCTGGTTTCAGCTCTGCCCCGGCAGAGTACCAGCCAGGGAGAGAGCAGATGCTGCCTGGGAGCAGATCCTGGCCTTGCTGGAGCCAGCAGCACCACCTTCCTTTCACATACACTCCTCCCAGGGAAAGAGAAGCTGGGATATATCCTCTTAGCATTTCAATTATTTACTGGCAGAGGTTTCCCAAAGCTGGGGTGTAGACCCTGATTCCAGCCAGACTACTCAGCAGAGCAGCTCAGGGGGAGGAGAGAGACCGTGGGAATTCCCAGTATAGCACAGTGCAGACAGTGGGGAATAGTAAACTGTATTTCTATTTGTTTCAGATTTTTTTTTTAATAAGGACAAAGGAAGAGACAGAAGTTGTGAGGGTAAAGAGTTGAACACTGTCATTTGACTTCTGTAATCAGATTAATGCAATGCCAGAGCATCCAGGTCTGGACATACTAAGAGTACAGAAATTGCAATGATGCTTCATGCTGTGAAGGCAATTAGAAAAGCAACAACATAGTTTAGCAGATATTTTCTTGACCTGTACTGAGAGTAAAGATAGGAAGAAGGCAATGAGGAGACGTAACATTTTTCTTCATTCTTTCCCTTAAAATAGACAGAGTTGCAACAAAAGTTCACATCTCAGCTTTGTTAAGGCAAGGCTAATGGTAAACTGCTCTGAGTACCAGCCTTATCTTTCTTTTGATCACAATAGCCTTGCTTTTTAAGACTGAAAAGCTAATGTGTTTGATGGCCATAATTTGGCAGGGAATTATTGCACTGCTGATTGCATTTTTTTACAAGTAGCAGGATTAGTTTTCATTTTCTGTCTCCTTTTAACACTGCCAAATTTAATTTAACAGTAGAGAAATAATAGGATACATAATTAAAGTACAAATATTACTGTACAATGGCACAAATACATGTAAAAATGCTGCAAAGGAATTTTATGCTTATGTTGTTATTTTATGGATGACTAACTCTCCTACTGGCCACAGAATTCCCCTACAGTCATAAGATTCCTAATAATTGTCTCAAGTTAAAAACCTCTCAGCAAGGCTTCTAACAAAAACTTGCATAAAGCCCCACAGAATTTTACAGCAGTTTCACTTGAATTTTTGATTCTAAAAATAGAATCAATTTTGTTCACAGTAAAAACTCAGGACTAAGAATTTCTGCATACTGAAAAAAACAATATAGCAAATATTTTTTGTGTATCATATCAAGCCTATATTAATAGCCTATTAAAAATAAGCACAGAAAAATAGCTTTGAGTTGCTGTGTTTCATTATAAAGAAGTTATGACTGTGTCCATGACACAGTAGGCAGAGCCATGTCAGGCCACTCTGGCCATGGGAGCAGCTGCCAACTCGCTCCCTCCGTGCAGGACAGCCAGGCTCCAGCCTGGAAGGCTCAGGGCTGCTCTGCAGAGTTGTTGATGCCATTGCTTTATTTCTACCTTTTCCATGTGACTCCCTGCACATGCTCTGGTTCTCTTGACAAAAATCTGCATTTTGCATTGCTCCAGGCATGATGCATCTTCTCGTTGATCCATGGGCACTTGGGGAAGGGGCTAATACTCAATGGCTGAGGGCTGTCCTCTAGGCTGGGGGCTGCTCTCCAGTGCAAGGACACCCAGGCTTGCTGGAAATGAAATTAGTCCCATACCAACAGCTGCTCACAACTTCATGGCGAGACCTTATCTACCTGGCTGCTCAGTGATTACAGGTTCTACGTGAGCTTGGGACTGTGCCTTTCACCACCGTAACATAAATGCTGCCAGCTTGCAAGCAACCCCAAAGCTATTAGTTACATTAAAAACTGCAGCTTCTTCACTTCCAATGCAAGTGATTCCTATCCTCTGGCACTCATGCACAGAGTGAGACTTATCACACAACTCCCCAGGGGTGAGAGTAGCCAACAGAGAAGCTAGGAAGGCAGTTCAGAACAAACTTGACTCACACTAAACGGAGCACTTAAATGCAGTGTTGCAGTATTAATAAAAGCCTTGAACTAGCTTTATATGAGTTCTATCTCTGCACTGGCTCTTCTGCACCTGCAGGGAAGCAAGCCTGCTGGGAAAACAGTGCGAGTGATGATTTGCCAGAAGGGTGAAGCGCTCACTGCAGTTGTAGTGATAACCTCGGGGTCGAACCCGAGTGCTGATCGCAGCGGGGCTGGGCGAGGGCTCACGCCTGGGCTGCATTTCAATGCTCCAGAAATACTGTGACTGTGGTTCTGGCACACTTTTGTTCTTAATCAACCGAGTATCTATTAAAATGCAAATTTTCACAGCAATTAAGACTAATTAAAATAAATAATAAATGGTAATAAGAGACCAAAATGCTCTATTTCAAGGCAATGAAATACAAGTTTTTCCTTATTACTCATTATGACCTAGTTAAATATATTCATTTATCTAGAAGTGTAAGAGCCCGGATTACAGGAGGATAGGTACCTCACCATTCTTTCCTCCTCTCTCCCTATCTTGAAAAGATAAATGCTGTTGTGCTCAATCTCTTTGAAAAACTGCTGAAGAAAAAGCCAGGAATAATTAGATCTAATGGGGCTGTAAACATTTTTAGAGAAAAATAGAGTCGCCCTCAGAAGTCATCAAAGTAATTATTACACTACAAGAGCTCTAAGCTTGAGAATAAAGTAAGAAAAGAGCATTTGTTTTGGAGGTTATTTTATTTCAGTCAGAAATTGCTGCATAGTCTGTTTCTTATCTTCCTTCATTAATGTTTTTTCAAGCATGGTATTAACCTCCGCTAAATATTTCCTTTTTCAGCCTTTCAGGCTTTGCTGTTCAAAACAAACTGCACCTATTTCTGTGCACATATCACTGACAGACTATATTGTATGTTGTCTCAATTACAGATGAACTTCTGGGTGAGGAACTATTTCCAGAACCACATGAGCTCACAGGCACAGGGCTCCTGTAGGACCTCAGTATGGTGCAGGGTTTGGGGTGATTCTGGGTGTGATGCTGGAGAGCAGTGTTAGGATGCTCACTGGGTAACTAAGCAGGCAACCATCCCAATGGTGTCCTGGGTTCTGGATATGTTTGGTACTCAATATCCAGGGAAAGTCAACAGAGCCAAGGAATAAACTTTACACCCAAGTCAAGACCAACCAAGAGAGTTCAAGGCTGCACAACTCAAAACCATGATATTTTTATATATATATTGTATATATATATTATATAACATTCTTAAAGAATGCACTTATAGACTACTACCAATTATTTGGCATATTTTTGATATCAAGGACTTGAGGACAGCAAATTCAAACAAATAAATAACAACTCCACTTATGTGTTCAGGAAGAACCAACTTCAGTCCAAGTCTCTCGGAAGAGAGCACAGCCAGTGAAAAACACCTTTTAAGTTTAAATACACTGTGTCTCTTTGCTAACAACCACCTGTATATAATATTTTGGGGACTTTCTGATTTCATTCTTGCTTGGGCTGAACAAACATGACCAAACAGAACCATCTGTCTGAACTCTTGCTCTGGTATCAAAGAGTTTATTGCAACAAATAAAAACCAATGCATTTTAAATGGAAAAACATTTCCACCTGTATTACTGTAGATACAGATGTGGAAACAACATTAGTCACAGTCTGCTGAATGATAGGCATTTTTGCCTTAGTGCTGTTTTGTGACTAACACTTCAAGAGCAAACAACTGCTTCCGTGAAAATAGAAAGCCTAAATCTCCCCATGTACATGGTAACTGTCACTGCAGAATGGGAATGACTCATATTAATGTATTTCATTTCATAACAGCCCTACAAGATACAAAATTGCCAGATGATAAGGACACAAGGCTCAGAGATGAAATGATCTAACTAACTCCCATCGACTGTTTTTTGACAGAGCCTGAAAATTAACTCAGAATATCTCAGTTGCTGTCCCATATTTCAGTCCCAGCATCAGCATTATTCAAGTAACCTCTCTTCCCAGCACAGTGATTGTGGAAGCAATGGGCCATTAGAGATAGCTGTAGATACCCTATCCCCCCTCGGGGTAACAGCTTTGCATCTTTTCTGTCCATCCATGCACACGCTGGGCAGAGCAAGACCAGGCACACAAACACCCAGCAATAATGTCAGCCTCCAACTCTGGGGTAAAGTGTCAAACAATTTTTAATACATAGATGAGGCTTTGGCTTTCCTTTGAACCTGACAGGCAGGACTTTTGACAGCATAATGTCAAAGAGGATCACATGGTGGGGGGGCCTTGCTCTGCCCTTCATCACAGAGAAATTTTCCATCTACTATTTCCCTTGCTCCTGCGAGGTCTCCTATGCAAGTCCCAGCCTCACCTTACTTCAACTACACCCCAAATTCTGTGTGACACGACTGTATGGTGCAGGCCATTCACCTGAAAGTCTCGGAGTCTGTGCCACATTTCTGGCTGGTTCACTGATTTTTCTGATGCTTTCTTCCCTCCCCATCATTTTTGGGGGCAGGAAAGGCACTGCTACACCAGTATTCCCAGTAATGAAGCCCATGGCAGTCCCTGCACAGCAACAGGCATTTACAAATGATCATGAAGAAACCCTGAACTGTTTGTTTTACAAGCCAGGCACTTGGAGAAATAGATGAGGTTTTTTAGCTAAGCTAGTTCTAATTTCTTTCTAGATTGGAGCAAAAAAACAAACAGAAATGAACCTGCCAGCTGCAATCTCTTCAAAAGAGTTTCAGAAGCTGTTTTCTAATTATTTTTTTTGTTCTTAAGCCTGCATATTCTCTGCATAAAACCTTAAATCACAGGATTTCAATGACAAAATAATTCTTACGAAATGTTTTGCCACTATGCATACAGGAAAAGGTGACAGCTAAAAAGAGTTGGTCTGTGCAGCAGTTATTTCTTCATCCCATTTCTTTGCACTACCCAGGAAAATGAATACAAGTTTCTAAACTGTGTTATTGATATCACATTCAAATTTACTGATGTTTTTTGCCCTCAACTCTGCATCAAATCAAGAAATGTTCTCTGAAATATTTATGGAAACCTTTGGAAAAGCATGTCCTGTTTCCAGCACACCTCTCAGTATACCAGTGGTCGTGCGACTCCCAAGAGCCACAGCTCAAGCTCACGTTTATTTGAATACTTTTTGACCAGTACTAATATTTATCATCTTGTACAAAACATGACCTTTTTTAAAGTGATTTTAACCAATGCCAATATCTCAGTATTTTGAACTCTTGACAGTATAAGAGCACACAAGTGTTTTTGTAACAGAAAGACTTTTAACAGAGAATAGATTTTTTGTAATGCAGGAAGAAAAAGTGAAAACAACAGTAAAATGCATCAGAAAGGACCATAAGTTTTTCTTTTAGTCATAATACTGCAAATATAACCTCATCCAGGCCGTAATTTGTATTTCTGAGAGCCCACTGAAAATGTATCACAATTTTCTGCATCCCAGCTCCTATGTGAGTGAGTTTGAGAATCATTGGTAATCCACTGAGAACAATTAACATCGTGCAGAAGGAGACTTTGCACTAGATGAGCCTACAATTGGCTGAGAAGTTATCATCTTTGCTAATGTATGAAAATTGTAATGTGATCATTCTGGTGCAGCTGGGTTTTCACCACTTGGGAAACATTTCATGTCTGAGATCATCCCCGGTGGTTTTCTGCAGTCATCTCCAGAAAACAACAGGATTACACAAGTGCTGGTTTGCTCTCTGATCTCCAGCAGCTGGTGAGTGCCCACGAGGAAACATTTGCACATCAGTGGGATGTGAAACCCAGGAACCACAAAATGACTGAATAAAAGTCATTAGAGGAGAAACAACCACCGAGTCCAGCCTGGGATTTTTCATAAGCCTGCAGCCCCCATACATGCTGGGGCCAACTCATGGCAGGGCACGCTCTGTTTGGCAGGCTTACTCTTCCCTGACACAGAAAGGTGCATTTCAGATGGACTCAGATCATCATTTTAGCACCACATGATCACATAAATGTTGATTTGCCTTCACTAGCTATTCTTTGTTCTGCAAATTATCAGCTACAGTATTTTTAAATACAGCTGGCTGCAAGGTCTTCATTGCTGTGTTGCTTGTTTTTTCTTTTTTTCCTCAACTAAATAAGTTCCTTTGCTAAAGCCAAAGTGTTTCAAAGGTGAGTACAGATTTTAAAGTTTTTGATGATAAGGTTTTGGGTACTATGGTGATTTCTCTGGCCAGTTTCAGAAAATAAAGCAGATCTGAATAAAATGACTGACCTTCTCGACTCAGAACATGAATGCTTCAGCCATCTCCACTTCTGGAAGCTGTTACACATGGACTAAAGAACAGTATTATGAACCAAAAGTAATTACAATAAAAATACCAAAGAATTCAGAGCAAATAAGTTGTGAGAGCCCTCCAATAAACCTAAATGATATTCTCTTGTGACAGTTACAGTTCAACAGTACAGCAGACGTCTTATGCAATTCTATAATCATTTGTAATATTGCAGTAGGTGGCTATTAAACAAATTGCTCTTCTCTAAATAAACTGCAAATAGATTGTTGTCAAAACTCTTTTCTGTTTTGTTTCAGGTTCAGTTACCAAGAACCCCAAAAGATCCATTCATCAGACTTAGCTAAATTGTTCAGCATTGAAAAGGAACCAGGAAACAATCCCATAAAATGCAAGATTAACTATGACTAATAACTTGAATCGAAATTCAAAATGATGAACCACTGGTATGTGTTCCAACATATATGAAACCTACTATCTTATGTGTCACAGCATTTTCCAAAGGATGATGGTTTGAGAGCTAGCTTTGCTTTTTCAAAGGCACATTTAAAGACATTTTTATATAACATTTTAAATGAGAAACTCCTATGAATTAACTATAGTACAATTTGCTATGCCATATGCCATACACTGTTCGTATGAAGTAAGATTTTAAATTTAACCAATGATATATGGAGTAACTTTGTGGTATCCCATCTTTTTGCTTTTACTCTCAGCCAAATCTGAGTGGGTAAGTGGGATTTTTTTCTTTTTTGGTCAAAGCAGTACAGAAGTATCTTTTGCATAACTTCTGGAGAAAAGCAATTTGGATTGCAGCAGGCTAGAGGATTTACATGTTCAGTGCCATCCACAGTCCCAGTGGAGGAGCAGTTTGCGTAACAGGGAAAGAAAACATTAATAGTTCAGAAAACCCATGCCAAAGCCAGATGTGTCTGCTATTTTTACTGTCACAGGTGACCAGACTTTGAATGAATTGAAATCATGTTTAGAAATCTGCTTCAATACTTCAAGCTCGGATGACTGAAGTAAAAATATTGCAATGAGGAGTAGGTTACAATAAATCTGCCTTTCATTAGAATAGATAAAGAGGTTGCAATTAAGTCAGATCTTATATTGAAATGTCAAATGGCAGTTGACTTCTCATTCACCACTGAATTGAAAGCTGCTCATACTGCAAGAACAGAAATTTCTTTTCAACCTATTTCAATATAAATTGATCTTTAAGGGCCATTACATAAAGTCATCTTTAGTAATGTGGTTCTGAACATGTCTAGAAAAGGCTGTTAGAGTCTTTGCAAATGACATTTTTACTTGATGAGGGAAAGTTTACATAATCCAATATGAGTGCTGTTCACAGCCCTGGTAAAATTAATGCACACGGGTGCAATTTTCAAGTCAGAGTTTCTTTTAGAATCATAGACTCATTATGGTTGGGAAGGACCTCCAGGATCGTCAAGTCCAGCCTTTACTCCATCATCTCCCTAACCACTAGACCTCAAGTGCTTCATCCACTCGCTTTTTAAACACTTCCAGGGATGGCGACTCCACCACCTCCCTGGGCAGCCTGTGCCAGTACCCAACCACCCTCTCAGTAAAGAACTTCCTCCTAATATCCAATCTAAACTTCCCCTGACGTAACTTGAGGCCATTTCCTCTCGTCCTATCATCAGTAATTTGGGAGAAGAGACCAACACCAGCCTCACTACAACCTCCCTTTAGGTAGTTGTAGAGGGCAATGAGGTCTCCTCTCAGTCTCCTCCAGACTGAACAACCCCAGTTCCCTCAGCCGCTCTCCATAAGCCCTGTTTTCCAGACCTCTCACCAGCCTCGTTGTCCTTCTCTGGGCTCGCTCCAGCACCTCAATGTCCTTATCCTGTGGTGCCCAGAACTGGACACAGGACTCAAGGTGTGGTCTCACGAGTGCCGAGTACAGGGGCACGATCACCTCCCTGCTCCTGCTGCTCACACCATTTCTGATACAGGCCAGGATGCCATTGGCCTTCTTGGCCACCTGGGCACACTGCTGGCTCATGTTCAGCCACTGTCAACCAACACCCCCAGGTCCTTTTCTGCCAGGCAGCTTTCCAGCCACTGTTCCCCAAGCCTGGAACGTTGCATGAGGTTGTTGTGGCTGAAGTGCATGACCCAGCACTTGCCTTTGTTAAACCTCATACAATTGACCCCAGCCATGAGTCACCAGTTTCTCCAGCAGAATGCTGTGGGAAATAGTGTCAAATGCCTTATTGAAGCCCAGGTAGACAATATTCACCACTTTTCCCTCATCCACTAGGCAGGTCACCTGATCATAGAAGGAGATCAGGTTGGTTAAACAGAACTTGCCCTTCATGAACCCATGTTGGCTGGACCTGATCCCACTGTTGTCCTGCACTTGCCGCGTGATCTCCCCCAAGATGAACCATTCCATAATCTTCCCCAGTACTGAGGTCAGGTTGACAGGCCTGTAGTTCCCTGGATCCTCCTTCCTGCCCTTCTTGTATATGGGCATCACGTTGGCAAGTCTCCAGCCATCCGGGACCTCCCCCAGTAACCAGGACTGCTGAGAGATGATGGAGAGCAGCTTGGCAAGTTCCTCTGCCAGCTCCATCAGCACTCTCGGGTGGATCTCATCTGGTCCCACAGACTTATGGGTGTCTAATTGACTCAGCAGGTCCTTCACTACTATTTCCTGGATTATGAGGGGTTTATACTGATCTCCATCCCAGTCTTCCAGCTCAGGGGACTGAATACCATGAGGATAACTGGTCTGACTGTTAAAGACCAAGGCAAAGAAGGCATTAAGTACCTCAGCCTTTTCCTCATCCTTGGTAACGTTTCCCCTTGCATCCAGTAAAGGATGGAGATTCTCCCTGGTTCTTTTTTTATTGTTAATATATTTGTAAAAACTCTTCTTATTATCTCTTGTAGCAGTGGCCAGGCTGAGTTCTAGCTGAGCTTTTGCCCCCCTAACGTTCTTTCTACACAACCTAACTAAATCCCTACAGTCTTCCCGAGTAGCCTGCCCCTTCTCCAAAGGTGGTAGACTCTCTTCTTTCTCCTAAGTCCCAGCAGAAGCTCCCTGTTCAGCCAGGCCAGTCATTTTCCCCACCAGTTTGTCTTAGGACACACAGGGACAGCCTGCTCCTGTGTCTCTAAGAGTTTCTTCTTGAAAAAAGAATTGAATTTTATGTATTATGCAGGAACAATAGTGGAGGATTTGAACAAGGTACTACTCTACCATCTGTAGATAAGGAGGCAAAGCTGCACCCTATGCACATACCTCATGCACAGTGTACAGTAAAGGCATATGTAGGTCTGACTGAAAAACAGTAACTTTTTTCTGAGGAATCTTTTAAAGAGCGATTTGTCTCTTCCCTGTCACTCTCTCATGGTTTTAGAAACTTCCTAGTTTTTAAATGAACTGCTAGAAGGTTTTGCATATCAAAAATGTATCCACAACATGGAGTATCTTTCCCTGTTAGGATCACATTAACTCAAGTTGGGCTGCTCTCAACTTGCAAGCCTGTCTTCCCGCATTGTTAGTTAGCAGCAGTCTGATTTCTCAACAGAGAAATCTTCTCTTGGTCAGCACTGGGACTCAGACAATTTTCTCACAGCAGAAAGTAGGCAAGCAAGGAAGTCTAGAAGACAGCTGAGAAATGGCTGTCATATACTATTGTTTTGAAAACTTAGCAGAAAGCCCTTGTTTATATCACATCATTATCTGAGAAGAGCCCCTGGTGGCTATGTCACACTGTTAGCAAGGAGAAAGAGATAGGAGAAAAATAAACCTGTCCTGTGTGTTTGGTATTGTGCAATTTAAAGATGAAGACCGTTGTCAGAGGCAAGAATGTACAGCACAGGTCATGAGTGAGATCTAAATGAAACCCATCTCTGGTATTTTTCATTTTCACAAAAAATAGAAAAGATGACAGTGTCTTAGTGAACTCGGATCCAGCTAGATCTGGCTAACAAGCAGGATACTTGGATCAGAGCAGCCTAGCTCTTTGCCAGCACCCACAGTACTTGGCAATGCTCTCGGGGCATTGTGTGGCACCCACATACCCTCCGCTCCAACAGCGGTGGCCAGCTGAAGGCAACAGCGCTTGCCAGAGAGCAGCTGCCCATGCAGGAAGGGTTTGTCTGCAGCTCCTACCTGCAACCCAGCCCTGCTTCACAGCCCAGAGCATGCAAGCCCAGCCCGGCCCATCTCCATCCCTGCCAGGGCCACGCTGGCTCTGGGAGATATTTCAGCAGCACTGCAGGTAGGGCCGTGCGATTTAGGTAGCGATCAGTCCTTCCACACTGCCTTGTGGCCAGGAGAAGACAGAGCAACAGTGGGTGCTCTGGAGAAGAAAACTGTACTTCTGTAATGGCCAAGTGCACGTCCCTGTGCAAAAGACATGGTATCAGGCTTCATCTGGTGGCAGGGGAGCAATGTCCAGGCTTTGGCACGATGTCCACAGACCCAAATATTATTTACTAAAAGGTTTCTCTCCTCTAACAACTCTGATTTCTCATCCTAAAACAGCTTCCAGTTAAGTCATTTTACCATTCACAGCTGCTTGCTTCAGCCATTAATCTCCTGTGCAACAGTCGGTCAGATGCTTTCAGATTAGTAGTTTTTAAGTACCCATTATCTGCCCAATTCCCCTTACCTAGCATAAGCTAAAGGTCAGGGACTGGATAACAGCAAATCAGGGAAAGCAACCCTTGCGGTACAGCTGAATTGATCTTCTGCCACGTTTATGGAGCTGAATATTGTTTAAGGGATGCTGTCCATATTCACAGTCAGATAATAAATGGAAATCAACTGCTGAGATGCTTGGAGCAGAAATCAGTCATGAATAACTGAAACACCTGAAATAAAGATTTCACTGGTGCTATTTTCATTTGTTTTCTTCTTTTTAGAAGAACTAACTGGAAGAAACAACAGAACAGGGAATATTCATTTGAATATTCAGGATATTCATTTGAAAGATTTCAGCCTGTACTGAAATAACCAGAGAAGTATGAAAAAGTGACAACTTGTCCAGCTACAGCACACCGACCTATGGGCAATTAAATACAGGGGAGTCAAAGGCAGAACCAAACCACCAAGCAGGAACCACACATCCAGCAGCAAAGTAAACTGCAGTACAGCAACACAAATTATGCTTAATGATAATAGAGGAAGACAGAAAGAGGGAGAAGGATGAGAGACAGAATAACACATTCATCTCTTAAGCTGCTTTAGTTAAAATCTGAATTGCTAAAATGGAGGGGGGGAGAAATTATTCTCCATCTCATTCATAACCACTCCAGTTTTGCTCAGAAAGTATTTTAACTGCTATCGAAGTAACTGAATGAATAAAACTGTTTCCCAAATAGACCCGATGTGCTGATGCAGGAGGTTAAAGAGCATCCCCTGCATCCCGCAGGCTGCCAGAGCGCTCTGCCGCGGGGGGAGCGCAGCCCCTGCTGCCACCTGGCGGGGCCGCGGTGTCACCCACGGGCTGTCACCTCCCCGGGGGCTGGCTGCCAGGCTGTCGCTGTGTGCCACCGCCGAGGGGCGCGGGGGCTCCAGCCCGGGTTACCTCCCCTTTGTTTGCATTCCCAGGGTCTGCTCGTGCTGCGTTTCTTTTGCCCCGCTCTGAAAACTGAAAAGCATCAAGTGCGCAAATGGAACCGCAGGGGATTGGTTTGCTTTTTTCTTTTTACATTTCTTTCATTTTTCCTCTTTTTTTCCCCCATAGGGTCAGCTAAACTGTCATAGTACCCTGTGCAAATCACATCCCTGCCTGCTCTGCTCTCCAAAGACACAAGCCCATGTCACATATGTGGTAGCTTTAAGCCAGGCAGCTTAGGAATGGACAGGTAAGAGCAACGGCAGCGTGAATCACCAAATCACAGACTAGCCTTGGCTGGAAAAGACCTCTAAGATCATCAAGCACAACCATAACCACAGGTTCTGTCCACCCACCTGTGGTCCATACTGCTGTCAGAACCTCAGCTAGTTTGCCTGGTTTAAAAGTAAAGTCTAAAACAGAAGAAGCTGGAATGACTTTTTTTTTTTTAATTGAAAGTACTGTCTGTGCAATCACCAAAAATAATGGAAACCTTTGAAGTCACTGTGTGATAATACAGATATGAACTGAAGCCCAGGGAAAAGTTTACAAGTGGCACTGACATTACTTTGTGCGCTGGTTTTTGTCTGTTTATGGATGCTCTTTAATTTGCTGATGCCCTTTCCACAATGCGATTCCAAACAGAGGAAATCTCCAAGCACCTCAGGGAAAAGCTCAGAAGATGTTAGATTTTTAAAAGCTTTTTAAAAATCTCCCTCCCTCTCTCCCCACCTTACCAAATGCTTTTTACAAGTCTATTAGCTTCATTAAAGAGTCAAAAGAAAATCCATCAGCACTTTAAGTGTTTTCTCTCTAGTGATTCTGAGACATTTATGGACTTGGAAGATGCACATTTAGGGCACCCTAGACAGTGATAAGAATGCGTAGGGACCTTAAGACCCACTATGCTTTTTAACTTTGTGAGTTAGAAAGAGTTATGTATTAATTGGTTAAAGTCCTGTTAAAACATAATAATTTACACTCTTCTCCAAATCATCTTTAGTTTTAGCAAAGTTTGTAACTATAGTAGCCAATATGACACCTGAGAGAGAAATGTCTTCTGTGCTGTGGATTATGTGTCTCAGGAATGGCTGCCTCAAGCTACTGAAAAAGCAGACATGCACAGGGCGAGTTAGCACTCTCCAAGCAGCTTGTTAGATTTTGGTATTAAAACATCTTAGCTTCAAAAGATTATCTTTTATCTAAAGGTGGCTGTGCCACCTGTGAAGTGCATCTGTCATTAAATCAGTAAACACTCCTTGCCTGTGTGAGTTATGGGTAGGAGAGCAGAGCACGTGGGAGATTTATGGATATTTGTCATTTCCTATGTGAAATTTGCCAGGAGCAAGTAGGGTTCAAGAGAAAATACCCTGGACTTTGCCAGGCAAACTCAGGATTGCTTCTGCCAATACTGAGCAGCTATTTCGAGACAACGTAAGAAAGAGCTGTGCTCAGCTTTCACCTTGTTGAATCAATGGATTACATAGATGTGTGATCTGCTTTTGTTTGACAGAGTGGCTCTAGGGAAAAATCAAAGCAATGCAGATTTGACCCAGTGTTCACCAGGGAACTGCTAGTGTGTATCTTGGAGAAGGCACTGAAGACACCTCCTGTTTTTCAGCTCTTGTATGTTTGACAATTTGGATTTTTATTTATTGGTTCAATTGTTCCCAGTTCAGCATCAAAAGGTCCAAACCCCTCTGGTTTTCATCCAGACTTGTTTATAACAAGACAGTAGGCCTACACAATTTCTTGAAGGTGAGGCATATAAAGCTTGTGCCCATCACTAGAGCAGCTAGCCTTGGATGGTATCTAGCAGGGCCAGCACCTCAGCAGCACACGTTTGCTCACACTGGAGAGAAGCAGCAGCTGGAGCCTGAGCAAAGGCAGGAGCATCTGCCAGCAGCTCTGCCCTTTCCCACTACCTTTGGCAGGTACACTCAGGCAGCATGTGTTGGCTTGATTGAAACAGCCACAAAGTTGTGTTCACAACCACCACAACACATCTAGGGCATGTCCCCATTGCTGGGTGCAGTTGGATGACTGCAGACCCACTTCTGGTCTGAAGTTATTCACAGATGCTTTTCTGTGACTATGTCAATGCTGAAAATATCCAGCCATGACTTACTAGTGTCAACACAATAGCACAAAAAATGCATCATAATAGCTTCAAGGACAGGAGGTGCCTTCTAGCTAGTTGCCCAGGATCGTTGGCATGATGCTGGGTACCCCTGGCTTGTGCAGAGTGCTAGGGCACATTGGTCTTCTCAAAGATTCAGAGTTAGCATCAGCAACTATTTGAAGGATTCTGTTCAGTCTGAAAGCCTGCTGTTGGCTCGTTCCTGCTTCATAACAGCTGAATCACATGGACTTGTCATTTACCCAGCACACACAGAGATGTGTAGCAACAGCTACACTAGGTGACACTTGTTCCAAGCTTGGATGGGAACCAGAAGGCACACAAACATGTCAACTTTAACATTTACCCAAGCTAATGCCTTAGTTAAGAAGAGTGCTGGACTTATTCAAAGCTGGCTTGGGTAACTTCAGGAGAGCACTGCCTTGTGTTGTGAAGACTTGCTCTGATTTTACTGATCTTTTGCAGGTCACAACACAAGTCAAATTTCCTGATTTTAGCCAAGTGATCAGAGTTTAAACTACTGCTGTATGGGTTGCATGCTTTTTATAACCAAAGCCATTTCCCCATGTTAAAACCTATTTGCCCTGATTTTGTACAGTGGCTATATGTACTAGGCAGAGCTGCAGACTCAAGAATGAAAGTAGAAATAGAGAGGGCTAATCCCTCATTTTGCTATCATGGTTCATACTCTCTGCTCCTTAATTTCAGAACTGAGGTTGCAACTCAATTATTAAGCTTGTTAAATGAGCTCCATATTGAGTGCATGGCATGCAGCTGGGAATGTGAGGTTTTGGCTAAGAGGACAGCACTAATGCATTTTCCTTCTTTGCACTCACATGATCTCAGTCTGATTTTTGCAGTACTTTGGTAAATAATCTGACATGCTTCACCACTTTCTCCTTAAGAAGTACTCAGCTATGCTGAAGCATAAATTTAATATCTTTCATTCACATAAAGTCTGTCATCTAAGCAAATCCTATAATGGTTGAGAGATTTTACTAGGAGCACAGATTTCCTGACATTCATGCTGTGTGTGAGTGACTTTACCTACATGAGTATGCAGACACTTATTAGGCTGCATTAACAGCACAAAGGAGGACTTTGCAGGAGAGAAGAAATGCAACTTAAATGACAGGAATCATCTTGGAAGAGAGGGCATACTGCTATTGCCTGAAGTGGATTTGATGTTAATCCATGGTAAGATTATTCATTTAAAAAAGTACTTTGAGGACTTGAATGATAACGAGGGATCCTAATCACTTATTTGTCACTGAAAGACGAATCCCTCGCTTGCACTGTGTCCCCTTTCAGACACCACACAGGCACACAGCAGCTAAGCCAACCAGCACTGTGAGAGCAGCCAGCACTGCTTCCTTCAGCCCTGCACAGCCGTGGCAGCTGATGGTCAACCACCCACCTCTGCAAAACAGGCTTATTTTACCATTTCTGGCAAAAATTGTTGCTTGAAGGAATGCATCAAAACAAATCCTCAAATGACATTAGCCTCATGTCTATTTAAAAACTGAAACAGGAATAAACTCATAGTGTCATGCAGCAGTGACAAGGGCCAAGGTCATTTCAGAGTGAGCTGCTCTGTATATAAACATAATTCTAATCTCAATTAACACTTAAAGTGCATCTTTTAATGAGTACAGTGCTAAAGTTTTAATGGAATCACTAATGTCAGAAGGAGAATAAAATTATGTCATTAAGCTCTTTGCTGTAAAAAGTTTCTACAGTCTTACCAGGAGAGCTTTTTAATCTTTTACCTGCAGCAATAACCAGAAATTTCAATTTTCAATATGAGTTTTCACCTCACTGAAACTTAATTTCAAAGCAGCTTTGCAAGTTCCACTGTTTTTCTTCAGTCCCTAAATAGAGAACAATTATTGATCCAACTAATTTCTTAGGAAGATAGATCAAGTTTCAGGTCAAACTGCACCTTGCAAAAATGTAGTCTCGTGCAAAAGGAGAAACAGAGAGGGATTAGAAATTTGCAATTCACTTTCTTACAGGTACATTTACTGTGTCAGCACTAGCTCACAGTAAGTCCAAGTGGTTTGTACGTAACAAAATCCATTTAGTTCTTTATTGATTCAGAAAATATAAATAGCACTCCACTATATGCACCCTATTCTCATGGCAGCACAGCTTCCTCAGGAGGTCTTCCCAAAAGCCTGGTGCCCAGAGTTTTTTTACTGTATTATACAAACTGCAAGTGAGAAAAGTGATTGCTCGGGCCAGGAAAGGAGTTGTGTGGCACTCAGTGTGCTGGCAGCAGCTGCCTAGCTACTACAGCCTTGGGGCAGGTGGCTCTACAAGGCAGTGGCCTCTCCAAAGGGAAGCTACATGCAGAGTCCCTTCGCTTTGTGAAACCTCCAAGGATGTGTCTGAGGTCCTGCTCCATCAGCTCTGTGTCCTCTAACACACTGCACCATGTCTTGCTGCATTTTAAATGTGAAGACTAAGATTTTATCCCCCTGCTCCTGAGGCACCAGCTGCTGCAGCTGTGACACAGAACCAGCCATCATTTCATAAAGCAGGGAGCTTCAGAGGCAAAAAACTTATTTTCTAACCTAATTTTTTTCACTGAGTATATGAATGGGGTCTTGTGACTGCAAAATATTCAGGTTTCATTAGCTTTTATTACAGTACATTTACTACTTGGTTTCTAAAGGTCGTTACAGAAACTAATAAGAATCCTATGACCAATAGCATTGATACAGTTGGCAACTGATATAATAATTAATGTGATATTCAAAGTTACAGCAAAGAGTGTAAAGGCTTCAGTAGAGTTGTCCCTGGGCCAAAATATGGAAGCAAAATACTAAGGCTGGGAATGGATCATTCTATAGGCATTTGTAAGTAAGGACTACAGGTAAAGTACTCTTTAAAACAGCTTTTGATTTTTTTTTTCCTGAATACATAATATCTAGTCTAGGGCTGAGAACACATCCAACCAAGAGTGCTCATTTAGCAATATTAAAAGCTCTTTGCTTATCTTTCTTCTGTGTAGCTCTTCTCAGGAAGATATCAAAAAATTTTGTCTGAAGATGACAAGTTGCCTCAGTCACTACAGCTACCCTTCCAGAAGCCAAGATAATATGAGCATTAAGGCAAATCACCTGAAATTCAAGGGGCTGAATGGAAGCAGTAAGTCAGGACAAGCAGGGACTCCCAGACAGAGAAACAAAGGGGCTGCAGAGATGGGTGCCCTCAGCCAGAGGCACAGCCACACCTTCCACCACCTTTTGGGCCAGGCATAACCAATACAACAGTTACCTCTGACAGCTGGCAAAAACATGGCGGGGAGGAATGTAAGATATTTATGTGTCTGAAGTCATATTTCTTGTACTTGTTAGTCCCCAGTGTGGAGAGTTATAGGCAAATATTATCAAAATATTAAACTGTCTACTGAAAAAGGTTGTTGAGTCAGACTCCAGCTTGTATTTGGAGCTATTAAATTATGGAGTAGCACTGATGTTATCTGCTGACATTTCATTCAGCGGAAAAACTTACTTAAGAGAAGTAATGCTGTAAAAGAAATTGAGGTCAGGGTGACTAGCGAGCTGCAGCTATGCAAGAGGGAGGTGCTGGTGCAGTGTGGGGTGCCACCTTCCCATGGCTCAGGGCAGCCGTGGTGAAGGGCTCCCATATGACCAGAGACAGCTCAGAATTGCAGCGAAGTCCACCTTGACAGGGACAATAACAGCTGGAAAACCCTGTAAGGTGGGAACTGGGAGGCCCCATCAGCCACACAAACTCCTCCAGCCACCTGCAGAGGGAACCTGACAACGTATTAATCTACTGAAAGTCAGATCCAGCCCACACAGAGTTTCTTTTTATAACCAGTTATAATCCAGGACGCCCACTTCCTCCTAACAACCTCAGTTTTCTTTTTTCCTTTTCACTTTTTTTTTTCTTTAAATTTTCCTGCTCCAGACTGATATGTGCTGTAGGGCCACAGATTGAGCTCGAGATTGAAGCAGAGGCCATCGCACTCTGCCTTTTCTGCCACGTGCACATAAGGTCTCCACGAAGACAGGGAGATGAGGGAACGTAACTGATGGGATAACAAAGAATAAAATCAGATCTAGCAAGCCAGTGGAAATGGGACATGATTGGGAGCAGAGACTTTAAAAGGTTCTCTGTAGGCTCAAGTTAGACATGCTGCATTTTTTAAGACTCCTGAGAATTCGTACTACAAACACTTTGAATTATATCCAGTTTAAGTGTCACAATATACTCCCAGCCTGAATCTGCAAATCCATAAATTTTGGATACACTCAGAATGAACTTTCAGAAGAATCCCTATTGCTTAACTTTTAGAAATTAAATAATAAACCCTAAAGGATGATTTTGATCTATTGTTTCACAGAGAATGTAATACAGCTATGTATACAGGGAGGCCAGACCACATGGGAAGTATACCGAAAAACATTCATGGATACAGAGGTACCCCAAAAACAGTGAAGTTTAAGTGAGATCAAATTCCAGACTTAATATTCCAGTCCAGTTTAATGCTGTGCCATGAAGGCACAGCCACAGATGCAATCTCATTCATCCACACTGCTTTTCTTTCAAACAAAGGTGACAGATGCACTTCCCAGCCTGCATCCCACTCCTGGTTTTGGACTGGAAGTCACTAAACTGCTCCAGCATCATTTGCAAACCTTAGTACTACAAAAACTCAGCTGTTTGGCTCTGCAATGCACTGGCCTGAATGAGCAGCAGCCATCATCAAGTGATCTAAAGAGTGAAGAGTTAGAGAGGATTTCCTGACATTAGGAGAAGAGAACCTGAGCCTTGTTTAAAGACTTCCACAAAATAGATCAATTATAGTCTCGGACCATGTGAGAAAGTTCCCAGAAATAATTATGTGTGTCCTACAGTGCAACTCACCAGCCAAATCCAAGATGCACACCAAGATGTTTATAAAGAATGAGGAAATAAATCTCTAAAGATTCACAGCATCGGAGGAGCCTCTGGACATTTCCTTGATCAGAATTACTGGCATTTTGTGAAATGCACTTTGGAATTTCAGCTCCACAGCTTTCCCTGTGACTTACTCACAGAGAAACTTAAACACAGGCTTTATTTTGAGCATCTGGGAATTCAGCACGTTTGATGTTCATGCATTACAGGGCCGCACTTGCCTTCTAGCCTACAAAGCTTTTCCTAAGCTAACATCTCAACTGTACGAACAAACAGTGGGATTTTATTCACGTTTATTAAAATCAGACCTGCAAAGTACTTTTCTGAACTGAGACCACTTTTTCTCAGCCTAATGAGCCAAAGAGCATGTGTTCAGGACCTGTGCTGCTTTGGGCCGTCTGGAGTTCAGAGTTTACAGATCTGAAGCTGCTGAAGGACCACTGCCAGAGATGATGCATATCAGAAGACAGACAATACTGCTGCACTGTTTCTTAGCTTTCATACATAGAAATAACAGAAAAGGTAACAACCCAAAGCCCCTCACACATCTCTAACTAATATCCAAACTCCTTTATTCCAGAAGAGAGACTGGCACTGAATAACCATTTTGTGTGTTGTACAGTAGTGCTACTCTGAGTCCCTGTCTTTGCAAGAGAGGAAAGGGTTTTGTCAGGGCTGTGCAGGCAATTGGTTGTGCTATATGGTCATATAGAGCAGATTCCCTGCCAATTCACATCTTGCAAAGAGCATCCCTTAATGCAAAGTGCTAGTTTAAGAAGTTGGTATTTCATTACTCTCAGTAGAAATTGCTTTGCAGCCTACATTTTCACTATAAACTTGTACATGCAGGCAGATTCCTGGTAACCTTCTAAGATAAACAATCACAAAGAAGGGTTGATTCATGCTGCCCTATAATTATAATTAAGTTTTAAAAATAGTTATTTACTTCTAATACCATACTTCCCTTAACTCAGCATTTCTTATAGCACCACCTATCACTATTCTCAAATGTGAAGTTGAGTGTTATCTTCATCTGTAAAAACAGTACCTAACAAAATCAAGTTCCTAAATAGACCAGGAATTGTGTACACGTTTATAGCAAAGACATCCAAGCAATGCTTACAGCGACACAAGATTTCCATTTACAGGAGTATAATTTCATTTGATGACTATTGCAGAATTATTTCCAAGATGGCAAGTGCTAAAAGCACATTTGAGAACTCAAAAATGTTTATTCTGTTTGCCATATGGGAACAGATGAGCTCATTGGGAGCTTACGTGATTTCAGTTCCTAGCTGCAGCACTATTGTATTATTAAAGAATTGTTTGAGAACTTTGTGCATTATATAACATTACTTTTAAAAGAAAGAACATGATGAAGAGCTTCACATATTATACGAAACTAAAGGATGTTAAAAACTGGGAGCAGAAAGACTTTTTGTTTTTATCTCAAGCATTCCAATATTTATGCAACGAAGTTGAAAGGCAAATACTGAGTAATATATCATGGGTTTCTCAATTTAATACATGGCAAAAAGCCAGACTCTTTGAGGAAACTGAAACCTCATTACAATTAACATCCCTGACCCCTTTGTGGTGGCCATCTTGCAATAAACCTGTTACTGAGCCCGAAACAAGCAGTGCCCAGTCTTTGTGCAGAATGCTACAAGGCAATTTTCCACTTACAACACTCTGTCACTAATTTAATTCTTATCCAAGGTCATGTAGTAGGATTACATGGATTATAAGTGTGAGAAAAATGTAGTTTCAAACCTGTGGAAAGAGAGAGTGATGGCAGGAGTCTCAGCACTCCATGGAGTTAAGATAAAGTTTGATGCACACTTTAATGGAAGTCCTGGCTTGATTATATTTTCTTTATTCAAATGATTTCTCACATCTGCTGTTACAAGACTGATTTGGATCATATTTGAGTGTTTCTTACCATCAGAAATAAAAGAGGGAGTGAGAGGAGACATCTCAATCAACACATGAAGTTGGAAAAGGGAACAACCTTTCTGAGCACACAGGAGCTCAGTACATATTTAGTTTAATTTGATGAGGTTAATCTGCCAAAGCCTCTGAATGAAAAGGCTGGGGGAGGGAGGGGACAGGAAAACAAAGTAAAGAGATAACTACAAATGCATCTGCACTATTTCTGTATGCAGAGTATTTATGGAGCTATATGAAAAGATTGCTGAATGTATCCTCCAACAGGACCTATTAAAAGAAATTTTTTTTTCATTCTAGCTCATAGTAAAATGGACAGAGCATTGCCTTTCCAAGCAGCCATTCAGCCTTCAGATCAGCACGTTCTCCAGAAGTGCCAGCCCTTCCCAAGGCTCCCAGAAGAGCTGAGGGGTGCCCCAGCACTGCACCCCGAGGAGGAGCTGTGGGTGGGCTGCGTGTGACCCAGGCCCTGAGTCCCAGTGAGAGAGCAGCCAGACGGCTTCATATGACACATCCAGTGCACTTACTGCAGAGCAGGTGCCACACACTGTGATCCTGAAACCCCTTGAATGCTTATAGACCAGTAAATCATGAGATTTTTCAGGGAAGTATATACAATTAATCTGCTGAGCAGGCCTGGCCCAAAACAAGATGGGGACAACAGATACTTTTCTGATCCCAGCTCAATTAAATTTCCTCTCTTTTTCAAGTCAAATCAGGAAAGCAAAAAACCACAACCCACTTTGCTTGATTATAGTTTGGTTTTGTTTTGTTTTTTCTTCTGAGGGTTAGAAGGGTGAAAATCACACTCCTGTGTTCAGGAGAAAGGTGTAAGAGCTGTTATGCCCAGCCAGGACCTGACACATTGCAAACACATTTCACCTACACACATGTAAATAAATAAGAATTGCACACATTTCTCTTCAACTGCATTGGAAAGAGGGGTTAAAATGGAGATCACAAATATGTTTAACTTCTACCCTTCTGATGATGTGTACTTTAAGCATTGTTTATTTTCCTACAAAAAGCTGTGATTGTGATGAGATCTATGGATGCAATTTCAGTTGGTTCTGTTCTCTTTTCGAATTATGCCACCTTGACTATACGTAGGTCCTAATAATCCAGCTGCCCACATTTCCCTCTGATATTAACTCCATAGTTAACAGTTGACTCCATGCCAACTCCCAGTTGACTCAGTAAAAAGAAAACAAATTTGGCTTGACAGGAGAAAACATTATACATAAAACAAGCTTTGGATTAATCTGTAAATGACTATGGCAGAAGGAGTCTCAGATAACCCAGGAAACATCAAAAGAAAAAGCACCTTTAAAGACAGGGAGAAATGTCTGTAATTGCTGTTAATTACAAGAGCCACACTCTCCCTGCGAGTCTCAGACACGTCTGCTCTCAGCATCACTTCTCCAGCAAGCTGTATTTCCCTGAGAGAGATTCGCTTCTCTGTGAAGTGGAGGAACTAGTTGGAGTTGGGTCTTATCTGTATTGCAGCCATGCCTAGAGGGCCAAGAGGGCTGGCAGAGGCACTGTGCCAGGGAAGAGGTCTCCTGGCCTGAGCTCTCAAGAGGTTAATGTGACAGAGGAGAAGGATGGCAACCAAAATGGAATCAGTAAGTGAAAAATTGCTTCCCTGCTTTATCCTTCCTAGCATGACCATTCAGCATTTTCCTATTTCAGCTGCTTCTCAAGCCCATAATAAATGAAGTTCTAGTGAACTGAAAGCCTTTTCTTTTCAGAGAGGTGCTTCTCTCTTTTCTATTGTGTTGTCTGGGCTTTTGAGTAAGGAACAGTTTAGGTAAAATGGATAAAATATTCATCTTTTAAGAGCTACATTTCTTCCCCTTCTGACCCTTCTCTCTCCCTAGAGCTGTCTGTGCCTGCCATATAAATGTGCACATCCCTATCCTAGTGAGCTCAGACCATCACGTCTCATAACTGACAGGACATTCTTAGCTGTAATCAATTTTACTCAATATCACGCAAAAACATACATGCTGTTTCACCATTTCTCCAGAAAATAGTAAGCAGTAATGCATTTCTAGCAGAGATAAACCATTACTCAAGACTAAATAAATCAGCACAGCTCCAAATCAATTATTTTTTAAAAAAGAGCTACAAAAAGTGCTGCCGCAGCAGCAAACTACCATTCCTGGACCTAAAAGCAGGCTCACCTACTGCCAAAGCCACGAGACAGCACTTCTTCGCAAAAAATAAAAAGCACAAACTTCTTCGAGCAGTGCAGCCACCGGTGAAGGTCAAAGCCCTGACATGATGGGAGGAGCAGGCTTCCTAGTGAATACAAGAAACACCATGGCATGCTCCTGACTATCTGTGACATGATGAAGTGATGTGACCATACATATGCTCTGTGTCAGGCTTCCTGTTTCTCAGTTGGTTTTCATACTCAGCAAACAGTCAAACCAGATGTTTCCATTAGACCCTCACCAAGTGGCACATTAAGGTGATCTTTCACCTCCTGGGAAGAGCACTTGCTTGTTACCCCAGGGCATAAGGCTGGGTAAGCAGATTTCACTAGCTTGCATGTGCTGGATGTCACTGTGCCTGACAGTTTGCAGTACAAAGGTTACCTCCACACTTTGAGACTTCTTGGAAGCTCTGGTAGACATACCTCAAGGCTGAGACAGAACTTTCACATCACCTGGAGACTTACTGTGCTGCATGTGATTTATAGCTTATCTGTATTCCCAGAGAGGAAGCACAGTATGGCAAACTATGAGATAAGCTTCTCCAGCCCATCTACTTCTCTGCTTCAATCATTGCCTGGATTTATCATATTGAGTTAGAGGACATATGACTTTGTGACCTCTTCAATCTTGTGTCTAAGGCTGCCAATCATAATGCATACTCTAACCAGAGCTCTAAATCATACAAATCAAAAAAAAAATAATCAACTTCTAATTATAAATCCTGACTGATTGTGTCTCAATCATCGATTAACGTTGTTTCCTACAAATCCATGTACTATAACATTCAGGATACCAAAGAAGATAAAATATTGGTAATAATTTACATGAGACTTACATGGAAAAAAAATTAAAAATTCAGTAAATATACAGAAAAGTATATTTGAGTGAGGTGCAGACTTGTGGTTTAGTCAGTACAGTTAAATCAGTGCTGCAGCTTCTGAGAGCCACAAACAGGAATGGTGTCAGTCAAAAGCACACAAACTCATTCAAAAGGAGAATCGTTATGGATTATCTCATGTTTCTAAAGCTATTTTCTAAGTTTTACTACCTCTACTGTCCATCATTTTAATGATTCGACAAGTTATCAGTCCTGAAAGCAGTTTAGCTCTAGAGGGAAGATGCTTGGAAAGTCAGAATACAGCCCAGCTATCAAACAGCCATTCCTAAACTACAAAAAACAACCCTCTCTGTTACTTAAATCCCATTATCAAGCAAATTATCTTTGTGCTGGCCCTGCCAAGTCTGTAACCTATTTACCAAATCTGCAGAATCTCACAACAGAAATGCCACGAGCTCGGGACCGACGCACACAGCGCACGATGCCAACACATCGGCTGCACGCGCAGCGCACGGTCTGTCCGTTGGCATCACCCCGTGTGCCGACAGAGCAGCGAGGAAAAAGCAGTAATGGGGGAAGCTGTCAACCCGGATTACTGCCAGGGTCTTCAGCCTGATGTGATCCCATCTGACATTGCCACAGGCAACCTGCCTCCATTTATAGTCAGCTGCACCATTAAAATTGCTGCTGATAATTTCAGAGTAAAAAATTTTAAATGATTGAGCATTCCACTTGGAAAGAGAAGGCTTTTTGGTACATCATTAATAATGCAATGATTTAGACACTTTATTGTCTTAAGAGATAGACTTGTTTGAAGAGCACAGGGAGACAGCTTTCCATGTGTTTTTTTAAACTGACACATCTGGCTTGGGAAGATGGAGACCCACTGCTCTTCCTAAATGAAGTATAACCATGATTCCTCACAGAGAAAGAAAAACATGGATGTGTTGCTAGGAGGTTCACTTTGCAAACTGCTGTGCTTTATTAACTGCAAACTGCTGTTAAATTGCACCTCGAAACATTAGGAGGTATTTTCAGGGAAGTAGTTCAAATTACCCAAAGAATATCAAGTTTGTAAACAGTCATTTTGCATTTAACAAGTTAGCAAAACACCCTTGAACTTGCCTAAACTGGGGAAAAAAAAAACACCCTCAAAAAAATGCTGCTGAACTTTTGAGAAACAAAAAGCACATTCTTATTTCTGAAATACTAGGGAAATATCTTGATTTTTCAAAGCTTGTTTCCTGACTGCCATGTTTACAGCACAGTATGTTTGGTTACAAACCCAACTGCATCTGTACAACTGTAGTTCATTAAAAAAATAATTAGAGAGACAATCCACTATTTTCCCTGTACTGTAGATGTGGAAGATACACATAGGGGAAAACACAGCTCTTTATAATGCAAGAGCATAAGATGTAGCATATATAATTGCAATGAATACAAATAGACAGGAAAATGGCTTTCTCTGACAAATACTATGTTTAGCTTAAGTAGAAAATGTGCTGCTCAGTATGAAGCCTCATTAAGAACCTTATAAATTTCTGATTGCCATAATTTAAAAGTAACTTTTAAAGCATTTTTAAAATTTCTTTTCATCACCCTTTAAATAGTTTGTAGCAATCCCTCAACATGCTTTTGACTTTCCACAAAATATTGCAACAATTATAGGGGAAAAGAGCAACTGGGGGAGTTGTAAGGTATTCCTCTATGACTAACACAGAAGGGGTTTTTTCAGTTTCCTTCCCTTTGGTTTTGGTTTTGTTTTTTTTAAGGAAAAAAATTATTTAAAACTAAGACAGAAAAGAATTCATCATGAAAAGAGGCAAGTACAAAACCTAAGGACTTGAATAAAAGCCTCACTGTAGCAGTAATTTAGCAGTAGCTGCACACAACCACCACAGCAAATGCACATTCCAACTATTAAAACAATAATGAGGAGATTTTTAAAGAGCTGGTTTTATGTCTATTCAATCTAATTATATGCTTATCTCCTATCCTCATTATATACACTTAACCAGCTAATTTCTTCCCATTTTTCACATCAGGCTCTTAAAGCGTTCATATATCATAGAATCACAGAATGCTTCGGGTTGGAAGGGACCTCAAAGCTCATCTCATTCCATGCCCCCTGCCATGGGCAGGGACACCTCCCACCAGACCAGACTGCTCAAAGCCCCATCCAACCTTGAACACTTCCAGGGAGGGGGTAACCACAGCTTCCCTGGGCAACCTGTTCCAGTGCCTCATCACCCTCATTGTAAAGAATTTCTTAATATCTAATCTAAAACTACCCTCTTTTCAGTTTAAAACTGTTATCCCTCATCCTATCACCATGTGCCCTTGTAAAAAGCTTTCTTGTTGGTGCCCTAAGATGCCAAAAGTTGCTATAAGGTCTCCCCGGAGTCTTGTCCAGGCTGAACGACCCCAACTCCCTCAGCCTGTCCCCATAGCAGAGGTGCTCCAGCCCTCGGGTCATCTTCATGGCCCAAATCACTAAATCTTAGAGCAAATATTAACTGATCGGTTGATTCAAACAGATTAGGCTTCTCTTTTGCCAAATCATTAATACCTTGCAACCTCTAAGGTGATAGCAGTTGATGTTGAAGAACACTGTGAGCTCTACATGTGGTATATATTCTTCAAGTGTGGAAAAGTCAGTATAGATAAGATAAACAAATTCAGAGTGCTTACTCTTACTAAAAAGTATTTAACTTCAGAGGTAATTAACAGATATTTTTATGTAGTCATACATCCTGGCAGCTAAGTGAAGACCGAGGTCCCATGGTATACAGAATCATGAGAAAGATCTCATATCTCTGCATCTAAATAGCTGGTGAGAGGAAGAACAGCTAGGGAATGAGAGAGACTGTATGGTGCCCACCAGGGGATAAGCTGAGAGTCAGTGGCAGAAGCTGGAGTACAGCCTAGTCCAATGCCTGGGAAAATACTGCAATTCATCCTTTGCTGCCCAAAATTATACGTCTTTCATGTCTGCATGGTCTGGATTCTAGAAAAAGATGAATAATGTGTAGCTTGTAATTGTTCTTAACTATATTAGTTTAGTTCTAGCACCAAATATGCAATTTTAAAATACAGATCATTGTAAAAAGAAGAGTGTATTCATTCACCAGCAGCTAACATCAGAAAAGCTTTGTTTTCCACCTCACAGAAAGCAGCTACAGGCTAACTGCAAATGTAGATATCTATTTTTGTTATCTGTGTTGGCACATGCCTTGACATATGCATTTGGTAAAATGTTGTCTTCTCCCCATGCTTCTGGAAACCACTTCCATCCCATCTGCCTCGTTCCCAAATACTTAGATGTGCTTTGTCTTCAGCATCAACCACTCAAAATAAATAACATATATCCTTTGTTGATATGGCTGTCAGCCATTTACTACTTCTTACTCCATCTGTCTCCTCCCAGCTGTTCAATCCCAGCACTTCTTTCCAACCTTGGCGTTCACCAATGGCACTAGCAGTATGAAGCATTAATGAGGAGCTCTTTCCTAGGATGTACTAACAAAGTCAGGGGGAGAGGAGTACTACCTGTGGTTGGCAAGGATCATGTTAGAGATTTACAGAAGCAAGCTGGATGTGTATAGGTCCATGGGACTGAACAGGCTGCAACCAAGACTGGTGATATATTTGATTGATGGTATAGACAGACAGATGTTTATCACCTTTGAAAAGCTGAAGTAAACTATCTTCAATAAAAGCAGAGGGAGCTACATGTGGTTCAGTCTAACCTCACTTCCTTGAGAAAACTGCGAAGCATGTCCTCACAGAAGCCACTGCCAAGTATAGAAGGGACAAGACAAAGAAGGAGCTAGAGGAGCTGTTCTTGACCAGCTCAGCTAACTGCTGTGAAATGACTGTCTCTGTAGATGAAATCAGTGCACGTCAATTTCTTTCTGGTTAGCAAGGCTTTTGACAAGATCTCCCAAAGATTCCCAGTAGATAAACTGAGGCAAGTAGACTGGACGGACAGACTAGGAGTGGGTAGAAAACCAGTGGGATTATTGGGCTCAAGCACTAGTGGTCACTGGTTAAAATCTAACCTTTACCTGTTCAGAAATAGTGTTTCTCAGGGCATGGTACCACAGATAATGTTGCCTGATGTCTTCATCTAAGACTTAGGTGATGTAGTAGGAGTCACTCTCAGCAAGTCTGCAGGTTGCTGCACAGGAAGTCTGTGTTGCCATTCACAGAGAGCTCAAACACTGCAGGAATGGGCTGACAGGGGCCTCATGAAGCTCAGCAAGGAGAAATGAGAAGTTCTGCACCTGGAATGGAACAACCCCATGCACCAGTACAGGCTGGGATGGCTCTGCAGGAAAGGCCCTGGGGACTGGTATTAGCAGCAAGCTGAGCAGGAGCCAGAGGAGCCATCTCTCCCAGATTTCTTATTTTTCTACAACCATAAACCTTTTCACAAATAGGTTCATCCCGAAGTTTCTTTAAGAAAAAAGTACATTAAAATGAGCAGATGGTTTAAGTGGGGTTATAAATAAGTGTGTTATCTAAATGCAAGGAGTCCATTCGGGATAATGAAAAGAGCTCTGAACAGTCACATGAAGAGGAAGTTTACTGTGCTAACAAGGCATCATATAGGGGGAAAAAATATCAAAACATCTGTTTGACTGATTTTAAACACAAGACTTTTGGGAATAACATAATTAAATGCCACTAATTGATATGCATTTTCAACTTTCATTGGGAAAATAGAATTCCGAGAGCACATTAAAAAGTCAAGCAGTTTTAAGATTTCAGACACGTGTGTAGGTGAGGGGTGGTGGGACAGATATGCAGCTTCTATAGGCCAATGTTTCTCCATCTGTGATCCATAAAACAGAGAAGGCTGTATGCTGAAATTGTAAAAGCAAATAAAACCAGACATATGCCTCTTTCCACATACAAATATGCTATGGAATTAAATGTGAGAAATGATTATAATGCTTAGGTATTTAAAGTTATGTTTAATTTGGTTCTAAATTAAAAGTATTACAGCAATGTTGCTTGAGTTATTTAATTATTTTTTTTCCCCAGATGTTTTTGGGTGCTTGTTAAGACAAACATAAACCATCAAAGGAAGCTGGGTCAATTAAAATAGAGCTTAAAAAGCAGTTAAAAAGTTTCTGCTGGAGATGCTCTGTGAGGGCAAATAAATCCAGCTCTTAATGTTGTGGGGTTTGGTGGGGGCTTTTGTTTAGTTGGGTTTTTTTGGTTGGGTTGTTTTCATTGGTTTTTTTCTAAGGGTTTTTTTTTGGGGGGGGCATGAGGGGCAGGCAATGGTTCAGTTTCATAACCCTAGGGCTATAATTCTTAATGTTTAGACTATTCTAGATAACCAGATGAATTGCTTTATGTTAGGCTATTATCTATAACTATATATCTATATCTATAACTAATCTTCATCTTTACAGGGAAAATCCCTGAGCTTTGGCCATTACTGCTTATATAATCTCTTTAAATATTTATTCAGAAAAAAAAATAGGGTTTACATACCCCTACAGTGTCAATCTAAATATAACTTTGATTGACATAGATACTTCAGCAAATTATACTGAGCTGAGCAGAAAACTACAATTACTCAGTTTTATTTGCTAATCACCACCCTATATTTATTGAAGTGATTAGAGATTGTGCCACTTGATCTCTTGCCTTTATAAAAATTACTTTGAAACACTGTCTTTAACTTTGTCAGTTATTTTTATTGTATATCACCAGGCTGGCCATTTTGCTCACAGAAGAATGACAAGTGTTTTTCACTAAGGGCAAACAATGATCCTGGTAACAGTACCAACCTTGAGCTTTCCCCTACTAAAGATGTTTTGGGGCTGTGCCCTAGGCCAGCTCTGCAAGACAGAGTTCTAGCAGTTGGCCATCCTTGTGGTCTTTGAGAAGGGGCTGGGAAAAGGATGATGTCTTCCTCAACCCAGAGAGCTCTGCCAGGCCCCCTCTTTTGCCCCATGGCAGTTTTTGAGCTGAGACTCTTGCCCTCAGGGGTCCACTGCAAAACAGGCTGCAAATAGCCTTGTATGCATTAGTACGGTTGTTTATATCAACAAATGCTGGCAAGCATCAATATGGAATCACCCAGCAGGGTCTGAGGTTTCTTTTCTCTTAAGAAATTTAATTCTTCACATCTAAGAAAAAAAAAAATATAATTCCCTTTCGTATCACCACCAGTTTCACCGATCTGTACATAAATGGAGACCAGGAAAAGAGCTAATATGTGACAGTACAGGATCCTTCATATTCATTTGTGGCCCAAGTACACATTAAGAAGTTTTGTTGTTTCTCACCATTTAATGTAGGGGAAAAAAAAATTAAAATTTCGGCAGCATAGCACTAGATAATGCACAGAGCTGACTTGTTTTCTCCAGAGTAAACTAACCACTTGTGTCAGGGTTGACCTGTTTGGTTTGCTGATTTTAAGGCACTTTGAGCACCTGGGCTTTGTCATGGTGTGTATACATAGTAAGGGGAAGAATCCATTGGTCTGAACTCTAAAGGAGCTAATGGAAAAATAGGCAAATGGGAAACACTTCACCAGGAGGACAACAGTAGGGATATAATTATCACATCTACTAGTCACATCTGTCTCCTTGCTGTAGATATTCCACAAATTCTGAAGAATATTTCACTTTCCAGAGCTGCAAAGGAACAGGAACAGAAAAGAGAGATTGTGTTCTAGGCACAGAGTGACCTTTTTGAAAAGGAGAACATATGTCCCTAAATCCAAGTTGTCCAGTCTTGCTAAAATTCTACTTTTAAGTCAGCTCACAGGATGAATTACGTCTTCTGGTAAAATAGGAAACTGAAGTCTGACAGCTGACTGCAATCTTAAACTTCATGAAAAATAGGAGAGCACACTCATGGCCTAGGGTATCTTCAGCATACAGCAAAACCCTTTTGTTGCAGGACTTGCCCAGAAGAAAAAAAAATAGATCCAGGTGCATTTTCATATGAAATAAATGGTGTGATTTTGAAATATATGAAAAGTCCTAATGATACATTCAAAACATTTTTGGCAACAAACATTACTGAAATGTAAAGCCTGCTGGATACTCTTTTCTTGGAAAAAGGCTCTTGCTTTTCATCTTTCCATCCACCAGCCAATTTCTATTCCTAAAATATCATCGTAATACCAACATGCTGTAGAATCATTAAATAACCAGCAATTTCCTCCCATTCAGGTTAGTCACTTGAGAAAAGCTTCGGGAGTGGGGAAAAGAAAATAAACTCATTAAGTTACCCATAAAGCCTAATGTGACCTTTAATAAGAAGCTTGCTTTGTTTGGCCCAACATCTTTTTTTTCTAGGTCACATACTGGAAGCTTTTTCCAAGCGACCTGCCCATTGGAAGCTGTGAACGGAGTCCAGATACTGAGGTGTTGCATAACTTGGAGAGACACGTTCCTGTAGGGCACCAGTCCTATTCCTATCCAGTCTTGTGATCCCTTCTTTTGGCTGTTAAAAGTTTAGTTTTCTACTCGGTTTTATTACTTTTCCATCACATTACTTATTTCTGCTAGTTTTTGCAATTACGTGAAAAATGTAGTATTTCAGGAATTCCAGGGTGCAGAGAGAGAAAACTAACAGTTTCCAAGGGATCAATATTTGACCATTTTCTGGGGGGGAAAAACAAAGTGTTTTTATATGTAGCATTTTGTAATTCTTTCATCGAGTGCTAGGGTTCAAAACATGAGGTTATCAGCAGCAGTGAAAAAGGGAGCAAGTACCCTTCTCTGGATTTCACTTGTGGATGTAAGCAAGTGTAAAGAGGAAATGGAGTACAAACCAGCTTGCACACTGCTTCCAGGTAAGGGAGAAAAAGAAAAGACCATTTACAAAACTAGAGACCAGGACTTCCAGAAGTTTTATCTCTAAATCTGTAAGTTGTTCATTAGTTCTAAAAGGGAAAGGGAAAAAACAGGGAGAGGGTGTCAAATGCTGTGGTTCTGTACTGTGCCATGTGGGATGTGTCTGAATCTGCATCTTGTTAGCAGGAGAGTCTGAATGCAGATACTACGGATGGAAAAGCAAGGAACAGTCTGCCTTTGGTGTGCTCTATTGTATGTGTTAAGTCAGTAGACTCAATGCTGTTATACTAGGGGGGAAAAAAAATAGGAATGGGTAGTGGCCTTCCTATTGTTAGCAATCTTTCCTAAAATTTAGGCTTAAAAATATAACATTATTTAGCAAAAGTATCATTTCTGACTTTCTCCTTATCTGTCTTCCTGGCCAACATTTACAACTTTGACAACATTTCCCATTGGAGAAGGTACCTCTCAGAGCCAGGCACCAAATTCCTGCTTCCCTTACATTATACCATTACTGGATGTCACTTTTTCCTTCTCTCAGACTGGTTGCATACAAGGACACTGTTGGAAAACTTAAAGGCTCCAGAAAGGGATGGTGAAAGGCACTAACAAACTTTCTATGCATTCATTTCCTGCTATGTTCAGAGAAATAAAGGAGCAGACTGAGCTTCTATCAGCATGGAGCATCTTGGTGCCTTACCTACAGAATGTGCTTCAGCAAAGGAAACTTGAGACCAAAGGGAAGGAGACTGTAAATGACAAATGTAAAACGAAGAAAAACAGAACAACAAATGCCTTCATTACTTGGAAAAAGAAAAAAGAAGGAGAACACTGCACACCTAACAAAATTAAGTGCAAGGACAAAGAGAACACAGAGGGTAAGCTTTGCTGTCAAACAAGCTAATAAATTGCTGAAGGGAACTTCCATTCAGGAAAGACAGAGGAAGAAAGAGATCTGCTTTCACAGCTTAGAAACTCTACCACCAGCCCACATCAAGAATTAATTCCTACTGGCACACATACAATGAAGAGAAAATACTTGCACCTACATCAAATTCTACTCTTAATTTAAAAAGACTAATATAAGATTAGTAGTATTTTCTTTCCAATAAGCTTATTAAGCTGTTGCAAACAATAACGCACAAATAACAAAAGTGGGTTGCTTGCCTTGCAGCTTGTAATCATGTATGGTAGTTATTGCCTACATATTTTTGTGTCCTAGAAAGACGTACATGTGGGTCTTTAAATTCTCATAAATTATCACATACAGGCACAAAGTCAGACTTGTGTTGGACAATTTAATTTTAGGGAGCTTACTCTGATCTTTTTTCTTCAGCACAAAAGTGGCTAAAGTGACCTTAACTGGGCAGAAGAAACTATACATAAGGGAAACAGTTTAATATTTACAAGTACTGTGAAGAAAAAAAAATGACCTTTCTTAATTAAATGTCATGTAATGAAGGGTAATATTGGGACAGAATATGCATCTGACTAAAGTTAAGATCCACATGTCTCTGGTAGAGTTAAATGTTCTGAGCTCACTTCTCTGATTTAACACTGCTGAAAAATCAGGAATCGCTCTTTTGAGATTAACAGAATTACCGTGGTTTATACCAGCAAAAGCTGTGTAAAACCAAGCTCTCTGATCCTAGAATTGCTGGGATAAGTACATTTAAAGAATTTATAAAGTTCTGTGGAGAAAAGTATTTTCACAGGCTTGTTCAGTAGGAGGAGCAGCTCTATATTAACTTTCATTCAGGAATGCTTCATTACCCAAGATTATAAATTCATTTGGCATAATGGAAGGACAGGATAAATTATTCAAAAAAGATGTAAATAGTTTATGTGCCATCAGTAAATTCTCAAGGGCAGGGAGATTTGAAATATTTTGAGGCATAAAGTTAATTACCTATGTGATGTGAATTCATACATAGATATTCTGATTTGAAGTATGATTATGCTTTTAAAATATACATAGAACAAAACGTTAGGGTCTGCTTATTTCATTGTCTTAATCAAAGCTTTAGCACAGATGAGAGAATACACATTTCTTTGGTTATTTCTCCTGCTGATAATTTTCAAGGCAAGCTGTGATTTCATTTGTTTCAGCCATGCTGGAACACTTTTAGTATTTATACAGGATTTTCTCCTCTTAAATTTATTATTTTATTGCAAATAAGGTAAGATACAGCATGAAGCTACATGGCTCTGAATGCAGGATATAAACTTAAATTTGGAGGATGTTCTAGACATGCAAACAAATGAAAAAAATGTTTCTCATGAAAACTTTTTAAAATCTTGATATTGTAATATGGTTAACCATCTCCTCCTTTTAAATAAGCTCTTCAGTAAGGCCACATGTAATAAAAAGCAGACGAAAGCACAGTTAATTAATCTCATTTAGTAAAGTACTTAAGCACATAATTAAGAAAAGGGATAAGACCTGTTTCAGTTGTAGAGTTAGAACAGAGAGATGCTGGAGTACTTTTCTGGAGTAGTCACAGCATACCCATAGCTGCTTTTAGGAGGAACCTCATACATCCTTCTGTTTGAAGCACAATATTGCTTTTCACTTGGTCAAATCAGGGCTTTCAAAAGCTGCTGAGGAAAATATAGCTTCCACTCATCCTGAGCAGACCAATCAAAACTTCTCATCACATACTTAGCACAGAGTTAAGAACAGACATGAATTTTGTTGTACAAAGCACAAAGGAGTATGGGAAGGAAAAAGACAGCTGAAGGTGTACTCTCACATCTTCATTACCAAACACTAAGGCAAAAATTCATCATGGGTTGCTTGTGACTTTACCCTGTAAGAAGAGAATGAGTGGGCCTTCAGGGTGTTACACAGCGGGAAAACAGTGGTGTGTGAACATGAGGACAAGCCAAGAAGGCTGAACATGAGTCTTTTCTATACAATCAACCGATTTGACCCATTAGCTATAGCTTCCTGGTCCTTTCCAGCATAAATCAAATAGCTATGGGACAAAATATTAAAAAAAGAACAAAATATCTCTAGTATTTAGAAAATACACCAGTCATTGCTATTTTACAAGTGTAAGGACTTGATCTTTTATGGACTGCATGGAATGATCTGCATTTATGGACCACTTAACTGACTAGTCCTCTCATCAGCATAGCCATGGAATAGCTCAAAGCAGCAGGGTCACAGAGTTTTAAAACATACCTTAATACATAGCACATGTTTCTGACACTACTCAAAATCTGACATAGAATTAAATTTAGAAAAACTATTATTGCTATATTACATGATCTATACTAGCAAGGCTTTCATAGCCACAAAATAACTTCTGAGCCAAAATCACCTTTAACAATTACTTTATCTGCCGTGACTAATGTTGATTATTTTGCCAATGATTATATTTTGTTTAATTTTTATAGGATTTCTGTTCAACACTATTGAACGCTGTTCTAAACTGGTTCAATACTCTTAATTAATATTTGTGTTTCCCAGCCGTTCTAGTGTAATTACAAGAACATTAATCTGTCAGCAGTAATCTGAGAAAGGTTCACAGACTGTCTGCTCTCAGTGCATTTAATAGGGTCACTCTGCCAGAAGAAACCAGTGGGAGAGCTGAGCTGAAGCTCAGACTCTTGGTTCTTCTTTGATAGAGAGAATGTTTCTGCCAAGACAGTAGAACAGCAAAGGAGAATAAACAGATTATTCTGTCAATTTTCAGTGGCAGCATGTAGGCCTGGTCCAAATTCCATCAAAATCAATAGAAAAATTGACTTTCACCAGGCTCAGAGCCACCAAGAGCTGCCAGACTTGCTTGCACTGCTGAAACCAGAAACCACCAGCCTAACAGAGCCGGAGTTGATGCCTGTGAAGGGGAAAGGCCAGCCCCGTGGTACACTGCACCCTCTCAAGGCAACAAGGATTGGGTTTTCTGCAGTTTCACAGAAACCAGGGAAAAAGCAATGGGGCAGGGAGTACTCCACTGCTGTACAAACTCCTCAAAAGGTGAATTCTGTATTTGAATGCCTAATATCCATTCAAACATGGCTCAGAAGATGGGTGTTGAGATCAAGACCGATACTTCTGTGGATAATGAGTTACAACCAATATCTACCTGTAGAGTCTGATACCTGAGGCAAGCGTTACCTGATCCATAGGTTTAGTAAGTGTCAGGGTTGACTAGGTTGACCCTTATTTACTTGCTGAAACCCCTAGGTATCTTTACAGATTTTAATATATCTGTTTGTGGAACAAGCTGCCGTCCCAACTGGGTAACAGTGACAAGGTGTCACTCACTGAAATGCACAGCAACTCTGATAATTTAAAGTAGGATATAAGGACTGAAATCATCCCTGTTCAGAAAAACACCCTGAACCTTTAAAGGGGGGCAAGGACTGCCTGCCAGCTTGTATCAGAGTCATACTCAAGCATGTTCACTAAGTTGTGGCCTGTAGCCTTCCACCTGCCACCCTGGGATGTCTGCTTTAATTTCAGCTTGCCCTTGGCAGGATTTGCTGAAGCCCAACCACCAACTAAGCCTTATGACCCAGCTAAGGTGAAGTCCTTGTGCCATGGGCTTGTCTGGCACAGACTAGTGCAGCTCCATTGACTTCAGCTATGCTGGCTTTTGAAGAATTACACTAATTTATACCAGCTGAGGTTCTGACCTTTTAATTTTGAGATCAGTGCAGTCTGCATCACTGAATAGGTTATCTTCCTAATTTAAATCACTGCTGCACTATGAAATTACTCAGTATAATTTGATGGTTGACTAAAACTAATGAAAAATTTGTCTTGCTAACGGCTTGCACAAAGTTGAACTTTCCAACATTAATCTTGGTAAATTAAGAGGCAGTAAAATGCACCTTGTTAGCAAAGGATGATTTGTGTCATGGAGTGAGTGCTGATGGAATTAAGATTCACTGTTTAAACATGATGCTTATAATCAATAAGTTATGTTCATGTTATGGATCCTCACCTCAGGTATGAGCATATAAACTCATGGGATGCTCTCTCACTGCTACATGGGTGAGCAGATTGTAGAGAGCAGCACAGGTACACAAAGCCACAGCCCCTGCAGCTCCCACAGGATGCTCGACACCATGCTTGCAGGAGAGGGGGTGCTTGTAAACCCCATGTCTGTGAGAAGGGGTGTGCAAGTACTAGGGTAAGGGGAGTTGGAGCTGTTCAGGATTAGTTACAGGAGTGTGTTGAGGAATTCAGTTGTTTATTAAACCACAACAGCAGACAAAATGGTACCTCTTGTATTACTGATACTGTTCCTGAATATTTGGTCTGCTTACTACCTGTTAATTATGTGCCACTAATATAAGTCACTAAAGCATTTTGATCCTAGTTTGATGTAAACCATGCGAGCCAAGCAGCTTTTCCCCATGCCACAACGCTACAGCCAGACAGAGCATCAGGCTGTTGGCCTGTGTAACTCAGGGTGCCCCCACACAGCACTCTCCAAACAGCAGCTCCCATGCTGGATGTCAGCAAGCAGAGGCACTGACATATGGGCATGAGGAAATATCAGGCAAAATTTCTGTACGAGGCAACAATTCATAATATTGGTGGTAAATTGCAGGACATGTGCTCCCTGAGCTACTAGACAGTGGAGAGGCCAGGGTGGTACCCACTCTTCCTTTGTCCTTCTCCATCCCATTAAAGAATATCTGACCCTGTACCAGTACAATCACCTGAAGTTTTGGCATTTCAGTGGGGTAACCATACTCACTGAGGGACGAGATGTCTCTCTCCCTGTCATTGCTTCCTAGCACAGTTGTACCAGACAGACAAAACCTTACCTATCCAACCCCCCTGAGGGGAATAATTTTGATTCACAAGTGTATTATGTGCAAATATAAGTTTCCCCTAAGAGGATGCCTGTTCTGCAGCCATTTTGCTTCCCAGAGCCTTTGCTGCAGACTATAAGGTGAGATCCACATGACCTTTTGTTACATCAAAGCTAGGACTATATATTTTCTGTTATTGTAAGGACTATATATTTTCTGCTGTTCACCAATACAGGATACTTTCGAGGATTCATTACACATTCATAAATATTATATGAGACAGTCTTTTCATTCATACCTGCTGCGACTATGCCTGAATGTGAAACAATTTCTAAACCAAAGGAAGGGTCTTTACCACACACTGGGACAAAAAGCATCTTTTGAAAAGATTTTTAGCAAAAATGCCTGGCTAGATATACAAGATGATGAGTTTTAAAGAACAGTATATATATAATTTTATTGTAACTTGAATACCCTAGAAGTTGCTTAGAAAGTCTAAGACAGGCATTTCTTTATAAACCTGAAAAGTTTAGGAAAACACGGTTCCTTGTAAAATTTATCAAGGTTCATTGGTTATAATTAAACACTTGGCTGATAACACTGTTACAAACATGAAAATAAAAACAAAAATAATTTGAGAGAGAACAGCCAGCTCTCCTTTCTATCTGGCAGTCCAGTAGCATAGCACAGGTGTTTTCAGAAGCTACTTTTAAACAAGAGTGACTGCCCTGCCTAAAGGTTTTCTTCATCAGTGAGTCTTCAGGCAGGGTACCAAGGTTTCTAGATGTAAATTAAGCACTTGACCGAAGTAAGAGTTCAGGACCCTTGAATCATTTAGCCTAAGTACTCTACAGCCTTGACCTGAAGCAAGTGTTGTTAAAAGTGTGGTCAAAAGTGTGGTCTTCTAGGTACAAACTCGAGGGAGGCTGCCATGATGCCTGGCCTTGTGATGCTAGCTGTCCACTTCTAAACCCTTGATTACAAAACATTTATCCCAGCAAGATCAGTCTTTGACATAAAGGCATGCCCTTCCCTCTGCACAGGGTAGTATCACAGTCTAAAATTTGGCTGCACAACCACTGACCTTGAACAAATTTGTGGAAGTTCATGGATTATCTGTAAAAGACTGTAAAAGGGCTGTGAATTTAAGTGGGAATTGGTCATCTCATACTTTCTTTAGAAAAGGCTTCATAGAGTACTGTGAGTAAGATTTTAACTGGGAGAGATAGAAAGCGTAAGAGCTACAAACAAGCCTTATGGGCTATTTATCAAAGTTTAAAGGCTGTGTTCAGTTTTCACGTAGCACAATCACGGAAAGTAATCATCTTTCTGGGCTCCTGCAAACTGCTCTGAGTCCAGACATCTACATCTTTCTCCTGAATAAATGCTTCTCACAAAATATAAGGTTGAGGAGAATCCAGTCCAAATGCATAAAGCTGGGAATTGGATCCAGATGCCAAAAACACAAGAAGAGTCTGCAGCTGCCAAGAAACCCATTCCCCATCCCTCCCTAACAACATTCTATTTAAATGCAAAGTGGGTTCATTGACGTTGTTAGTCTCCTTCTTTCCCCTTACCACCACACCAAGCATTTACAGCTCTCCTGGTACTGTGGACAGCTTATCTGCACACACCTCTGTCTCTCACTTCATTAAATGCCTCAGTCCTAAACCTGAGGAGGTGTGAGGAATGGCAGGAATAATATGATGTAGTCTTCAATACAAGGTTCAGATCCAGCAGACAGGCTTGTAAATGTATGTCTGCACAAGCTTTACTTTTCTGAACAAACCTTAGCTTGTGCTTTCCTTCTTTGTAAGAAGAGAAGAGACTGTAAATTTATAACATTTGTTATATAAGGCTGGTTATTTTCTTCATCACAGAAATATTTCATACCTGTATCCCCCATCTACCTGAGATTAAATATGCAATGAAGGAGCAGGGAGACACTGAATAACCTCAGGATCCTTTCCTGTTTAAGTGATACGATTTTGTGCTGCAGGAATCCTGAAATGCATTTATTGTACTCTACATAAATCTTTAAATCTGTATGAAACAAGTTTAAGTCAAAACTCATCAGGAACCACAATGCTTTATGAATGTGCACAAGCCAGTGAACTATCAAATTAAGGAACAAAGTGTTCCTTATTGCTTCCCAGCAGTGGTTCCTTAAAATGAACCCACTGCAAGTTTCAAGGAATTTCAACCTATAAAACATAAATGGGCTATAAACTATTTCTTCCTAAATTTAAAGCTTATAATGCATCAATTAAAATTATCTAAACATTTAACACAAGATCACAGGTAACACTATACATTAAAGATCCTGATCTTCCTTGTTTACTCTCCCCACTAACATGGGATTATCAATCCTTTTCCTACTTAAGAAAAAACAGTAATCAATTGTATCATTCTATTGATCTGTTGGAAAAAAAAAAAAAAAAACAAAACAATGAGCATGTGTTGTTTTTTTCATGCATGGATGATCTTTTAGATGCATAAATTAATAGCAACTTGGGACAGTGTAACGCTTGCATATTAATAGGATGATTTTTTTTTTTTAAATGTAATTTTTGCTTTTCTTCTTGCTTTTACACCAGGGGTAATTTCTGGGAAAATGTCTTTGTTTTCTCCGTTGGGTTAATGAATGTGCCAGAGCAGCTTGTATTACTTGCATTCAGTAAAACTTGCATACTGCAGAACAGATGGGTATTGTGAACTGTTATGATGGCAGAGGAGTAGGTTTTAAATAATACATGGAGAATTTTTCTATCTCATTAAGTTTCCAATTTCTTTAAGAAACATCTTTAAAATAAATGCAAAAGATTCTTAGTGGAAAGCTGTTCTTATTTTGTGTAATTAGATGCTTTTAGATGCTTTGCTGAGAAGTATTGGTATCAGAACAAAGGCATCAACACAGCTTTAATTCTGATTTACAGTTTTTGTGCACACAGTTGTACAGCAAATGTACACAGTTCCTTCTACTTCTTAAAAAATGCAAAGATCAAACACAGAAATGTGAGGGAGCAAAAAAACCATTCCCTTCCTCCAGTTTTCTAGAATACTTAAAGGCTCCTATTTCCCCCAAAGTCTTTCTCTCCATCTCTGTTTTCTACTCCTTTCTTCTATATTCCTAATTTCCCCCCCCTCAACTTTTCACCTCTTCTTTAATTTTTGACTGCATAGCACATTTAGTAGTCAGAAGCCCTGTCTGCATATTTTCTGAATTCTATTAAGAGAGAAATTGGTGAGCATAGCAATGCCTAATAACAGTTTCACTCATAGGCTGCACAAACAGATTATTTGGGACAGTTTTGCACAGAGAAAGAGAAAAAAGCTAAAGCGGGAAAAAGGCGATTTTTCAAATTTTCACTTACAATACTTTCTATTAAATGGATAATGGGATGAGGTAGTTTCTGAGACAAATAGTTTTGCTAAGATTCAAAATATAAATTTTAGATTTACACCACTCACAATAACAAAGAAGAGATGCCAGTTGTCAGAATTCAGTTTCCCTTTGAATAAATTGAGCTAGAATGGAATTTAAATGAGATAAACCAGAACAGTAGAGCAGCACATAAGGACTACAACCCAATATACAAAGCAAACATGTTTTGAATCCAAGTAATGAGAATACTTTTATTTATTAAGACATGTACTGGGGGAGGGAAGACTGAAAGCTTGCAAGATACGTATGAACCATCAGGATGGTCAGCCTGATCTGCCATTGCACACTCCAAACACAGACAGGATAAACTAGGAAGTGAAGAAAAATACCTGAGAATATCCAATCTTTTGTTAGAACAAGTGCAAGTTCTCTCTTTCTTGCCAACTAAGCTTCCTTTGCTGCAGATCTGCACTGAATACAATGGCTCAAACAGAAGGGTAATGTATCTAGTTTGAGAGCTGTTAAAAGACAAGATTTAGCTTATGGCAAGTGTCACTTGTTCTGAGCTATCTGCCCACAACTTAAAGACTTCTTTCTCCTGTAAATAGAAGCCTGTGCCTCAAATTCAGCTGCCCACTTGCAGTCTGGTTTAAACCCACTCATCAGGGTGAGGCACAGGGGTGAACTCCAGTCCCCACAGATGGCCCCATGAAAACTCACCTGTGTCAGCCACAGTGAATGGGTTTTACTCATCCCCTGGTCCTTTAGGTTTCAAGTCTAGTGTTAGGATTTGTAACTGTCCCTACATCAGCATGGTGCTTCCTTCACCAGCAGATCCCACATGCAGATTTCTTTTACTGCTTGTTCCTGCCTTTGAGCAGCAATGCACATAGCTTCAAATTTCATTCCAGAAGTGAGATACCAGGTCTCCATTCATGCTAAAGGCACAGGAAACCTTTCTACAGGCAGCCTAATCCTCCACATAGCTTTGAACTACTAGCTGAACAATCCAAAACTGCACATTCTCCCTAAGAATTTGAGAGATTAAAAAAAATTAGTCACCTCTAGGGCCATTAAGAGCTGCTCAAGACCTTATCTTTTCTTTTCCATAGGAAACAGTAGACATTGTGGCTCAGCACTGAACACTCTGCATTAAAAAAAAAATTAAAAATGTAAACAAATGCCTAACATTATATCCCTTGTCTAACAGCCAGAGAGCTTCCTGCTTTTGAATCATTTATGAGCTGACTCAGGTGACACTGGTTTACTGTTCAGAGTGAACACAAGTATCAGCAGTTCTGTTGAAAAGTGGTTAGTTTTGCTTAGCCTTCATAGATCTTTAGAACTGTTTAGTTTTTCCTGCTTATATGTTTCATATTTCTACAGAAGACACTTTTCTCGGCACTGATGAGTGAGCTGATGTTTTCTCTAGAATTACTGGGCAATACCTCCCTCTCAAATAAATTCTCCAGTATGTCTGGCAAAGAACTCGGTGCTCAACTACGTAATAACGTTAGAAAGGCAAGACATAGGATAAGGCATACAGGTAATTTGAAGCTCAGGCCTTTCAACCTCCCTTTTTTAAAAAAATATTTTTTTAAGGTCGGTGATGACAATAAATAGGATTAGTTATAACAGTGCAGCTGATAGATCTTGGTAGCACATGAATGCTTGTGGTACATGGCCATTGCTTCTGGCAATGCATAGATTATAGAATTGTGCAATCAACTCTTTCCTTCTCTTGTTAGTATTCTGCCAAGTCTCTCAAGGCTTATTCATGCTTTTCAATGGCATCTGTACCTCCTACCTCCCATTAAAATACACTCAATCGAAATGCAATGAGATGTTCTCAACATTTCCTAGCCTAGTCAAGAGCTTGGATGAGTTTGATTTAAGTTGTTAAGCAATTTCAATTTGAGAGGGGGAAAGAATGAGGAAAGCCAGGAATAATCATAATAGAATTATATACCTCATTTAACACTTAAAAATTATGTATGAGGAACCAACAAGACACAATGGCTGTCAGCCCCAGTGAATGCAGTAAACAGATCAAGTACAGGCACAGCCAAGTGGGAACTGGCATCTGCAGAGAAGAGTGTAATGAAGTAATGTGCATGTGGAAGTAGTGGAAGAGAACAAGAGCCACCTAATGAGGCAAGGAGCAAGCCCTCCTCTCCTCTTCTCTTCTCTCTCTGGTGCCTCTTCCTGCAGCCTGTGCTTTCTTCTCCAGGCACCATATCCCAACCTCCTTGCACAAGCCCCTTCTCTTAAGAGAGATAGGCTTTAAAAAATGAAGGGAACCAAGACAGGTGAAACAGCACAAGGACTGAGTTTGACTCTATCCATGCAGAAAAACTACGGGATGAACCACAGCAGGCTAACTCAGCTGATGGGCTAGAAGCCACTGGAGATTTGCCCAAGCCAAGGAACCTTCCAGCCAGTAGGATAAGAAAACTGGGAAATCCATCAAAATACTCAAAGTTGTGACCAGAGTGGGGACTCTGCAGACTACTGGAAAGTATGTATTCATTCTCTGGACAGTGTAGGCATCCTACACTGACCAGACTGGCATGCTGGTGTAACTCACTAAAGCTTCCCCAGTTTCATCAAAAAAGCTGACTTCCATCACTCCTTTTATTGCTAGTTTCACAAGGACCCTTGATAAACCTTGCAACCCAGTTTATGTTATAGTTCAAATACATTTTCATACCATCTAAACGCACAGCCATTTCATTTGCTTCACAGAACAGAGTATCAAAAGGTAGTTTACAGCTTGCTTTCTCTTTATAAGCACTAAAGTATCCTTTCTTCTCCTTTCTTTATCTCTTCCTCATTTGAAAGCAGATAATTCACCAAATAAGGATTACTAGTTTCTACAAGTACTACTCAGCTAATAACTGGACAGCTCTTGGCAGCTCCAAGCACCTTGCTTCAATTGTTTTCTAAAGGAGTGAACTTGCTGCCATTTAGTCTGTGAACAAAGAACTCTATCCACTTCAATAGTTCTTCAGACTGAAGGCCATTAGTTGGCTCATGGTATTTTTATTTGAACTTCCCTAGAAAAAAAGGCCAAAAACATGTTTTGAAAAACCTCTTTTGTTACAGTATAGTCAAAACCTCCTGTTTTCCTGTTCTACTTTTTCACAATGAAAGCAGATCAGGTAACACAGCCTTCAGAAAGAACTGTTATTGACACAGGTCTTCCGTACTTCCCAAACACACTCAGTGGTTTTTCTTAAAGCAAAGAACCAAAAGCCAACTGAGAAGTATTGCCATTGCCCTCCCTCCCCACTACCTTCCCCAAGAGTAATTTTAGTGGAGCTTTGATTGATGTCAGATGAAATTAACTGGAAACATTTAATGTGTTTAACATGCAAAGGCTTGGGGCTCTATTCACTCAGAGTTAGAGACCTCCTGTGCTTCAGATACTCACAGAAGACACTGGAGCTTGAATTTCAGCTCTGCAGCCAGATGACTTATTAAACAGCACCTTGACTCCTGCCATTGCTGCTGCTTTTCAGTTCATTATTAATAGGTGGAGGACTTGAAATGACAGCAGCAAGGATAGAACCAAAGGTCCTGTGAAAGAGTCACTGTTAATTTTAGTATTGCATCCATCATTAAGCATTAGATTGGATTAAGCTATATTTCCCTCAGCAGCTGTTGAAAACCCTGATTTGACCAAGTGAAAAGCAATATTGTGCTTCAAACGGAAGGATGTATGAGGTTCCTCCTAACATATAGCTTAGAGGGAAGGGCTCTGAATGGAAAGGGAGGTCTCATGAGGCATCAACTGAAGAATGGAGTTCTCTTCAGCTTTCTTAAAACTAGAAGAGTCTCTAGTCATTGAAAGTTGAATCATTCTTTCTGCCTTCATTCATACTTGCAGCAGCATCCTACAGAAGTGCAGCTATTTCAAAGTTAACAACTGGTTACATCAAGATAGAAAATGTTTTTCTTAATATATGCTTCCTTTTTGACCACCTATCAAAGGTAGATTAACCCTTATAAGGGATGAACATGACAGGCTCTGGGACCCTTGAGGGATGCCTTAGTCAGCTGCATTTGAGCAATATGAGAGGTCTGAGAGAAGATCTAGGGAACTGTTACCAGATATCTTCTTTCTCTTGGGTGGGCCAAAGGACATGAGTCCAAACAAGCTACAGAACTAGTGGACTGGACTATCTGCAACCATCTGTCGGGTATTTTCCTTAACCACTTAAGAAATAAAGGTTCCATAGTATTGTCAAATTGTAGGTCACTGTTGAGTGGTTCACAGAGAACTGTCTGAACTAAACAGGTGCTTTTTATGTAATAAAAGCCTTTGTGAGAATTGGCTCTCTTCTGAGGAAAACCTTGCCCACTCCCTACAGCTAGGACTCTCTCCTGCCCATCTGCAGCCACTGACTTACTCCTATGGGAATGTTTCTCATACTTTGTTAACCTTTGATCTTGAAGAGAACATAGGTGCAATAACAGTGTGTCAAGGCAGTCTTTGCTCAGGAATTGGTGGGAATCAGAATAGCATATAGGCTATTGAGGACACGTAGGATTTGGACATTATTGACTTCAAGAGGATTTACTTCTTGCACTTGCTTTTCTACTGGAATTTAGTGTTAATTTATTGACATGTAAGCAAGTCTATTGACAGTGGAAATATTTTTCCTAAGTGACAAAGAAGCTTTGAAAAGTTTATCGATACAAATACTAGATGTTATCCTTTCTACTGTCTACTCTTTGCCATTTCTAAATGTATTTGTTTGTGTTACATACTATGCTGGCTGTGAGAAGCCTCATAATGCTTTGATTATTTACCAACCTATCTTTAGCACACAATTGATATGCCAAGCTCAGAGCAGTTGAGTTTTCATAAGGTTATGCTTCAGTGAGGCAACTGCACTCTATTACTTAGTTATGACTTACAAAGCTTGTCAGTAATTCTTCAAAACCAAGATGCAGTCATGACTTCAGCAGCATGTTCACTACAGCAATGATATTAATGGAGCAGTTACCATCAAGCAATGGCTGCACATTACACTGAATTAATGCAGATTAATGGCTTTTTGAGTAATTTTCCCCCTTCATAAGATCTTGATAAAAGTTCTACAAGACATTCTTCAGATTATTACATACTTTAGGCAGTAGACTCACATCCTCCCTTCTACCAGAAGACTTTTCATCTTCATAGTTCCCTTCTACAGCCCATTTTCTCCCAGAATGCAACAAGAGCTGGGTTTCAGTTGCCATGCTCTGGAGTCAAGCAGCAAGTGGGGAAAAGGCTGAAATAAGCTAGACTTTTCCAGCTCATGAAGGATTAAGCCACTTGCAGAAACTCTGCAGTTACGTTTATCTCTGAAAGCATCAAAAAGAAGCTAAGAAACCAGTTTGTATGAAGCACAGAACTAATTGAGATGCAGTCACAGACCACATAAGCATTCTCAGTCAGCTCAATGCAAAATGAAACAAGTCCTTGAACTACCATCATGAGCATGTGCTTAAATATAGGTCAAAAATTACATAAATTTCTCAAAAGTAAGGCCTGCCACTAACTTGATTTAAAGCTTCAGCTTTCCAGAAAATTAATCTGGAAAATTAAAAGCAGTGAGGAGTCAAGACATGCAGCATACTAAGTGACACTTGAGAACCACACATTTTGTTGCAGTTTTGTTCTTCTGCAGCAGTCTGGAGATAGTGTATCACATATGCTCTCTGGTTTTCATTCAAGTTAAAACACCTGTAAGGTACCTTGGTTGTATTTTATAATTGCAGATGAATAATCTTGAAAGGTTAATCAGCATCCATTTCCTAGGCTGTGTGTGAAGCCAGGGAAAATGCAACCAGTTTTACCGTCTTTAAAATAATTTATTTTTGTGTATTTTCAGTGTAAAATAATCAGTTAGGAGGTATCAAGAAGGACACATCTCATGCAAGTACAAGATCATATCCAATGAGTAAGAGGCTGACAATTCCAGTGGGTCCCAGAGTGTATACTGTTATGAAATAAATAACAGCAATATAAGAGAAGTTCCTTTGCTATGTCTGTAAGATCAACCACACTATGCAACCACAGATGTTACTACTGAGTAGTAAGAGGGAATTAAACAGCCTGTATAGTTCATCCTTCAGGTGTTTGAAGTGATTTACAGAAAAAGCATCAGAAGTATCATATTTCTCAAGTTCTGTGTAATGCAACTGAACAACAAGGTTATTTATAATTATTGCTTGATCTACCTGTAGCAATAGACCACAAATTCTGTCCATCAGAGTAAATTTCTTCTGTCATGGAGAGACTTTTAAAGCATCTCTAAATAACTCCATGTACATAAATGCTCAGTTATACAGCATGATCCCCAGGTCATATTTACATAAACACTGTTCAGCCTCTTGTGTTAAATGAATTACCTTTTTCTTTAGATACTAAAAAACCCAGCATGTGTTCTGACTCAGGTTAAGCAAACACAAAGCAACTATTTGTGATGTATGGTATCAATTTGACCTTAAAAATCATGCATTACTGAAAAAGTTATGGTCTTTTCCTGAAGCAGCCAGAAAGAAAAACAAAGTTATTTTGTCTTCAAACCTGAAAGGCACGAATCTTGATCTCGTATAACTAATTTGCCAAAGGAAAGAGTAATCCCATTTCCTTCAACGTGCAGTTTTATGTTATGAGCTCCTAAGAGACAGGAAGACATGAAACAGAAGTGATAGTAAGATGTCCAGGAGATGCTATGTTAGCTGGAAAATTACATTCTCCCAAATTATGTCCAGCACTTTTGAAGTTGTGTACCATACATGGAAGCCCTGAAGCACTGCTGGTTTTGCTTTCTACTTTTACATTAACCTATTCCCAAAACAGCAGTAGCAGTTTTTCAGAAACACAGAAAATCAAATATTAAGGGGTTGAACTCTTAACTCCACAGAAGTCACTGTCAAAACTTCTACTCTCTTGACCTCACTTAAATATCTTCTTTTTGCTGGACAGAAACAAGATGGGAGGAGTTTAACCTGAGAAACTAATAGCAAGTACAATCCAGACCACCTCAGAAAGACAAACTGCATGAAGTACTGGGGTAAAAAAAAAAAAAAAAAAAAAAAAAGGGTAAATCACTCTCCTTATAGACTTCAAACCTCAATCTAACAGCTCATTAAAAACAGATGAGACTGAAGAGATGGTTAAAGTCATCAACCTAATGGTTTACTGAAGAAACAATTGAGAATGTCAGAAGCAGGACAAAAGCCCATCTCTGAAAGCTTTTTGTCAGTAAGTGTAGGGAGCTGCTGACTCCATCAGGTCATGGGGCATGGAAAAGTGAAACAGTCTCTATCAGGCTCTATTAGAGAGAAGCAGCATTTTAAATTCAGAGTGCCTCTCCTTCCATGAAGAACAATTAGTTTGACAGGACAGCAGTTGGCCTTGCTGCGGAGCTGCATCACACAAATCAAGGCATAGCTTGGAGCATTATGAATTGTGATCTATCAAAGGTGAAAACACACCCAGAACAAGGGGATAATGTTTTTAATGTATGACTGAAATTGATTTCAGGTAGCTGAGGCAGTGCTGGTGTGGGACTGGGCAGCACTGCCTCCACCAAGGTGCTCATGTTGCAGCACCCTGTTGTAAGGGGAACAGAGAGCTGCTGACTGACCCTCAGAGTACTGCTTCTCTCAGCATGGCTATAAGCATTCTCACTCCAGCACAAAATCAGGATATTTCCACTGTCATTTCCATCCCAGTAAACCAATATTCCGTCACAGGACTGGCCGCAGTGAAAGCCAACACCATGCCAACAGCTACTGCCTAATCCTATTGCTTTGGGATGTGCAAAGACTTATGACACAGAAGCAGAGCTCTCCAAAGCCTCTTAGGGAGGCCTAAGGAAGGAATTTGGAAGCTCACAGCTCTCTCCGAGGCAGCAAGGAGGCTCCAGGACACAGGAATCTGATGAGATGGCAGGGCTGGAGGAGAATCTCAAAGCAGCTTGTGTTCAGAAAAATAAATTCGTATTTGCAGTCTCCAGCTGATGGAAGTGGAAAAATGTCTATAGTGCTGCCTTTGAACACAGTCACTCTTCTTTTTATCACAAGTCCCTGCTTTAAAATCTAACAGACTAGAAAACCTGGAGTTAAATGCTCTGGGACTGGACACAAAGTCTGAGAAGTAAGAGTAAAATAAGTTATCCTACAAGATATTTCACTCATCTCTTTTCAGGGACCAACATACAGGAAGCCAACAAGATAAATTTGCCCTTGATATCTTCCTGGGTAAACAGTGAGGAAAAGTAAACCCAGTTTCTCTCCTGAACATGATATTTACTTTGCTTAAGGAAAATCACGTTTCTCAATTATATGTTGTGCTTCTGATTAACCATTATGGACAAGGGGAAAAATAAAGCAAGTTTTGAGGGCTTAACATGACTACGTACATAGAGCAGTACATGACTTCCCATGTATAAGCAGAAATTAAAGGTAACAGAGCCTATAATTTGGTCACATGCTTACTACAGAGCACTACTCTGCTTAAGCTACTTGATGCCAAGACTTCTAGAAACTCTTATAGGGTCAGGCCTTTTTCTTGACCCGTTAAAGGGTGCAATCCTGTTAAAATTAAATGAATAGAATAGAGGCTTCAGCCTTTTTTGTAAAAAAAAAAAAAATTATCATTAGATATCATTCCACATATACACAGCCTCATGATATCTCAATTTCTTTCAAAAATAATATTTCAAATTCTCTTCCCTCAGTAAAGGAAGCTAAAGTAATCTTCCCTAACACATTATTCAGGATTAGCTCCCAAAGTCTTGTCAATAAAGATCAATGGCTGTTTACAGAACATCCTGAACATATCTTTTGAATTTTTGTTATGCTCCTTGTTTTTTCAAAGAGGCTGATTTTCAGGCCACTCTGCAGACATAATGTACTGTTTTGTCTTCCAGCATCAGCACGTATTGATAACTACTAAGAAGCTAGACCAGGATCCCAGTTCACATGATGTTCAATGAATCAATTGACTCTACAATGACGTGAATTTAAATATTTTTAAAAAAACTTTCTAAATATGTTATTTTAGGTGGAGGAGATTTTTGTGGGTTCAGATAAAAGCTTCCAACTCTCTGCTTAATCAAGTTTCAGTCATGCAAATAAACAAGAAGTGCCACCGCCATGATACAGAGTCAGCATTTCACACTACCTTTGACTTGACTGAGTAAAACCAAGTGAGTCTCATATGAACCTACCCGTTTCCTTAGTATCATAAACCTAATACTTATTACTGAAAAAACAATCATTTCCCTTATGGTAGGCTCAAAGCCCTTTCTATTACATACTGCTTTGCATTTCCAGGTTTTACAGGCCATCAAACGTGACAGCACAGAACACAGAGATGCTTCACTCAACTCTGGCTATTACAGGATATTTTTATTACCAGTTATCAACTAAGGACACACCAGAGTAACAATTTTGGGGTCAGATGTGGTATAACAACCCCCATGTGCTTCTTGTCTATAGAAGAATCTTTCCTCAAACAGCTTTTTCTGCTGCTTTTTCAGGCACAGAAGCCTGAAGCACATGACATAACTTTTTGGATGTTGTTGTGGATTTTTTTAAAAAAAACCCAAACTAAAGTGGTAATTTTGTTGCAAAAAAACTAAAGTAAATTTGCTGACTTTATGCTAAACTCATTTTCCCTCCCAGTTGAAAGTGATCTTTGATGCAAACTAAAACGTGCAGGTGTCAAAGTGGATCAGTATCGTGTACCAGAGATCTGCACAACTGAGTTTAGCACTTTCTGCTTCCAATTTATTAAAGATTGTGCAAGAATAAATTCATGTAAACAAGGATTAGATTTAATTAGTGGAACATCATTTGCTTTCAATGAATAAGAATAGTTTAGGAAGATAGCTGATTAACCAAGCTAACATTTGAGAAATGAGCTGTTTCTCCCCACTCCTATCAGAACTTGTTTTAACCCTACAAGCGAGTATAGCGTTCACTACCAGATAGCAAGAAAAGTTGTGTTAAGGCTGTAGCCCTGGTTCAGCAAAGCAGCTGACAATGTTCTTGTGTCTATCACTTTTCAACACAGCAATATGTGTTAAGGCTCTGTTACTTTAATGGAACTTTATGAAGCGCTTAGAGTTATGCAAATTCTTTCTAAGGAGAAGCTAATTCAGCAGACTCTCCAAGTCTGTGACCATTTACAAGGCTGTAAGAATGGGCTAGCAAACAAGATTCCTCCACAGTAAATGTGGACAGATAGAACAAAGATAGCCCCTGGTGCAAAAGTCTAAATTACAAACTCTTGGAATATCCTGGGGATTGTCCATCAGGAATGTAAGTCATCCTCACCAGCTGAGAGAGGTTTAAACTGACAAGGGAGCTCTCTGAGCTATCACAAAGGATAGAGAAGTTGTGGAGCTCTCCTGCCACAAAACAGCTCTACTCCCCTTTTCAGCAGGCTTGTGGAGATTGCTTTCTCCACCACAAGGGGTTATTTTGATTCCTGCTTCTATCTTATTATCAGCAAGATTGGAATAAGAGAAAGTGTGCCACGGTTACACAATCCTATTTTGAAAACCAGTGCTTGATGATACCATTGTACAACTTTTGCCAAGCTCTACTAGAATGGAATAGTAATGAAATGCAAGACAGCTGCATCAATTGCCATTAGTATAGAAATTTTTTAAAAACCTGCTGGTGGTACAATGTTATGAGCTCACACCACTCTTAGAGATCTGTCTGGTCTCCTATTGACTGTGAAACGGCTTACAATTTTTGTTTGACTCCATTTAACAAGAAGTCAAACATACTTATTTCTCTGCACTTCCCATTTAGTCCCATGCATCGTACTTGGAGGGTAGCAGAGGCACTGGTAATGCCCTTCCTTCTCCCACTCACTTTGCTGGGCAAAGCCACAGATGTTCTCTATGCACTGGCATGTGTAAAGACATAGACCTGTAGAAGGCATATCCATGGAGGTACCACACATTACTCCAATACCAGAAAGAGCAGCCCCCTCCAAAAGGCATGGAGCTGTTACCCAGTAGGTTTGCTTTGTTTTTCTGGACACAATGCAGCAGAACAACATAGTAATTTGACAAGAGTAAATTCAGATTTTGGGTCTTGCTGTTGGATTAGCAAAAGTTAATGCAGAGTGTCAAACCCATGCAATCTTATTCCACTTTTCAACATTTGGAACAGCTTTACATTGGACCATACGCCCTTAGTGTCTCTGTAGACTACCTAAACAACGCTGAAATAAGCTCCATTGTGCACCTGGTTCCATTTGATCTTTCTTGAGCCTTATCAGGTTTGCACCCCCACAAGATCTAGTAGTACACAGATCATCCTCTTTTTAAAACTACATCAAAATTCCCTGTTGGAAATCAGACACAGATCTGTCAGTCAAACAGGGGTAAATGCTAAATGACCATTAGGCTTCCCATCCCTAATCATTAGGGACTACAGAGATAATTACCTTTTTGGTGTGGATCTCTCTGAGGTTTTTCAGGAACACTGCTAAGAAAGATTTTTCTTATGTTTTCCATTGAGAAGTTTAAAAGAAAAGTTTCTAGATAGCCAAGGCTATCACCAAAATGTACCAGAAGCACACCGAAGATTTACATCACCTTAGCTAGGAAAGTACCATGCACCCCTGAGACCAGATAATACACCAAAGCCAGGTAATTGTAATAGGATCTTTGCTAGGCAACCAGTTATCTGCATTCCTTAAGTGCATTGAGCATTTAAATCTACTAAATTCTTATAAGGATGTAGTTGCTTAGTTTTCCCCAGAGCAGCCCCACTCATATTAGAAACTAACAACAGTGATTTAGAAAAAAAGTACATTTACATATTTTTTCCATTTAAAAAATGTTATTAACACAAGGTTGGTGTTTGGGTATAAAGTTGAAAATCCTTTGTGTGCACAAACAAATATAATTTGAGAGATTTTCAGAGCTGTATGCAGCATGTGCCTATCAATTCCTGTTAATGGGAGGAGGCTGTTGGTGAACTGAACAGCCACTTTCCTTTTCTCTCACAAATGTCTGCCAAGATATGAAAGGAAAGTCTCAACTTTTCACATGTGCCCACAAGATAAAAAGACAAAAGACTCAGCAGCTCAAATCCCTGCTTCTTGAGCATGCAGAGCATAATAATAAACGCAAGACTCAACAGCACTGGCAGGAGCACAAATTAGAAATCTTGCTCAGCAAATCCAAGTGTGCATTTAAACCTATTATTTGCCCTTTTTGCAAGCAGAGATACTCTAAGCTTCATTTTTCACCTTGCTTAAGCCAAGGCACCTATGGCACCTTAACTAAGCACATGGAGTGTCCAACTAGGTTCACTTCCAATGCTGTCTCAAAGATGAACAGGAGGCAAATCTCTGCATGGTGTGCTTAGTCACATCACTGGCAATCTGCATTCTTCTTTGGTCCATGGACACTTAAAACATATGCCTCCAGGGCACATTGCTGGGCCTGTTGTTCTCTAATCCTCTGGCAAGCAAAGGGATGGATGATGCTAGGTTAAGCCTGGGAAACACTGGCATTGACTCTCTGCATTAGGAGCTATGGTTTGTTATACTGCCACTGCTGGGCAATCTCCAGGATCATCATTAATGCATTGTATGTTGGTTTCACATAGGTGACACATCCAAGTACAGCCCATCAAAGAAAAGAAGTCTGCACATTCTTACCACCAGCTAAAAACCTTATCACAGTTATGTTGGGCTCCACTATGAGAAGACCTCCATTATATTCTGGCTAATGGTATAAACCTGCTGTCCCTTCATAGAGCAGTCATTATCATCCAAGCAAAAGTTTAAAAAAACCCCTCAAGACACCATGGCAAGGATCTCTTTAGTCCACAAAATCCTTTCAGCAGCTTGCTAGAGTTTGGGATTACTTTCCACCAGCAAAGGAATGTAGAAGGAGCTGTTAATCACCCAGAAGTTAACCAAATGTACATATATATGATCATGTGTGTTCATGTTATTAACATTAAATCTTAGTCATTTTTATCCAAGGCATATCCTTCCTAAGACATGGTTATATCCCTCAAATGAATTAATTATACTTCAATCTTAAAGTCAGATGTTTTCAATGTGGAAGTCACAAAAGACCAAGCTTATCATTAGGCTGTTCAGTTGCTCTTTGTTGTAGATGGACTGGAAGTATTGTGTGTCTGTTATGCTCCTGCCCCCTGTGAAGTGGGGCAACTCTTCTAGTCCAGGTACAAATGAAGAAACACAAACATTCCTGATTCACATTTCCTCTTCTGTTTTCTCCCAGAAGATAAGGATACTCAAAACAAATGAGGCTCTGGGCACTTTGTTTTAAAGTCCACACTAATTACAGGTTTCAGCTCTGTGTTCAGACCTCTTCAGAGTGGTGATGGGAAGCCTAGGTTGTGTTTTCACTTCATATCTGCTCCTCCTTTTATAATTTGCATGATCTCTGTGAAAGGCCAAGGAAGGTCTTTAGAAAGGGAGGGGAGATGTAAGCATGCTTTTGAAGCTGAGCTCACACAACCCTGCCAGCAATTGTATTCCCACTTCTTTCTGAAGTCAGAGGATTTGAAGGGCTCTCAGCCTGACTCAGATAAGTGTCTGAGACACTATGAACATTTTATTCAAAACAAATTGAAATGGATGGTGTCCCAGAAAACCACAGGGTTAATTGCTCTAGATGTTCATGTAATCAGAATCACGGAGCCAAATAATGTTCCTGTAGTCAGTCTAGGTAACAAAGCTGGGATCAGAGGGGTCTGAGCTTCTCATTATGCTTTGTTTTCAAAGAGGTAACTAAATTCCTCTAACAACACTGGCCAGCAGCCACATCAGTATATGGTCATATCACTTTCCACTCCATTAAATAATTTTCATGTTATGTAAAATACAAAGTAATGCATCGTGAGTTTTAAATAAAAATAAATCAATTGCACATCCATAACACCAGCGTTTTGAGCAAATACTTGGTCAGGTTTTTTATAGCACTATCTGCGACCCAGTGCTGTTTCACATCACAATTTATTCCAGTTCACTTCAAGTCTGGAACAAAAACCTAAAGAGTCCTGAAGGCAGAATGACTTGAAATATCCCAACCAGTGGCTTAAAAGTGTTCTTCATTCTACTGAAATCAGTGTGCTCTAAAGCAATACGTTTTGTAGAAACTGAAATATCATCTCAGTATTATCACTGAAAATGCAAACTTTATGTACCAGTGCATAATATTAGATATTTTACATTAAATACAGACAAATATTTCATTCAGTTTGCAACAGCAACTCAGAGGAAAAGACACAGTGATAGTCTTGATTCCTTCTTATCAGATCCATTTTATTGTGGTGAGAACCCATTGGTTTCCAGAAGGTATTACTGTATAGAAGTGATATACACTAGAACTGCTGTAATAACAATGCAAAACAATCAGGCCCAATAAACCTGACATTTCAGTTTGTTTTTAAGTATCTCAGGTTACAAGCTAAGTTTTAATTAGAACAATTTGTTTCAACTAAGTTTACCTAAGCACACAGTTCCTTGAATTTTAGCAGTAGATGAGATCTGCTAATGCTTTATTCATCTCCTACTCAATGAATTGCGTGTCCCTAGTTAGTACTTGTTAAGCTAACAGATGCTTGAATAAGTTGTCCTCTGAATAAGGATGATAGAAGTGGCTATTCCAATTTTATCCATGTTTGATAGATGCACAATGTCACATAAGTTTCTGGCCTAAGCAGTCAGCCTGAAGGGATAATTCTAAAATTATTTCTTTCCTTCTGTTTCTGCTGAAAGTTAGAGCTATAATAAAAATAGTGTTATTGAAATACAATGACTTGTATTTTAGGTCTCTATTCTTAGACATGCTTTCCAGAGCAGCTGTGTTTATGGCCTCTCCTGTGTAACATAACTCAATATCCCTGTTATGTAGATAACTCAGATTTATGCCTCTATCCTATGAGACATTTCACAAACGCAGGCTTAGTGTTGTCAGGCAGCTTGATGGATGTTAAATCCTGAAATTCACTCAAAGACATCCTGATAATGGCATGGCAATGCTGGTTCCAAATATAAATGCATGGCTGTTGTAGTAATCCATTCACTTCCTCCCCACCCTCATCACCTTCTGTGATAGCAGTCATATTGCTAGAGAAGTGTAATATACTAGACATCATGTTAACCTTACCCAATGCACATGCATCACCACATGGAGACAGTCAGATAATTGAGTCCTACCCAAAGGGAAGCTGCATTTTCCCCTTAGGCCTCATGTATGCTGTGACCATTGAATGTAGTGAAAATGAAGCTAGGCACTGATTAACAAGAAACTAAGAAGAGTCTTTTTGCTTCATTCTGATTTTAAAAGGACTTAAGCAACACTAGGAAATGATGACTGCATGTCAACCATTTAATATCGACCAGCCTGATAAAATTTTATATGACAACAGTCAGTAACACCACTACCAGATTCCCAAACAAGAAGTAATCATTCTGGTGACTTTGCAGTCCTGGAACTCCTGAACCAGCTGACAGATCAAATGAAAAAATGTTAAAGGAATCCTAGATGCATATGTAAATAGTTTGCTCAGTAGCATCTCATCTATATTCTGACTGCAAGAAGCCTCAGTACTGCAAACAAGGAAAGGAGAAATATAAGCTGGTGGCATGAAGGCAGGCAAAGTGGCCATACAGTAACATAGTAGGAGGCAAAAATGTAGTGCCTTGTTGAAAGTCTTTAATCAATAGCAACAATGTGCAATACTGAGGAAGAGGTGTGCTGTCAGAAGCAAAAAGATCCATTTAATTGGTCTGCTGCTTTTCCAAGAGACATTGTTCAGCCTCGAATCTGCTGAGCCAAGTCTTCAGTAGTAAAAGGGAGAAACTCCCAGACTGTTCACCTTCTGTTCTGTTTAGACACAGCTCAAATACAAGGTCTTTAAAAGAATTTCAGACGCTATTTCAAAAACCAAAACCTCACAATTGTATGATCAAGCATGGTCAAAAGTTATCAAGTACAGACATTAATGACCAGCTGAATATGAGGTAGCCACTAGCATGAAAAGACTGAATACTTTAGCTTGTGAAGGAGCATGCAGTTTCTGAGCAGAACTTTGCTTTGTGTTGAACTAACCAGCTTTTTATTATTATTTATTCTTTATTTTTCTGGAGTATTCATTTCCCTTACAAACCTTTCCAACCATTTCAGTGTGGCTCAGATCTGGAAGTCAGATTCAGCTACTTCCCAGCCAGAGGTTTCAGAAGAAATCACATTGTGCCACGAGACTGAGAACTAGCAAGTACTGTGGATGTGTGGTTCTGGGACAAATCACAAAGACATCTGTGCAATTCCTTAGTTGCTCTAGTGTAAATTGGTTATCTGAACCTCAGTAAAAGGGCAGAAACCTTACTATATGCACCTCTAATGCTATGACAGATGGTGTTGTTGCTGCCTGGAGACAACAATGGGCACCCTGCACCAGAGATCCACAGTTTAAAATCAGTTCCCTTGGTAATAAAATGTTGGACTTGCAAAGAAAAACTCAACTAATGAGCAGTTTTCTTGAATCTTAAATGCAAGCTATTATTTACCATTATTCCCTACACTCTTTTAAGGTCTAATGAATTATGTATCCATTTATCCATTGCTGGTTTGGCAGAAGCATCAATAGAAGGTGAGATATGGGGAGAGACAGTCAGTATTAGACAGTCATATCAAGCGAGTCTCACATCTGCAGGGCCCCATTTGGAAAGCTGTTCAAAAGAAGATCTGAAAGAATAAGTGTGATAGGAGGAAGATATAACTTCAAAATAGCACAAGTAGCTCTAAGCAGCATTGGAAAAGTAGGGTACAAGGTGCAGCATCTAACAAATTCAGACCACATAGAAATCCATGATAAATGATTCATGCACTGCAGAGTTGATAAATGACACAACAGAGCCATTTTAGTAACAGAATGGAGACATATTCCTAGCTGAAAGGAATCAGATAAGTTTGTGAATCTTTAACAGAACAATAGTTTATATAATTCTGTAGGGATCCTCCCTGCTTGAGCTGTGTGAATACAGAGCATTTCCCCATCCCTTAGTCCAACAAGTTAAGCATCATTAAATTTATCCATGAATTGGTAAGATTTCCTAGTCCCTGTCCTTGCCTCATCTAAATCTGAAGAGGGGAGAAGTAAAAGCAGTAGTACAGAATGCTTTAAACTAAAACACCATCCTGGCTCAGGGTGACCTGTCTCTCTTCAGCCTTGTGGGGTATTTTGCTGAGTACAGTACATTTATATTATGACCAGAAATTTCTGATAATATTATTTAGTTTAAGAAGTTAGTGCATCATCACCTTACCTTCTGACCCAGTCCAGTCATCTTTTAACATCAATTCTAGAGAGTCAAAGATTGCTCTAGGCTGATACCACTTCTTTCCCCAAGGTAGTCAACCCTAGTCAGCAACAGTCACCTATAGTACCTATTGCTGCCAGCTAAGTTCTGAAGAAGGAACCAACCCATTGATCTTTGTTAGATAAAGATAATCCTTTGGGTTATCTGTACTGTGAGCAGGTCTTGTACAGTACACTGCCTTGTTGCAGTCATTTAACTTGCTTTCAGAAAAATGAGACCTTAGATTGGCTTAGATAAAAAAACCAAAACAATTATTGCCTCTCTTCTCAAAATTAATTAGAGCCATCAGAGTCCTGGCACTGACCCCCTCTTTCAGCTAGAATAGCAGCAGTGTCCCCTCTCACTCTGCCCGATTTGGTGACAGATATGTGGCAGGGACCTCTCTGTGCTGGGAGGCAGATACTGCACCAGCTGGATTCAATGCCCATTTTCTCCACAGCCAGGAGAGCAAGGACTGTGAAATTCAGACTTCACAGAACATTAGGGCCCTAAATCTGAGTGAAAGTCCTGAATAGTGGTAGACCTAGTTCTCCCTCAAAAATCAGTTATTCAAGACACAAAGAAGCTGCTTTTAGAACAACCAGATTATTAAGCTTTATCCTATGACTTGAACAAGTGGAATATAGCATCTGTAACCTTATCTGCCATCTGAAGCTACTCATTGATTTTTGTTCATCTTGACAGTAAATTTCTCTCCCAGGCACTATATCTCAATGTCCAGCAAGACAATTTTCACATCACTGCAGACTGACTGTTAAATAAACCATCAGATAGGCAACTCAGAGAAGGAATCTGTGTGTATATATACGTGCAAGTTGTTAAAGTCAAGTTTCTTAAAAGCCCTGGAGTTTCCAGTAAGTCCAAACTCCGTTTGGCATTGCCCACAACGTTATCACCATGCATTCGATCTTTGCTTTGCAAGCAGTGCTTCCACAGGAAACTTTCCACTATTTAAGTTATTAGCATTGCTTTGCTCTAGAGAAAGGAATGCAGATAAGCTATTAATCATCAAGAAAGGACGAGGGGCAGTTTTGGCAATACATTAATCCTGTCACCATCTGGGATGAAATTAATCCAGAATTTACAAGAGACCTGATTATACTTTGTACTTCATTTTGCTGCTATGTTATACGAATACATTGTTTGCATGAAGAGGCACCTATAATTCACAGCTCCACATCTTCCTGTGCATGGCATATTTTGTATACAATATCAGTGTCTAAGTTTCCAGTAAAACAGTCCTGTGTTAGCCACTGTGAAGAGCGAAGTAAAGCCAGAAAAATCTATTTATAATCCAGGGAAAGGAGATTTAACCCTTTGCCAATATCCAAAGATATAGTGGTTTATTGCCATATAACATTCTGGCCACAGCTTTGCTGCATATGACATGGCACTGAATTGAGTCTAGGGAAATAAGTGACTAATGGCATTAAGAAGAGCCTGCCAGGCATTTATCATTTGGAGCACTCCAACAAAAGAGAAAAGTTGCTTCTTATTTTTTTGGGAACCATAACTAGGACTTGCAAAAACTTGGTTTAAGTTTTATTTTGTGTCATAGCATTCCTACATACAAAGAAGCACAGGGACGGCCTTTTAGTCTTACAGGCTTTATCCCCTGCATGAATAGCGAGAGAGGTAAGTCCCAACTTCACACTGGGAGGATAAATATTTTAAAGCAGTATTGTGCTTCAATTCTAGAGCTCATGCAACAGTACCAGCTGAGAAGGCAATAGGGTGTAAGGCCATTCATGGAATGAGTCATGGTCAAATATATGTTTGCAGGTCAATTCCCTTTACACTGGGCATTCCCCCTTCCCACTGCCCTGCCCAGCCAATCTCCTCAGTCACAAGGATGCCAGCTGGTCTAGCATGGAGCTGGTAACAGCAGGTGTTATTTGAGAACAGCAGGTATACTAGAGAGACAAACCATAGTAATTAAAGCTATGTTATTATTGACAGTGCCTTGGACTCCAAGACAAGATCGGGTTTTGTTACATACAAGTGCAAAAGAAGTCCCTGCGGTGCTACTAGGGAAGAGTTTTTACCACATTAGCTCTTCAAAGACTTTCAGAGGTCTCTCTTTGCTCCTACTACACATGCTAATGAAAAAACACTGACTGATGGTCTCCATACGCATTTCCTCCCTAGTCAGCATTATAAGTCTATGACTAAGCCTGCAAATATTTCCCAGTGTTAACCACAGGTCCTGTTTTACAGCCAGTTGCATCTTCACAGCAAAGTGAAGTAGAACATAGATCAGCACAGAAAGTAGACACAGCAACGCAATCAATAAAGGTTATAAATTTGTTTTCATATACTTATTGTAAGCAGTCATACATTACTACATGCCACATCCAAAATAAATCCTATTTTGTACCACTCTAGCAAAGCCCAGTATGACCACGACAGCATATGCAATTCTCTTATTTCACTAGGTCCTGAATGCAGAAGAGTTGCAAAAATTATTTTACTTCAGAGAAGCAACAAAAAGATTTATAGAGAAATAAATGAAAAGGAAGTTTTACTAGATAGAACATCACAGCTTTTACAGCTGTGACAATTATTGTTCTGCAGCAAAGCTGGTGGTATATACTCACTGAAGGGCAGCATACATTTTCAGTTCAAAGCATTATGCTCTTCCAAGATGTTTTTGCAGGAAGAAAAGGTTGTTCTTCCTTATTTTGAATGCTGAAGTATATATTTCTTTAAACCAGTGCTCAGAGATCCTTGGCACATCTTTAGAAGTGTTACCTCATGACAGATTGTCAAAAAAGGTATCAATTCTCCTTACACAAATGGATGCTAAAATGCAAGCTCCGTTAAGACGGCACTTTTGGTACCTTAACTGTTCCTCAGCAGAGGAAGATACCTCCAAAATAGATCACTCTCCTCCTACACAAAGAGAAGTCATTCCAGTGCAGCTAAAAGGTGGTTTTGACCCAGTTTACATGAGACTATAGGAAGATTACTCCAAGAGTACAAGTTGAATTCTTTCAACACCAGCTCAAATACACTACAGTGATTAAGGGGAAGCATATATATTAACATGCTGCATTCTAGATTAAAGCCTAATATCTTAATAAACTTTGAAAATCAACATGCAGTTCCACCTCAAGAGACTAACTATAAAGTCTCCACTGTTGCTGAAGTGAACCCTTTTGATAATAGTACACATTTCCATCTAGAGATTTCAAGTCCAGAACTTGACTGAAACCTAACTAAAGACACATGTACTACCAAACCATGCTTTTCCTCATTGCTTCTGAGGATTTACCCAGCATATTAAATTCCAAAAGCCAAACAAAAGTTTGTATAAAACAGAAGATAGAGCTAGAAAATAAAAAAGTGAAAGATACTGCTGAAGTAACCTTTCTAGTAGAAATACAGAAGAAACCATGCAGATACCTTATATTTAGCAGTTTCTACCTTTCTCATACACAATAAATGCAAAAGCACATCTTACATAATATCTCCCAATGTTAGGATTGAAATCATCTTTCATTAATGTAAGCATATTTACACTCACATACCCAACCAAGCATTGCCTACTCAAACCAGCAACACTGAAGAGCCATTCTGGCAACTTCAGCATAAAACAGTATTAAAATTTGTATAGAAGTAAAAAGGAATTGGGAAGGTAGTCAAACCTCCCAGTCAGACTTCTTTCTCCCAAGAGCAACAAAATAAGTTACAAAGTTAAGCCAGAAAAGTATTTCATTAGCTTACCATAGAGTGAGATGTTACTCTCCAGAAAATCCAGCTGGATTTCTTTTCCAAAAAAGGATCACAAACACTATGACTTCGCTTCCTGCAACCTCTTTCAAACTATCAAACATGGAAAAGGCTGCCAGCCCCTTTTATTTTGCCTTCCTGACCCTGATTGGCCCCTGCCTCACCTGGACCTTCCAGGAATTGGAGAACTAATTCATATTGGTTTCACCTGGTGTTTGTTGGGCCTGAGCAACAAACTTTCTGAGCAAATTGTGGATGTTCAGACTCAGTGCCCTTTCTCAAAGGCCTTTTATTCATTCACATTACTGTTCCCTTGGTTTTAGTTAGTTACTGTATATTAGTTGTACTTCCCCATATTTCTTTGCTTGAACCTTCCTTTCACTCTCCCCTCCCCATTAGTCCAAGACCTTCTTCTTCTCTTAGCCTTAAAAACTAAAAGTGATAAGAAAACATGCATTCTATGCAAAAGAAAATACAGTACTTTCCACAGCCTTCCCCAGGTGAAAAACCTGAGGCCAAAAATTCTGAGGTACTTTCCTGTATCAGTATGTTCCCTAAAATTATATGTCTTGTTTGGCCTGCTCACATGCTACAATATCTATGTCCCAAACAGTAACACCTTTTTGCAATATAAGCATTCTGAGAATCCTTTCAATATTAGTAATGAAACTACTGAACTAACACTAGCATCAACAGTCAGTCTGGAGAATGAACTTGGGGTCAGAGGTGATCCCTCTATGAAGCTCTTTCTTGGTCTGGTCTCAGGCAGGAGAGAAGGCTCTGCAGGCTGGGTGAGTGCTTCTGGCTGGCCAGATCCACATATGATGCTAAGAAATGTGTGTTTTCCTTAAGAGCACTTGGTGGCTGCTGGAAGTTGAACTCTTTGCTATTTACTATGTTCAGTTCCCAAAATTACTGCTCGCTTCTGTTAATAGCAGTATATTTGTTACTGGTTTCAAATCAACAGAATCTTTTAGATATATTATTTTTCATTTCAGTTATCAAAATATGCCTTACTTCTAAACTAAAAAAAACCTACAGAGAATTAATGAAATATGTGCATTTTACTCATGCCTGTAGCTGAAAACAAAACCATTTTTGTAAAATGGAACCATGAATGGAAAATAAAGCACAAAATATGCAAGTGGCTTAAGGTATTGAATAGAAATAACAAAACCCAATTGCCCACAGAGGCTTTCTACTTGTGATCCTGAGCCACAATATATTACCAGAAGGTGAGGTAATCTTTAGGAGAATGAATGAAAAACACAATCACAAACTACAAGTGCCCCTCCACACATATAAGCAACAGGCGGGCAGCAGGGTCTGTGCTGCAGGAATACCAAAGATGAGAAAGTTAGGAAGTTCATGCTCATTCACACAGCAATGTAAATTAATAACTACATGAGGCATAACACAGTATGAACAAAGACATCAAATTGTTGCCAGCAGATTTTCCATTAGGGTGAGAGGATGAATTTATATTTCTAAATTATGCTAATCCTTTTGCTAGCACTTTGCTAGGTTTTTGTTCACATTTTGCTTGAATACTCAAAACTCAGAAGGTTAAACAAGGTTTCTTCAAAAGAAAAAGCTAGTTAAAAAATCAGGAGACTGGAAGCACAAAAAAGAAACAAATAAAACACTACCCCCAGACAGATGGAAGTCAAATATCTCCCTTTTGGGGTGACTTATTCCTGACAGTCCAAACCGAAGATTTTCTATGGTTTGCTTCAAGAGAGGGGAAAAATGTGCATATTTGGGATGGCAATATCAGAATGCTCTCAGGACTGTTTTGGAAGACATTTATAGACTGTGATAGGTTTTCAGAAAGACAAAGTATTTTAGTAAGATGTCTTTATATCTGTCATAAAGAATCTCTCACAAGTGCTGCAAAAAATCCTGGCCAAGAAACAGTGTTAAGTCTCTCTTTTATAATTTTCATTTGTTTGAATGATAAGATTGAATACATACACTTTGGAAAGTAACCTAACATTTGGCTTCCTTCAAGAGGCCTATCTTTAACTGGAGAATAGGATATTCAGTGGTTTAATTTAGGAAAACATTCAAGTGCATGCTTAATTTTCTCCCAATCACAAAATTTCTCAGCTTCTGATTAACTTTTATTTAAATAGGACCAATTCATACATTTAAAGTTAGCAGCACATCTAGGACTGTCCCAAGAGGTTTCTTTTCTTTAATCACTGTGTTGGACCAGCCCATGTTTCTCCCTCCTCTAATACCTAAGATCATGAGCAAGTGTCGAATTTTTCTCAGCTTTGAACAGAGGAGAAGAAAGGCACAGGGCTCAGTTCTCTGAGCAATTAAATATCACCAGTTGTACATTAAATCCTCATTCTTTCACAAGCCAGCATGAAGGCAGACACCTCTTGCAAGCAGACTTAACCTCCAAATTAGGCACCACATACCAGCATTCAAAGGCCAGAGTAAAGACGTTTTTTCCTCATACAGTGCCTAAGGAGGGTTGAGTGACTTGGGACAGACTAGGAAAGCTTGAATGATGAATGTAGAGATGCTGGTAAGATGTATTAAGCACACCAGCAGTCAGCAAAGCAGCAGAGATGCTCCTACCTACTCAAATCATGTACCTGGGAGCACAGCCCTGGACGGATGCTGACTAAGAATCACTGAAAACTCCGAATCAGGAACATTATCCTAAAAACAGCAGAAGAATACAGAACTGTGGTGTCTGGCAGCTAAAGCACTATTCCAAGAAGCTGGAGGTAGGGGCTTCAGGGCTTTCATAGCCTGAAGGAATTCAAACCTTCTCCTCCTGTAGAAATTTAGAGACCAGGAAACTAAGAGCCTGCAGAAAAGTATAAATAGCCCTAGAGTTGCCTTTGCAGGGAACAGGAGAGCTTGATTTGAGCTTGATTTCTGCTCCTTTGATTATCACTGCTTTGGTTTTACATCTAGCATGACTTCACATAGAAAGAAGAAATAATCTTGAGGCCTAAGACCTGAAGCACATTGTGAGATTCTTTCAATACTGTTAAAAACATATTAAATTGTTTGTCAGTGTGACCTTGCACTCTTTAGGGTAGCGTGACATATATTTAGCAGCTGTACTATGTCCCCCTCCCTGGTAAAATGTCCTGCTGACTTTCTAATCAATGAGATACTGAGCCCATCTACCAGCTTTATAGTGAGTGGCTTAAAAGTTTAAACACTCTGCTGCAGAATAGGTAGAAAAATCATAATAAGTTATTTTCCTGGCATAACTCTTCCTAAACAAGCTTCCACTCTTACAGTAGGTGTGGAGGTTGAGACGTTTAAATGACACAAATTGTAATGTGTCTTCTTGAGCATCTCAACTTAGGTTGTGGTCACAAATAGAGAGAGGCAGAGCCAGCAGTCCTAACATAAATCTAGTGAGGTTTAGTTTTTGCAGTGCTGAATCGGAGTGGAGCCACCTTAGCACAGTATCTTGTCTCTGGAAGTAGAGAGTAGAGAATGCCAGGAACTTTATACACTGTTTTCAAATAATCTGTTTCAGGAAAATTTCATCCTAACTACAAGACAGTAATAGTTGTCATCCTGTATTCACTGATTACTACAAGTCTTCTTATTGACACCAAAGGGTTCTGAATCAAACTTACTGCAAAAGAAATAAAAATAAAAAATAAGGTTTACAGGTGAAGAAATTCTGCAAAAGCACTAATACATTTGAATTGTTTATTAGCTAGGAAAATCCAGTTATGATTAATTTCCTAGTGTTTGATGACTTTCTATCTTCTGTCTACTTCCCCCAGAAAACATCTTGCTTTTCTCTTAGCAAGTACTGAGATATCACTAAGAACTTTTCATAAAATGAACCTACTCAAGGCTATTCTCTGAAAAGTATGACATTCATTTTGCATTTATGGTAATGTTTAATAAATACTCTCCCCAATTTGTTTTGCAAGACCCTGGAGTGCTGCACAGAGTGGATAAATGGCTTCCAGTCATCTTCATTACAGAAAGCAGATTAACATAGCAGAGCAGCCAGGAGAGGAACATGTGGAGAAGTTACTGGAATGACACTTCTGATTTGATAAAGATGCTAACGATTGTTACTGAAGAGGTAAAAATAGAGATCTAGAGAAAGAAGTTACAACAGCTGAAGACTTACAACTGCTCTCTTATCTTCAAGCCTGTGCTACCACAAGTATGCAAGCCTGCATTGAGTGACACACGTTTATCCAAGCAAATATGAGGAGTGAAAGAGCACTCTCACAACAGAACTAATTGTGTACTACACAAATTCATCTGAGGTTTAAGTAAATTCTCAAAGAATTTGTTTAATCAGAAAAAAAAAGTGCACTTCAGTGATTCTCCTTTAGGTCATTGGAAGGACTGGAGGAAATAGGGTTGGGGTGGTAATTAATGCAGTATCTCTATACCTCAAAGGATGGTAGTACAGCAAAATACTATTTATTCAATAAAAGAAATAAAATATTAATTTTCTCATTCTGACAAAACAAATACATTGAGCATTTTCTGTTGCATTGATATTGAGGTGAGCCAATGGGTTTGGAGATTCAGTCCTATTAATAATAGATGAATATGAGATTTTCTTGTATAGTTTGGAGAGGTGCACAAAGCTTAACAAACACGGAGCAACACACTCCCTTCTCTTATTGCATAAGAGAGACAAGATGAAGATGTGAGATTTGCAACAGGCTGGGAAAGAGGTTGGAGGAAGGAGGGCTGTAGGGATTGATCAAAAGCCACTAAGCACATGAAATGAGTGCTGCAGTTTGACTTAAGCCTTAAAAAAGAGGAGTAATAGGTGGGACAGGATGAAGGGAATAAGAGCATCATAACATGAAATCCACAGTGCAAGTGAGAAAGAATATAGTGCACCTCAGATTAGTTTTAATGAAAGGAAAGATATTCAAGAATGATTAAATTTGGAATACAAGGCTCAGAAGAGGGTTTTCCTGCTGTTGTTTTAGGATGATAGAAGAATAAAAATTCAAAGACAAAAAAGACTGCAATTGTAAAAGAGATGACAAAATACAGGTCAGGATTTCAGAAGCATGAAAGTGAGAGAAGTGCAGATTTAAGGGGTCTGAAAGATGGATCAGAGATTTAATACTTGGAGTAAAATTAAGAGAGGCCTAAAAATGAACACTAAGTCAGTAGCCAACAGAAGAGCAAAGACCAGCATTGTAATCAGAAATAAGGAAGTGAAAGCATTAAGGAAAATGCTTGAAAGACTGAGTCTGATGATGGGGTAGCACTTTAAGGTGGCTGAAAAGGACAGGTACCAGAGGTGACAGGTAGCCAGAAGAAGCAGAGAAATAGTCACCAAGGCATGAAATGAAGGGGAAGGAGCAAATCCTTAAGAGGCAGATACACCAAAAGCTTTTATTAATTGACAGAGTTGTTCTGCTTTGCCAGATTACAGTTAGTAGTTCGACAGTACACAGAGCTGGTAACCAGCTGATAGTGCTGTATTTACTGCAGTGTACATCTGCATTTCTGTTACACATTCAGTCACAGCAACCCCAGCTTCTCTTCAGACACCCTCAGAGACAATGGAAAAGTGCAGTGTTTTAGGGGGGATATTCCTCCTTTCATAGCTGGAGTTGCAGGAGCAACAGGTCTGTGTGCTAAGCACTGTTTCTTACTACACCATATTTAAAGGCAGTGGTTCAGTTTCACATGCGTCATTCAACAATCAGCAATTTACAGCGACGCTCGATACCCTCTGGCTGCAGCTCCCAATTAATATGAGAAACTGGAGAGCATGGCTGTTGAAACAACAGTGCTGATGGTGTAAAAAAGCCAGTTAAAAGTGTGTTAGGCTTTGTTTAGCTAGGAATCACATCCTTGTTATGAGCTGAAGTATCACACCTGCTTCTTTTCAGCTAATTGACAAATTGCTGCTATGTAAATCTGCACTTTATATGTAATACCATGCCTCTCCTGAGGCAGAATGAGAATGAGTGAGAAAGCAAAATTGAAACAAAAAAACAAATACACCAAATTTGTGATATCTCACATAGCAACACATCCTTCCACCAGGGAACATAACTCTGTCCTTGAGGCAGGATTACTCACAATTCCTGTATATATAATAGTATCCCAACACAGGCAGAGAAGAGATGGTGTTTCCCTAAACTGTTTTAGTAACTGCAAAAGGTGAAATAGAGAAAATTGTCAGTGCCACCTCTGATTCCCCAGAGAAATAAGTTAAATAATCTCTGCTACTCATTACAAATGTTGGACCTTCATTGCAATCCTGCTTCTAGTAACATGCAGGCAAAATGTCCCACTGTAATTAAACACACAATCACACTCTTTTTGTCTTCTGTGGATGTGTAACAGTGGGGGACATTCTGTATGAGCAGTGCTGTCCTGAAAACCCCAGTCATCCAGCCCAGGATCTATACAAGGCTGTCCTAGCATTCCTGCCCCATCTGAAGCTACAAATTAGTTTCATAGATGAACAAGCAATGAAAATAATGGCTAGGCTGGGATAAAAGTCTCTTCAGTGTTTTGTGGCTGGCACAATCCCAGGCTTAGCAGAGAAAGATGCATTTCCTGCTGCCTGCTGTACCAGTAGGTCTTAGCTCATCTCCTGAATCCCCTTGCTAGTTTTTGGGGTTGTACTAATGGAGTGGAAGTCCTGAGACTATCAAAATGCTTTTGACCTCTTCAGGCATCAAGAATATATTGAATACTGTATGGGGGTGTGAACCTGGCAGCTGATTCTGAAGGTATTAGCTGCTAGTCACAGCAGAGAAAGAATACTAGGCTAAATCATAGAATCACAGAATCATAGAATAGTTTGGGTTGGAAGGGACCTTTAAAGGTCATCTACTCCACCCCCCCTGCAATGAACAGGGATATCTTCAACTAGATCAGGTTGCTCAAATCCCCATCCAACGTGACTTTGAATGTTTCCAGAGATGGGGCATCTAGCACCTCTCTGGGCAACCTGTTCTAGTGATTCACCACCCTCATAGTAAAAAATTCCTTCCCTATATCTAGTCCAAATGTACCTTTGTGTGATTTTCTGTGCTACTGCCCATGTCCTCAAAGCATCTTTGTGTCCTGTCTGGTTGATTAACTGGGCATGGGTAAGATTCAAACCTAAATCCACTCTTTCCCTCCTTTGATATTCAACAGCGTACTCTGTTTCTTCTTACAGATTCTATGCACACTATTAAACAATTCAAGACACAGTCAACCAAACAACATTTATTGGAGTTTAATATTCTACACTTTTCTAAAGTACATTATGCTGAACAAGAGATAGTGGCTGAAAGCATCTATTTAAAACCTTTGAAAGAGAGTATGGACAAAGGCAGTGGTATACAAGCTACATTGTGAAAATACTTCCTGCTCCTTTTCATGCCAAAACCCCAGGAACATTAACACTTTCTGTCCAGTCTTTGAGTTATGCAATACTATGGAAAAGCTGTTGCCTGTATAGTTGTTCAAAGATTTCTGGTTTGAACTCAGACTTGAACATGACTTGTTGCCCTGGGAAGACTAGGTTTTCCCTATCCACTTCTGGTGCTCCAGATGCATGAGTATTTTAACATATCTGCCCAGCTGTTCAACATCGAGGGCTGAGCCAGTGCCCTCTGATAAGAAGCCAAACTGCAAGGTCCTGAACTGCTACTAATCAATGACAGCACTAATGTATACAGCTGAGCCTCTCAAGAGAATAAAACCAGCATTTTTAAAAATTTTGCAAATTGTAAAACCTGAATTCTAAAATCCTGTATTTTCCCCTTTGGCACTTATTTTAAAACTGACAGATTGAAGAGGAGAGGCAGAGGGCAGACTGTACATATACCATCTAATCATTCACCTCAACTAAGTATTACAGATCCTAACTTATCAGAATGAAGACTTAAGAATGAAATGAGTAGTCAAGACACAACCAGAAGTTCCAAGTATGACTATATTATAAACACAGTTTTACTTGAATCTGAAGTAGGACAAATCAATTAATCCATCAAAATCAGAAGAGAAAGGAACTTCAGGTTGTATAATTCAGTGAGTTTCAAAAATAGATCTTAATTGTATGAAATTGTGCTCTGATCCATACGCTTCCATGGACAAATGCAATTACTGCCCCTTGTAAACAAGATAATGGATGTGAGAGAATATAGTTCAGAATACCTTGTATGTGAACAACATTTCACAAAAAACACACAGACCTGGGGTTGTGCTATGATCAATAGTAAATAAATACAGTCCCACTGAAATGGATAAAACTATGCTGCTCTGTTGGTGTATCAGCTGAGAGTCTGGATCAGTTTTATTTAAAATAAGAAAAATATGTTCTCTCACTTAGCAAAATAAATTAGCTATTCAAGCTCTCAAAAAAAAAAAATTCCCACTAGCACAAAGGAAAAATACTTTTTTTGACAAGTTAATCAAAAAATCTCACAGCAACTCTAAAATCCCAACTCTATCAGTGATTGCTCAGTCATTAAGCAGAACCCTCTCAGGAAAGAAGCATTCAAAATGGTAGCTGTTACATTGCCAATAAAATTAAAATGCTAGTAATTCTTGATTTTTGGCATCAAACTCATAAATTAGGATGGCACAAGACCTTGTGATTAACCAGTCAGACATTTTTGTGAAAAAAAGGTCACGGGACTGCAGTTAATTCATTCGTCCTTGAACTGCAGGGCTACAGTAGAAAAATATACACTTCTGAAGATGTTTTAATCTGCTTACTGTATATTTTATCTTGTGTCTGTCTATTTTTAAACCTAAGAGACATATGTATTCAGTCAGGCTCCCATCTGATGTCAGCTTTCCTGTTGTATCAGCCAAAAAAAAGAAATTATTTCAACAAGGTGCGTTTTGTTCTAGTTTGACAAACCTATAATTATTGCTATTAATTATAAAACTCAATAAATTTGTCTCCTCAAAGATCAAAAATCAACCTAGGAATCACCTTTAATATCATACATTTAGTTTCAATTTCTTGTCCCATAAAAATGTTGGCTTTCTCCAAAATGTGATTTGCTCAAAGGTTACACCCACACAACAGGTGGGTGGAAAGGCTAAAATGTTCTGTTTACAGTCTTTGAACAGGCCATACACCTTCAAAAATGTGTTTGGCATTGGTTGAACGTAATTCATACACATCACAAAATGAGAACAACTTGTCAAGATTTTATGGGATTTCTTTCAAATAAATTATTTGTCAATTTTCTTTTTCCCTTGTAAGACCTGATCCAAAATAGGCTGAAGTCATTAGAATGGTATTGACTCCCCTTGAGCTTTGCATCAGGCTATATTTATTCAGCATATAGAACTGGTTAAATAATTCACAAATATATTCAGTGAATTATTAATTTGTTAAATTTCATGTTTTTATGCCTAAACTATTTGAGAAATAATATTGCTCATTATACATTCACCTCTAAATTATGCTCACTTGTAAACAAAACAGAAGACTAAAGATGCATTGGACAAAAATTACATTTTTTGTTCTCTGGATAGATGTGATCCCATGCTTGCTAAAACAAGATACGGGAGAAAAACAATGCTTCTTGTGTTTGCAGACACGAAGTATATCCCGCTGAGGACTTTCTTGCCATTTTGTGATTGTGCTGAGTAACAGAGCAGCCAGTTTGTGGGAAGAGCTGCTTAGACATCATTTCAGAGGCTGGGGCACTACCTGTTTGGAAAGGCAACATTTCTGGCAGTCAGACAGCTCTCTACCCCAGGCAGAGGGGCTCACCTCGCCTTTACAAGGATGGCCAAGAGAGCTGCAGTGTAAACAAACACATACAGGACCCTCTCCAAGCTCTCAGTAGTTTTCTTGTTCTCATCTTGTGAAAGGATTTTCCCAATGTCCTACTGCAACACTAGAGCAGGCTGGAAAGGGAGCAAGTCCATTGTGAGCTACTGTGCACTCCCAAGCTTCCCACAGACCAAAGTGGCTGGCTGTGACTCTGCTATTTATACCTGCAATGGTCCACTGCACAGGACCAAGGGCTTTTAACTACTGCTGTGAAGAGCAGCTATTCTATGTGAAGCCTCACAGAAGCAAACTGACATGTGATATAATTTCTTACAGATTCTGCAGTTCTGCCTCCTATATACCCTGCCAAAATATTTGCAATCAAGTGCATTTGACTGAAAACTTGGCATAGGGTTTCCATCAATTATTTTCAATTCACTGAGTAGGTAGATTAGTCAGGGGAAAAGCACAATATATATGGTCAAATCAGTGAGCCAATCATTGGCAGATGTCTTGCCTCAGAATTAAAGTATTTTGACCTTTCATGGCAGATGGTTTAAGGAAAACGGAAGTTAAATAACAACGCTTCACTTGTTAAGATACTGCAATTAATACACCACATGAAAGGTTATCTCACAAATGGAGACACTCTCAGCACAGTGGAATGACAAGCTTTCAAGAAATAGAAGAGTATTTGGCCACTGCAAATAAGGCAATGGAAATGTGTGCTTTCACATTAGAGTGCACAGGTAAAGGGAACATCAGGCTGTTCCTCCAACACTGCGGAGAAAATCAGATGGTGAGGTAGCAGGGCTGCAAGGAAAGACCTGGAAGAGACACCTCACTCTTCATCTTTAAACACCCTGGATCTGCCTGGCCTCTGCCTGCCTCAAGGACAGTCATGTTCAGAGGGAAACCTGCAGGGAAGAGCACTTCACCAGACCTTTGGATCTGACAATATCACAAGTGGGCAAATACTACCTAACACCAATGTTCATTCAAGATAAAATCCTTTCCACTGCTTAAACACATATTGTGCTTTCAACAGGTAGTGAATGACTTCTCTCATAGGAGATTTGTTCCATTCACAGTCAAAGTGCATATTGATGCTCGAAAAGTGCTTGTAACAAAAGCACAGCCCTGCTGCTACTCGTTCATATTCCCAAGTTTGCAGATTGATCTGTTTGCTGTTAGCACTATTCAGCTCATGTCATAGTAATATTGTACTCACTGCTGCAGTAGTAACACTGCTGTTACAGCCATGATATAAGCTTCAACTTACGAAAGCAAGATTGTAGAGAGGAGTCACATTTTATAACAAAGCAGTTAAAACAGCTGGGGAAAATCAGAAACCTGATAACTGGACTGTATGGCCAAATGCTTTTCCACTTTCCCCAATTTCCATTCCTGTAATGAAAAATACTCTCTTTACCTTCAAATCTCACTTCTATTATACTTGCTGTTGTATCACTTTCCCATAAATTACTCTTCCACTCTCTGGATGAACCAAACTCGTTGTCTCCGGGAGTCTGAGAGTCTGTCATGGCCATCTAGTGATGATGTCGAAATGGCAAGAGATAATGCAGCCCTGGACATGGCATAGACTGTTGCACATTTGTCTCAAAATCATTCTAAACTAAACACTGCATTCTCTTGGATTTGTTTTAGTCTTCCTGGAATCTGACACAAAATTGCCTCTTAAGTAGTATCAAGTAGCTTGTTAAGAAATGCTAATCAGCTTGTTTTAATCACATCACTGGCAATATATGCACATTGCCTTTTGGAAGCTCATCTTTATCTGGTCTACATACAATAATAAAAAAATCCTATTATACCAAAATATTTTACAAAGCAAGGGTCACAATAACTAGGGGCAGTTCTAGTTTATGTAAAAATAGCTTGAAACAACAAAACAAACTGTAAGATACTGCTCTACAGGCAGCGTTTCAAAGGTATTATCACTGTTTGCTAGTGGATTTTTACAAACTCAGCCATTCTCCTTTTCAAAGAGAGTGTTTTGGGGGATTTTCAGATCATGTTGGATAGAAACAGAAAGGCAGCTTATATTAATACTTTGGTAATTCTGAAAGCCAAATAATATTTCCTCAATTCCTTTTCTTTTTATTGTTATTTCTTTTGAAATATTTTACTTATTTTAGTTTATCTGGTTTTCTGCACTAATATAGGAGGGTTTGGTTCTCCATCACATAAAGGATCTTTTATAACACTTCCATGATGTCAAGTAGACTCAATGGATCTAAACATCCTTTTGAAAGAGGTGTCCCTGGCTAGTTTAAACCTCTGTAAAGCAAGGCATCAGTCCCATTCTAACTGCAGCACAAAGGGAAATTTGGATGTGATTGAAATCATCTGACTTTGGATGCCAGAACAGTTTTGTTATATAATGCATGTAAGCACAGCTGATTTCTTATCACAAGACCCAAGATGAATACCTCACACATTGAAGGGCAGAGGTACCTTCTGCCTCCTAATAAATCCCCCTTGTTGGGTTACTTTCCATGGGCCATTCAAAATACAAAAAGAAACTGTTCAGAGTACGAGACACAAAGAATTGGTACCAAACTGTCTCCCCTTTCATCCCTCATCCACATCACTTTCTGAGTGCTATCTGCCAAAGGCAGCAGGAAGGAGATCCACTATGGTCCTTGAGGTGCCTTTATGTGGAATAACACAAATAACTTCTGCAGGACCTAACAGGGTGTAGTCAGTCTGATGCTTGACCTGGAAAATCTTGGGGTGCCATTTGTCATGTAGCCATGTGCAATGAGTCTGCAGAAAAGCTTTCAATCACAAAGAGTGAGAAAGCCCTTTCTACCCTGTTCTTAACCCAGGAGCACCGTATTATTGAGTGAGCTCTACAATTCAGCCAAGACCACTATGATGATATCAAGACCTATGTGGTGTCTATAATATTTACACCACTCCCTGATGAGTGAACAGAGCTCACATCTCTCTTCACAAATTGCAGTCTCACTACCACTGTGTACCCAGGACACACACAGTTTGACCACCATCTACCTTCTAAAAGAGGGTGCAATGTAAAATACCTAATCAGCAGAACCCACCTATTAAGCAAGGTTTGCCTAACTTTTAACATCTGCTCAGTCTAACCCAGTTGGGCTTCACAGGTTTCCATTTAGAAACCTACATCAATATTTTGCTGATTCAGAATATATGTGAAAGGATAAGAATATTCCACTAACCAAGATTATATCATTTGACATGGAAAATACAGTACAATAAATACCACTTTAAAATAAGTTTTCCAATAATTCTCACAAACTTTTCTGCTTTCTGTATGTGGTATTCACCACTTCACATGATGACCATCTTCCACCTGACAAGATCTTGAATGTTTTCGTGTTGAGCACAAAAGATATTTGTGTCAAAAGCTGAGAGTGTGAATGGCAATGCAACTCCTTCAGCCTCTGGGATGCTCAGCAAACTGAAAAGAGTGAAGAAAATTGGCTAGCTGTAGCACAAATCAGATGTTAGTACTGAACTAAAACTGATGATCTTGACTGAAGGCTGGACAACACATAATGACAGCGAGGAGAGAAAAAGAAAAAAAATATTTCAAAGACAGCCTCTACTGTCAGAAATCCAGAGGCTTCCTTCAGAGGTGGCAGAATGTGTGAGAGCAAAGGTGGGTCAGTGATGTATGAAAGAGAGAGTCTGGCAGGGGCTTCATTTCTATTCTCACACAATGCTGTGAACTCTTAGAATATTTTTTTTTCCTTACAAGGTGACTTACTGCTAAAATTATACACAAGATTCTCCCTCTGTGGCCCTAGCATAAAAATACAAAGACCCAATCACATTTACATACATTGGTGGAGATCAGGTTGCTTTGCCCCTTCAGGTGCAATAGTATCCATATAACTAAACCATTCTTCCCAATCTGTTACCAACAAAAGGATTATTTACAGTTCAAGTCTTTGGTTTTAAGTTGTCTAGAACAATTTCATTTCTATGTTCCATAAAGGCAAGATAGAAAATATATTGGGTACAGGAAACTGAGATAAAAAACCCTCCAGAATGGGTTTTGTGATACTGAATGTTGCCCTCTGGTCTGGTTTCTGGCAAGCTGTAATAATGTAACCTGACTCTCAACTATCCTGACCTGTGGCTATTGTCACATACTTTCCCAAATCATCCACAAGATGTTGAATGAACTCGGCATAACTTAATTTTGTTATGCAACCGTGTGAAGAAGACAACTCAGTATCATGGACTGGATGGCCCAGAATAACTCTGTACAGAAATGACTCCGTATCCAGGGAAAACTTTCAAGCTTGCAAAGACCTGACATTTTCCTGGAAAGCAACTGTTAAACTCTGACTAATACATTCCCCTCTTTTCTTCTCCTTTTTTAATTTTTTTTTTTTAAGTCTATCTATACAGGTTTTGAAACTCTGAATGTTTCTGTGCACTGAAAACAATGTGAGGCAGAGACTGTAAAAGATATCTGAGCAAGCAGGAACTCAGTCTGGACAATACTCTCTATGTGATATTTTAGGAACGTTTTGGGGAATTTAGAAATTCAAGGGCCTAGAGCCAGATGTTTCCTTTTTGCCCAGGCAGCCCATTTTTCCAGGGCAGGTGTCCTGGAAAGACTGAAACTTGGCCACTAAGTGAACTGCTTCTGCAAGCACAGTTCTTATGCAGGTTGGATAAGCCACACTGCTGACAGGCTTTGAGTCCCAAGTCCTTCTGGCTCAAACTAGTGAGAGCAGCTCTGAGGGCTTCAGGAGTAATGTCCCTGCCACAAGCCTGGCAGGAGCAAAACTCTCCTCTCTTCTCCCTCCACTCCAGCTGGAAAGCCTCCAAATGCCACACCCAGAGGTGTACTTGTAGTGAAGTGAAACTAGGTGGAAGTGGACACTAAGTGTAAATAAATATGAAGAAGCTGCTTTAGCACAGGAAGTCTAAAACAGACAAAGTTTCCCCACCATCTTAACTACTGTAGTTGACTACCCAAAAGTGTGAAAATATATAATGTCACCATCCAGAACTCACCAGAATTTGCTCCTAGGAAGCTAAACATCAGTGAATGTGACAGAGAAAGCTCAAACTTGTGAAAACACTCTGATGTGAAATACTCCTTGCTTTGTTTCAGGCTCCTTCACACTATTCCAGTCTCCTATGTGAAACAACTACTCAATTCCCATATTCTAGGTACACAGCACAGGAATACTATAGAACTTAGTTAAGAACTTTTCTGTACAGTTTAACATAAAATAGTATCGCTTCAGTATGCTATAGGATCACAAATATCCCATCAGAAGGCGTGCAAAATTCCATTTCGTTGGAAACTGCATCTTGCCTTATAACAAGGTCAGCAGACTGAGCACTGAGGTACTCTGGTCTTTTTGCCATAGAGGTAACCTTGGACAAACTCTTTCCCCTCTATCTCAATGTATGTGTTCCCGAGATAGTTGAACAAGACCAACATCACACAGGTGCAGCAAGAATTACTGATTTGTAGAGTGCCTTGAAACATTCAAAAAACCACCATTACTCTAGTACTGACTACCAAGAGCCATCATGAGAAAATTATCATATATTATTATGCAAAGCCATAGCTGCTAAAGACAACGTGTACTGTAATAGATGAGAATGAAAGTTAACTACCTGAGCTATCAAGAGAAACTTTTTTCTCACTGACATAGGCTCCAGCATGTTTGTATAAAGTACTTTGTTTTCTCCAGAGCAATGGTGACATTTTAGATCATCTTCTGTGCTAAAAATGGAATACTGTGATCTGCTGAACATTTGCTACCTGGAAAACCATTTCCTGGTGCCCGAGTCATTAACTTTCTTGGATGACATTGCCACATCTGTAATGAAAAGATGTAATGTGCTGCTAATTTATGAGCTCACTGTAGTGCTGGTATTTTAAACTACTCTGGTGTGAATAGCAAAGGCTGGCTGGTATTTGAAGTCTCTTTGGCAATATTAGCTCACTGTGGATGATATTTGAAATCATTCCGGCACTTGGGGCATCAGAGACAGATAAAAAAGTACTGGTCACTGCAGGAGCTGAGGTAATACTTCCCAAGGCCAATACTTTATTTCTAGTGCTAGGAGAGGAGTGCATGTGAACAGGAACTTAACAGGGTTGCTGGTTCTTAGATTAGAGCTTTGAACAAACAGTATTCTTATAGAAAATGAAAACACTGACTTCAGATTTATCTTTTAACAATAGATGGGGAGGAGGCAAAACTTACGTCTGAAGGAAAGACAGAGCTGGACAGTAAAAGGTGGTTTTCACTTTACAAAGCAGAAAATGAATCCATGTTGCATGGGTCCTATTGTAAGCCTTTAGGGGACTGTTATTGCCATCTAGTGTGACTTCAAGGATAATATAAGCCACAAAATTGTACCCACTCAGTCTGCGCTGAGCCAAATAACCTCCACTCAAAGTAGGTCATGTCTTTCAAAAACATTTGCAGACTCAGTTCTAGAAATACATGCTGGCTATGGTTTCTCTGACTGCTACATCATGTTACTACGTTGTTTGAGTATCCAAACTGTTACCATACTTCTGATTTCACCATTTCATCATGTTGATTGACCTATGTCTTATGATAACTTAGGGAAAATCAAAATCCCTATCCCTATTTAACAGAAAATAGAGATAACCAAATAACAAAACAAAAAACCACAACAAAAACACAACAACCAAAATCAAGAAGTAGTACAGCTGGTGCTAAGGTATTAACATTGCACTAAGGAAACTGTCCTGCCCAAAGACAGCACACACAATACCACCTCAGTGTCCAGTAGAAAATCACACAAATTCTAGTATGCTGATTTTACAACTATGGCTATTAAATTATTAAAATCTAAACAGGATATATTCAAGGCGGTCAAAACATTCATTTATTTCGAGTTCAAATCTGTAACTGCACATCTTCCATGTGGGCTGACAATCAATAAACATGAGAACAAGAAATCAAAGTCTCTCGGGTTACACCTCATTACCCCAGGACTCACCCCTCTGACTAGGAGGAAGAACAGTCCTCTCCTAACTAATCCCAATTCCCTTCTTTCAAAATATAGACTGTAAATGAGTTTGGCTGCAGATAATGATGTTTCCATTATTAGTAACACTCTGAATAGCTTCAAACCCAGGCTGGGAATTTAACTCCTGGGGACTTGGCTTGGCAGGATCTCCTTTTAATAGACCCTGCTCAGCACAGAGTGTGAAAGGGCTCCAGAGTCCTCTCCAGGGGCACTGGTAGGCCTGCACGCTTCATCACAGACTATTTCACACTCAAATTCACTGAGCTGAAAATCTGTGGGCAATATATATAACTTCAAAACATCCATGAAGCTCCTCAATCTGTCTGGAATTATTACCCTGTAATTCTGAAGGCATTTGCTGACAGGAAATAAGGATTTAGTATGAAATCCTTTTCTTCTGTGTTGTTTCAATGGCTGCTCGGAGACACCCAGAGGAGAAGCTGAACCAGAGGCTCTCAGTTCCAGTTTTAAGACATAATTTTATGGTGTAAATTAACTGACCATCTTGAATTGCACTGGAAATGGACTCTTCAGACAGACCAGAGCAAGATACCTGGCTAGGAGTAGATCCCTTTATGCTTCACAAGAATAGCCTCATTTATAATGGTCAAGACTTGTAATAGTCTTTCTCAGGGTTATCAGCAGGAATAAAGCACAGGCCCTTCACTGAGTTACCTAAATACCACTGTTTTGTGTATCTTCAAAACACTGCAGGCCTAAATACCTTGGAACTCTTATCAATGGAGAGAAAAATCATTGCCAAATGGGATGCAGCCTCCCTGCAGCTGCTTATCTTTCTGCATTGGCAATACAGAATCACAGAATCATCTAGGTTGGAAAAGTCCTCAAAGATCATAGGACTAACCATTAACCACTGACCTAACACTGAGAGTCCTCCACTACACCATATCCCTGAGCGCTATCTCAACCCAACCCTTAAACATCTCCAGGGATGGGGACTCCACCACAGCCCTGGGCAGCCTGTGTCAATGTCTAACAACCCGTTCTGTGAAGAAATTCATCCTAATATCCAGCTAAGAGACTCCTTGACCAGCACATCAGGAAAACTGTCAAAGTTATATGGGGTAAATCTGGGCCTAGGTTTTCCAAAGTGACTCAGTCCCACAGGAAGATAATGTTTAAGCAGTCATATAGTCTTGAATAGGACTTACAGCATGTTTTCATCCAAATTTTTTCAGTGGCAATGGTTCTTCACAGGAATTGAAGTTTCATTTAAATACAGATTTTGATGAAAGTGCATTTTTAAAATTATAAACATTTGAATAACAGTTTTATGTATTTTCAGAATATGTTTCTATCTTTTTCATTAAATATACAAACTTATTTAATATCCATTGAGTAGCCTAGACATTTTAAAATAGAAGGTGGAACATTAAATTTAAATCATCCAGAATTTCTTTCCTCTCGCAAAATCTGCTTTGGCAAAACTAAACAAACTAACAAACAAAAACCCCAAAACAAAGTCAAACCTAACCCAAGTCCCGTGCTCATCCTGGCTTTGGAACACAAAGTTATCCAGCTGAGGAATTTCCTAAAAGCCAGACAAGGAAGTGCTGCCAAAATCTTCACTGACTCTTTTGAAAACATGTAGTTCATGCAGTTCAACAGATTTCCATCAATTTCATCAGATGACATTGTCATCTAATTAATTCTAGTACAAATTCATGTGCCTGCAGCAGAGAATCGGCTGAAGATTGAGGTTTCTTTTACTTAATTGTAAAATATAAGACAACTCAGTTTATTTTAATATTCCTTGGGGTAATAAATCTACAGTGACCTTAACCATGATTTTTTCTGTCAGTTCAAAAACATAATCTTCATTCTTGGTTAGCCAGGTGATTTAGTGTGTTCTTCAACTGCCCAGCAACAGATTACTTCATTTAGGCTTTTCATTTATTCTTCCAACATTGCTGATCCAGGTAATAAAGAATCGGGTTCATAGCTATTATCTATGCTTAATCTGTCATAATTGTCTACATCTTAAATTAGAGATATTATGCTGAATTGCATTTAATACAGTAGCTTCACTGTGTACATCAGACAAGCTCAAAAAAAGTGACCTTGACTGACACACAAGCCATTTTAGATTCCAATTCACTAAGAATATCTCATTTAGAAGCATTAGGCAGATGCAGACAATAGTCCTTGTCCTTCTGTGTTACTGTTTGTTTCCACAATATATTGACAATACTTTTAAAAAAATGTACTCCCTCACAACAGGAAGAATACTGACAGAAGTTACCATCAGAGGATGTTTACATATAGATACTGGTATTGTGTTTTGTCCTTCATTACTCACCTAAATTCTGTTCTGCTCTACTTGACCAATATTCATTGCTGAAATCTGCTTTCTTCCGAAGGCTTTCCTTAGGCCTTGTTTTCACAGACATATTGAAGAAATGAAACACTAAAAAAAAAAAAAAGAAGGCAAGTGGGTTACTAGGTTTAGTTCAAGGCTAAAGAGATTCAAGTCTTTTATTCCTGCACCATTGCTTTACAGTCACAGCTGACATCAGAAACACTGAACAGCAATGTTACAAACCCACAGAATCACAGAATGGTTGAGGTTGGAAGGGACCTCTGGAGATCATCTGGTCCAACACTCCTTCTCAGGCAGGGTCACCTAGACCAGGCTGACCAGGACCATGTCCAGACAGGTTTAGGATGTCTCCAAGAGTAGAGACTTCACAGTCTCTCTGAGCAACCTGTGTCAGTGTTCAGTCACCCTCACAATAGAAAAGTGTTTCCCGATGTTCAGAGTAAACCTCCTGTGTTTCCATTTGTGCCCATTGTCTCTTTTCCTGTCCTTTTTTTCCCTGGCAATCAGAGAATGAAAGCAGAATAGGTAACTATGATATCAAGAGCACAAAGACATAAAAATTTTTAAAAACAGACAAAGAAGAGATATACACCACGTTGAAGCAAAGATGTTAGGTGAGACCACGATCTTTTGTTCTTTCACCTCAAGAAACTTAACAGCACACAAAACATTTTGCTTTAAGAGTGTGCTCCAGCACCTGCTATGGAGTGATTATTGGAAGGTGACATTTTCCTTTTCTTGTGACTGGTTATGTGCCCTGGGAAATGTAAAAATATCACCAAGGTATGCATAAGAGAGGAGTTAATTAGTTTAACTTCCTGATGGGAATATATTAACAGTGTAATAAGATGCTCAAATACCCTCTTTATGATTCTCCCTGCCAAAACAGTTGCTGGAAAGATTTTTTGTAATACAAAAAGTTTTATCCTCCATATGGAGATCCAGATGCTGACTATGATTTTTGTGTGGCAGAGGTCACTGCAAACACTCAGCATCTACATCTCAGCAAGCTGCTCCTCTGAGACTGTTACTGGATGGATCCTGTGTAAGGGTCAATATCCATAGACAACTTTCTCCTAAATTCCTCTGTGAAGCCAAAGGGAACCATTTCCCTGTATCAACATACAATGCTTTGAGAAGAAATAAATATTGCACTTTATTGCCACTCAGTGTTTTTGTTTTTTAAACTCTTGTGGCCAAGTTCAATTTGTGCTGCACAGTCATTGCCCAAAGTGGACAACGTAATTAATCCTCTATCCTTATGTACTTGTGACTTAAAATGACTTTTAGCTAAACACTCTTACCCTAGCTCTCCCCTTGATTAATCCGGAACCATGTAAGCATGAAGTTTATTGCTGGCTCTCTCCTTCTGTCAGCTGGAATGTCACTTTGGAAGTTGATCTAATGAAAAAAAAGGGATAGTATGTTGATTTCCCCACTGTTTTAAAAAATGTCATCTATTTTCCTTTTGAAATACTTTTTAAAATAGACTTTCAAATATCTAGGATGACCAGTATGATGCTTCCTTCTGAATAGCTTTCTAAAATTATACATAAGACACCTTCCTGTTTAAATACTGAATATGAGAGATGTAGAATTACGTTTCCTATAATAAAACCTTAAATCAACTTCCAGTTTCTTTATAACTGTCTAGACAAGAAAAATCTTCTTGAAAAGCCCCACTAACCTTAAGATCATAATTTAAGAGGACACTGTCTCCTAGGCTATTTATACTTTTATCTGTATCTGATAGAAATCTGTGGTAGGAGACACAGTCTAGTTTCTATTTCCCTGCTTTATAAAGCCAAACAACTACATTTAACTGATTCGTTCTCTCCAAGAAACATATTATATAAACAATAAAGAAACTAAGACTTTGAGCAGCATGGGTATCAATGTGTTCATTTATATCTTTCCAGGTTTACAAATGAGAAGGACTGTAAAAGCGTTTTTTTTTTTTAAGGTTACAAAGGAATGGTGGCAAATTTCCAATTATTTCAGGAGATCAGGCAGCCCTTTTCAATGCCAGAGTTTTTCATATTTCTGTAAAGCTATTTTGGCTGATTCACCCACCTCATTAGTAATTGCTTGCATTAAACAATTATAAAAACTTTGGAAGATATCAAGACAAATGCCTGTGAAAATAAAAAATGTAAAATTCAAAATAAAAGAAAATTTAATAAAAAGCCTCCTGTCATTGCACATCTCCAAGTCCTTATATTATTTTGCTGATTCATTTACATGAAGATTATATATTACATAGCCATCTTTTTGAAAGGCCTTTCTGGTGCAAAATAAATTAACATGACACATAAATTGTTTCAATTTTGCAGCTTTTCTACAAGATTAAATCTTGTAGTCAAAAAAGTAAGCATTAAGAAAGACAAAAGAAAAGAAAATAAAAAGAACAACAAAACCACCTACTGTAGGGAAGAGGTGATTCCTTGCTTTCTAAGACCTACCGATTGCAGGAGATGTGCCTAGGAACCAGGATCTTCAAGCAGACCCACATCTCATTTGGGGTTTTACTGAAAGTGAGTAGGTCTGTTTTAGTGACCACCACATTGTGTAATAAGCAGTTTATACAAGCCTAGCACTACTTCTTTTTGCCATAAACAATAACATTGTCATGGGCTCCTTTGTAAGTCTTTCCCTTAACTGTTTCACAAGGAAGGAAGCTGTAAGATGAATTTCTGGTCTTTTGGCTGCTGTTTGGCTGTACTAGAAAATCAGACCTGGTGCCACAACTGAAGAGAAAAACCTCAACAGTAGTTTGTGTTTTCTATTCTGCAGTGACATCACCTATAGAACCTCTTGTACTAAGTTATCAAAATAATGATACATCCCTATCAGCACAGCTCATTTCCCTGCTGGTCCAAGAACGGGTATAGTAAAACGTTATATTAAGTCCTCTGTGTTTGCACTAGGAAGATCTTAACACTTTCATAGCACTGTTATATCTTAAATACTACAGCCATGCCCTGGATAACCATCTTCTAGCACGAGAACTGCTTGATTTGGTATAATTAATGTACCTCTGCATATTATTTATTTTGAATGAAGGAGTTAAACTTTTTTAAGCTCTTCAAGAACTTTAAATATTTCCTATTTATATGATAGGTTTCAATTACTTTAACTTGCCAGAATGACACTCCCATTACTTGGTTCTAATAACTAGGTAAGCTATCAAACTGCATGTTTCATATCTCTTATCACTGTAGTTCCAATGACTTTTATATATGCACTGTTTCTTCCCAAGCACTATTTTATTCCAAGACATTGATATAATCAATATCTTTTCAAATCAATCCATATCTTGCTCAGGTAGATAAACATATTAATCTATAAAAGTGATGCACTTTAATATGAAGCCTTTATCCTCTCTTATTGGTTATTAACCAACTACATGCTATCGATGCTTTTTCATTCTGCAAAAATTTAAAAGATAAACAATTCATGTGACAGCCAACTTAACCATCTAGCACCATCTTGAGGTTAAACTGATCTTGACATTCTAAAATAAATGGACTGCTTGATCATAAGCTCACCAGAAGCTCTAGAGTAATGCAAATACCTATTTTTAATGGGGAAAAAAAAAAAAAAAGAGTTAATTCATCAGGTATAAGGAAAACATCCTATAGATTTGTTTTCTTTACTTCCTTGCATTGACTTTAAGACCTTTCTGTTAATTCAGGAAAGATATAAAATCTAAACCAGTTTACCTTTAATAAGGAAATGGGAACATTTAGGACTCAGAAGAGTGTAAAAATATATTATTTCCATAACACTAGGTATCAGCACTTTGTGCACATTGTTATTTCTGACTCAAAACCTGCCTGCAAATGCAGACTGGAAGAAAAACTATTTAAAATTCACTTGCCCTTCTTAAACTGTCCATGTGATGCACATTTCTATAGCGGGGGTGACATTTCATTGTACATGGGAGGATCTAATCACATGTGAATCTATCTGCATATTCCCAACACAACACAATGCATCAAACTTCTAAGATTAATTGCTATACTTTCATTTTCTATTTCATGGCTCTGTGAAAGTGCCTTTCATCTTGCAGTGACATACACTTAAAACTGGAGGGTGGTCTTGCTAAAATACTCTGACTTCCAATGGTTTGGCTTATAGGTTTCAGTATAGTTTAACATGAATTATCTCTGGACTTTTTCACAACAAAGATAATTTACTTTTTGAAAATCAATTACAGCCATTGTCAACATCAGGGAATTGATTTAAAGTCAGTGTTGATGGAAATGACTGTATACCAGAAAGACAAATGCAAAGCAAGTGCAAATGCAAAAGAAAATACGTAATAATCAGTAACAGACATGGATACCCAGGAGATGACCCCTTCTGGAGAATCCAGTCCCTGGAGACAGGGTACCTATTTTTCCAAGACAGTAGATAAGTAAGGCAAAGGAAGCAGAAGGAGGAAAGCCTAACTCCTTCCCAGCCAGACTTTTTAGAAGTTCCATCAGGATTTGTGTCAATGCTTTGAGAAAACCGAGCAGGGTATCACTGTCTGTTAGATCACAGCAAGAGATGTAATCCACAGGGCCAGCAAGGAAGACTTCCAAAGAAAATATGACTCTTACTTGAGATCTGGAAACTTACTGGGAGAGAGAGTGACCAAGACACTACTCTTGTGAATGGGAAAATCTATTTCCCGGTGAGCCATAATCCCAGGACCAAGTCCCCCAAAATGTGGTTAAACAACTGTATCTGTGGCTCTTTTAAACTCAGACGAGACAGCAAGAGGAACTGAATGGCTTTGAAAGTTCCCCTGTTAATAGGTTGTGTTCAGATACCTGTAGCACTTCTTCAAACTTTCAAGTGACAGTATTAGGGGAAATTCCATACATGAAAGCCTCTTCCCAAAGCAGCTGTTCAAAACACCATGTAAGTAACAAGCAAAGGTATAAACAGACTGGCACATTCAGAGAGTGTAATTGCCTTTTCTGTTAATTCACACTACACTCATAGAGGGAATAAAATAGGAATGTGGGGCAATACTTCTAAAACTCCAGGTTGAAAATGTGCATCTGGATCTACATTTAATCCATCTTGCAATTTATGTCTTGCAAGATAGCACTGCATAGAAACTAGATCTATTTCTGGCTCTGCCCTGATCTCCTTTTAAACCCCACACACCTCTTGGCTCCCTCCCTCCTTTTCCTGTCACATCAGTATTGGCTGTGTATTTTTCAGAGCAGCAGCCGTGTTTGTATACTCCACTGGAGAATGGGACCTGACCTCTTGAATTACACAGATATTTTGACTATTTTGTTGTGAAACCCCAAATCTTGAGACTGGAGGAATCCTCATATTTTTCTAAGGTCTGAGTGTGTCTCTTCATCCCATCAATGATTTATAAATTAGGGATGAAGGAGCTAGGGAGAGAGCAAGCATATATACAGTGTTACTGTAATTTATTTGACATTTGTTACCTATTGACATTTCTTGGTTATGTCCATGCCAATCTAATTATTTCCTAACTGCTCAATTTAGACATTGAAAATGAAAATTACTTTTCTTGTTCCAATTGCTCTTGTTACATCTTGTACTTGACATCCAAAACACTAGCCTGGCTGAGTATTTGAATTCCAAACAACTCCTAATTCAGTGCTGTTTTCTTTTATAAAGAAAACAGTTCTCAAAGCAACAAAATGTTGTGCGAGACAACAGAAGCTTGGAGCTCCCTGGTCAGCACTGTAAAATGCTATTTAGCCTTTTTTGAGATAATTGATTTGGTGCATATTATGTTTGCTAAAAGGCAAATGCAGTCTTTAACATTGCAGTTTGTCTCTGAACAGGTCACTTCATTTTGCTGAAAGCTTTACACCGCCTATTTTTAGCAAAACAAAAGAAAACCTGTAGGTCAGATCAAGTGCAGGAAGCAAAAAGGCATTCATTCAAAGGCAACTACAAGAGTTAGTTACCAGCAGAACCTGCAGCCTGCTTTAAAGGCTGATGGAACAGTAACTGAGCTTTACAGACAAATAATTTCTCTTTGGAGGTGATGTTGACTGGTGTTACTGAGTCAGGTATATCATCTGCACCATGACAGGACATTCTGCAAAAGGCCAAGAGCCTATTCTGATGCAGAGGACTAGATGAGGGATTTATTACTCCAGGATTTTTACTCTTCACTTTTTTTTTCTTATAATCAATGCTCAACCACAACTGGAGCTGAGACACCAGGTGGGATGAACATCTGTCACAAGGGATTATGGCAAAGGTATTGTCTTGACACCTACTTTGCTGACCAGTTCAGGATTATTTTGATCATTGGAGGTTTCGTTTGTTTTTTTTTTAACAATATATCCCTTCTAAACCAGAGGACAGGGAAACACGCTTCATGACTACCACAGCAAATTTCAGCCGACTAACAGAAATAGCAGCAAAGTTAGTCCATCTGCTTCCTGTATGTGGCACACTGTTCAGTACCCTGAAAGTTCAATAATACAATTTGAATATTTGGGGTTTACACAATGACATCTGAGTGAAATGCAGCACACATGTGATACTCAGAAGGTCAGATTAGGTGATGTAGCTGCTTTTCCCTGGTCTTAAACTCTTTGATTACTCACCCAGACCAAAGGAGTTCTAATGACTGCTTCTCCATTTAGAGGTTTTTATGATACCATGAAGACACAGAAACATACCAGATGCTGCCTCTGGAATAAATTGGTAACAGTTGCACATGCAAAAAAATAAGAAAGAAAGGAAATACATCTAACTCCCTTGTCATCACATTTGTCAAAAAAAATTTCCACTATACTGAGGTCCACCCTAAAGTAGGTCACCCTTTTCAAACTACTCTGTGACCGTCACCTCTGAGAAAGCCATTCATTCAGTAAGTTCCCCCATCAGTCCATTTATAAAACCTAAGAATCTACACACACCACTCTATCAACTACCAATGCACAGCCACATCTGCAGTAGACTGTTTCTTATTAATAAAAATATAACAATTAGCCACACTCTGATTCAAGATAGCATCCCTATTCAGATGGAGCATATTATTTGTTAAAGTTATGCATGCATTTGTATGCTTTTTTGGGATCATGTCTTAAAGACTGCTACAAAAACAATTATCCTGGGTCTGATCTGAAGCCCATTAAAATTATCAGGTCATTTTCATGGCTTTCGGTAGGCAGCAGCTCAGATCTGATAGCCATTTAGAGTAGCAGATAAAAATCAGATATTTTACACAGATCTGTATAAATTAACACTATTTGTGGGATAACAGTCAGGGAGCTCAGACTGTGTTTTTGCCATTGATATCTAAAGCTCCATTCTGGGACTGTGGTCCAGAGCACCTGGGAGACCTCTGAGAGGAGTATGCGTGAAAGGCCTTTTCTCCTCCTAATATCCCCCACAAATGGCTGTTCAGCCTCACCTAGCTGATACCTAATTGGATATCTGCAGCTAATAGGCATTTTTCTTGCTGACATTACACCTTTCCTCACCTATGACCTTCATGAGCTTTAGCTGAATCCTCTGAGTTGAAGAGCATACAAGCTGAGGATCAGATCAGTGTTCCCCTGAAGGAAACTCTCATTATCATAGTGCCATGAACAGCAAACTAATCACATAGCCATTAATATTGCTAAAAGCCTCCTGCCAATTAACTTCATGGGAAAAGATGTACCTTGTGTGCTAACAAAATGCAACAGGCAAGAATATCAGGCTCTGTGAAGAGAAGGCATAAAAAGATGCTTTTCGACTGCCAACTGTTTTCAAAGCCCAACTTGAAACCAGTGACAAAGCAGTAGTTATTGTACAACAGACTGTGTGGTTGCCATGAAAACTGAAAGTTTCAGGACTCCTAGCTATCATTAGGATCCTCACTGGCACGCTGAATCTTGGTAGTTGCAGGATACAAAACAGAAACCCCAGTGGGACCATCTACCCAGTAATTTGAATGTAGCTGTGTAGGAGGCCAATATTTCAAGCAGGCTTCGTGTATGTGTTCAGGGCAAATCTAGGAGCCTAATAAGCTGTAAAAATGTATATCATCTGTCCTTCATGGGTAAGACTAATATCCTGTGATGATAATTTCTAAAATGGGTTATGAATACTGAAATTTTAAAATGTTGTGAAAAGCAATAAAACAACAAAATCACTCAGAGCAAGCATATCAAATTATTGTGTGATAATCCCTCCTCTGCTGCAGCCAGGAGATTTTAAGTTGCATTTTAGAAATGTCTACTGAAAAAAAAAACCAAACCAAAACCCAAACAAAAACAGTGGGAATGTGACAATAATGTAGCAACTGAGGAAAAAAACATCCCTGTCTAAATTTGCAAAACCAAGATCTGTTATTTTCAGACCAGGATGCATTTTTAAATCACAATGTGCAGAGAGAAAAAAACAAAAAGGCAACCCTTGGAGCAGTGCTATTCAGACAGATCCTCAAAAAGGCCTCAGATATCCTCTGGCAACCCTGAAATCCATCCCCATTCTTTACCAGCCTGTAGAGTACAGCACCAACTGTGTTCCCATATGTAAACCATCCTGCTTTCCTATGAAGAAAAGTCAGTAAGAGAAATACACATCCCTGAGCTTCAAATACTTTTACTACATTTAAAGATGGCACCATTTCTTGGCAGTAAAGGGAAGTGATTTTTGAGGAGGACATGAATTCCTATTTTCTCCATAAATAACTGGCTAATATTTATTGTCTGTACTGGTTTTGTTTCAGCAAGGTATAATGAGAGACCTCTCAGAGTTTAAATTTCGTAATTCCAAGGGCGGTGTAAATAAAGCAAAAGTCTCAGGAAGCTGAGGATGAGAGAGCAAGCTGAGTACCTGATTTAACCTAAAGAGTTTCACTTTCACCAAAAATGTTATCGTAAAAGGATCAGGACATATCTAACAGTCCTTGCTAGCCTGTGAATCCAAACAAGATATTGCAGCTTTTAGGCTGTGTGCTTCACTGCAGTTTGATATTGAAAATTCGCACATCTTCTGTCTGACATCTATTAGATGTAGGCTACTGTTTCTCATCCTCAAGCACAATATATGGAAAAAAATCTAATATGAGAAAGATCTCACATTATAGAACTGCAGGGATAGATTCTGTATCCGTTTCATAAGCAAAAACTAGAGATTTCCAAAGTATGATACTTGTATTTGAGAAAACTGTGTAAAAAATTGAATTACCTTTCTCTGATTCATTGAAAAATAACATGAAAGTGATCTTGAATGCTCAGTATGATAACAGATAAAGCATGAGACGGGATATAAGTGACACTTTTACAACCATAAAACCAGAAAAAGTAAAGGATGGCTGGGTTCTTAATATCAATTTATAGTTTCTACCTAGAGAAAAATGTTGCGTTAACATGCAGGGCTACAATATGAAATGTGTACCTTAAAAGACTGGTGCTTGTCTGGAAAATAATTTCCTAAATCAAAAAGGTTGCATCCAATGTGCTAGGAATTCTGTATTAAACTTTCCTTTGAGAGATAAAGACTAATTCCTCCTAGAGCTAAAGAAAAATTGTGATAGTTCAGGTAAAACTAATCATCCTACTGCATTTCTTAAGTGCAAGCAAAATAAAGTGTTTTTAAAGAACCAGTTCCAGAAAGCTAGAAACAATTACAAACCAGATTGAGTGCTGATGCGAATTCAATAGAAATGCATGAGTAAGAGCAGGTTACAATGCTACTATTTTTCCAAGTGCCACAAAATAATAATCAAGGAGACCTACTAATTTTTAAAGATTCATTGTAGAGATGAAAATACTCATGAAGTAATAAGAAAAGATTACTTAATAAATTACAAAAAGAGGGCAATTGACAATAACTCATATAAGTCAAGAGGTAGAACTTGTAGAAAATTGAGAGGCCAAAACAGCAAAATTGTTAGCCAGCACAGTTAAGACCAATAGGAACTTTTTTAAATAGGTAAAGCAACAAAACTAAGATTATCTGCCCAGATGTCATTAAAATGTGCCCATGCAAACTAAATTCAGTTGCTCGCTTTTAAAAATCTTGATTCGTGGTTTCAAGACTTGGAGGAAAAAAATGCAAAATATCAGTCTTGTTGCCATTTAAAATATTTTTCAATGGCAGATTATTACCATTACTGATTGTTGATTTGTTTCTATTCTATTCTATTACCTACTGCTAATATAACTGCCCTTATCAATCTAACTGATGTATTATGCTTTGGAGAAAGAGGGAATTTATCCTCTGGAAGTAGAGGCTGTGAAGGGCTGTGAGAGAGGAATTGTGAAAATAAAAACAATCAGTATAAAGCACATATTTACTAAGAAATGCAACTGTACAGTCGCCTCAGTGGTGTTATTGTTTTCTCTCAGGTAAATTGTTTTATGACAGGCAGAGAAATCTTTTCCTTCCAGTCCTGTAAGCAAACAGTAACTACAAACAAAATTGCCCCCAAGGAAAAGAAATCCAAGAATAACAAATTCAAACCAGATGGGAGAAGTGACAGAAAGCAATTCGCAGTGCAGGTTAGGCAATTATGAGATGAAAAACATTAAAAGCTACAGAAAAGGTATTTCCCTTTTTTCATATTTCCTGTTTTAGCTGGTTAGTGTTTGAGCCTTTGGATTACTAAACTCAATTAGCAGTAATTTAATTACTACCATACATTTTGAGGTGCAGGGCTTTCCATAGGAGACATTTGCTTCCCTCTGCAAGGCACTCTGGAGAATTACAGATGTACGTTGCTGTTATCAGTAGTTTCTTTTAGTCTACAGGAATGGGACAATAGAGAATAACAGATGTGGCCTCCACTCCTTCTGAATTTATAACTGCCTACAGTCTATCAACTTGCAACTTTGGTATTCAAATGACAAGCCACAATGTTCTTTCTCACTAAATTCAGAAGGTGGAAGAAGTATTCATCTCTTGCAAAACATTTCTGTGTGCAAGTTCCTTAGGAGAGAGGTACATGTCACAGAGTCCTGGTGCTTCAACTGCATGATTGAACTGTATGGTTTTGAAAGTGTTTTCCCTGTGGGATAGAAGGGTTGACATCTAAACCACCAGATTTGGGGTTTTCAATAGCTTTTAGACTAACTCAGGCCTAATCTCAGCTCTGGGCTGCATATAGATATCACGATTGTTTTCCCCTGTGTAAAGGGCTTTGACCAATTCAGTAAAAGCTGCTTTTAATTGGCCTGTACCTTACCAGTATAAAGGAAAGGAGGTTTTGTGAGCATGTTTTCCTGCTACTATTTTGGAAATGCTTCCATTTTAGTCATTTAAAAGAGAACATGAAATCTCTGCAGACTAACAAAGACAGGTGTGGGAAAGGCTTAAAAACCAGCAGCCACGTTATCATTCAGCTATTCATGGCATTGTCAGCGAGGGAGAAATGTCAAACTTGCCAGGCCAGGAAATACTGCACAGTTGCAATTTTGGCAGCTCTCACTCTCCAGCTAAGCCTTCAAAAGCAAAGGAACAGAAGGTAAAAATATAGCAAAGCATGTGGAATTTACTGAAATTACATAACTGGCAAACCCTCCTTTGAGACAAGAAGACAAAATATTCAAAAACCTGGTAGAAATGGGCCTTTCAGCCAGAGTAGGATCTGAAGAGACATGGAAATGCAAACAAAAGACACAACTAGCTATTAGCTCCTGTAAGAAGATCTAAAGCACTCTTGCAGAGCCAGCTAAGGACCTATCTTCCCATTCCTTCATCAAATGAACCTCTTCCATTTCCATTCAAGCTGAAAGTAAACACCAGCAACTTCAGCCTAACTTTTGGCATTCAAATAAGGCAGCTGAGTCAGGAATTTAGGAACCCCTCTGTTCCCTCTGCATTGAAGTAGAAATACAGGTGTCTCAAGGGACAAATTACAGCACTGAGGCATCTCACTGCCTTATACAGAGGCAATCTCATCGATTTTGCTGAGAAGTCGTTGCAGGTAATCATGTTTTGCTTACAGAAATTGCACAGTGGGAAAGTAAATTCCTGGTATGGGCCTTGAGTCCAGTGTGTCACGTCCACCACTGCAGTTCTGATGTGAATAAGATGGAGTTGCACTGAATTTCAACTCTTTTGGCCTCAGTCTGCTCAAACACACTTCTCAGGAGAACTTGGAATTTCAGAATATTACCTAATACAAATGCCAGTTAGGCCTTAGAAACCTAAGCCTAGCAGCTGAGTACAGCACATAGCACTGCTTGGATTGATAAACAGTCTCTAGACACAGCGTTGGTTGAGAATGGTGAATAGCATTCTGATCAAACCCAATGGGCTCTGGCTGCCTTTATCAGGAGTAGTGGAGAGTTGCAGTTTCTGTCTCTACAGAATAATAACTGGGGCTTGGTTTTGCTACTGAGAGGCTCTTCTGATCTCTCAGACAAAAAAGAGTTATTTTTTTGGAAGATGTAGCAGTTCTTTAAGAAGTACTTTCTGTTACTGTCACTGCACGTAATCCCAAGGTGAGCTCCTGTTACATTTTTTCATGCATTAGCTTTTTCTTTAAGTACAAAGTAGGGGACATTTTTTAAACTGTCTTGTTTTAATAACTTACAGACTGATATTCGTGTTGAAATGCAAGGCTTTCTCAGGGAAGCAATACATTTTAATAGACTAGTTGAAACCACTGGAAAAGGCAAAGAGGCTATCAGACACACTAAGGAGGTACGTTGAAAAGATTGGAAAATTGTTCTGATTTTCAGTGGAATTAGCCACTTCTCCCAACAAGCTTTGTTTCTTTCCCAACCTTGAATCTTCACAAATGCAACAATACTTCTCTGCATATTTATATTCAGTGTTTAAAATAATAGGGTGTCTTTTTATTTCTAATTTAATCAATTAAGAGTCTCTACAGCATTTCTGAAAAAGTAGTTAGGTCTAAATCATTTTATGTCAGTCTGTAAAAAATTCTTTTATATTTTTGTACCAGCACCTCACTGAGTTTCTAAGATAAGCTAAACATATTCAATGCTTAAACTTCATTAGTTCAAACTTGCTCAAGCGCTTTCTAAAATCCCATAAGATATTCACCTCTATCATTAGATCATTTGACAAGCTATTCCTTAACTGTGTTTGAAAATTTCCACAAGAGTAATTTTAATCTCTGTAGACAAAAATAGTCGGAAAAAAAAACCTGCAAAGTTGGCAACCTGCTGTTTCTTATCTTGAACTACCCCGCTTTATAATGAAAAAAAAAACTCAAAACACCAAGTTTGAGCATAATAATAGCACAAAAATGATAAAAAGTGGTGAAGCCTTTAGATATGTCTAGAAATATACAATCAAAAGGTGTTCAGAAAGATACACTCAGGTATGCTCCCACATTTGTCAAGCACGTACCCAATAACATCACTTTCTACAGGTTGGATACAACCTTCTTAGAAGAAAGAGTCTGATTCAGACTACATACAAATTTGTCCAGACTGGTTCTATAAAGTTACTCATCACTTATTAGAGTTGAATGGTTCTTCACTATACAATGCTGTATTGTATATTTTTAATTCAGAAGTGTCTTTAGTGAGAATGGATTCTATGACTACCTGTTTAAGGAAAAAGGTGGAGTGGCAAGCAAGTATTTGCAAACATGAAACATTTATTATTCACTGGACATAATTTTCCTGTTAGAAACAGCAAGAGTGGAGAAACTAAATTTCTATTTTATTGTGGATATGGATGCTGATGGGGAAGAGAGGGAAAATGCATCATGGATTACCTAAAAATAATTAGATCAAAGAGGCATAGATTTCACTCTCTGGCCTTCACCATATAATTTACGGTTACATATGGATAGTCTCAAGTGGTTTAGCCCTATAGAAATTAATGATAATTACCAAAAAACAATCAGATACCCCAGATTTAATTACTGAGTTACATAAACTTTGTCACTAATTGTAGGAAGCAGTAGGAAAATCAAGCTTAGTAATATTTGCTGATTAGTAAAACCTGGAAAAAGATGTTCCCTACTTAATGAAAATTAATCTCCACAAAAATTCACTTTTTTTGTTAGCAGGACTAACATAATAGCTTAACAAATTCACTGAGCCACACAGATCATTTCAGAATATGCTCTACTTTTCAAGTAAACCTGCACCCTACATATGCTCTGCCATACAACCATTCTGTGCCTCAATTTATTATCATCATTATTTGTGTTTGTTACAGAAGTGTTAAAGGTCTAACCATTAGGTGGGATATACTACAGCAGACATTGTGTAAATTCATTGTCAGACATACTCTGCAGAGTTAAAACTGATAAATGGTCAACGAAGTGGCTTAACACTGAAGGGAAAATATAATGGATTCACAAATTTTAAACTGTTGATTCTGTGTACTCCATCCCTTATATATTTTGTAAAGGTTCCTTTTTAATTTAAATAGGAACTGTCCACTGTTTACATAGGTCATACCTGCTGTGACTGAAGTTACCGCTGCGAAAACTACAGGTATATTTTCCCTAAAAAAAATTTAAAAAAAATAAAAATCCAATTCTGCTGTGATACTGAGCCTCCTCCCCAGTGTATTCTCATGACATGAACCGATAAAGATTGTTCTGAACTCCATTTGTTGTGAGTGGTCATTGCTGTCATAGTATGAAATCCTGTTCTCACAGGCAAACTCTCTTTTCTTGCAGAACATCCTCCTCTGGCAGTTACTATGAGTGAGAAGAATTCTGATGCCTAATTAAGAGCTTAATGATTATTAATGTTTTCAACTCCTACATTTACAAAACCTTTTTGAGGCAGATCTAAAAATACAGAAATGGTATTATGCTTATCTCAGGTATATAACAATGTTTCTGTTAATTCATTGATTTATGTCTATCAGCAGCATAAAGACTAGCTAAAGCTCAAGTTTGGATTCAGAATCAATAATGCCAGAAAGCTCAAAAATCTTTAGTGCATCCTGCTGGAATTTGCAAGAGATCAGCCTCCGAGACAATTCAACCATTTTTTAGTTCAAATCTCATAAGTGTTGTCACAATATTCCTGCTGAGTCTGAAATAAAGCTCACAAACACATCCTCTGACCATCTAACTTGACCACAAGAAAATGAACACAAACCTTTCAAACCTAATCTAGACATAGTAAAGATCATCTAGTAAAATCCCACGGATTCTGTTCATGTCAGTAATAGGAAAGCCTAATTTCCCTGGGCTGAAGGCAGAACAGTGTGTGTAAACCCAAGAAGAAAGCATATAGTGCTTTTTTTTTTTTTTTCCCCAGTTATGCTGAGCCTTAAAACAGCTCCATTTTACTCTGAAAGCCTATGGATTCTTAGACATAGTGATGAAATATCTGCAGAACACTAGGACAATCAATTAGTGACTTCAATCACATTTGAATCACACATTTGAATGTTACCTTTTGGTCAAGAAACTCTCCAGGTAGAATTTTTTCAACATGGAAGGCAACATTACATCATGCCACATCTGCTTCTCTCCAGCAGAAGCTGCTCTTTTGCTTGATGTATTCTCCTGCAGGGCCCTCTATTCTTTCTCTCCACTTCCAGCATCATTCACCTGAAAGATAATAAATTGTTCCAGGACATTGGATCCATCACAGATTGCTTCAGTCTCATAGTCCAAGGAAAAACAGACATCACAATTATTTTACTGAATTATTTTACTCTTCCTAACCTTTCATTATATTCACTCTCATGACCTTCACATGAACAATTTTTTGCAATATAACAATTGTTTCATTTGTTTGGCTCATTTAATAGGGAACATTTAAGAACACATTATTTTTCAGCATTTACCCTGAAGTATTATCTAAATACTACCAAAGTTACCAGCACAAAAATACAAATTCAATACAAAATAATTACAATACAAAAATTCGTCTAATTTTACCGTTGTTAATTAGCACTGTATTCTTAACTCATGTACCTAGAAATATTTTTGACAATGTAGAACTTTATTCTTTCTCAACTTTCACTGTTCTGATGATAAAAACAGGATAAATTTCCTGAGAGAAAAAAGATTCAAATTTCATTAGTTTTTGAGTACCGTAGAACTACACCAATTATTTCCACCTAAGGGCACTAAAGCTTAATTCTGATACTAAGCAAAGTGTCATTTTAAAATGTCAAGATTTGTTTCTGTGATGTAAAAGGAATTAATAAAAAAAATGTGCTAAGAAGTAGGTACCAATATGGGAAATAGCTTATTCTATACTGACAGTCTATCTAGTGTAAGCTATTACAGTTTCTCAAGGGGTGAAGATGAATCATTCTTTCCCTTGCATTTATTTATATTAACTCATAAACTTGTAATACATGGTTTAAGGACAAAGTTGTGCTAGAGTATTCATTTTATTTGGTTCACTTGCCAAGCATAAATGGGGTGTAAATCTTGTGGAAACACACAGAATCATATAGCAGCTGAGGTTGGCAGGCTCCTCTGGAGACCAGGTCCCCTCTGCTCAAGCAGGTTCAGCTAAAGCAGCTTGCCCAGGGCCACATCCAGGCAGGCATGCTTATTAAAAAGAAAGAGAAATCCTATGATAACTCTTCTGTATTTCCAGATCATTTGATCTTTGAAAGATCAGTCCATCTCTTACAATATTAATTCAATGGAAAATCTCTCAGTGATATAACTTTTCAATATGCCTTACTCTGAGGAACTTCAGTGCTCTAATGTCAGGGTTTCCCTACAATATAGATTCCCTTTATTTTTGTCACTGAAAAGTGTTCAGTGTGGAAAACAGGACTTTTGTAATTGAAACTGTACACTTAAAACATGAAAGGAAAGTCTTTCCAAGCATTTAAAGGTTGCTGCATGAACAATTTTGGACTGTGACTCTGTTTATCGTGCACCACTTTCCAGATTGGGCCTTGACAAGTGCAAAGGCAAGTTCCCTGACTGCGGCAGAACCAGGGCTGGGCACATGCTGACAAAACAGACCAGTTAAGTAATAACACAGTTGGTGTTTTGAGATGAAAAAAAAACTATGCATGTTTTTAAATGGTAGAGACTGACTGCCAAGTTTATACATCAAAATTTAAATTTATATATTGCAGAATCCTTAAGTTTCAGTGCGGTTTTTTTTTCCCCTCTGATTTTTTTTTTTCTCATTGGATGAACAAATTTGAGGGGGACAGTTGGGGCTATTAAACACTTTATTGAAGTACTGTATTTACTCTGAAAATGCAAAACACTCCTGTGAAATAGATTACAGCAAAGGAAACAAATCAAGATGACTAATTCCAGTGGTGATTTTAACTCAATCAGAATTTTGTTAGTACTGTCAGCACACTCAGCCCAAGCACCAAGAGATCTGTATGTGTAATGCCATGCTGTACTTATGAAATACACTGGGCCAAATTCTGCTGCAGTTTCTGCAGATCTGGAATGTATCTGATCAAATATAATTGCATCAGTTTAGCTGATGGCAGGTTTTGGACCTTCATCAGCTGGCTGCAGAATAGCTCTACCTGTCCTTTGAGTAGGCTGACAAAATCAGCAGAAAACAGGCACATAATAGCTCCAATGGGAACTGATAAGCCCCAGGTTGGCCAAGAAAATCAGATAACTACATTTGCCCAATTCTGATGCAAAGACCTGTCTTAGACTTATACCTTTGATGTTAAAATTGCAATTTGGTTTTCCTGGGTTTGGTTTGGGGTTTTTTTAATAATGAGGGAATTGTACAATTTCCCATATTTGAAATGCAAATATCCCATTCTCCCTTATTCTTCCATCCTAAAAAACACACACATCTCATCTATTAGACAAACAGAGAAGGACAGGAAAGTCATTTGGCATTATAACCATATAAATGTGTCACTAGCTCTGAAGAATGCCTAACTGAAGGCCAAGAATGCCTCTGTTTCCCAGGGTGAGGAGGCGCTTTCCTTTTAACAACAACTACTTTTAATTCTTTTGAAATGACTGAAACAATTACAGTTCTGGCAACCACCCCAAAATGGCTTGCCATTAGTGTTTGACACCAGCACAATGGCTTTCATCCTTTCACAGTGTTTGTGATCATTCACATACAGATGAGATATTGCTTGGTTAATCACAGAAGGGATTAAGCAAGAGAGTGAGAAGGGTTCTCTGGCACAGCTAAATATAGAAGATGTGGCACAATGTAACACACATACAGGTGTTTGGTGGTCCTCTCTCCTATCATAACGTGGTTATGGCTCAGTTATTGGGCTGAGAGCTCTTTATGATGGCAACAGTCCTTATTTGTGTGCACATTGTTGTCACAAATGGGAAGGGCATCCTGTGCCACTACAATATAGGTAATAATGTGACTAATTTGCATTAACATCGCTTAACAGCTGCAAGTTTTGCTAAAGTGGATCCTGGAATAACAGCCCATCTGAATCTCATTCTCAAAACACATCCACACTCAGGAAAGCCAAATCTGTCAGTTACCCAGCACTTGAGTTTAGACATCATTACAGAAGTATACCTAAAGGGCTATTGTCAATCTGACTGCCAACACTTGAAGTCCTTCCCGTATTTGCAAACACCTACTCGCAATAGTCCATAACAAGAGTGAAAGGTTCAATGGAAGTGACACTGAGGAGGTTGAGGGGGCTGCTTCAGCTGACTGTGTGCTCCTCTGGTGTAAGGCATTCATTTTAACCACTTCAAATGTCTATTTGCCTTTCTATCCTGCAGCTTGAGAGGCAGAATTAGCAGCTCAGACAGAAATAGTCCTTGGAGGAAAAAAAGCCTAAGGAATGAAGTTTCCTATTTCTCTTCTATCAAGGAGTCCAAACAAAGAGCCAACATGAGCCATCAGGACAGCATTTGCTGTACACAGCCTTTTCCTCTTACCTCTGAAATTGGTGATTCCAAAGAAACACAACAGCCTGAAAGAGTGGTAAAATGTTATTATCTCTACAAATTACCATGCCTGGGCATAGGCAGCTGTGGGGGACCTGCGAGGGCCAGAATGCAATCCTCAAATATTGTTTTCTGTCACAAGTGGTCCCTCTGAAGTCATCTGGACTACTTGCTACAGAAGTGAGCAAGAACACAGTGATGTGGTTTTAACTATGAAAAGGCTCCAAGGAGTATTCCTCTTAAGTGAGTATTGGACTAGGTTATCATGGCTTAAGGATATGAGCCATTTGTGTCTTTGTTCTTACCAAGACCTACAATCTCCCCTCAGGATGTGATGCCAACTTAACCTCAATGGAAGACACTTCAGAGGGTCAAACCAGTGACCTCTATGTGCCCCAATCTTATCCTCTGTAAATATAATGCAACCATACAATACAGCTCCTTGGAGCACAGCGAGATTTATGCAGTTAATAGAAATGTACTTTGAAATAATCTATTGGGAAAAAAAATGGACAAAAGAGGAGCAGTAACTGTAGAAATAACACCAAATCTGAGTCTGTGGAGAGTCTGAAAAGCCATCTTTGCACATTTATACTGTAAATAATTCAGTGCACTATATCAGCAGCTCTTGGATATAGCACTAGGACATTGGTTTGTTAATGTCATCCCACTACAAACATGTGCATTTTAATCCTGTGAAAAGTCTCAAGAGTGCTTTGGCAACATTTACCAACACCTCATTGCAACAAAATGATTATTTTAATTTCTTTGGTTAATCCTTTGAGGCACATGGATTCACGGCAGAAGAGATTTCCCAAGGTAAAGTTTACAATTAAAGAGAAATAGATAGATTTTTAATTTATTTTTTTTTAAGTTTTCCCTTTCTAATTCATATTTTTAAAGTAAAATTGATATTGAAACATCAAAGTACAGTTTAAAAGAGAATGAAAATACATGGAAAAGAAGTGATCTTGAAGTTAAGTTGTGACTGATTTCTGTGTCTTTTGATCAGCCAAGAAAAATCAGTTTATCTACAGGCTTAATGACTTTTCATTGCCCAGTCATATTGCACCAACTTTTAATAGGTAATAACAAGAAACATGACTGAGTTTTTACAGATTTAGGTCAACACAAAAATGTCAGCAAGGCAAAGGTGCTGGCAGAGTTAGAAAGCATTGCACTAATGACCTCCAAGCCCACATAGTTTGAAGTGTTAGGGTAGACTTATCTCCTTCACAAGCACCTTATTTTTTAAATTGATCCTTTCTATCTTTATGGATTTCTTGAGACAAGGTCAATGCTTTCATTCTGCAGCCAGGAATAGGCTAGACGATGTAAGTTGCAGAAATTAATTCATCTAAAAAAGATGCGTGTCATTGAGAATAGAGAAGAAGTATCTTTAAAAAGTTGCTGAGTGTAAATATTATCCTTTGTTTACTCAGCTCTGCAGCATGTGGAAACTTGGAAAAGTAGTTTAAAGGTCACATTCATGTATATCATATGTCTGAGTCTCTTGGTATATTGTTCAATTTTCACAGTAAATTCTGTGGGGACATGACTTAGGTGTAGAACATCTAATATACTCTTTAAAACAAAGTCACAGAATCACAGAATGTTAGGGACTGGAAGGGACCTGAAAAGATCATCTAGTCCAATCCCCCTGCTGGAGCAGGAATACCTAGATCAGGTCACACGGGAAAGCATCCAAGTGGGTTTTGAATGTCTCCAGGGAAGGAGAGTCCTCCAAAGGTCTGAGACTGTACTTTAATTTTACATTCTCAATAAGAGTTTCTTCATGTTTCGCTTCATTCTAGTCCCAGGTTCTGCAATAAGGAATTCAATGGGATGATATAATCATTTATTTTTTGTTAAATGTGTGATGTATAAGGAGTGCAGCAGTTCCCAGGACCTGGTGCTTAGCTCTCTGAAGCATTGCTACCAACTTCCATAATACTTAGGAATACCTAAGAAAAGATCTAGAAGTACAAGAAGTGTTAGAAGACATAGACTTATTTATAGGGTGGTTACAAGGGACCAAAAATTCCAGTGCAACGAGCAGCATAAATTATATTTGCTAGCAAAGAATTCAGGAAGAAAAAGTGCTCTAAGGAGTTAAGCTAAGGACTCATACTTGTAAGGGTGATTCTTTATCAATGCTTACCTAGTGAAGGGCAGATGAGTCTGACAAATTGCACTGATTATATTTTCAGTATGTGAACAGACTGACATTTTACCCTCCTTACTTCTCCATTGTTCTTCTTTGAGGTTTTCACAAAGTATCTACAGGAGAGAAATGAGCTATTATGCACAAAGACTTGTACTTTTGTACTTGTAATTGTACTTTTGTTATTGAGAAAAACAGTAAAACAATTCAGAACTAGAATTAACAAGGTGAGTGGGATTCCAGTTTACTCGATTTTCGCAAATTTACATCTCAACTGGCTTAAAATAAAAATCTAGTGATATCTGTTTCAGAATTCATAGATTAAAAATTTGTATTTCCTGGATTTATTGCCTAAACACAAAATTGCACACTACATTTTTCTCATAGTCAATCCTCTCCCAATGCAATACAGTACTTACCCATGTTCCATAACTATAACTATATGAAGTATCCTCTTGATCCCTGTGAAACATTTGAGCTTTTTCATGTTTTTCCTGGATCAAGGCATCTTTTACACCAGCAATTACAGAGCTTTAAAGGAACTATTTAACAATTAACATAACCTTGAAAATGCACCTAAAATTTTATAAACTGAAAGAATGCATTTAGATTTGGTGGTATTTCAAAACCCTCAGAGATTCTCAAATCTGTGATATTCTGAAACAAGACACAAGCTCAGTCTTCCCTCTGAACACTCTGGTGGGTTTTAGACAGCAGACATCATGTAAGAGAGAGATTCAATGTTAGAAGAGCACATTAATGACCTGCTATTGGCTACAGGGTTGAGGGGATATGACCCTTCCAGAGATGCCCCCTCCACAGACTCATTTATTTAGGTATGTTGAACACAGAAGGACTCTCACAAGAGCTTCATCTGGTCACGATTTTATTGAAGTTACATAAGCAAGAAAAAAAATGTTGAACTCAGAACTAAGTCCATTTGAAAGTTAAATGTTTCTCCCTCAATAACAAGAAAAAGATCTTTTGTCACTTAGAGTTGTTCCAGTTGCTTCTGTTACTACACTAATAAGAAAACATTTTTCTACTCATTTTCCACACTAACAAAATGGACTGTGTTCACCTGTAATGACTGTGTTTCTGGGAACCACAGTGATGGTCCAAAGCTCAAAGCAGATGCTGAAAAGTCAGAAGAGTAGAAGAGACAGTACTGCTCATGCCACCTGCTCTCATCGGAGACTTTTTCCCACTGAAATTACTGAGAGTTATGTAAAATAAGGCTGCTCTGGGAACACCACATAGACACTGTTAACACCTACAGATGCTAATTGAAAACATGGCAAGAGGGACCAAGCTCCCAGTGTGTGATTTCAGTGTCAGCTTGCAGTTCCCTCTCCATCTGCCTAAGGATTTGAGAACTTCCACACAAAAGATAATTTCAACTAAACTACTCATAAAAATAGGGAATAATATGCCACTTCAACTTCCATCCTTAAACACTAACACATTACAGAGAAACATTTTTTATCATTGATGAGTTAATAGAGAAATGTGAAAGGAAGTAAATAGCCAAGTTTTGTCAATTAACTGATGGTAGAAGACATCTCAAGTTATTCACATCTTTCTGGTAACAGGGTAGACATAGCTACATGTTTTTATTCAAATGTTTGCATTTATCTCCAGATTATGAAGACGGTGCAGCTTTGTTTAAACCTGAGTTATATTAAATTTAATTTACCCCTGATATTGTATATAATGAAAGTGAGATGGGCAGTTACAGTCTTATGACAATGGGATGTTGGTTGTATCCCCTGGATGTGAATCACAGATTCAATTGTAGATTTTTTGTACAAGGCATCATCTTAACAGAATTTTCTAGAGATGCTGGTAAGCATCTTTCAACTTTAACTGAGAATACAAATAAATTTTAGTTTGATATGTATTTTTTTTCATTTTAAGGCATCCTCTACATCGGAAAATAGCACAACATATACTTTGCAACTGAAAGTTTTCTAATATTATTTTAGAAATAATCTTCCCAGTGTTCAATTTCAGCTTAACTCTAGGAGAAAAAAGAAAAATCACCACAGCATTTAGGAGACCTTGGATTTGCTACATAGTTTTCAGTTTACAGTGACTCAAAGACCCAATACTAATTCCACTAGTTCCATGAAGCTTTTACCCTTAAATTTACTGAAACACACAGTTTTTCCATTAGCTGGATTTACATACCATAGACTACATTGAGAAGTGCCTCAGAAAGTTAAGATTATTAAATTGCGCAGTGCTTGTTGTGCATCCTTTGCCCTAGTCTGGACTATTCAAAGCTACATTTCTGCTAAGTGGGTCAAAAGGAGCAGAATGCCTATATTATACAACATTTCTGCTGAACAGGGCCTTAACAAATTGACTAGGCTTCTATTTTAATCAAGCATCATGCACACAGTGCAAAAAAACCAAAATGTAGAACAACTTCTGAATGATCTTGCTGTCTGTCTCTTTGTATAAAGAAAAAGACCAGTTTATAACAGTACTAGCCTGTTTGAAGATGATACAGATTTTCTGATATTCTAGAACACTGAATAACACCATCAATAAACAGAAGACCAGGGATTGGAGTAGGTCAACACATAACAGCAATAGTAATTAATAACAATGTTAATAAAAGCTGATACAGTTGAACTGTGATCCCTTTCTCCCTGCCCCAAGCAAATTTAAGTTGTACCACTGAAGCTTTTGGCTGTGTGATTTATGCAAGGTGAGGTTCACAATCAAGGAATAAACAGAGTTTCTAAAAGCTGAAAACAAAATGCAATAGTATATCTCAGGCCAAATCTCCTGAAATCAGAAATCTAGTACTACTGGTATATTCAGGTTGTTGTTGTTGTATAATTTTCACATTAGAACAAATGAATGTAGTTTTGGAGCTCAAAAAAGCTGCTCTGGTGGTTTAAGTTGTATAAAAATATAGATTCTGTTATCTAGGCACTTATACTATCTTCAACATGCTAATTAGAATATCACCAATGATCTTCCTAGAGCTGCTGTTACAAGATAATACAGGACTGACACCTGGGCTGGAGTTTTGTTTGTGTGGTTTTTCATTATGTGTTTTCAGCATGAATTTTGTTTTTGCAAATTTGTGTGATTGTGACACAAAGAATGAAAGACTGTTTGCTACAAGGAGTCTCAATGGTTTTCTTTGCTATTATCCATTACCTCTTTTCTCAGTGCATTGAAAACACTTCAGTGGAGATACTGTTGAATAACTAAAAGAGGGAGAAGTTTTTAATGACTCTATCAACATTTCAGAAAGAGGGCACATTACCCATATTAAACAAAATGAATGAACTGATTTCACAACACTACCAACAAATCACATTTTCTGGGTTCCAATACTCATTTGAATGAAACTTGGGAAAAACAAAAAAAACATTTTTCAATATCCTGCCAGGTCAGCTACAAAACATGTAACACTACGTTCTCTAGAAGCAGGGGATGGATATTTCTTTCCATATCATTTATTTATACTCGCTCACGAGTGCATCCTTAATGAATGTATCTACCAAGAGCATTCAGAGGGAAGTCAAAGTGAAAGCAAACAGGAAATGAAAGCACTCCATCTCTTTCAGTATAATGTCTAGGGAAATAACAACACATGAGCATTTACAACTGCAATATGATGGACAAGACAAATGTAAGGTATCCCCTGGAGCACTGAGACAAGTTGGAAAGAACTAATGCTCACAAAATGTAAGACAATTTGGACAAAATGTCAGACAATGAATTATAGAACTGAAAAAATACAGAAAATAGTCCAAGCAGAAATTATTTTCCTCTTGATATGTACCTAAGTAGTTCATGGTGCAGCCACAGTGGTGGGTGGAGAAACAGTATCCACCACAGAATTCCAAAAGTGCCAGAAGACCTTCTGTCCATCCACCTTTTACCCTTCTCCAAGCACATCTTTCCACTCTGCTTTTTCACAGTGTCAGTCTCATGTAAACCCACATTATCTCACTGCTTCCTCCAGACACTTACCCAAATTTATCTACCAACCCTGGTAGCTTTTGTATGACATATAGTTTGCTACCTCTGAGCCATAGAACATATTTTTATTTTGTGTTTCCACAATACCTGGCACAACAAAGTTCAGTAGATTCAAGCAGATGATATTACTGCAAGAGTTTTTGAGTCCTCTGCAAAACATGATGCACAATCAAATTAAATTCAGAGGGATACTAGGCAGCAAGCAGATGTTCTGCTCACATCAAGTAAGGAACTTATCACAGTCTGGAGAGAAAGCAGAAGTTGGTAAGCTCCTTTATTTGTTCCTTCCATACATCCTAAAAAGTCCAAATTTAATTCAGAAACCTTATTCTGTGTCCTTTAGAGTTGTTATCTAGCAGGCTAAAAAATTTAAAAAGTCAATTTAAAAATTACCATCATTCAAGAATTTTAACAAGCAGTTGCACTTAGTGAACTCTTAGTTTTCCCTTCCAACACAACTCCTTTATGACTTCTGACACTTCAATAGTTCCAAAGTCCCTAAACTCTTGCTGAATATTTGAGGCACAGAAGAGAGTGTCACTTCAGTATTTCCACTTGAGCCATTCCCAAACTCTAGTAATCTCCATCATTGCATCTCTTTGGCTTGTCCAGTTAAAAGTAAGGAGAGAGAGAAGGAAGGTAATTAATGAGAGGGTCTGTCTCAGTACAAGAAGCCACAAAGATGCTTTACTGACTCTCTGCAGAGTTTTCATTGCAGAAAATGCCAAGAGCTGTTAACTTTGGAAGGTTAAATAATTCCATGTTACAGTTTAAAGATACAGGTTAATGCTATACCTCGTATGCAAAACATTGTGATACAACCAGAGGTAACAGACACAAAACTGCATGACTATGCCCAAAACCTGAATGTTTATCAGAGATTCGACTCCAGTCTTACATGCTGGAGCAACGGCATTAAACAAGAACTAAGGTGAATGTCAAATGTGTCTGTTTGGCAATGCAACTGCCAAGAGCTTGTCAGAGAGATCAGCTGTAGCAGTGTCGTGCTTGGCTTGGCAGGGCAAATTGGAATGGAAAGGTAATGCGAAAGGAAAATGGTCATACTTACATCCATGTAAGAGTGACTGTTTTCTGGGAAAGAGGTCAGAAAGAACAGGGCCTGTTTATTTGGTGTATGGGTCACTCTTTCTCTGAGCAAGCCATCCTGCTACTTTGGTGGAGATTCAGCTAAATACTGTGCAAGAAACACGGACCTTTAGCTGCAGAGCTGAAAGAAAGAGCTTCAAGGCTGTAAGCATCTCGAAAAAGCAAAAAACTAAAAAGTAACATATACACATTATAGAGTCCGTCATCTTCAACATGCTCATGATGGCATTATAGGACTTTGGGGGTTTTTATTTTTATTCTTTCTCTCAGCTTATGGGAAACCTCACTTTTTAACTTCCTTCACTTCAGATATGTACCAGGAAATCACTGGGTATGTCCAAAGAGGTGGAGAACATGATTCCTGCTTCAGGATCATTTGCTTATGCCCATATCAAATATCATTCCTGCCTGATCTCTCCTGCACTATCTCCCCTCTTCAGTCTGATTTCCTCTGAAATGTGGCAAGAAAGGAGCCACAGCATGCTTCAGCAGAAATCCTGATCCAGGGACTCAGTACTGGGGCCACGTTGCAGTTTCAACACAGCCAGTAGGACTGTCACTAAGAGGAAAAACTAAATTTTTTAGAAAGTAGTGATTAATAAAATTAAAAAAAAAAAAAATGATCTGACATGGGAAGATAGATGAGAGTTTCAATGTTTCTGACACTTTTAGTTCCTTATCTGGATTAATGGGACATTAGAACAGATTCCCCACCTGGGAAGACTGCTCAGTGGGCTGAAGTTTTTCATCTTTGGGGAATCAGCTTGAGAGCATAGAAGTGGAAGCAGTGGCTACATCCCCTGTGGATGTTTACAGGCATCACAAAACCACTCTGCAGTTCGGCACAATTGGCAGCCCCATCTCACAGCTGTGGTTTGGCTTGAGCTGCACCAGCAGAGGCATAGAGAGGATTCTGCAGATATTCTCTCTGTGTCACGCCAGGGTTCAGGCAGTGTCATACAGTTTTTCTCCTTAATGTGGGAAAAATTAATTTCCAGCACGCACATACAATACACTCTTTTGTAGAAAGAAAAAAGTAGGATTTCTTCTCCATTAAGCTCTTGAAGGCTTAGAAAAGGAAGCTTTCAGGTTCTGTTGCAAAGCTTTTGATAAGGGCCAACTAGGAATATACGTGAATGACAGACAATGTTTAATTTCTCAGTTAATCACTGTTAGAAGGCTCTCATGAGGTATTTTATTTACTTATCTCCAACACTTTATTAAAAAGAGACAGTGCTTAAGACACAAAGCAAATAGATAAGAAAAACTATTCTCTAACCCACCATCTTTTATTAAAAACAAAGAGGAAAATTCCTATGGCAGAGTGAGCAGCTTGTTTTAATGACGTTGGAAAGATTACGCCGGAGTAATGGGAAAATTCAGTTTGCTTTGGATTATTTAAGAAATGATAGCTATTCCACTATGTATTTGCCAAGTCCTGTGACGTAAGGATTTAGAACTAGCATTGATTTTGTGCTGTATAAGACAAAAGGTTTCTATCATAGGAATACAGAAGCTAACACATCAAAATAAGGAACAACAATTAATCTAATTCAGTTTCTTCCCCAGTTCCCCGTTTCAGATGCTGATATACCTCTGTAATTACAAGTAACTATATAACCAAATGAAAAAAATGCACAATGGAATTTGAGCAAGATTTGAAGAGTTCAGATGAGGATAAGGCTTATGAGCATTATATTCCACACAGTTTGTTTTTTCTGACAAAATATCTCCCCAATACTTTCTCCTTATCTTCTTGAAAATCAATTTAGCATCATCTGAAGTCATTATATAGGACAAACTACATCAATTTTAGAGAACCATCAGCAGGCATTTAGTTCTGGAGTACCTAACTTAAAAACTTGCATTCATTTAAAGTTGAGTCTCCTCATTTGCAGAGGAGCAGGATAAAACATAACCTAAAGTACCCCATCAAAGAATTAAAGTAGGATTTGAACTTTTGCACAGGTTTTTTGTACAGGGGTGAGTAAACCTGCTCCTCCTGCTCCCTTCGTCCCAAGTGCTGACATGGATTATGCAAGGGCTGCACACGCAAGGATTGCTTTAAATCCATAGATGCTGAAGAAAAAAAACCTTACAGCTTTAAGTATGCTTACTGTATTGTTCACTTGTTTTTTTGTCATAGCAAATTGTCACAAGATATTGCAGAGAATAAAAATAAGAGTGTTCAAAAGGAGACCCCTGAAAGATATGAAGAGAGGTCATCCACTGATGCTTATTAAACACAACAGAACAGATGCAACCTCTGGCTCAGGAAGTCCTTAAATTACTGATTGGTAGAAGCAGGGGAGAACATAACAAGGAAAGCACAAACAGTATTTGCTCTAGTTTTTCATGCTCTTTCCCTAAGCATCTACTGTTGTTGGCATTGTCAGAGCTCCAACCATGCACAAAGGAAGCAAAGAAATGTAAATTCTCATATTTTATTAGATCCAATTTTCAGTCAATCTGATTGTAACATGGTAATTTGATCTGACCTAATTCAGCCTTTCTTTAGAAGGAGAGCTGGTGAACATTTCTATTTGTGAAGACTGGACTTTTTCTAAAGCTGAAAACTTTTTATCAGTGTTGGTTGTTTCCATGCTGTTTCAGTAAAGACCATTTAGTTTTTGTCTTTTGGTTCCAATATTTTTCCTTTGTCCTTTTCTGGCACAAAATAAAAGAGGAAAATTGTTAATTACAGATTTTTTCTATTTTTTTTCCTTCTGGCAGTGCAACTTTGAAAAGCTAATTTATTATTTTTTTTAAGTACTCAAGGGTAAAAGTAAAAATCTAGTTCTTCCAACTAGATTAATCCCAAAGTTTAATATTAATAATAAAATTAACATTTTAATATTAGAGAACAGCCCAAGGCAAAAAAAAAAAAAGAAAAAGAAGTGATCAACTTATAGACACTTGATCTACTTCACTGCACAATAAAAGATGAATGAGTGGAAAACTATTTTTTAAGGAAAAAGTAATTCACTAAAATGACTGAAAAGCATTAGTTTTACTCCCAGTCCTGGTAATCTAAAATAACATCAACTGAAAAAAATTTTGCATTCAAAACCTGTTTTTCATTCCTAGCCATTTCTAGGCCAAAGAGTCCACAATTATTACTTTTAATGGAGCTTTACAGTTTCCTTTACCAGAATATATTCCTCTCATCATGTCTGTATTCCCATCTAGACAGACACTTTATAAAAGGGGCTAACGCCACGCAACCACTGCATTAAAGGCAGCCCCAGTCCCAGAGAGCTTACAAGCAAAATTAGATTTGATTAAACACATTTATAAGCAGTAATATGAATTAATAAAGACTCAGCAACAGGAGCTCCTGCCATAAAACCCTAATACACTCTTTTCCTTGCTGGGAAAGGAGCAGTTCTCTAGCCAAACCCCATTGGGACAGACAGATGCTAGTGCATCACAGATGTACAGCTGAGCTGACACAGGTTTTTCACTTGTTTTGTTCAGTACTTTTGAATGCTACATAAAATCCAACCACACTCCCCATGTGTACAGCAGCTACACTGAAAAGAATTGTCACTACTACACTACATAGGAAAAAATGCTCCATTTGCTAGTTAAAAGCTTCTTATCATTATGCTTCTTTCCTCTACCCAATCTCCCTCCCCTGCAGTATTTCAATATTTGGAAAACAAGTTTTGAAACAGGCTGCTAAGGCTTTAAGTTTAAAAAGCGGTTTCATTTATGATGAGTATGTCAGAAATGTTTCTCCAAAACCATCACAAGGTGATAATACACACTGATGAAAAAGGTGTATTTCCCACGGCAGTAGTCTGAATTTTGCTCATCACTCAAATAATATTGGAACTACTAGGATGTCATACAGGAAATTTCAGTCCTGTCCAGAAGCATATGTGCAACAGAAATCCTCACATAATCCTCGCTATTTTTTTAATTTTTTTTTTTAATATTGAGTCCAAATGCTGCCCACCTGCACATATAAACTTAATCCAGAAAGAATAAAGAGATCCCACTGTTTTCCTCTCTGGAGAAAGTTACTCCAGAAAATAAGGAAAAAGCTTCTATTCTGCAAAGCTAGGGAACAGTAAGCAGATTGCATTCTTGTCCCTTTAAGAAGGCTGAGTCATAATATTAAAACATACCTTTTCACAGCACATACCTTAACAATTACTTTATTTCATAAACATTAGCAACCTCCCAACTCTTGTGGGAGTTACCTTCCATCTTGCAATTATGCAGGTTCCATCTCCTAATAATTTCATTTTATATTTAAATCAAAATACCATTTTATTTCTTCAACAAAGAAAGAATAAATGATGTAAAATGTCAGCCTTTCCAAATGCTAAGGAAACCCTGGCACTCATCAGCCACAGGAAACCTATTTTTAGGACTAAGGGTTTATAAAACTAAGGACAACTTTTGTCCTAGATAAGTGCACAATTTCTACTCCTGTGGGTGGACTTTTGGTGATGTGTTTAGCACAAAAAAGAATAAAACCTAGTGCCTTGGCAAGGTATGAATATAATAAATGTCTTTCAACACTTACAGGCCAAGTTGGCCAAGTTTAGTACAGGAGCAAAGCCTCTGGTTTCAGGAGGTTGCTTTCAGGATTAATTTTACTCCAGTGGAACCCAAACCATTGCTCAGCAGCATTACAGTGTTGGTGTTCTGGTCACCTCAATAATGGGGAAAACCACTGGCTTTCAAATAATGAAAAAAAGATTGGTTTCTATTGATTGGAATAATTTAATTGGACTTTGCTGATTTTCTGCGCAGATGGCTACTCCTTTCTTAACTGTTTGTTTTTTCCTAAGCAGTGGAGCACTGAGAGAAATTACTTTAATGATAACTTACACAGAAAAACACCCCTTGGTGGAATAAAAACATCGTTAATTATAGCCCTTCTGGAGATACCTTGTCAGATGCTTAGAAAATAATGTCCGTGGATATCTTAAATCTGGACTTTAGCTGTGTGATTTTTACACATAAGTATTATCTTTAGAGGGGAAAAAAAAAAGCCTTTTTCAGGTAACTTTCTGTTTTTAAACCTGTGGATTAATTCTATGTGTGCGAGTGCTGGAATCATACACACGTATGTTCACTGATGAGCTCCTTTTCCTGTGACAGTGCCACATTCACCAGACATAGGGTCACCCCCTCCATGTGCTATGCAGGATTCACTGCTTTCCTGACTCTCATACAATGCAGCCTTCTGGCCTCACCACATCCTATCTACTCTTCAGTTCCTGTAAGGTTAGCTGGAATATGGGTTTAACGAAAGTCATTTACACCAAAGTAATCAGATTTACATGATCTAATTTCAAATGCCTACCTGACATTTTGAAAATCTACAAAGGTCTACACATGGGCCTTCAAAAAAATCTGCTATCTCTGCTCTCCACATATTTACTTTCTAGTTTTCCCGTCAGATCACACTGTGCAGAAAACACAAGGATACACTTTCTCACATGCAATTACAACTTCAGGGGACAAAAAGACCCCAATGCAAGTTAGAAGCCTCCAACATTGAATAAGATAAGAGGTGTCTGCAAGAGTTATTTAGGAGACTGAAGAGAGATTAAGTTATTAAAAGCCTTTTGAATAATTTGTGCCTTTGAAGGGCATAACTTATTTCTATCAATAATTTAACATATATGTTCTGTGAGTAATTAGAGACAAAAAGCCTAGAAGATTCCCACAGGCAGTGCCCCAGATCATGACTGTCACATGGACTGCAAACAAACATGTTTATTGATAATATAAATGTGGATAATATCAGAAGGCACTACTGGCTTCAATGTTACTAAAAATTGACACTGTTCTTTGCTTGCCCTCGTGACTGGGAGAAGTTTGCCCACAAACCAGGAAATACTACCCTGGGAAGATGAGCTGAGATCCCAAGCCAAAGGGCTAAAGTGAACTAAAGAGAACTGCCAGGAGAGAAACTGCAAGAAAACAGAATCACAGAACAGCCTTGGTTTGGAAAAGACCTCTCAGCTCACCCAGTCCAACCATTAACCCAGCACTGCCCAGTCCCCACTGCCCCGTGTCCCTCAGCACCTCATCTACACGGCTCTGAAATCCCTGCAGGGATGGGGACTCCCCCACTGCCCTGGGCAGCCTGGGCCAGTGCTGGGGAACCCTGTCAGGGAAGAAATTGTTCCTAAAATCCAATCTAAACCTCTCCTGGCACAACTTGAGGCCATCACCCCTCATCCTGTCACTGTTACCTGGGAGAAGAGACCGACCCCCGCCTCACTACAACCATGAATATCAGGATTTTGTAAAAAAAAGGCAAACAAATGACCCGGTAGAGATGCTAAGTGTTCAGATAGGCAAAACACAGCTACAGAGGGAATGGGCAGTCTGCTGCATTCACGCCTGCAGCAGCGGTGCCCCGCCAGGCCTGCCACAGGGCACCGGGCCTGCCCCACGGGCCTGCCAGCACCGCCTGCCCCTGCCCGCCTGCCCCTGCCCGCCGGCGGCCCAAGGCGGCTTGGGCAGAGAGCTAACAGCCGTGCTTCCACAGCACCCCGCCTCTGCAGGGGTTACCCCCAACTGCCGGAGTGCCTGGCCGGGCAGCGCACTGAGCCCTGTGGGCAGCCGCGCTGGGCACTCGTTCCCCGGCCATGGAGGTGTGGCAGGGGCCACTGCTCTTGTGCCTCTCCATGCTCCCCTTCTTCGGCCTGGCACAATATGTGGCCTCTGCCATGGCACTGGAGCCACTGAACTGAGCAATTAGTATAATCTTACTTTTCACATCCGGGCAGGAATCTCTTATTCTGGGGAAAAATGGGGAAAAAAAAAATAAATAAAGGAAGATTTGTAAACTAGCTGTTGGTGCTTGAGTGAGTGCACATGGTCGCTTTTTTCACCTTTAACAAAACTGGTAGATAAGAGATGCAAGAGAAAGGTGCATGCTTTGTTTTGACTTAAAACCAAGTGAGATTCTTAAAATAATTATTTTTAATTCATCACATATGCCACTTATATTACACAGAAACACAGAATGTTAGGGATTGGAAGGGACCTCAAAAGATCATCTAGTCCAGTGTTTTTTAAACTCAGTTTCTTTTCCTCTTTATCACAACACAAGAGTAACAAAACTCTAAAGTTAATGAGCTTTGAAGTTGAAGCCCAGTTGCTCTGGAAAAAATAAATTGGAGGGTTCACAATGATCAGCCTGGCAAAAAACCTATCCTTCTTCGCCAAAGGACAACAGAGCAGAGAGAAAATTTTGTCACCAACAATTGCTATTCTTTCCTAGATGCTGCCTGACCTGTTTGGAAGGCATCTGCTGTTATGTCAGTGCTGTCAGCAGACCTGCTAATTCCACCTCTTGGAGCCACACCTCTGGAAAATACCTACTACAGCAAGACCAAATGGATGGGTTTGTCAAGAGAAGCCAGCTGCTGAAGAAAATCCAACCTCATAGCTCTGCAAAATGCTGCCATCATATTGAAACAGCTTCAATGAGTCAGGGCTGATATAAATGTTACCTCTGCCTCTGTGCTCCTGTCTCTTTTCTGCAGAAAGGACAGAAGTTTGAAATATCTGCACTTCCTTCAACAAACTGCTGAAATGCTGTTCTCCCCTTCTGTCCATCCCCCCAAATCAAGTCTAGTACATTCATTATCTAGGATCATGTCCTATCACTGCCCCTAGTTATTGGTTACTATTTATTTGCTTACTGGAAAACAGCGAAGGTTGCGACTATTCCCTCCCCAAATAACACCAACCAATGAGTCCACTAGTTCCACAAATCCTGCATGAAGTACTAATCCCATCCTCCTCATGTCCTCAGCATTGTCTAATCACAGCTCAGTGTTGGCCAGTGTCCTCCCAAATTACTCTGTGCCAGAGAAGGGTAAGGTTTTAACAGTGATGGGATCGAAGAGGATAATTATTGAAGTATGATAAATTCCTCCTCTAACTTTGTAATTCCTATTCACTTTATCTCTAAATTTAGAAGAGTTTATTAGAGAGGTAGATCATAATACCTTTCCGCCACTAGAAACATATCAAAATCAGACCCCCAAACTAAACAATCCACATCAATATCCTGTCAGCTCTGGCTTTTTTCTAGAAATACTAGCAAAAAAGTTTTTTCGGCAAAAAAAAATTCTATTCACCTTCATCTGAAACTGTTTAATGTCACTGAAAATGACACCTCTGCTCAGCATCACTGCATTCACTTTTAATAACCACTCTCTAGGCTTTACTACATCTTCTACTCTATTGGCTTATGGCCATTTCAAATGTTATGTCCTTGAGTAACAATTTTCTGCTTTCCCACTTTTTCCCCTCAAGGACAATAAAGGGGTTGATGGCATGAAGTGTGCAGAGATTTAGCTGAATTATCCTCACTGATATAATTTGAGGATAAAAGTCAAAATTGGAGTCAAAATCCAACCCACATTATATCTGTATTTTTTTCTGACATATATAACGAAGAGTACTGTACAGTGAGCAAGGCATCTTTTTACCCAGAACATTCCCCACATATGATAAAAGGAAGCTGTATATGCGCATAATGTACTTTGTCTCTAATATTAAGGTATTTGATTTTTTTACAAAAAAGTACATTGTCAAATCTCAGTATTATTTCTAAAGGAGTTTATTCTCATCTAATAAAAAATGAATTCTAAAATTAGTTAATTATTAAATTCTATAGATATACACCAAAAAAAAATATTGACAATTATAACCTGGAAGAATTCTGGTTACACCAAGGATACCACTGTGCCCTACGGTTAAAACATGCACCTGATATAAGGGACTCACAGGAATTCAGTCCTTCCAGAGCCCATTCAAGCATTTAAACAAGTGCAGCAACCTTTTGTGCATTGAGAGTCAAACTTATCACCAGTGTTACTCCTTAGAGAACACAGTGGAGCCAGTCACAGAATCACAGAATGTGAGGGATTGGAAGGGACCTCAAAAGATCACCTAGTCCAATCTCCCTGCCAGAGCAGGATTACCTAGATCAGGTCACACAGGAAATTTGTGCCCCTTTCTTTGGACATCAGAGAAGTAGAGTCTTGATAATAAAATTTCTTGAGGGCTCCTGACATGTATTGTCCAGCATCTGTACAGGGAGAAATCTGGACTCTATTGAGGCTTGGAAATAGTAATGAAAATTTCCAGGAATACAAAACTAAATTTTTTTGCTAAATATGTGAAGCGCTGGAAATCAATAAGTTTGTACCTCCTATTAACTAGCAAATCATTTGACTCCAAACCTGCAAATACAAATAACTCCCTTGCTAATCTTTAAAAATGTCTTCGTTGTAGAAAACCTGCATTTATTCATGATATATTGTAAAGATTTTTAATTATATCTGTACCCATAATAATTACAGTGCCTTATTATATGATTACACAGGTTCCTATTCATTATGAAAATGTAACTAAGAAAATGAAAGAAGAAGAACATCACGTACACCTTCTACAACTCTGGAAAATAGCTACTGAGAAGGCCTAACTGTGCTGGTTTTACTTGCACAAGAAGTCTCACAGTAGAAAAACACAAGCTTCAGGACCAAAGAGGCATTAGGTGTGACAATATCTCTGTGGCTTTCTGTGCACCATGTACCAGTGAGTTAAACAGAACATTATTGTATGGTTATTCTGTTGCACTCCAGCTTGGTGCTATCTTGCTAAATAGTTTCCACTATTATCACATTTATCAGGTACTTTCTTGACTTAATGAAGATTTGGTGGAAATGGGCAAAACAGTTTCTTTTGACAGTAACAGCTACACCCTGCCAGCAGGTCTGTAGAAATACACTGTCATTTGCTCAGTTACCCAAAAGATTTTCATTCCACTTTTGAAAAAAAACTTTTGTCTTTCAACACTGAGCTTTCAATTTTGGTAAGAGCCAGGCCATTTTCTGCTATAGTGCTATTCCTCTGCTACCTAATGGAATATTGATCTTTCTAAGCAAGTGTAAAGCAATCAATACACTACAAAGAGGAGAAATGGGTAAGAGGAATCATCTCTTTATTCTTTTTGTACATAATTGGAACAAGAAGTGGACTGAAACCAACAAACCAGAAATTTTTGGATATTAAACGTTTTCTGTAGGGTCTCCACTCCGAGGCAAAGGTTTGGCACACACTATGTTTGACATATTAGAGATACCTGGTGTTAGAGTTTAGCTGCACTGGACTCACAAACTTAAGCTCCCAGACTGTGAAACTGAGTGAATAGAGCCAACAGTTTAATCTATGGTGCGATGTTTCTGGTATGTATTCATGAGTTTATTTTTATTGCAAAAATAAACCAAAAGAAAGGAGTATATAGTATGCATCCAATCAAGAATCTGGAGGTGTCTCTGTGCATGTAGAAAAAGCCTGCAGTAGGTACCAGCTAGAGTAAGGTGGGATTAATTTGGCCACACCAACTTGTATCTCTCTGAAGTAAGATTAAATCAAGAACCCATGGCAGAGCCATAGCATTCTTCCAGTACCAGTGGTCTTCAAACTGAGTAACCTGGAGGTCTTGTGTGTGCTTTTACAGTCCCTAGAAAACTGGGAACTGAAGCTGTGCTATCACAAAGGATCTCTGCCCCCAGTCCCATGAAAGCATCAAGGCTCTGACATCAGGTTTGCAGGCAATGATAATTTGGGAGTTCCCAGGGTTCCAATTCTCTTTCACTTATATCACAAATAAAAATCCCTGAATCCCTGTTCTAATGATAAAACCCCTTTTTTAATTTCTATGATCATAGACTTTACAATTAAAATTTCTTATCTTGCCCCATTACTTGATTTTTATTTTTGTTTCTTAAAGCTGGTTAAAGACTAACAATCCACTAGGCAGGGTGGAAAGAATCAGTCTTGTTCAAATGCAAGCTCACCTTAACTTTGCAAGATATTCCAGTGGCTTTGCTAATTTTTCTTGCCTGTTGCTCATGGCTTTGGGTCACATCATAAAGGAAACTTTTCACAGAAAAAAACTCTTCTCTCTCAGTGTATAAACTACTTCAGATTAGGTCACAGCCTGGAAAGGGTTAAGACACTGCTCAAGAGCAGGATTTTGGATGTGACACAGCAGAGTCAGAACAAGTAGCAGGTGATGAAGACCTGGATCTGAGGGTCTGTGGAAACATCCCTTCTCCCAAACACCAGAAGAGTCAGGGTATGCTGGAGTGCCACAGGATCACAGCAGCACTAGAAAAAAATATTGCAGGGAACTGGCAAGAGGCAGGAAATGAAAGCAAAACCAAAATAACCAGAAGAAAAACAGCATAAAAGATGTTTAAATAAAAAAAAGAAAATCTGAGAAAGACATAATAAAGAGTGGGAGAGCACAGTGGGGAAAAGACTTACCTACGTGCAATAGTGCAGATACATATATATTACAAGATTAAGCCCTCAGATATTTGTGTAGGAGTCTCAGAATATTTAAAACAACTCCTGTTGTTCAGCTCTGAACACAGCTGCTGGCTGGAACACTAAAGACCACCTTTCACTTGTCTTGACTGAGAGGTCTTCAACCCTTAACAAAAAACAAATCCCAGCCTTCATTTCCTTTATTCTAATAAAATATGAAAGAAAAAACACAAATAGCAACTTTGACCATGTAATTAAGCTCTGCTCTAGGAGTTACTCTCAAGTAGGTTCAAAACTTCATTTCCTGGCCTGTCAGCTAATATTTGTGCTTGCTGTCAACATACATGGCATCTTACAGTGCTGGTCACCTCTGAGAGGAAACCTCCCTTACTGCTGGGGCCTGTGCACACACTAACATTTCCCAATATGAGCTTTACTGATTTAGATGTGCTTTATGCAAGCAAAGCAATCAAATGCTGCATATTAAGAAATTATATCAATTTCTAATTCAACTCAACTGTCTAACTTCCTCTGCATACCAAGCCATTCCTGCAATAGTACATATAACAAGAGCAATCACGTTAAAATGAACCTCCCTCTGTCCTCATGCCTGTCCTCCTTCTGTTCATGTTGGCCTGAGGAGCACAGAAATTGTCCCTAATTATAAACTGAGGCAATTTCTCTGCCTGATCAGGCCAGTGCCAATAGTGTTTCTCTGCATTAAAAACCAACCAAGGATGGTTCACTTGGGATTGGATGTTTAAAGTCCTCCGTTCCCTTGGACTTCCAAATTAACAGAAGTTCCATTAAGCTCTTATGAGCCTTTGCAAACTCAGCTTGAGCATTGAGATATCTCCCCCCTCTTTGATATTTACTGTGCCTAAGCTCCATCAGGGTAATGATTATTTGCCCAAAATGCTGTGCATGTAAGGGAGATACACAAAACAACCATGTACACCAGAAAACAAAACAAGAGAGGAATTCCCACCTCGAGTTCAATTCACTACTAGTGGCTCTTCAGAATCATCCATAAATTAAACTTTCTTGTAAGCAGCCCTTACCTAATGCTTGAGTAATGTCAATTTAGCTGAAGTGGAAGATTTAAATATCAAGGGAAATATACAGCAAATGAATGGATACAAAATGAATCATTAGTCAGGACTATTAAAACAAATTCTTAACGTTAGCATTTTCAAACTTTACCACTAAGTATACATAGGAAATTACTCAAGCTGACAAAAATGGAAACTTAATATTTCTGTGGATTGACCCAAAGAATCAATATAAATTTCCCAAGTTCAAAGAAAGAATCCTCCATGAGAGAAATAAAAAAAGAGCATGAAAAACTCTAAAAAACATTATTTAGCAACATGTACAATAGCTGGTGCAAGTTCTGAATGCAGCTCCTGAAGCACAAATCTCTCCTATTTATGTAAAAAGACTAGGAGCAGCCCCCTCCTTAGGAGCATCAGCAGGTAAGAATCAACCACAGAAAGTTAGCATGGAAAACAAATTTAACAATAACTGTTCTGCAAATATAGTCCTGATAACAGGAGGGATCTTTTTTCCCCTCCCCTTGTGTGTTGAAAAGGAACTGGGAATGAGGCTTCACTGGGAGCTGGGATCAAATGGAGCAATTAAGAGAGAAAAAAAGCTCTTAATTGAGTTCATAACATTCAATTAAAGGGAGGAAGAAATTAGAACCAGCAGCTGAAGAATATCAACCATAAAGGTGCCTGTTTTTTTCTGACAACTTGTTTTGTCTTGCTCCTTTGTAAGTACTGCCACAATCCCTGTCCATTCAATTCCTCAGATATCTATGGGCCTAAAGCTCTAGGCTAATTCCAGGCACCTGAAAACAGGGCCCTTCTGGCACAGAGTAACATTTTAAAATAAAATGAAATCAAACAGCTAGACATTGGTCAGCCGCTTACATTTGTTCCCTTCATTTCTTTCTGCACATTACCCCATTATTCTGTTAGATATATCAAGAAGTTTATGCCATATTAATAAAAAGGATGAGAGATCATTTTTATATTCTCCAGATGAATGCTTTACAGCATAAGAAGTAGGAATGAGATCACATTATCTCCATCTTTCATAAGATGTTGAGTATAGAACTGGCTGAAATTAATTTCTGTTTCTTTTGTTTCTAATCAGACGACTGCAAATTACTCCAAATCCTTCCAGTCTCTAGGATATTTTCAATATGGCAAATATGATTTTAAAATTCATTGATCAGAAGAGTGAACAATAGCTGTTTAAAATTGCCTTTTAGTTCTTATATATCTGCGATGGGGAATAAGCTAAAGAAATTTCAAAGACAAAAGAAAAAAATCCACTGGGCAATTGCCTTGGGATTTTATCTTGATATCAGTTTATGTGCGCTGACTTGATATCATATATTTTCACAGAAATTAGATCCATCTGATGAAGAGGCAAATAAAACTATTCAAGAACAATGAAGAAATAAATGGTAAAAAGTGAGAAGAATGAATGTTTCTCAGTAATGGAAATGCTGGCAAGAAGTGGAAATAGTGTACATAGCCCTCATCCAGGAAAGCAGACACACATGGTTAATTTTAATTTTAACCTCATTTGAGACTGGAGCATGTGATTCACTGCCCCATTTAGTTCAAAATTAAAATTAAGCATGTGCTTAAGTGCTTTTCTGGATCAAGGCCATACACAAAAGTACACTGGTCATGAATCCCTATTGTCATATGTTGATTCGGAATTGAAAAGTCAAAGCTTTAAGACAAAATACCTGGATTTTTTTTATTTATTTATTTTTAATGCAGGAATTCATTGGTAGCAGGGAAAGCTATGGCAGATACACAGTTCCTTTTTGAGAAACAAATGCAAAACAAACAAAAATTCCCAGAAAACTTTGCAGAAGAAATTCATCTAGAAAATTCCCAGAAATTAGAGAAAGAAAAACTGCTTTTAAAGACTGATTACACTGTCTATGTCTGTGTGCATTGTGGCCACCAGCCTTATGTATTTTGCCCTCATTCTACAGTAGATGGTTCACAGTCTATGCTGTAGGGAGATACAGCTGAGAAAGAAGCTGCTATGAATCCCAACGCAGCAATTTGGAACACAGTTTCTGGCTGGTTATCCCTTAGCCTGAGTAGAGAAATAACCCCTCTGTGTGCCCAGGGAAATGTCATTTCTAATGTCACTTCTTAAGCACTGAAGCCAAAATGCCTTTCAATGCCCAATAAATTCTCCAGGTGAATGCAGAGAAGAAAGGGAGCCACAATTCTGTCTTTTCCTTACTCTAAGAGATTTGTTACCTGTGAGCACAAAACAGAGCAGGCACAGCAGCAACTAAGTGAAGGAAACATGCCTACCACAGTTCTGGGCCCCCACACTGTTTTGTTGCAGCACTGTAACTCCTTTTCAGGTCTTAGGGAGCTCTGGAGTTGCCCAACATAGGAAACTGTGGCCCATCACAAGAGGGCTTGAAGGCAAGTAAAGCTCTTTTTACCATCTTGTCTCTCTCCCACTCTCCTTCAGACAGGCAAGGACAACCTACTGCATGGAATATTTTATTAATGTTGCAGCAGGTCACTAACTCCACTGGTGTGTAACGCTCTGGCATTGTCCAACGGACAGAAAGAATCTGAGCTTAGTTTTTAGAATGAGAAGTACTATGCTCATCTCAAAGGACTGCTTCTTTCCTCAAGAAATCCAGAGAAAAACTAAAAGAAAAGAAAGCATCTGTGATTGATTCTGAGGAACCAGGGCTGTTAGAGAGAGTATCTTAAGGTCACCTGGAGCTTTATATTTGAGCATCCATCTCAACTTTTGAGTTCTACACTTCACACTAATTGAGCCCAGAAGACTCTGGCCTGCCAAGGATTTTTGAGCCTGGTCGTATTAAACTGCAGAAATATGATGTTGGTATGCCCCTAAGTCCCACTATACTCCCAAAGAGGAGAGAGTCTTGAGTTTCAAAGAGAGCAGTTAAAGAAAAGAAATTAAGGAGAAACTTGCCAAAGCACAAGCCTACCTGAAAGAAAGGTAAACTTTATTTACTATTTTTATTTATTTATTTATTTTTAAATTATTTAATAATATATTATTAATATTTATTTATGTATTTAAACTTTATTTATTATTTGAAGTGAAATGGAAGAGACCTATCTGTCACTGAGATCTTCTACCACAAGACAGACCTGTGTGTCTGCTTGCTTTAAACTTATCAGTTATGCAAAAAAGGCCTCTGGAGGTGGAGAAGCTCCTCTGGCTATCTCATCTTCATCCCATATTGCAATGGGCCAGTAGCCTCCTTTATCAGGACAGCTCTGTATCCCAGGCTATATGGCTGCACTCCAGCCTTCTCCTGCAACTGCCCTTCCCTCCATGGTAACAGAAATCTGTGAAGACTTTCACACAGTGCTTGTTACTGGTAGCTCTTAGCTACCCTTTCACAAAGGAAATGGGTATATTTAATCTTATTTTAGATTTAAGAAAGATGAGTAACAGAGATGTGAGATGAGTCATTTAAGGTACCCTAGAGATGACAGGCAGGGCCAGGGAGATAGCTCAGTGCTCTATTAGCAGGGTTATGCTGAAAGAATTCAGTGTGTAGGTATCTCTGAATAGAAGTTTTGCCTATCAGCAAATGCCAGGATAAAAGTATTAGCATTATTTAATACCAATGACAACAGGATTCCCATTTACATTACTGCTCCTACCGATAGCCTTATGGTTTAGCCCTTGAGTGGTTCTCACCTCAAGAATATCCTTTGAAGGGTCACATTGCATCTGGACAAGATCTGTCTGGACTGGAAGTGGTTGCACAAAGACACAGGACTGGAGCCCTAGTTCTGCTCACCTAATATACCAGCTGGAGCAGCCTCATTAGTCAGGAGGAGAATGCTCACCTTGCCTCTTTGCCTTCCCACTTGCAACACCACAGGTGAGATGAAATTATGGGTTAAAATCCCTCTTTAAAGGCCAGCTGGATTCCTGCAGCCATGGTTACTATACATAGTTCCAAAGCCCTGATGCTGGCAGACTTCTAGAAAGAAAAAAACTTTTTTACAGAAATCAGCTGGATTTCCTTATCTATATGAGATAGTTCTTTGTTAGCATTTACTGTCTCACAGTTTCCCTTTCAACAGCTTGAAAGAGCTTCTATTGAAAAAGACAACAGCTGAATGCTGCACATAAGCTAATGCCAGTGCTGTAAAGAAAAACAAATGTGGATTCTTTTTTAATGAGTTTCCTTACCAAGCCTTTGTGTTACTGCAGGTTTGTTGATGGGCTATCCAGTGAGGAACTCGCTATGCCTATAAATGGGCAGGGAGAAAATTTACTTGTGAATTTGTTTTGATGCCTTTTGTTGTATTTTTTTTTTTGCCAATAGAAGGGGTTATCTGCAAAAGTGGAAATAAATGTTATTGCATTTTTGTGCAAGCATCTCTTATGGTCCAGAGTAGATTTTTTTTTGATCACAATAGGGGGAAAAGAAGCAAGACATACCTGCTCAAAAATAAGCAGGAATCTTATGCAACTGCCCCTGCCTGACCTAGAGCTTCAGTTTCTCTTGATAAGCTGTCCTGTTTTAAATGTTCATTAGGCCAGAAACAGTAGTCAATCTATGTCTGGTATTCAGCTTACCCATTTGTCATGAATGCTTTAAAATTCACGTCAAGGATCTTTGTGTGAGACCAGGTCTTAGCAGGCTGAGTAAGAGCTGCCAACTGGTGGCTGTTTTGTGAAGTTTTGCTTTCACTCTATTAACAGTTTCAGAAGTTCTAGACAAGTTTCATTTTCATAGATTGAAAACTTACTTTCAAACCCTTGGGGTTTTTTTATGACATAATTTACCTTCATGAAAACTTCTCACGAAATTCTTGCCAGACCTAAAATTAGGCATCTCAGCTTGAGAGAAAGCAAGATTTTGTTACTCCAGTGGACATTACCACTCAAGAGAAATACCTTCAGGGGAGCTCCCTGCCCCTCTCATAAGGTTTCTACCATTCTGGAAAAAGTTGCCTTGTTAAAGACTCTCTCTCCTTGGAATTTTGCAAGATATTTTCCAACTAACTAATCTCCCTTACAAAGCACTGTCTCTTTCTCATTGTCTCTTAACACAACCATATTTCTGTTTATCTGCTTCCTTCTTTCTACCTGTGCTGTAATTTCCCATCTTCAACTCCATCTCCTCCCATCTGCACCATTTCATCAAAGCACTTAAGCATATGCACAAGCAATAGACTATTAAAGCATGTGTTTAAGTGCCATGACTAGGAGGATGGAGTGCTGAACTGAGGTGCAGGACGGAATCCAGCCCCCATAAATGTCTCTTTGTACTGATTTGTTTGTCCCCAGGAACCTCATAAGGTTCCAAATGGGCTTCAGAAGCACCTGTTGAGATCCCAAGGAAACACTAGGGACTTCTTCAAATTCCAGGCATTACTCTAAGGACTTAATGAACCGAAAACACTTGCACTGCCAATGAAAGTTGCTGTTTCCTCTTCCCCTTTCGTCAAACATGATTCATTTATGAGAAAACTGTGTCAGAAACCAAATTTTTAAATTTTTAATTGTGGTTTACTCTTTACAGAATCTCAAGGATGGAAATGGAGTCTTGTATGGTCCAGGTATTATTTTAAATGTACAATGGAACAGCATATTTGTGTACAAATTGTGAAACAAAAGTCATAAGGGACCTGTCTCTTGGCAGTCTTGTCCCTTTTTATAAATTGTCTTTTCTGTTTTGGAGACTCCCTGGACCTCGTCACCAGGAGACATAAATCACCACAGCCTGCAGAAGTTACTGGTACACTACTGGTTTAAGTTCACCTGAGAATTTGGCTCTGAGCATCTACTGTGCTTATGACTAGATACATTCCCTCCATCTGATATACTAGTCTTACTCTCTATATCTTGAAAAATAATGTGATTGAGTAGTTAACATTTGGAAAGGCTTGGCAAGGTGGGGATTGAGAAAGGAAATGTTGAACTGGGCATAAAAGATCAGCAATGTCCCACTCTTTAACCTATAATTTCTCTTATATAGGACTGACCTCCTAAATCTGTATGGCATTATCTGACTTAAATGCACATATGCTGGCTTTGTGATTTGTAAACATGAATTAAGGGTCAATGTATACTCAGAAAACATAATTATATAGTTAATCTGAGTCCCATTTTAGTTAGGCCACTGGCATAGAAACAGTAGAGGGCAAATGGCATGCAAAATAATGCTGTGGGCAAAGCAAACTTGAACAATCTGAAAAGGGAGAAAGAGAGAGGTAATTATCTAAATGGAACTTAACAGCCATTTGTTACACACTCACAGCTTGATCTAAACCCCACTGAAGTTAATGGAAAGGTCCCCCTCAACTGTGGTGAGTTTTGAATTAAGCTTTTATACATTAGGGACAGGAATAATAGAGATTGATTTATTTATTTATTTTTAACATTTCACACTCAAACTCTGCAATAGAAGGGTCATGAAGTAGCAGCTCCTCTTCCCTGTTATTTCTTCCCTCAGCCTGCATCAGCATTGCTGGACTATGGAACACTGGTAGTACTTCTCAGGAGAATTATAGTCTTCAAAAAGAACCAAGTTCTGTGATCTTGTCACTTTACCAAGTAGCTTAAAGCAGACTTAAAGTAGTTGCCTTCAGAAATGCAACTGATATTTACCAGTTACTTCAGAAAAATTTGACTTCACATGACTACTAACTATCTCAGTGGCATTGAGTTCCAATACCTTTGAAAACTGTTGCAAAACTAAGATTTCATGTGAAACCCAACGTGTTGTAATTGAAGTGATAGCAGAGACTTTTCTAGGCGCATACCAGAAAGGTAGTACATTCTACTTTGGCATATGAGAGAAACAGGCTAATTTGGTAAAATTACAATTCACGTCATACTGGGATGAGTAAATAAGTTTGTTATTGTTGGCTCTCCCTTGGATGGAATGTGTGATCTACAATGGCTCTTCCCAATCTTTAGATTAAACTTGGGCAGAGCATGGCTCCAATGTGTCTCTGCAAAGCTATGTACATTTGCTAAGTCTGGAGAAGAAATAGATAAGCCATATCCAGAGCAGGTCACTGGAGACTGAATCACCTAGAACGCTCACCAGGTATTTCCAGACTAAGAGCTAAATACTTCAGATGGCTGCACTGCACTTCACAATGAAAAACTGTATGTGTTGTTTTAGCAACATTTATAGCAGGAACAATTGATCTACAGGGGGAAAAAAACACTCTAAGATAGTTCTAATTACATGCAGCCCTGTCATGTTGTTAAATGAGGCCCACTGCTGTTTTATGAATAATTTGCAGAATTCATTGTCAGTAAATTATATTAGGAATTGGGAATAGGCTCTGGACTGCAATGCAGCAGGTTTTTCCTTCCCTCCTGCCTTCTTATAATACATTCAGAGCATTTGTTATAACTACAGAACATAATTGCAATTATACTCAAAGACAAGGAACTATAACATACAAACAACAGTGTTTCATTTCCCACCAGATTGTGATTTACACTTAAACAATAAAAGTATCTGACTTAGCAAGAATGGAGATCCTTTCCAACCAATGAACCAAACAAAATACTTTACCTACAGAAGGCTGTAAACGGTAACAGTGAAGTTTCTTTTAAGCATTTTAAGTTGATGCCAGGAAGCCTTATTGTGAAAGCTTAATTTACTAATTTCAGAATAAAAACATACATACATCACAATGTTATGGCATCTGAAAGCACGGTTGAAGTCATATGGATGCATAGGAGCTAAGGCAAAGTATAGCCATAAAGAGTGTTTATTATACCGAAGCACTATGAAAGTCACAGTATTTGATGTAATGTATACACAACCAGTGTTTGAATTTAACGCCAGCTAAACAGTTTGAGTTACCAATTCAATTAAAAAATGTGGAACCAGTGTGCCTAAATCCTCTGAGCACCACTAAAGTCTCTGCCTTCATGTATATTGATCTGCTTGCAAATTCAGTAAACAATCTGAAATTTTATCGCAGAGACCGTAACAATTATTTAATGTTTAAGCTACCTGCATTATTTCAAAGCAGTATAAATTGATAAGATTTGCAAGATATTCTAAACATCTCAAGATGCTCATGCCCCTGGTACCTAGCACAATGCCCCACACTACCCAAATATAAATTACAATGAAAATCAAGGCCATCTTCCAGTGAGAAACACTCATTCAGTGCAGACAGCTGGGCTGCACAGGATACCAGTTCAAGCAAATCTTACAAGAACATCACTGGCCAGAAGGAAAAAGCTATATCTGAGCGAGATTTGGAAAGGGATTCGCAGTGGACTAGGAAATATGTATCTGAGCACCAGTCAGAAAACAGGAGAAAGTCTGAATTGGTCATAAAGTGATGAAGAGAAGTTCAGAGTTAGGCTATCTCCTGTTTGCTTTGAATTATAAAATTAGTTTGGATTTTTCATATAAATGCTCTTTTAGGTGTTGGAAATGTGAATGGTGGTGGTAGGACAGGAATAAAGCCCCTAAAATAGCATTAGGTATGGTTTATCTTAAAACCCAGGCACTGTCCAAATGAAACAAGACTGAAGCATGCATAGTCATAGATAGTCTTTGCTGCCTGCTTTCTTTTCCTAGTTGCTAGAGTGTCTGCAGTAATTGTGTCAAATACTGATAAGAATTCATCTAATCTAAACTCCAGACAGCAATTTTTAGATCATTTAAAAAACCTATTTGATCTTTTTTTCTATGTCTTAAGCAGGTTGCTTTGCCCAGAGGTATTGTGTGAGTCATCAGGCTGTATTACTTTTTCAAGTTGCTATGTTTACTATTAGTTTTACCTACATTTCAAATCATATCTTCAAATGCAAAGGTATGGTAAATCAGCAGTTCTACTGGGGGATTTAGATGCATAGTTTAGGGTAACCTTCCTGGCATATTTTGGGGACAGTTCACTGCTGCCTAGACCAAGACCTTTCCTCCCTTTCGTATAAAGCAGATAAATGTATAAATAAAACATTTAGCTTTAACATGGAGATGTTAGAAATGTCTGCAGAAGCAAGACTCAGATAATTGAAACTGCGTAATAGCATTCAGCTTAATGAAATGTTGATGTTGTAACAATAGAAAACCATTGCAGAGTACCCATATGACAACACTGAATAATCTGATATTACAGCATTAAAAAACATCCACTTGATTAGAGGCCAGGAAACAATCCCCTTGGAAACAAATTCTATGCTCAATAAGTTGTTTCCACTGCTGGATAATGAAACTGCTGCATGAACAACTGCCCACAGAACAACAACATGGCACTTAAGATTTAAATATTTTTGCCAGGCACAGAAGTTGTTGGCGATATCCAGCATAACCCACAGTCTGAAATAGCATCTCCAGTTTGTACACACTCCTTCTCCATGCATGTTGGAGATGGTAACCTTCAAATTGAGCAATGCCAGAACATTAAAACCAGCAGTGTTTGTACCATGACTGTATTTTGTACTGCAGTACAACCAGAATCTCAAACTTAGTCAGGGCACAAGCCCCCCACCCCAAGATACACACTTTGCCTTCACATAGCATTAGGCAGTCCTGTCTTGAAGTTTATTGTCTGAACACAGGATGAGGGGAGATACAAGGCAGAGAGATGAATTAGGTTGCCCTCAGAAGCAGCAGTCAGAATGCAGGTCAGCTGTGCCTTGTCCCCTACCCTTTCTGCAGCATCCTGCTGCTCCCCATCTTTAACACCAAGGCAGGCAGGGCAGGCACAACACTTTTTGTATGCCTGAAGAAAGTTACATTAGAATGGAAATGCCATGTTTCCCCAGCTCATTTAAATGACAAAGGACTTATAAATGTCTTGTTTCTCATCTTTTCAGTGTAAATCAAGAACAACTTCTCTAAATTTGATGTAGTTACACTAGTACAAAGCTAATCTCAAAGAACTGTTAAACCACATAGCTACAATCCAAAGCAGAAATTATATGAAACCCTTGTCTAATCATTAATTTACATCAGCCTACTGGGCAAACCTCCTGCTAGGATAACAACAGAAAATTTGGAGGAAGAATCGACTCCCACACAGCCAGGATGTAGGTAAGATCTCATCAGAGCCTTCACAGAGCCCAAAAAGAGGCACAGAAAAAAATTACACAAAGTACTCAAGGTGGTTTGTCCCTGAATATTGGCCTTATTAACATGTAGGAACGTATTCTCTCAGGCAGGTAGTTTATACAGAGGTTCATTATCTTACACAGTGCTCATAAATCCTTCTACTTTAATCTCAGACTCTAAAAACAGGTGCTCAGTGTTGATTCTAAAGCAGACATAAGAAGTATGCAGTGGTTATTTTTAAAATGCTTTTAAAACAGCCACTAGTTTTAATCTAAAGGGTATTACCTCTGTAAAAATGTATTACCTCTGGGTTAAATTCAAGTCTATTCTGCATGAAAACAACTCCCTTGGAATGCATAGAACTGGATCCACTTAAGACACAGGTAGTGTTGTCCTCAAACCTCAGCTTTGAAGTGCATTTGGGTCAGGAACAGAGAATAGCAAAAGAAATATCATTCCATTTTACCTTTGCACTTTCCATTTCCTGAGCTTCACAAAGGCTCACTAAGTTGCTGTCACACACTCATCCTGCTGTGGGCATGGGCTGTTGTACAAAGATTGTGTAGATTTATTGCTGTAGGACAAACATTTTAGAACTCAGGAAAATAAATCCTGAAACCAGAATGGTACAGTCTTCTAATGCCATTTGAAATAGAGAAAGGAGAAAAATTATGTAAGAAAGATCAGTTTGCCTGCTTTGGTTTTCTCTTTTGAAAAAGTACTGAAGACTATACATGAGGTAGATCTTTTCCAGAAAGGACTTACTTTCAAAACCAACTTAGACTAGTTTAGGGAGAAAATGTGGTTCTGAGCAAAACAAAATACATAAATAGACTGGCTAGATTTGATAGAATAAGGCAATAAATCAAATTCCCATAAATAGAACTGAGAGTCATGTACCATACAAAGTGACCTAAAGCAGTGCAGAAAGTAAAAAAAAAAAAACATTTGGAAAGCATAAAACTCAGAAACCAGACAATTTCAAGAGGGCAAACAGTGCATAATTTATAAGTGAAGTAAAACTGCAGTGGTAGCAATAAAGAAGTAAAAAATAGAAAACTGGAGTTTTCACTTCAGAGTTTTGCCATAAAGTACAGTAACTATGCTGTTGTCAAGGGTTTAGAGGGTACAAGCAAGACAAGTGCACAGCCCTCTGTTCCCCAGAAGCAGCTTCTGGTGGGAAGTCACTGATATAAGCACAACAGTAGTGCAACGTCCAGTCCAGCAAATGCCTTTCCACTGAAGGTACTTCAATCATCATTAATCTTGACATTAGCAACATCATATAGCTCTTATTTTATCTGTCTCAAGATGTTGTATACAATTTGGCAAAAGAGTAACTGGTTTTGAAAACAGTTGAATGCAACACGTGATATTTTTGCGGACAGCTTGTCTCCATTTCTTCACAGTAATACACATGACAAGTAGAAGGCACAACAAATAAACCCCAACAGTTTCTTCCTGGTCTCGTTCTCGTAGCTGTTCACACATTCCCCTCTTCTCACAGCCCACACTAATATTGCTTTCCAGTCTAGGGTGCAATTATTTAAAACTTCTTGCTCTGATTGATCTGTAGCTCTTGGCATTTTCAGGCTGCTTTGGATGAATGTTTGACACAGCTTTGAAACTGCAGTGTGATAGTGATGTGAAGCAATCAACTCAACCCAACTCTCCCCCACCCAGAAAATGGAATGAGAAAGTTCATGGTTGGAGACAGAGACAAGAAGATCACTTACCAACTACTGTCAGGGGTGAAACAGAGTCTAATTGGGGAAAACTAATTTACTGCCAATTAAAAAAAAAGATTCAGGTAGTGAGAAATAAAAAGACAAACTTTAAAACAATACCTGTTCTCCCCTTTTCCAGGCTCTCAACCTCACTCCATTCCGGATTCCTCTACCTTCTCCCACCCCAAGCAGGGGAATGGGGCTGCAGTCAGTCTGCAACAGCTCTTCTCTGCCACTCCTTCCTCCTCACACTCTTCCTCCTCTCCTCTGTGGTCCCTGCAGGGGCTGTGGGGGAATCTCTGCTCCAGTGCCCACAGCCCCTCCTGCCCCTCCACAGTTCTGTGAATGTTGTATTTCCAGGACCATGGAATACAATACAATACATACAATATCCACACAGATCCTGAGGGGTGGGCGTCAAACCAGGACATGTCACTACAGAAGGGACGACTGGACAGAGGTGTAGTGGCAGTTTGCACCAACTAATTCTGTTCTTCCACCTAGTTTTTCCTCTTTCTGTTAATGTTTTATGACTGTCTCGCAGTGCAGAATTCATAACCAGCCAGGGAGAAATCAGAGCAGTTTGCACAGAAAAAGTCTATATGGACCTCAGTGCAGTTGGGGTCCCTCACTGGAAGTTTTGACAGCCTCATGGTGGTTTTAATCATACAGTTTTTCCAAACAGACACTTCGGCCTAGCAAAGACATTTTTGGAACAGTGGCACACAGCGGTGGTTAGCCCAAAGGTAAAGGTCACAATCATAGTGTCAGAGAATAATTTTGGCAGGATGGGACCACTGGAAGTTTCTACTCCAACAGCCCACTCAAAGCAGGTCCAATTAGATCTGCTTGCTCAGGACGTCTCTCTCCATAATTAAAATAAATCTACTATTTCAGGGCAGAATTTTTGAATACTTAGAACTAGACTTAGCATTTTAGGAGTTACACCCAAAAGATTTGAAATGTTCTTATCCCCATCTATGGGCTAGAGAGACTTGTGAGGATAGTCTTAGCAACAAGGCAATGGAGAAGAAAACATCTATACTAATAATTACATTCCAAGGAAATTACACCAGTCAAGAAGTAAAAAAGAAAGCAGAAAAGGTCATACATATGTTGTATTGTATGTATATTGTCATAAACTACTTAAAATCTATTACAAACATAAATACCATGATTCTGCTTGAACAGCTGAGGGGTGTTAAACCAGCTATAAAAAACATTGTGATAGGCAGCAACTCCTAAGTAGTTTGCCATAAAACATGAGTTAGACTAAACTAAGAAGAATGTTTTTTAGCTCTGCCAAGCAAGTTTTTAAGACAAGGGCAGTGTCTCAGTTTTGAGCAGACACAGGGACAGCAATGTGGGCAATGTGCAACGGGCTAGTGGGGTGGGGTGCAGGGTTTTGCAAGCAAAATAGTCCAAGGAAATGAAATAACAAATCCCTACACTTGCATGCAACATATTTTTCCTAATATTTCTTCTAAAACTGGTTTATCATTTCAATGGAAATATTTGAAAATAGAGCACACGAAAGAGACAGAGGCAGACACCTAGGGTAGGAAAACTTAGTGTAAATTAATTATATTTAAACACTGAAAGTCCCATGTAACCTTAAATATAGCGATTTATCCCAATTTATTTGGAAAAGAGAAAGGAATAGCAAAGCTTCAAAGGAGTTAGAAAACTAAGTGTTACTATGCCTGGTTTATATTCAAGAATTGTAGAAATGTTCAATTGTCCAGTCCCAGACTTGCTCAGTTCTATTCTCACCTTCCTGTTGAGCACCAAAGAACAGAAAAGCAATGTACATGGATGAAAAAAAATTGGAGTCTGAGAAGAACAGAGAAACAGCTACAGAAACGTGGGAGAGCACACTCTCATCCACTCTCACCACTGGGAAGGGTCTTGTTCCCTTTAGAAAAATCAAACACATGCTCAAAAAAATTCCCCAGCAATCCCACTAAGGAATTCATCCATGCAGCAATATCCATAAGGAGCAGGAGAAAAAAGCACTTTATCTTGCTTCTCAGATCTGAGCAAGCAACATAGTACGATGCAAGAAGCATAACCATTTTTACAGGCAAACAAGCCACAGCACAAATCTGCAAGAATGACTGTCTTAACGTAATGCTTAGTGGATTTCATGTTCTTTATTTTAAGCACAGTACAAGAGACGCAGAACATTTATTGTGAGCCCAGAAGAAAAGTTCTTGTCACTGTCTTACCTCCATTTAATACCATTCAATATTAGCTTGACACTGAAAATGCAAACCTAGCTGTGCACAGCAATTGCATAGTTAACAAAGTGTTAGTTTTCTTCATAGGACACCTCTCAAGCTTATCATCTGGGAAAAAAAGGAGCTTTTATACTTAAGGGGAAAATGGTGCTGGCTGGCTACATATGATTGCATTGCCAGTATGAGAAATACTAGGAAGCAAAGAGCTGTATTATCAGCAGTGTACAGAGGGGACAAAAGTGCAGCCATGACCAAACTTGAACTGCTATTAGTGCCTGTTTCTGGGAGAAGATGGAGCCTGGGGTATCTTGCAGTGAGTTTGTACGGTTACCACAACTTTTATTTGCTTTCTAACACAACTGCAACTCAGACAGGTTACAATGAGAAGCCCCAAGCTAAGCTTTGCTGCATTTGCAGACAAGAAAATGAACTCTGCACTGACAGTTCTGGCTTTGGTGCTCTGAGCTTCCCTGTCAGAGCAAGGATTTCCTCCTCGCCCTGCGCCCATGTCTGCATCAGCTCCTTACAGCATTCAAAGCAGAGAGCAAAATTACAATCCACAATGAGACTTCAGGAAGAGAGTTTTAGCTCGGTGTCACTGATGATTCCCATCACAATTACTGCCAGCATGAGAGGGAATAACAAATACCACTCAGCTTTTATGTCCTGCCTCCAATGAGTATGAGATTTAGGTGTCCAAATGTGTCATGTACCCTCCATGTGAACACCTTATTTTGACCTTTCAGCATTTTCTATTTCAGCCACCTTTCCTCTCTCATCCCCTCCCACCACGGACTGTCACGGCAGTACTTTAGGAGTCAGGACAAAGAGCATAGCTAGTTTTAGTAGCACTTATTATAAGCAGAACAATTTCTTCTCCTGGGCAGTGTGGTTTCTCATATGAATCTTTGGCTGAGTCACACTGTTTCCAGCAGTGATGTAATTGTTCACTTTCCTCCAGAAGTGGGCACACTGAGGAACTAAAAGAAGCAGAAATAACATCTACACCTCGTGCCACTCACTGGATTTTCACCCACTCTGCTTATGCGTGACAGGAGTCACTTGCTGCCAGCTGAGACAGGAGGCAGGACCTGAAAGGATGTCATTGCAGAGGGTCCAGCTCTGTGAGCTGAATGTGAAAGCAGACTTCCAAGCTAGCCCTGCTGCCATCAACCTCTGGCTGAGAAGTGGCAGCAGTCTGTATAACAGTCAAGGAAAATTAAGAGGCAAACAACTGCCTGCAGACCTTGTTTCCTGATGCATCACCATCAGGCAGCTTGCATCTTTGGGAAGGTCTGTTTGAAACAAGACAAAGAAGAAAGCTGTTGTCAGTTGCTTTTGTATTTTGGCTTAGCATTGAATTAAAAGTCAAGGAAGCAGTAGCAGAAGACAGCTACTGAATGAGACACTTGTCAAACTAACTTAATTTCTGGCCTACCCACTTTGACAGCATCTCTTTAATCACGTACCAGAACAAGGAGATGATTGGTGCCACTGAATTAACTTCTAATTTCTTCTGAAATATTTAACAGCATTGTATAATGCTGGCTGATAAAATATGACTATGGCCAAGCCTTTTGGAACATTGTGTTGCTATGCTGAGAAGCCCTAGACAAAGTACTTTGTCATGAAATGTTTGTGGTGGAGTGCAGGGCTCTGAGGCAGTGTTATTCCTGCTCTGAGATAGAAAACATGCAGTACAGAAGCCAGCATAGCAGCCAGTGCACCAGCACCTTAGTTAAATGCTGCATTAGTGCCTTGGTAAACCAAAGTCACTGCTAGCAAAAAAGGAGCTTTCAAAGCAGTTCTTTGATTTCAGGCAGCATATGTGTGTGAGTCACTGGAAAGATCTATGCATAAAGCTTATAAATTCTGAATGATGCTATGAATTTGTCTCTATAGGAGTTACTACACATCACTGGGTCCCTTTGCCTATGCAGCCCATCCATACGTGGCAGGGGCCAGCCTGCCTGAGTTACAGCATGGTCACAGCACAGAGCACAAGGGATCATCTGGCTAACATATATCACTTTATGGTCAGGGATCCTGCTGGAAGATGGAAGAAACAACCACCCAAAAAATTCTTACTCTCAATAGGACAGAGATGGCAAAAGAGAATTAGAAATGGCCCTATAAGGAAGAGGGAAGGATAGAGTGGAGGCTGGGAGCTCAGGGCAGAACCTATAATGGATTAGAAGGGGGTTTGGAGCAGCACAGGGACCCACAGTGCCTGACTGCCTAAACACAGCTGGGCTGTCAGAGGCTTGGGCAGAAGTGCAGCACGAGGGAGAAAGTGCCAGGAGAAGAAAGCAAAGCACTCCAGGCAGGAAGGGGGACTGGGGAGGGAAGGCAGTACAGGGGTTTTGTTGGTCTGGTCCTTTCTGCTTAAAGAGGCAGTCAGGCCATTTCCAAAGACATTGCCTGTCTGTAAAGGCAGCTGATGCACTTTCTTATTGCAGGTGACATTATGTTATATAGGAAGTGTGTGGGATAGAAATGATACAAAAACTTACAACTCTGCATTGTCCCTTAGAGTGTTAGTGAATTGGTCAGATCTTAACATGTCCACCTTTTATACCTTAGTTGTATCCTCACTGAGAAAAAGTGCTAAGCAGTAAAAGAGTATATGAACTGTTCAGGTTTGTTTAAGGATTAGTTTGGGGGTACATGTCAGCCTACACATTTTCATTTACTTGTCAAGCTCATGTTAGGAATTCTGATGACTTTTCATAGACTTCAACAGCTAGTAAAACATCTGCAGTAAAGTACTGTCTGACAGCTAGGTATTTGGGACAGATACTGTGAAAACAATACACGGAGCACGCCCACAGAGATGCAGTCTCCCACACTCATTCCAGAAGAGCATTTTCATTTCCCAGATGAGCCACTCCCATCTCTTTTCACAGAGACCCTTTTCACAGGCACAAGTAACATGAGGACTAAATACAGACCACTGTGACTGAGATACTTTGGGGACTGGTCTGATCCCAGGTACAGGGCTGGGATTTAATAAAGGAAGGCTGTGACTGCAAAGAGCAACCTGCACAGAGGAGATAAAGAGAAAACAGAAGATCTTCAACAGCAGAGAAGACTGCTGTGCAGCCCCACGGCTTAAACACTGCCCTGAGAAAGCAGTCTCTCTACTTAAATCTTCTAACAACATGATTCAGAGGACTTGAATAACTTCTGACCATCAAAAGCTTTGCCAACCAGCAGTGAAAAGCCCATTCTGCACATTCTTGAACCATGAAAGAAAATGTGGGGGAAAAGAAGAAGGAAAAAAGTCTGCTGAGAGTTCTTTGTTGTCAAATTTGAAGTACAGTTAGTCTGCAACTAAATTTCTCCAAAACTTATGTGCCAGAAAGCCTACCTTGATAATTGACCTTAATTCCTTATACAAAGCTTTTGAACCTGCATTATACTTTTGTATTCATTTGCACAGCTATTAATAACTCCTCAGGGCATGGGGAAAGACATCCTGAGTTCTGAGAAGGGAGAACCTGTGTGGGAACCACCCGCCAGCACTGGGAGAGGTGCAGATGATCATATGCAAGGAGACGTTTTAATTCATTCTTTTCTGAAGGATACTGAATAAAATTGTCCATTAATCTAAAGACCTTAACACAGTCCTACAAACACTGTGTTTCCATGATAGCTTTTATGTACTGTAAGAAATCCAATAATGACCCTGGGGGGGAAAATAGCAAAATAGATGGTGACTTAGAGAAATACCTGGAGAGCAAGTAATGCCATTTGTACAGTGCAATTTGAGATGTCTATAGAGAATGATTTGGTTCCTTCAGTGATTCAAGCTGCTGTCCCTCAGAGTGGCATAGCACTGCATTAGCACGCTGCACTAGAAGGCACTTAATTCAGGGGGAAATCCATATCCTTGTCACCAAAACAAGTTCATATATCAAAGACATCCCTGACTAATTTTTCATCTATAAAAACAACATAATAACCCTGTGATTACCCCTATTTCCCTGTCACAACACAAGAGCAAAGGTTCCCAAGTAAAACAAATATCCATATTTTGGGGGCTGCTGATGGTCACTTCTGTGGCACAAGGTGGGGAACAGAGCAAGTCTCCCTGCCTCCAGAGCATTCAAAAATCTCTGACAGTCTTGATTCCTTAGTATACCCCACGTGAATCAGTCAGGCCAAATAGGCCTCACTGCACTGCCTACATCAACAGAAAAAGTGGCCAGAAGGGACTGTCACATCTCCCCAGAGCCTGTGCCCCACCCTCAGGCCACCACAGGCATATTCAGTAATGTGACACTAGCATCACCAGCCTGAGAGATGACATCCCCACAGGTGCTATGACCCAACAGTTAGCACTGTCAGTGCGGGATACATAGAGCTGGCTGTAAGGAGCAGAAAAGTGAGTTTGGATTACGAGTTTGAAGTACTAACTTCATATTTAAAAAAAAAAAAAAAAAATCACAAAAACCCTCATGAAACAGATACAGAGGTCCTAAGGTGATGGAATGTACATGAGGGTAGAAGAGGAAAGATAAGGGGACTGGAGAAGAGGTACTGATGTGTTCCCCTGACTTTTGGGGGAATCCAAGTTATGTTAAAAGCAGAACAAACAGAACATCTTCTCTGTTATTGACCTTTTTGTCACAGGGACTGCAAGTATTCTTGGGGAGGAAGCTACTGGTACAACAGGCAGAGAGTGACTCACAGAAAAAGGGAATATAAATCAGGAGAGCAATACCTGAAAACACAGAGGCAACAAAAAGTGTACTTCTGAGAGAAAATATGTAATTCTCTTTGAAGGAGAACATCTATTTTCTAGTTTTTGCAGCCTGCACCTCTCAAAGGTCTGGCTGGGTTTCCTTTCCTTTCTTTTCTGTTTCCACCACTGACTCCAAAATTGTTTATATGCCCAGCTTCAGCTCACAGTGCATACAAAATTTGTGCAAATCAGAGGACACTTTCTCAGGCTTTTTACTGGGAGCTTACAGAACAGAAATGTCTGAGGCATCAAGGGAAATTTCTTAGGTTTTTGCAAGTGGATTTCATTTTACTAAGACACCATACCAGCTGTGGACACCCACACATTTGAAGGGTAGAAACACCATTATCCCCTAATTAGGCCCATTTATGATGAGCCGTAAAAGTTTCATCTAGTAGTTCCTACACCAAGCCCAAAATCCTATATAAACAAAATTGTGTCCTTTAGATATAGGTTGATACATCAATACTGACACTATGGAACCATGTCTGATGTACTTATGGTTCTCTTTATAAATTATTTCACATCATGGAAGCAAGCAGGACAACAAAACAACTGAAAAATCAGACTATTTTCTTTGACTAAAGAGAACTACCATTACATCTCACTCTGACTTTTTCAGATTTGATGTAGCACTAATAGCAAGGCAGCATGGAAAACTTTCATCAAAACTGTCATAATTCATTCATTTTCAAGGAAGTTACAGAGACCAGATACATGATCCACATTCCTACAATGTCATACCTAGGAATTGTCAGTAAAAGTATTCAGGAATAAGTGAAAAGGGAAGACGAGAGATAGGGCAGTGGAGAAAGAAGGCAAGCCAGTCTGATAAACATATAAATGACAGGCAGAAACATTTCTAAAAATGCTGATCTGACTGCAGAGGGTGCTTTGACCTCTGTCTGGATGCTCACAGCTTCCTACAACTGCATCGCATATTCTCTTGAAATCATCTCTATTCTTTCAAGAAAAGAATACAGCTGTCTAATTCTCCCTTCCTGGTACCCAAAATGAGCTCAGATAATGAAGCACTAATACAGAAGTTTCCAGAGTAATCATCGCAGATACACAACAGCCCATTTTCTCTCATGTATATACTGTGGGATAATTCCACGAGCTGTTGATTTCAGTGAGAAAGTAAACCATTGCTTTTTTAATGTTTGTTCATTCGTGTTAGCCTCAGGTGATGCAGATGTCAAGCATAATGACTTAGTCCAAAAGATGCTCTGAAACCTCTCTGCTGATCAGCTGCCAAAGCAGCCACATTTTTAGGATCAGCAGGTCTTCAACAAGCACAAAATCATTTTGCAGTAACATGCTGTAGAAGATTTTTAAACCAACATTAAAATCATTAAATAATTTAGGTTTGGACCTTTAGATGTTTTCTGGCCCAATCCCATGCTTAAAGCAGGAACAACTTCAAAATCAGATTTACACTAGAATTAGAGACATGGCACCTCAGGAAAGACTTCAAAGAAGTACTAAGTACTAAGAAGTAGATTCTCCAAGATCATAATATACAGTTCATCAGGTTTTGATTATGCTGAAACTCACTCCAATGGGCATGCAGTGCAAAAAAGTACAAACACAACAGTTTATTTCCTTCACAGCCTTTCTCTCTATTATTCAGGAAAATAAAAGTGACTTACATTGACTTCAAGACCTTAATGGATTTCTTCAGGCTTCTGGGAAAAGGACAAAGAGATGAATCCCTGGAAGTTCACATAGAAAATTGACGATGTTTAATCAAATGTTGGAGAGTTGTAAGGGGGAAGTAAATATAACGGAAGAAAAATATTGTCCCTAGATACACAGAACACTATGTACAATGGTATAAAGACTTGTCTTCACCAATAGCTGTTCTACAGGATTATTCTTTAATAATAATCATTAAATATTAAGTACTTCATGCAATACAGTGACTACTGAGGAAGGGTCTCAGGCTCAAACTGCTTGTTTCACATATTTCTCAATCATGAGGAAATCATTAACATGATTAAAGAAAATCTGTCCCTCTCAAATACCTTTAGTAGAGAATTTCTCATACCAGTCCCAGTATCTGCTCTGACTGTACTGCTTAGTAAGAACATGGCCGTAACCTTCAGATTAAGGCTGTAGCTTCTGCAGAACATCAACCAGAATCAAGTAAATAATTTCATTATCTCTTCAGAATCTAAATTATTTACTATATGGCCAAGGAGAATAAAGCCCAAAGGAATGCAACAGTGGTGGGTGTTTCATTAGTGCTGATCAAGAACAAGCAGCACAGATATGATGTCTGACTGAAGATGGTTTGATATGGGGAGCTGTATGCTAGATAGGAACTAGGAGGAGTTAGAAACAAGGCCAGATGTAAACAAGGCTGTGGGAATTGCCCTATAGAACAATAATATACAAAAAGAAAGAACACAAATTATATACAGGATGCGAATTCTGATTTGACAGACAATCAGGAAAGGAAACAATTTAATTTTTTAGACATGTGGCAAGTCAAGCTGAAAACTGTGAACTCGTCTGTGTGAGAGTAGAAGCTGAGAGAGGAGCTGGGGGATGGGTGGGATCACTTCTTTCCTTGGGGAACCACCTTCTGGATATTCCAGGCTGACATATTTTGTTGTGACGTGTCCTGCCAAATTTTGTCACTTGTATCATGTTACATTGTCTCTTGGACTGTAATTAAGTTTAACAGAGGAAAACAGACCAGCTGAGACTTAACATGTTATAGCAGTTAATAGATATGCACATTTGTCAATAGTTTTGTTGAACCTCTCTGGCAATAGACTATGGAAAAGACAAAGGCAAAAAGATAGTAAGTTCTCTCCCATGTAGAGAAATAAGTAACGGTTGGAACATTCTTGAGAGGGGTAGGTGCTGCTGTTTGGATGCAGGGCACAAGCTCTTCTTGTACTCTATTGGCTTAATTGTTCCAATGAAAGAGTCAAAAGCAAGTTAAGTTGAAGAGTCTCATTCCCTTCACCTCTCACAAGCCTGTGTCTGACATGCAGAGCCAGCTGTCAGCTGTATGTAGGTACCTCCTTTCAGCACTCGTGGCTCTCTTTCCAGGAAAGAAAGGAATCTCTCCTGGCCACAACTCACTGTGCATCAGTAACTGCCCAGACAGCTTCATTTAACTCCCACCAACAGGATCACCTGCCTCATGATATGGTCTGGGAACAAGCAGCACTACACAGATGCAGCAGCACTGCCTCCCTGCTGTCCCCATGCAAGTGTCATGCTGCTCAGTCCAGGTCACTGCTTGCACCCCAGTGTAAGCTGAAATAGGTCCCAACAGGGGGGGAGTCAGCTCAAGATCATTGTGCTGATATCCATTCCAACAGGGCTGGAGACTCAGCATCAAGGCACATAGAAATAGGTCCATAACCTTTGATTGCACAGGGCTAATTTACTCAGCCCCAGAAGGCATCTTGCTCCCTGCCAGTCTAGGAAACCGATGATAAAACCTAAACTTTTCTAAATCTGCTCAGTAGTGCTCCTCACCTAAGTAGGTCACTAATTAAACCTAGCATATCAGCTATTAACTGTATTTTAGATGTCCAAGGTCCCTCTCGTAAGAAAGACATACTGACCACTGAGTCAGCCCTGCAGTGAACTGTGTATCAGAAAGACATGAATTTCTTCACTTCTTCCTTACTCTTTCTAGGAACTGATTTTGTAGATGTAATAAAGCTATCTTTTCCAGTGAAACTGTTCAGAAAAATAGGGGGTTTATTAGCTTAATAGATTCATTCTTTAATCTCTCTCAACTCGACCTCCGTTCAGATTTACATGTTCTTAACTGGTGCACAGAGCAGCTGCATGCAATCAGTAGCAGGGGGTTAATGGAGAAACCTAAAAGGTTGTCTCTAAGTTGCAATATTCAGGTAGCACAATTAAGACAAGGAAAAAAAAACACATCAACTTGTTTGCTTGGAACTTATATAGAACTAGACAGCTAGATTCAAAGAACATGTTACATCAGGTGTTATCATTATGTCATCATCATGTTGTTTTGGATGACAACCAGCAGTGGGCAAATCCTGTAAGAAGCCAAGATGGTCCTAGAAGATGCTAAACATTCTCAGTCCTAATGACAATGGGAGCTCTCTGAAAAGGAGGTTTGGTCTTGTAAGCTATAAAAGCCAGAATCTCAAGTGACTGTATCATAACAATGTCACTTTTATACAGCTTAATCTCTGCTATATAATTAAACTGGTATGTAAGTTATAAAATAATTAAAAATGAGCCATGGTGAAGTCAGCTATAAACATTTGTGGTTCAATGCTAATTGCTTCCATTATAAATACTGCACACCATCTTCTCCTCTGTGTAACTCCAGTGAATATAGTTGCACGAGGGATAAATTATGCTTAACTACCTTTGCAAGGTCAAACAAAACTTTATTGCTGTGGAATGATTAAAAATGGTCTAATCTCCATCATTGCTGTTTTGTAGAAAGGAAGGAACAGAGACAATGTAGTATAGGTGTAGATGTGGTTAGACCAGCACTGCAATCCCCTTGTCCAGCTGTCATTCTACCTTAGTAATACATACCTGTGTTCAGACTTCACAGCACTCATCTACTCCAGGACCAAATATGCCCAGGAGCGGAAATCTGACACATAAGAGAGTTTATTTTAAAGGCTGTTTATCTGACACATAGTAGAGCTGTTTTAAAATTTGTTATGGAGCTATATAAAGCAGCATCGTGCCTTAACCCACACTGAGCTATACTTACAGATGTTCTCTATGTTACTTAACATAAAGTTAGGCCATAAACAGTTTCCTCTGGTTATTTTGTGTTCTTTCACATGGTGCTTCCACTGAGCAGCTCAGCACAGGATCTGTGATGCTCTGTAAGTCTTGAAACCTTCTGGTTGCATTATTCTCCTTTCTCTGATATCTGTTTCTGGACTCTCCTTATTACTTGACACACTCTCCTTGGTTTCTAAATGCTTTCTTCTCTCTACGTCACCATCTCCTTTCTATCTCTCCCTCTTCCCAGATTTTTTTCCTGTCTATTCCTTTATAGCTTTTCCTCTTGTGCCCTTGAGCTTCACATCACCGTGTGCAGATTTAGAGCTTGCCCTGCTCTCACAGTGCCTCTGACATCCTGCACCTGACAGGACTGTACTGCCACTCAGCCAGGAGCAGGGCTTTACTCCTGTCAGCTCCAAGGTCCTTCAGCAGCAAGTTTTCCTCTTGCAGCTAGTGCCAAATCTGGCAAAGAGGCAGCTCTATCCAGCTGTTCTGGGACAAGCATAGCTGAAGTTTGCCAAGATGCATGTTCTGACTTAGCACTACCCTGAATTTTTAAGCTAGGCAAAACATTGCAGTAGAAGCAATTCCTCGTGTGATACAGCTCTGATATTTCCTTATCCACAATTTTTCTCCTCTGATGGTTCCTTGACTGCAGTATGGTTGTGTCACTATGTGGGGAAAAAAAAAAAAAATAAAGAAAAGACCTAAAACTACAAATAAAAACTGAAGAAATCTTACAGATAAGGCAATTTTGTTGTTTCCATACACGTATTTTAAAGCCAATAGACTTCTTTTGTTTTGCTCAGTTTCTATGAGTTGAACATGGTGCAGTTGTCAAAGATAAGAAACTGTATTCTGGGAAATGAGATGTCTGGGAGATCAGAGAAACAGTTCCTGAGCTTTGGCACTTAAAAAGTAATAATAATAAAAAAAAGAAGATAAAGGCAACTTCAAAGGAATAAAAACCAAGATATCTAGGGCTTTGCAGCTTTCACTGGATGCAGACCAAATCAGCAGTGAGCTATTGTTTTTTTTTATGTCTCGTTCCAAATTTGAGATCTGGACAGATGCTTGTTTTGCCAAGGACATACCTCATATCAGGGTTTAAGACAGGCAGGAAACGACCTACCCTCTTTTCCAGCTTTTGTGGGCTTCCTGCCACTCCCTGGAGGCTTTCCAGCACACGAGCAGCACAATCCTCGTCACTGGAGCTAACTGAATAATTCACAACAAATTAATTTATTGATTATTAGTAATTTTCCTGAACTTTTCAGATTATGAAAGTATCACTTAACAAATTCATAAAGGAGCCAAGGCTTTAGAACTAATCAGCCTCTTCAAATGCAGTTTCAGTACGAGGTTTCTCTCATCATAGCTCTGTAGGGCAGAAAGTACCAAACTTCAACTTCACCTTTTCACATGCATAAAAACTACTCTACACCTGCTCCAGGTAGCCCTTGGCCCTTTCCATCCCATTTTAAACTGAGCAAAAACCTTTCATTCAAGTTTTTCCTTTAGTTTTGATTTTGGTGAATATATGAGGTGTTACATTTTAAAATGTCTTTTTTTTCCACCCTGGAAGAAGAAAATAAAAAAATTAAAATTAAAAAGAAGAAAAAGGAAGAATATATAGTTTTTGCTGTGTTTTGAGGAGAAGAGCTCAGAAAGGTCTAAAATAATTTGCTCACCTGTGGAAGTGCTAGTCTCTTAGAATACTAAAAGCCTACTGTTAGAATAAATAGAGTAATGCATCCCCTCATACAGCAGTGCCCAGCTCTCTAGCCAAGATCAGACTTGCTGCTATAAGACTACTCAAATCAGTGGGATTCATATTTCTTTTAACTCAGAATTAAGTAATTTGGCTCCAGTCCTGATAGATATATGGACCCAAACCTGCAGTTAAGTGGAATGAGGAGTGGCTAAAAGATCTAGCAGAGTGACCTGAAATATCCACAGCATCCCGAAGGACATGCTAAGCCCATGGCTGCCCCATGGGGGTTCTCAGAGTCCTGGGTGGCACTGGGAGAGTCCATCCCTACCTTGTAGGTGGCCATGGACTACATAAGATGAAACTAGAATTTTTGCTGAAAGTCCCAAGGTCACTAACCTGGGCTCCAAATACAACCTCCGGAGTGTCTCAGGAAACCGTGGCTGACTGGACTCATTAAAATAACTCCTGCACAAGCCAGCAGGGATAACTTCTCAGCTAGGACCATTCTCTGTTGACTTCAATGGAACTGCCTTGCTTTACATCAGCTTAGACTTTGGGTTGTACTTTTACTGCTACTAGGGAAGAGAACTAGATCTTCAAATAAACCTGCCTTTACCAAATCTCAGTCTAAGTTCATTTAGGTGCTGAATAAGCCTGAGTTGACAGTGTTTCCTTTGTTGTCTGAATTTCATTCTTGCTTTCTGTGATCTGCAATTCTTCCTAGTGCCCTTATGGCACAGACATAGAGAACCATTGTAAAAAATCCAACAATAAGGAAAAATTAGAACTGTCCCTCATTTGTACTGTTCCACTGAAGAGCAAAAACAAAATAGTTGGGTTTTTTTCTGGGACCAAATAAAAATGTCACATTACTTACACAACATTTTTCTATTTATTTAATTTGATCAAAAGATTTTGAAGTTGTATTTCAGTAAACTCAGATTTAACACTGCCATATTTATATCATCACATAACTAGTTTGAGAGCAACAATGTGCCTATAATAAAATAAAAATATTTGACAATCTACCATAAAGAAGAGGCAGCAAATGTAAAGTCAGTCAGTGGTATAGCAACAGAAGCAATAGACCTGACTAAACTGAACACTTTGGTTGCAATTATTTTCTATGATTAGGGAGAAATCTAGACTTTCTCTCTTGCTCAAAAGTTAAGGTGAATGGATTGGCATCTTGTTTTCTCCACTTCTAGCAAAGGATGTTTTCACTTCACCTTTACTCAATCCTCGCAACATTAAATGAACCATGAAAAAAGCTGAGCTCAATGCCTTCACCACAGGAGGATATTAGCAACAACTGCATGTATTGACCTAACTGTGCAGATTTATTTCTCTAGAAATCTTTAGGCTCTCCTTTTTTCCTCTCTCTTTGGGACAATTCAGAGCTTCCACAATAATGCCTGAAGCATGAAAAGCAGAAAGCAAGACCTCCAAATGTATCGGGAATCAGTCAATAATGAAGAATTTGAGATTAGTGTTTCAAGAGAGTTCAGATTACAGTTTAAAGTAAACCCATCACACATGCTGAATTTCTTTAAATTCTAGTTTAAAGAGACATTTATGCCAGAGGTATTTTGCTTTAAGTTTTCTTTTGTCAGGACGACACATCAGAAATGAATATGGGCAAGGCATTCCTTTTGCTGAGGGAAAGGCCAATAGCCAGGGAAAACAAAAAAAAAATTATGCAATCAAGCTATTTTTAGTAAAACCTGAATCTGCTGCAAACATAATAGTTTTTGCCTCTAGAGAACTATTTTTCCATAAAGTAGAGAAACAAATAGTCTCAATTACTTTTTTGAAGTAAACACATTTTATTTATTGGTGGATGCTTTGTTCCTCTTTCCAGCCACAAATCTTCTGCAAGACACTGGGACAAGTGCAGCCCTGTCATCGCTCTTGTGATTTCAACAAGAGACTAAATGAGTCCATTACAAATACCATGTGCTTGCCAAACCATTTACATTTGTTTACTAAGGTACATAGCGACCTACTGCATCTCAAGAGAAAATTACTACTCATTACTTCATGCATCAGATTATAGTTAAATTATTGTTCTCATAGTACAAGTCTCATGTATTATTCAAATTCCAACCAGTGCATTAACTCTGCCACTCAGCCAAGATTACAGCTAAAAATAAATAGCACATGTCCTACTTCAGAATATGTTTAACGTTACTACCAACAGCATCTCAGATTTCACATGTGCTCAGATTTCACATCCTTGACCTTCAAAAGAATCTGAAGAGTGAAAGTCAGTAGTATATAATTGTGATAAGAGTAAGTGGAAGTCTGTAACTTCTGGCTATGTTGTACCAGCTGGCGTGTGCAGTTTTGCATGATTTACAGTGAAGGAGAGAGTTGCACTTGTTTGGATTGTTTGTATTTGACCTCTTAGGAATACTATAGCACACAGACAGGAATAACCATATTCCACAAGTAGCTAAGTCAAAATTAGAACTGCATATTTAAAATGTTTCCAGATTCACAGTGAGAAATTGCATTTGAACTTCAGTATCCATCTTTTATCCTCGATCTGCCTGAAAAAGGCTTACTTCAGGTACTGTGAGTCTACACAGAAAGAACTAAGGGAATATTAAACTTTCTCCCTCTTGAATACAATCAGCAGTGTTGGAAGTACTCCTTTGTCCTATAATATAGCCATACATTTTCCCTTCTCCTCACTTGTTTCCTCCTGTTCTCTTCACTCAAATCAGCACTGGAAAATTAAGAACTGGAGAGATTCCAGCCCCAAATGGGAATACTCTTGCAAGAGATGGTCCTCATCTGATTTATACTATTTCTAATGGAAGAATTCCTCTACACTGTATGTGCCAGGCCATCCAGTACAAAGCTAGCTCTACGTACGTTCCAGCCTATATTCTGAACCACAATAACATTTAAAAAGAGCTGAAAACAAGTTACGAACAGAGACAGGCAAAACACACAAAGGGATATATTTCCCAACCACTTACTTCTGAGAGGAGAAAAAAATTTTCCTAACTCTTTGATTTTTGTACTTTCAAATCACAGCTCAGTTTTTTGCACACATGCAATCTCATTTTTCTATAGCATATACATCAGAAATACAGCCATTTTATCATTTAAAATATAGTTCTTTTTATTCCCTATTGAAAGACTTTTCTCTTAGGCTTGCTCTAAAGACTTAAATTGGACATAAATAACCTGTGGTAGGACCAAAGTGTCCTAAATTGGCTTTATATAAGTAAGAATCAAGCCCAAAATGTTTAAAATAAATGCTCATCTAGGCACGAATTCAGTAAGAAATGGTTCTACATTCATTAATCAACCTATTCAGCTTCCAGTCTAGACACATTATTAGAGGTGCTCTTCTGAAGATGGAATTGGCCTGTGATCTGTTTATAATCTCTTTTAGGGTTCTTTCGTGTTCATTTTCCTTTTTCATTCTACTTGCCCAGTATTCTGAAAATTTAGGGGTTAGAATTAATGAGGATGGTCCCACAGCGCTTCAAAAGACTCCAAAGCCAATAGCTCCTGCCAAGGTTAAAGATTAAAAGTGAAAACTCCATTGTGTTTTCACCTTCAGAAGCCTTTTTTGCATGACTGATTTTCTGTAGTTCCCCACTGTCTAGCAAAGTACTTGCTGCATTCTTATTATAAAACTCAGGCTTTGTTATCTGTAATAGCTATACTATTTAAACCACTGTTTAGGTAATAGAGGAATGAAAGAGAGAGAAAAAGTGCATATAATGTTGGTGTTGCCCTCTCTAGCATTTATTTAAATGGGAAACTCAGTTAATTGAGCACTTTTTAAGATAATATATAAGCCATCTGGACTGTAAGGCTGTGTGTCTATTGTTTCTGGAATGTGTCTACATATTCTTTCTGCAATAGCACATCACACATATTTCTGTTGGCAGACAGAAGGGAGGATTTATTTTGGCCATTTCATCTCATATGGTATGTAGTTTGCATACTTCACAATGAACCAATTACGGAGGTCACTTTCTGAACCAGGACACACTTACGGCCAAGAGCAAATCCATTCTCACTTGTGACAAATAAAGAAGGAGGTTATTATAATTTATTGCAAATGACAATTGCACCACAGTTTCCAACACAAAAACCTCTTCAAATTTTCATGATGCCACTCAGGAGCAGCCTTTTGCTCCTGTTTGACAGTTGCTTCCCTAGAATCTTGTTCCCTCTCCAGTGGAGGTTTTCTCTAGCTTACAGAAATGCATAGCAGTAGAGCAAAGGGCTAGTTTAAATTAGAGTTTATTGAATAATAAAACTGATTTTCTAACTCTTGACAAGTAATATTGTCAAAGAGCTGCAGCAGGAGAATTGAAAGCTACAGCTGACATTTATTTCTGTATATAAAGCCTCACACAACAGTTCTCAATGTGAACTGTAATTTACACAGTAACATGCTTTGCACAAAGGACATTGAGACAGGTTGACACGTACAAACATTTATTTGCACAATCTAACTCATAGCATACATCAACTCTATCAGTAAAAGTTACTTTGGGGAAAAATAAAAATGAACAAAAGGGAAAACTTCATAGAATCATAGAATACCAGGTTGGAAGGGACCTCAAGGATCAAAACGTGCCAGTGGCCAGCCAGAAAAAGCAAAGTAATGTGGTCTCCAAAAGAATGTCCTGTCCTGGGCATCCTCTGCAGCAGCAGATGTTTTTCACATCCATGTTCAACACTAGTATTGCAGGTATCGTAACTTCACGTTTTGGTTACACTGAAATCAGGGTAACTTGCTTGGTGGGGTAACTTGGACTTCTTGGTGCAAATTAACAAGCTTTCACTGATTTCAGTGGAGCTATATTGACAAATGTATCTCAGATAGCATCATAGAAGCAGGACAAATGAGTGTTAACCTTGATTAATGCTGTCTGGAATCTCCAGAGTCCAGAAGTCACCAGTACCTCTAGCCTGCCCTAGAAAATCCATTTGTTCTTGTTTTGTAGATCTATAAATAATCAAGTGGAAGTTTTTACTAAATATCTTGTACTTTAAGTGTTCCACCACCTTAAGAGGTCAAAGTGTCACAAAGGAATTAGCAAGAAACAGCTGCTCTTGCATCACAGAGAAACACAAGAGCTCTCAGCAGCGTTTTCCGCTTTTTAGGACAGACAAACTAACAAATAAATACATTAGAAATTAATTGTAGTGTTTATCATGTAGGAGGCAGGGCCTTCAAAGCAGTATCTTGCACAGATAAGGGTAGAGCACTTAGTAGACCCTTAAATACCACTAATGAAATGGCTGACTGCCAAGGGGCAGAGAGGGCTCCCTTCCCAGTTGTTGGGAAACAACAATCTTTCTTACCCAATTCTCTACTGACTCTCTGTATAGTCAGTTCAATGAAACTGGCACATTTCCAACACTATCTGATCTGTGTCAAATGCCTGTCTAAGGAAATGACTAGCACCCTAGAACTTGTCTCTGCTTCTTCCTCAGTTACAAAGGGAATCTAGCTTAGAGAAAATTAGCTGAGATAAATCCCTTTCCAGCTGAATCAGAACGCAAGATTCACCAGAAGTCAATGGACTATGCTGTCAGTCATTAATTACTTGGCTTTTCTTTTGATAGGTAACAGGAAATAAGTACCATTGTGACAGCAAGCAAACACATAGATATTTTCTTATCAAGGCTAATAATTATGTATGTATCATAATTCACTAAAATAGTTACATGAGAAAATGCAGATTGGTCCTCTTAGCAGTAGTGTGAAATATTTAATTTGCAGAAAGAAGAGACAGTTTTGCAACTATGAATCTGACTGTATGTTCCCAGCAGAATGATGGTCACATTTGAGAGTGTAGTTCTGTAAGCAAACAGGAAGCCTCCAAGATGCCACGTGCTCTCCAGGTACAAGGTGACATTATTGCAACATTTATCTTCCCCTAAAATTTTAGCCCTAATTATCCTTTAAGTTACGCAGCACCTTAAGGCACAACCACAGCTAGCATGAGTTATTTTCAGCATTGTATTGGACTACATATTACGAGTTATCATCCAAGCTGCAGGCCAACTGGATGCAAATGAAGAAATCCTGTATCACCTTGCCATACACTAATTTGTTACCCGAAAGATAGATCTTCATTCTATTGTCCTGCAAAACGTCCAGGACATAAATCCTTGGGTACTACTAAATAAATTTAGAACAGATTTTTATGTGATTATGAAATAATGACAAAATTACACATTCAGGGAGGAATCTCAAACTCCTTTGCACTACAGTCACACTGCAAATCAGCTGTAACAAACTCCAACTTCTGGGAAAGCCACCACAGTCCGAGTCTGTGGCCAGAATTGGTGTGTGAACTGCTCAGTCCTCCTCACCTTTGTACATGACAGAAGCAGCACAACAAGATGTCTCTGTACCTTGTAGCTCCCTCAAACCCACAGGCCTCCAACAAGCCGCCAAAGGAAATGTAGGAGACCATGACACCCAGGTTCTAGCTAAGGGGTCACTGGTAGGAAAAGTTCCTGAACCAGTAGCTGTCTTTTTAGGACATACAACCTAGTGCCAGCCTTTCTCAGAAAGTCATAATGGGGTCTGGAAGACAGGACACAATCTGTAGTCACCATGATATGTTTACTCAGTTCCAAGTCACTGGATGAAAGCCCAATGTCCTTATCAAGTCATTGGGCAAAAGGTTTGCCTCACCACCATAGCAACCACCTCTCTCTAATGTAAGTAGAGATAATCAAGCCTAGGAACTAGTGCTAACTTTCAAGACTATGTTTTTCTACTTAAGATACAGCAGGTTAGTTTAGCAGTGAAAGCATAACTCCATATTAACAGTGATGCAGTATCCACTATGTTGCCTTTGCCATATAAAAAAGTATAAAAGTTAACACTGTGGTGAAGCCCTGATTTTCATAGCTCAGTACAAGATTTACAGGTCCAAGACCAGCAGACGTTAAAAAATATCCTGCACAAAATCTGCCCACATTCAATTCTTCCTCTACACCTAAAATATATATTACAGATTTTATCACATCATTAAATTAATACCAACAAACTTTTATAGCTGGTTCCAGTGGCATTTTAAAATATTTTTTTACTAGTATGGTAAATAATTGAAAGCTGTGCTTATTATAGGGCTTTTTACAGAGTCTTTATCGTTGCAGTGATTTACCATTTAAAGTTTTATAACAGCAATACATGGACCAGTTGAAGTCCCATGATACACACAATAATTACTCCACAACTGAGCCACTGGTTCACCTGAATGGCAATGTTTAACTAGGAGCAGAGGATGTGTAAGGAACGAAAAACCTAGGTACAGATGGGTCAATTTTATGAAGTGCAAGTAAATAAAAATAGCTACTCTGTTTTTCCACAGTTTATACACTTCTGTAAATGTATCCCATTTCTCGAGTTTTAGCACTGCTCATTTTCAGAGTCGCAGACACTTCTGTGAACTTTGGCTTATTCGAGGCTCAAATTCACTTTGTGTTGCACATACCTCTTCCAAAACATATTAGTGCAGTCAATCTGCAAAGCAATCATCGCCTCAGCATCTCTGTGCTGCATCCAACCCAATGCTGTGCATGATTTGCTGACACTGAGCCAGCTTGCCTGGCTCTGCTTTCCACATCACAGCAAGCTTTGCAAACGTTAACTTCTTTTTTGGCAAATATCTACAGTCCCGTTTCTGAACACGCACTTTTTGAAAGCTGAAACTAGAGAAGAGCAGCTTCTCCCTTTCCCCTTGCTGGAAGCTGTCCCACTGCCTCTGACTGCCCTGCAGCCAGGAGCAACTGAGGAAGAGTCAGCCCTTTACTGCTGTGTTCACACACTGGCATCATATGGAAAAGGAGTCAGAAACCAGCAAACAGAATCACAAAACAGCCTTGGTCGGAAAAAGACCTCTAAGCTCATCCAGTCCAACCATTAGCCCAGCACTGCCCAGTCACCACTACCCCATGTCCCTCAACACCTCTACACATTTCTTAAATCCCTCCAGGGATGGGGATTCCCCCACTGCCCTGGGCAGCCTGTGACAGTGCTGAGGAACCCTGTCAGTGAAGAAATTTTTCCTAATATCCAATCTAACCCTCCCCTGGCACAACTTGAGGCCATCACCCCTCGTCCTGTCACTGTTACCTGGGAGAAAAGACCAATACATACATCTATTCTCCAGTGTCAACTATATTACGCTATAAGGTTTGTGAAGAGCTCTCACTAGCCTTATATATGATCAAATATTAAAAGGAAAATAGGGATTTTGGAGTGTCAGCCTGATCAACTCCTCTGGGTGCTATTACACTTCAAGCCTTGACTGTGCACATTGCAGTGGGTCTCTGCTTACAAGACCCAGCTGCAACCCAGGAAATGTTTTTGCGTTGTCCTTCCCTGTAACACCTCCTCAATGTCTTTGTTTCTCTTAATGACACCACTTGTAGACAAAATTTCCCATCCTTACTCTTCCTATGGTTGGTCTGTCCCAGGCCACCACCCCCGTCCTGCCTTTGGGGGTGACAGGATTGCCTGGACACAGGTCAGCTTCTCAGCAGCAGAAGGGGAGCATGGGAACATGAGGAAACTGAAGTAATTCAATGCCAGTCCTAGTACAGCCTTCCAGCTGAAGCTAACAGTTCAATTAGAGGATCTTCAATTCTATTGAAGGTTCCCTTCAACTAGAGAATCTTAGGTTTAATTTAAAACACCCTTAATCCATTTTGTGTGGGCGTTTGCTGAGATTTCATGGTAATCTGGATCTTCATGTTAGACACCAGAGTACATAGACACCTATGCCAGCACTGGTAGAGGACTTGGCACTCTTCCCCTCACCCTGCTCAAAGCACCTGAAGATCTGCATCTCCTGCAGTAAGCTAATACCCAGAAATCTACTTTCTTCCCCATGTGGTCTGTTGCCATCATTTTCAGCAGGCAGGTCTGGGCAGTCTTTGTCATATATTTTACTTATGAAGAGAAATGTGAATAATTATGGTTCTGGAATTCTCAATTAAAAAAGTTGAGCACAGGTGGGTTTTTTTTTTTTTGGCATGATTATGTTAAGAATGCAGAGGCTTGAGCTGATATTAAAAAACAAAAAGTCTAGATACCTTTAAAATCTGAGCTCCCATTATTTTTCTGACTTCCAGATAAATACAATAGCTTTGAAAAATTCAAAGATCTGCAATTATTGCTCATCAGATGGTGGCTGGCAACACTATGGCTTTGCATGGTCATCCAAATTTAAGATTTCATTGTTTGAATTTCTACCCAGAAGTATATCATCAAATTAAATCTGTTAATAGACACACCAAATGCCTGAAAGCAATTCCATTTGTTTTCATAGATGGATAGATGACACTAATCTCTTAGTGTTGTAAATACCCTGAGCAAATGAAATATGGAATTAAAAAAAATCACATGAAGATTTTTATCTAGATATATCCTTTTCATTCAGGTTAAAAAGAAGGCTGCTACAGCCCTGTCAGATCTTACTCCAGAAAGCAAGACAAAAGTCTAGTACTTTAGAAATGCTAGATGTAAAAAATAACAATAATAAAGTATGGATTAAATCCCATTGATTTTTATAGGAGTTGGTTTTTGTTTGGTTGGGATTTTGTCTATAACTGCTCCCAGTGGGATCTGGAAATTCCTGGCTTGATAAAATGGCATATTCTTTTTATTTATCATAAGAATTCTCAAAAGGAAGGATCATGCAATCAGCTTTATGACTGCTTCTGAAAACAACAGCCAGAGGCAATTCTGTCAAAATCAGAATTTTTTAGTTTCTATAGGAAACAGAGCTGCTCCCTTCAGATTGGATGATTTGACTTGTGTCAGAAAGCCTCAAAGTATCATACATCCAGAATATCGGGTGAAAGGCACAACAAATGTTTGTGCAGCAAGCCCACCCCAACTCCAACAGCAGCAGCAGGTGTAATGTTGTAACAATGCAGACTGAGCTCAAGACAGAGTTCACTCTTCATCCCTCCACTAAGGCAATCAGCTGTTTAATGCAGTATCTTTACCCTTACCCTCTTCTAACCTCCAGCTCAATGGCCATGGCCAAGGTGGTAGCCATGACATGCTCACCTGCCCTACTCTTACAGCCCCAGCTGTTATTTATGTGAAGATGCATTAGCTGTAAACACTGAGATCTCAGAGGAAAATGCCTAGTCATTGAAGTGATATTCTTTATTCATCAAATAATAGATAGAGGTCTCAGCCAGCAAATGTATGACCTGTTCACATATCTAAAATTCTTCATAGCCAAGTATTTGCAAATCTTTTCTGCTGTCTTCATTTTAAGGTAGAAGCATAAATTGAGGTTCACTGTTAATCATCATTTACAGGGAACAATCCTTGAAAATAAATAAAAGATTAAACAATTTCATTTCCTTAAGGTGAAAATCTAGGATCAGCAAAAGGTCATGGCAACTTTTAAGCCTTTCTTGAAAGAGTTAAAGAAGTTGAAAAGTGTTTTGTGTTCACTTTCTGGAAAGGAAAACTTCTTTCTCTTGGTGTTTTACTGTCTCTAGGAGAAGCTAAAATTATTTATAAAAAGCACTGAGATCACCTTTACAGACCTCCATACAGAGTAAACGGGATCATTTATAAAGCACTGACATTGTAATGCTGAGTTCCATGCTAGAAAAAATAGGGAGAAATGTGCATAGTCAGCCCATAGCTGTTGGTGTGTTTCCAGTCTGGCCACAAGAAGTTAAATGAGATGGTCATTTAACTTCTGAGCATAGCAGCTTTGATGGTTATCACTGCCATGGTGTGCTAAATTTGCTGATCTGTGCTGTAAACTGGTTTTAAAGTGCAGGTTGAATCCTTCACCTGAGAATCGATTCCACTCTAACGTGGAAATAAAAGACAATGTTTCATTTTGTTCTTTTGCAGAAACCATCTGGGTTTATTATTTAAAGATGACACTGAAGAATACACTGGCTCCACATAATACTTTGATCTTTCTGAAAAAGAATGGTTTATCACTACAGCTACATCCTCACATCATGCAGACAGGCATTATGTACACCTTGGGCAACTCTACTAAATGACATGTGATTACATTTGTTTCCCTTCCTGGAAATGGAGATTAAAAGTGCAGTAGCTTTTCTGAGGAATGGATACATGATGGGACAAACTGCGTACAAAATAGACATCTGTTTGTGAATAAAGCCAAGATCAAGGTTGCTCAAAAGGACATCAGAACTAGTCTTCACACCCTTGCTAATACAGAGACCTAGGAAAAAGTTATTTGCACAAGAAATAGCTGCTGGAGAAAAGATAACCAGGCTATCAGATATTAATCTTCCACATCCTGTCATCCATCTGTATGTTGCCCTACAATTCTGTTTGATTTGAAGTTTAGGTAGATAGAAGCTAGTTGGGGTAGCTGGCAGTGCTTTTGGTTTTGGGTTTTTTTTTCAGGCAATAATTTTTTTTATCTCCTTGGAGAGACTGAATTCTGTCTGCTGGAAAATGCATATATTCTTTTTGGATGAAACGGTATATTGCTTGGTTATCTTTGGAGTAGCCTAATGTTCACTTTTTATCTCTTTGTACTCCAATTGCCTTGTCTTTACAAAACTAGAGTAAAGTACCGCTTATATCTGTAATATTTAACAGGCAGTGCACAAATAAAGGCAGTCTTGGAGTGTGAGACACGTCCTTTCCTCACCTTGCTTGCCTATGAGCTGAGCTGATCTAATGAGAAGCTGACATTCCAGTTATAGCTTGTATCTCTGGGAATTAGGACCACACAGTATTTTGCAGATTGTATCTCCCTGATAAAGTTCACCTTCCAAAGAATATAGGACTCCAAAACTGGAGGGCAAGCTACTGGTAAAGGAAAATGTAAGAGATTTGGTTTTAAAGGGCTACATTTACGTAACATGGAGCAATGCAGTACATTAAGCCCAGGAATGTCATGCTGCTGCCTGTGTTGCAGTGTCACAGGAATGTGGACAGTTGGAGGTATTTTAAAAACAAAACAAGCCAACCAAACAACACAGAGTACAGCAAACATCCTCCACTCTTACAATAAACGCGTCTGCCAACGTGGCCCACAGTTCTCCGTATTATGCAAGAGTCAATAAGTAGTTTAGATCAATGGTTGTTTTATCATTATTATTTCCCAAAGCAACAACTTCAGAGGAAGTGAAAAGAGTTTCACATAAAAGCAGACATATCAGTATGTGTTTCTTGGGGGTGAAATTCATGAAGTATCAAAAAACTCCATGGTGAAGTAAAGCACATTGCTAGGAGTACAGTCTCCTAACTTTCATCCATTTTGGACCCCAGGATTTTGAATCATAGAAAGACACAGATGAAGTGAAGGGGACTGTAGGCTTTCTCAGCTGCTCTAGAAGAAAGGAAAGAAGCAGAACAAGCTAACTTCTCCACTGGAGATCACTACCAAAGAGTACAGTTATGCACCTGAGTCCCTATCTCAGGTTCCCACCTAGGATACTTTACAGCAGAATATTCCTAAGAGAGGGTTTGCAGAAATGTCACAGGTACACTGAAACGAGAGAGAAATGAATGAGGCTTGGATTCAAACCCCTGACCAGAGAATATTTCAGAAACACAGATTGGTTGAATAGTGTCTCCACAGTGTGCTCTTGGAGAACGTACAAGTGATGATCAACTACAATCTGGACAACATCAGAAAGACACAGTCAGTAGGTCAGCAGAAGTGATTATTTCACTCTACACAGCACTTGTGAGGCCACATCTATAAAACCATACCCAGTTTTGGGTCCTCTAGAGTAAGGGAGTCACTGCCAAACGAGAGAGTCCACTGAAAGGCCACAAGGTCCTGAGCAACCTGACCTAATTTGAAGTTAGTTTTGATTGGGGTGGAAGCATGTGTGTGCTTTGCTTTAAAGAGTAAAGATGTGTGACTGAGTGAACCAGATTTCCCTATTGCCCAGGAAGGCACTTCTTCCCTCCATGATGGTAGAATACAGAAAAAAAAAAAAAAGAAAAAAAATAAAAAGAAAGAATCACTAAGTGGACAAGACTCCTAAGCAGAGGAAAAAAAAAAAAAAAAAAATTACTTACAGTGTTAACCTCCAATCACTGAAAGCAAATACTATCCTGCCAATGTTAAAGCAGTTGAAAATCAAGTAGAGCCGGGCCACACTGAATTTACCAACCACTTCACAGTGACTTTGGAAGTGCTTCCTTACTGCAATGATCTCATCCTGCTCAGGAAAGCTCCACAGCTATCATCCCCAGCTACCTGGTGACTGCACAGGAAAGCAAGGCACAGCTGATGAGGTGGTACTGTGGCCTTGACCTGGCTGTACAAGTGTGTGATTCTCATCTAAGTGTTGTGATACAAGAGCACTGACAAACCCATCAGGATTTTGGGAGAGCAGAAATCTTTGACAGGAATGAGCAACTTTATCAATACCTGCCCTGTATGCAGCTTTCCTTGGGATAGGACTTGTAGAGCTTTTCCCCTCCTCTGCATTTATTTATTTATTGGCCATTCTCAGGCTCTGCTAGTGCAAAAATTAGATTTGTGTGGAGAGAGGTTTGGTATTACATTGCCATGTCAGATAGAAAATAGCTGTATTTCTTATGGTTCAGTGTTATGTGTGTTAGTTTGCAGGTTTGTTTTGGATTCAAGAGGCAGCTACAGTAGTGCTTTGCACATCTCTGCAAACTGAGCTGAGTATCTCTGGGACTACAGCCATCAAGACATGTATGATGCATGCATGAATTGCAACTGATGCTGTGGCCTCACCAGTTATCAGTAGGGAAGGAAAGAGGTAAAAGTCAGGTCCACATACACTGAAGGAAACATCCACTGAAGTGCTGCCTGGGAACAGTGCAGAGGGCCAGGAAAAGAAAAAGGTTAGATCATAAAACAGTAGTTTCTGAAAAATAAAAATTGTTTTCATCTTCTTCTGACCTTAAGACGTGAAATTCTTGAGAATGTACAACTCCAGTCTCCTGGAGTGGATAAAATGTTCTGATGAATAGTATGTGCTCAGCCTCCTGCCAGATGGGATTACTTGTTTCTCCTCTGTTTAAACCACATATGCAACCTCTGCAGTCTCAGCTTTCAGAAGGGATTTTAAAAACTACTTATTCTAAAAAAGCTTTATCTGTTCCACATAGGTTCTTGACATTCATTGCCAGTCAGACACCAGATCCTCAGCTGGTATAAAAGTTAACTACCTGAGAACTCACTGGCTGTGCTTTAGCAATCGAGAATGTCACTTGATCAAGAAGGAAATTATCCATTATAAGAAATACCCTGGCAAAGAAACTGCTGGGAAAGTACTCCTTCAGAAGACTTTCTCTGCTTTTTGTCCTGTCTTGCTACAAATAAGTCATTATACCTTCATCTGGGAGTGTTATACTGCATAATTAAACCTCAAAATTGTGCATAAAATGTAGGTTTTTCTTTCAGTGAAAGACTGAATAAAGATAAAATGCCCTTGCTGATAGTTCCTCCAAGTGGAAATCACAGGTGAAATTTTGTTACATAGCCTTCCAATGCCAAAAATAAGTTAATAAACATTAATGCTGTAAATGCATTTCACAAAAGATTGTTTCATCAACAGATATTAAACAGCCATGACGAGTTGAAAGTCTAAGGCAACATCAGTGACAACGACTATGTTTAGCAGCAGTATGCCATGTCGTCTGCTTCTAAAGGTGAAGAAGGTAACCATATTTCCATGAACTCACCATACATGGACAGGAATGTCCAAAGGACCACTAAGACTGACGGCCACCAAAGGAGAAGGAGGAAGTGATAACCAAAACACAGCTCATAAATGCAAAGGGCAGTGCATTTGCTGTGTGAGCACCAATCATGCCATGTTGGCACTCAACCTGTTGTAAGAGGCCAGATTTGACTATGTAAATCAGTGGCTCTGAAAGTTTGGACCGATGAACCACCACCAGATTGCAATGCTACTTTTAATCTCCATTTTCTTGTAAACTCTATATTGAAGTGAACAGTGCCTACAGCTAAAGGTTAGCATCAGCACAAAGGTAAATGTTACCCTCATGAATCATTTTGAGAGCAACAGTAATTTAGGGAATTTCCCCCCCCCCCTTCCCTCTCTTTTCTTGTGACATGGCCCCATACATAATTAATTTCCTTTTCCAACTGGTACTCTTTCCTTTTTCTTGCTTTTTTTTTAAACAGCCTCTGGGGTCCCCAGAGGAGACAGAGTCATCCCCAGTGCCAAGCATAACTGACTCTACACTCTGCCCTCGAGATCTTGCACAAACAAGGCAGAGAGGAAGATACAGAAGGGAAAGAATTGGCTAGAATTATGCAACAAAACTTGTGACAAAACCATGATCAGAAGTCAGGCTACCTTGTGGGAAATACATGCTCCCATCACTGAAGTGCAGTGCTGTTGGTATTTATTTATACATGCATGTATATGTCTAAAATTCTGTTCTATTTCCTCTTAGAATGCAAATATTAAGAGAAAATTATTGGAATACCTATTTAAGATACCTGTTACTTATCTGATTTTATGTGCAGAGGCTAAACATTCTTTGTTTAATCAAATGTTTTAACAAAAATGAACTTTTTAAAATGAGAGCATTATTTTAATCACTCAGGGACTGCCTCAGGTTCAGCTGAGGCACTCTCAAGGCTGGTTTTATCCTCTCCACCTTATCCATGCTTCCTAGTGCATTATGCCACGACAAGTCCTGGTGGAATCAGAAGAAAACACAACCCATATGTTTTTGCTGTAGTCCCAAAAAACATTAACTTAATCACTTTAATGAGAAAGGAAGATAAGACTAGTCAAAAATCTGCATTTGTGTAATAATCCCTCATTGAAGTTGAGATTGTAAGGTGCCAAACTGCCAGAGGCATTAGGCTCTGTGCATTTCACTAATTACATGCTTCTGGGGATCAGCCACCACACTGTGGGCTCAAGAATAAACCCCTACAATACTGGAAGTGACATTGTTCTTTTATTAGCGATTTAAAGCCTGTGTCTTCTGTAGCTTATTGAGCTATTTACACCAAGCAGCATCTTAGCAGTCTAACACTTTTACCTCTAAGGTCTCAACTGGAAAGTTCAATAAGCTTTGAGATATGTGGCTTCAGTGGGTCTGAAGCAGTAACATAGGAGATTCCTGATGTGCTTAATATACTGCACTACACGGGTTCTGGAGCTATCCAACTGAAAGTCATAAAACAGCATAAAATGAAGTGCTGGAGCAGAAAAGATTCAGTCATGAACACCACAGATAGCCATTAAATCTCACCCACAAAACAGACAGCAGAGTGTTTACAGCAAACACCCTCCAGACACGGACAGAGACCCAACAGCCTCATGGATTCTGTCTCAGATCCTTGCACACAGGCAGGTGAGATTGACATAAATTGCAGGGATTTGCCACAGGGTTTATCTAGAACACAAAATCATACTATTATTTTGCTACCAGCACCACTGGCTGTTTCTGTTTCATTTTAGGAAAGTCTTTGCCCCAAACTGTAGGTTCCAGAAGAGGCTCTTGCAGTATCTTCATAATACAAAATGACTTCAGCTTTCTCCCAACGGCTTGATAAAGATTCCTCTGTGCTTCAGAACCAGGGTTCGTGCAAAGAACAGAGCTGTTCTCCAGTGGAATTACTTCATCTAACATCCCCCAAGCACTGCTGCTTGCAGATTTGGAAAATGGAAGATAGCAACAACAGCATTCGTTGCCATGAAGCAACGTCAGCTTACCAAGGTAAACTGAGGCCCCTGCAGAAAAATAACCCAATTTATCATCACCTTGCAGTTACTTTGTTATTTTGTTCTAATGCAAAGGTTTGCAAAGTACTAAACAGATCAAAATAAGAAATAATTCCTGTGCAGACAAGAACAATGATGAATTGAGCCCCAGCCTGAGGGGGAGAGACTAAAGGAAAGATATGAAGCAATCAAGCAATGAGGAAAAGTGGAGGAGAGTCCATGTAGGAGTCACAAAAGTAAAGAAGGTTTATAGCAGGAAAGACAGACCTCTGAGCCTCTCAATCCTTCATTTCATACAGCTTTGTTTATTATAGAGTCTTTCTTTCCTAAGGCTGTGAGCTTAAGACTTTGATTTATACTTCAGAGCTAATTTTTTCCAACCTTGAAACATAGGAAAGAAAATTTAAAGGTTTGTCAAAACAACTGCAGGGAAGCTGTAATGCAGCCTTTGCTTACCTCCTCCAAAGCAGAAGGTATTTCAAGCTCAGGAGGCAGCACAAATATGAGATGTTCAAGACTGATTTCCCCCAGCCATCGAGATCCAATGCTTCTGGTTGTTGTGAGACATTGCTCTTTGCTGGGTGGTAAAGTAAGTAATGGTTTGGTATCAGAAAGCCTACACAGAGTTAGCACAGGAACTCAGAACTGTGTGTTCAGGCACAAAAAAAACCCCAACAAGGCCTGTGCCAATTGTTGTGGGTGTGGGTATTAAAAGAAAGGGTCTGAACTGAGAGGTGCGAGAGGATGGAGAGACTTCCCAACATGTGACTCCTCTGAAGTAGAACCCCCTTGGTATCGAGTTCAATCACTCTGGGGACTTCACACCCTAGTTACACATCCATCCCACCTAACTTCAGGGCATAATCACTGAAGAGAGTTAATCCATGAACAGAGAGGGGCATCTCCAGAGGGCAATTCAGCCCACAGGACATCAGTTGCCTGCTGAAACCAGCATCTCATTATCTATAGGGGAGCACAGGTTAAGTACACTCCAAGTTCAAGTACCTCAGTTAAGTGTCTAAAGCTTGATGGAACAAATCCTCATGTAAGAGTCTTTCAAAGACCCTTGTGGCCACTGGAAATAATCATAGATTTCAATGGGCTCTGGATCAGGATTTAATTTCATCCTGTTTTGTTAATAAAAAAGTCGAATGCAGCCTTAAGCATTCCAGGAAAAAAAACAGAATTTATTACAGAGCTGATACATTTTTGCTGAGATTGCCATCTCTTTCAGTTTATCAAAGCAAAAGCTTCTGATATCCCCTGGTAGGACATATAACACCATTTTCAGAATTCTCCCTTCTCGCTCTTAAATACCAATCCAAGATCTGAAGATCAACTTTTAAAAAGTCTGCCAAAAATAAATAAATAAATGGCAGTTTTAATCACAGGCAAGAGAACCTATACTTTTTTCAAAATGTAATGTCAACAAAAGAGATGAAATCACATTCCCCTTCACAAACAATCAAACATGATTTCTTTTTTAAAGCGCTTTGTCAACAGTGCCAACTTTGAGTTACTTTCAAATGTAGTCATTGTAAAAGGAGTTAAAAGCAATCTGTTCTTATTATCTCACCACATCATAAATTGCCTTGATAGTGAAATAACAGCCACCAGACTGCAATACTCTTGCTAGCAGTCCCTTGCTAACAACGAAATGGGTAGGTCATGTACACAAAGTAAAGAGCAGGCTTTGGCCACGGCAGTGTATTATGGAGTACATCAGTAAAGTGAAAGCTGCCATCTACACACAGTATCAGACAGATATAGATACAGTTAATTATCTGTATTACTGCAGGACCTGAAAACCTTATATCTGAACCAGAATCCCATTTCTTTAAAGTGACAAATAAATAGAGAACATAAAAACAGTGTAGTGAGACAAGTACTAAACTGTTGTGGAACAGACAGAAGCCATAACCCAGACAGAGGGAGGAACAATGTCCGTGCAGATCCATGGGATAGGGAACCCTCAGCACATCAGCTGCTCACCCATCGCAATAAGAAAACTTTTATGGAGGAACTGGAAAAAAGGCTGGGAAGTGGCTTTGGTTATAGAGAGCTCCCAAAGAGTGCAGGAAAAGCTTCAAGGCACTAAGATGAGAAAAAATGTTGCTACCCTAACGGAAATGGGGCACAACTAAAGATGCATTTCAGGCCTTGGTTGTGTATATGAACGTGGAAAAAGTGTGTTCTGCAGCAGGAATCAGCAGAGTTTAAACACTGGTCAAATAAAAGCACCTACAGAAAAGTCTTAGTCAGGAACAACGCTTCAACTTAACAGAGAGGACTTTGTCCATATTGGTCTAGTAAAGCAGCACATCTGGAGTACAGATTAATCTGTCTGTAGCTACGTGGAGTCAGAGCTGGCTGCTCGACAGCTCTGAAAAGGTATCAGAGGAACTTAGATGTTCTCTTGAACATGGGTCAGATGGTGAGAAACTTCAGCTAAGAGATGGGGCAGAATTTATGTTTGTAAATGGTGTTACCTAGACTCAAGGTCTGAGTCAGAGAGAAGCAGATGGGAGCGAGTGCTGGGGAAACTCCTTGTTGTGGTAGGAGAAGAGCAAGAGGGGTTCTGCTGACAGGGCACCCAAAAACACAGGGGAGCGAGGACAGAGAGGGAGATCTATGGCTTGGACATATTAGATTGTAGGGATGCATCCTGGATAACAAACTTTGGGATCCATTTTAGATGTAGATGGGGTTTAAAGACCCTTAGGTGTGGCCTTTATCAATAAGGGTGTTTCACTGCCTTTTGCCAGTGCAAATAGCTTTCACCAGCACACTCCAGACCGTACTTACTCATCCAGATTTCAATAACCAGTCAGTAGTCATAACCAGGCTTTTTCTCTGCAAAACCCTCGTGTTTGGAAGAAACTTGTCAGAAACTAAATTTCTATGCATCATTCATTTCTACTTGTTCCAGCACTTGCTTCTGTGGTTTGGTAATTGCTTCCTTGCCCTGCACAGTAAAGTGAAAAGAAGGCAAATATTGCCACCCACAGGTGTACGGGTTTATTGCTGCAATTAATTTTGAGATAGGTTTTGTAATCTTGCAGTTAACTGGAATGTTAATACTAACTTGATAATGACATTTTCCATTAAATTCACCTGCACTTGTGGTCAGAACTGCAGCACCTGTGCTGCTGCCATACTGCTCTGCTAGAGAGCTCACAGGTTTATCATGCAGCTGGCTTATTTCTACTACAAATAATTTGGAAAAAAACCCAAACAAACAGGTTACAAAATAGAAATTAAAAATAAAAAAATCCTCCCATCTCAGCAATGTGAAGATCTGGTGAAAGCATTTTAAATAATGAATGTCATCCACTTTTATTAAAAACATACAGCAGGCACATTGTGGTAGCACAGAGCATATTTGGCCCCATTTTATTTTGCCATTTCTAGCTCAGAGATCCTTCAACTGCAATGACAAGGACTGTAATGATTTAAGAGTTCTTCCTTACAGAATAAGACAAAAGCCATCTGAAAAGTCATCTCAATCTTTAGGTATGACTGGTGCTTGGAGAGTTCTGCTTACAAATAACTGTACTCATTCTCTCATTTCTTTTATCTGTGCTTATTAAGAGTGCTGGAATGGAAACAACATTTTGAATAATTGTTACCTTAACATTAAAATAGGATTCTATGTTTAAGGTAAAAGGGATTAAGGCATATATATTAGCTTATTCAACCTTTCATGCAGAGCCCCAGAACTCCAGAGTGCACAGTCTAGGAGAAAGGCTCGGGATAAGGGTGCACCGCAGGGGAGGAGGCAGTGTTGTCTCTTACACGTGATCTCTCTGACAAGCAACTAAAGTAGGCCACTCATGGAAGATAAAGCCCTGGCACTCTGCATAGATGTATTGTATCTCACGGCTGGATTTAATTTATAGCCCACCTCCTAGCTAGATTCACAAGAGCGAGCACTGAGTTCAGCAGGACGTGATGGCTCTGTGTGCCGTAAATCCTTCTACTATTCTGCTGCACCTCAGACCCCTACGAAAGGTCAGCTTATCTGAATTCACTGGGGTTTTCTATCAGCATGAACTGAGGATGCAGACATAGGTGCCCTTACACAAAAACTTGTAGAAGTCAAAAACACAGAGAAAATGGTAAATACGGGATTTACCCAGTACCATAACTATTTTGCTGAAAAATGGATTAGTCTTAACCAAAATGTATTTACTAGGTGAAACACAGGAGGTATATGCTGCAATTATGCTGGATGTCCACATCAACTGAATAATTTAAGAAAATCAATGAAGGGAATTTTCTACACTGGGGAAAAAAAAAAGAAAAAAAATAACTGTCTCGTCAGAAACATGTTTAGTATGAGAATTCGAAGATAAATTACAACTCCCTGCACTTAATCTTCTGTTGGATGACTTCTGTTATAGTTTTCTCATACACAATTGTAGATATGGCACATACATTCTAAAGTCTAGACCTCAGGACAGTATCAATATCATCTTGTTTTACATATAGCAGTAAGTTTTTGTACATTCATTGCACATTAAATTATTTAGCCTATTTTAACTTATTTACTGTACAGAATACACATCAGCTGGGGCGAAATTCAATGTAAATTAGAGACATGGAATAAAAAACATGAACCTGTTTTATCCTAAGCTCTTCCCTTATTGCACTTTATCAATAAAGTTTGTCAATACTCTTACTTAAAGACTCTGAGCTCTTGAGGAACACTCATGTTAAAAGCTTGCTATCACTACTTGCACCATAGGGGAGAAATTATTTCTAACACCTAACTGCTCTCTGAAGGCCCTGAGCTATCCAGTCTCATGAAAATCAAAAGGCATCATCTACTGTTCTTAAATATTATTTGAAGAAAAAAACCCCAAACTTAGGTATTTAAGTAAATGGGTTAATTTTTTTTCCTCTCATTAAAACCTATATTAAAATACTTTCAACCTTATCTAATTATGCAAGAGATGACACACTTCCCTCTCACAGCCACAGCCCCAGGGGACCAAGCACATGTAGTGTGATGTTGGGAAGTGATGGTGGGTGCTGTAGCTGCAGGCAGTGCTGCGTGCTGCATGGCTCCCAGCTGCAGACACACTCGCCTCCAGCTCACTGGGTATGGACAGGAGTGAATTAAGCAGAACAGTGTGCTGAATCCAGCTTTCCCACTGAAAACCTCTTTGGAAGAGTAATTAATACACAGTAATGGCTCTGTACAAGTATAACAGAGCTGTGCCTTCATTTTGGTCTCTATACATTGGCCAGTCTCTGCTAACAGCAACTCCAGATGTTCAGAGCAGTCACACAGCACTCATGACACAGAAAAACTCAAGTGTTGCAGCTCAGCCAACTCAGGCTGTCCCCCTAAACAAACATGTTTATCTACATTTCTTTTTATGCAGTCATAAGAAGAATAAAGAAAAACCTTATTCAGTTTAAAGATTCAATAATAATCCAATAATAATGCAAGACAGTTTTCCATCAGAAGAGCTGAATTTGTTGTCATACTGTTGCCATCTAGGATTTCACCAAGTAGATGATAACATGACTCATGATAAATAACACCAAAACATTCTCCAGGCAAATTTATGGAAATCCTCACTCACAGGCAAGTGTGATAAAAATGCATCAAGCTGACTTCAGAAAGAGTGAGGGTGAGGGATCTGATCCTCAGTAAACTTACTTTCAAGGCAACAGCTGTCTGGGGGATCATGAGGACACATTATCCAGCAGCATGAGTGCATTGTGCCGACATGAACAACAGCCCGTTTGGTGGCTTTGCTTGACTGGACTGTCACTAAGTGTCAATGCACACTGACTGTTATGTTCATGCCTCCATCCATCATAACCAGCACTGATGCTGGCTCACTAAAGAAAATGTGTTTCACTGGGAAAGTACTGTAGAAAGCAAATGCTGATTCATTGGATGATGTGGGTGGCAATAGAGGCTGTCAAAGCGAGTTTATGACTGGAGAAACTGAAAAAGATTGGTGCATCTGGAGACACATCCCAGCCTCCTGGATCTGGACAGTCGTTCTCCAGGGAATAAAGTTCTCCCTGATGGTCTCCCCATGGGGAACAACAGCACAAGGTCTCCCTTCCTCCATGGCCCCCAACAGAGGTAAGGAGGTGCTACACAAGGCACCACTGTTAAACAGCCCAGACCTCACTGAAAGCAGTTTTACACAAACCTCACACACAAAGCTCTCACCTACTCACAGATTTTCTGCCCTCTGGACACAGCTTGCACCCAAACAACATAAAAACTTCAACCATATGAGTTCATGACTGCCACAGAAGAGAAGATAAATCTGAGTCAAAAATCTGAAACAGTTTAATAAGGTAGCCATAGATTAAATCTCTAAGGATCTTCAGAAAATCCAGCATACCTCTGCCTGAAATTGGGCACTCAGTAATTAAGCATTCACAAATATATCCTATATCCATATTTACAGCTAAAATCTTCATATATCAAAAAAAAACACTGAATTGCAACAGAGGAAGACCAGCCCTTCAGTGTGCCATAATACATTGCAAGCTCCAAGACAAATAGAGGCAAGTACTAAGGGCTGTGCAACAGGGGAAAGCTCACAACACAGAACTGGAGCTTTCCAGCACCTACTGGACATGGTATTATTGCATGTTGGCAAAAGACAACTACTGAGAAAAGTAATCATTAATTCCTTCTAGAAATCTGCAGATGGGTACCATTTCCTTTGGGTTCAATGGAAACAGTACCAAGGAAAAGAAAGAGTTTTAAAAATACATTAAAATACATGAAAGGTTTGATCAGAAGAGGCTGTGAGGCCTGTCCCTGGGACCTAATAACATCCATCACAAGCCTCTGATTTGGAGGAAAGGGAGCAGAGTGACCCACAGGACAGGGGGGCTGGCCAAGCCTCACCAGCACGAGCATGTTCCTAATAGCTGTATCGTAGGAGGTATGGCTGCCAATCTTCCAGCAAGTCTAGAGCTTCCTCCTGCTCCCTCTCTATTATGTGTCAAGTGCCTACACCTTCCAAAGGTTCAGAAGCAGAACTTAAAAAAAAAAAAGTCCTACTTTGCTTTCCATATATTTAGAGCTAAATCCCCTTCAGCTAAGCCACTGTTTTCCGAGAGTTCCTTTCCCTGGCAGCCTTGCTTTGAAACATCTCCTCCCTCTCCTGCCACACGCTCCCAGCCACCCACAGGCTGCTCTCAGCTGTTTCTTCAGGTGTGCACTGAACTGAACTAGGCAACAGATTAAAGACAGGGATTTAAAAGTGACCACAACTTCCAGCAGTTTATTTTTCAGTCAGAGGAACTCCAAGCAAAGCTCAGAACCAGAGGCATGCCACAGGGTTACCAACAAGCACATGGGAAGGAGAACTCCATGACCTGCCACAGCCTTCAAAGCAGAAGCTTGCAGAATTACATCCAACAAAGACCCAGCAGGACACCATAACCACATCACGCAAAGATTAGCTGTGGGGCATTCTGCACCACAGGGATCCTACCCTGGACCCACACCAACTGTACAGGGAACCAGGCATTCTTTGCAGCAGCAAGGAAAACCTGCAAAAATACGCTACTGATAGACTTTCCTAAACTGAAAGAGAATTACAAGCTTATTCACTCCACTGGAATATCAAAAATGAAACCCGGTCAGTGCTCCAATGACAAACAGATACATACCTTGGCAGGTGTCCAGTGAGTGTGCAGCTTGGACTCACCTATGAAGAACTCATGATAGAAATCTTCAAGCATAAATTCCTTTTTCAATTAGTAATAAACCAGGAAAGTGATATTTATGGGGGAAAAAAATATCATAAAGTTCTCTTCTGCAAACACAGTTTGCCATGGCATGGATGGGACAACATAAACCATGCTACACAAGTCTTCAGTCTGCTCCATCTGCCAAGTCCACATAGCAGCTCCCAGAAGCACGAAGACAGTCACTAGTAGCAAAGGCTGACAACACAAAGGTAATAGGCCAGAAGTAAATACTCAGAGCACGTTGTAGGGGCTCTTTGCTTCACCCAGCCTGTGAGAGCACTCGCACCAGGGCACATGGCAATGAGTTAAGCATCCATCCACATTCCTTCTTTAAGGGACACCTATATATGCTTAAATAACACCAGTTTACCTACTACCTCTTGGTAAGAACTCCGAGTTCACTACAGCAGCTGACTTGGCTTCCTTCTTTATGAGCTGCACATGAGTTCAATATTGCTCACGTGCTCTCTCCCTTTCCTCCTGCAAGGCAGGGTTTGGCCCTGAGCAGGTTCAGCTGTGCTTGCCCCACCTCACCTGAGACACACAGCAGCACAGCCAGGAGGAGACCAAACTGAAATGTGTCTCATACTCTCCAGGAGGATATCTAAGCATTTCTTTGCAGGAGTCAGGGCAGACTGGAGGAAGAGCCTGACCTTACTCGATTAAAATCAATAGAAGTCTCTGCACAAGCTGCCCTGCATGAAAAATTAGGTCAAAGGCTCAGCCTTAAAAATCATTGGGATGCAAAACTACAATTTGGCTCCCAACTACAGTCAAAGTTGAAATTACAGCAAATTTAAGTAGAATGAGCAAGAGACATAAAACTCTTTCAGCTGTCTCCTCTCCTTTTTCCCCACCACCATGCAGAGCAGAGGCAGGGAGCAGCAGAGCTGGTTGCACTGGCCTTGCGTTTTTGAGAGGTTAGAGGAACCTCCAGATGAATTGTGCTTAAAACCAGTACAAAGAAAGCCACAGTCATCATTTACCGCTTGCAGCTCCTTCGTGTTTTTAACCTAAGCTCTGGAAAACAAAATATATTAGAAATTTCATATTGTGGAGAATACTTTCTGTCTTAGCTCATACCTCCTGGAAAAATGTGCTGTTACAGCTCAGGAACATGACTGCTTTCTTCTCACGTTGATGGTTGAAGCTGATAATACTGTGGAAAAGATTAAGGCTCAATTTTCCCTTCTTCAGGAGGTCACTGATGGATTTAGTCAGTGTTGAGTCAGTGTTGAGATGAGACACCTGTGACAGTACATTGAGGAGATGCAAGAGCTGACACATTAATTAAAATCTTACACTTTGTTTTGGAATTTGGTTTGGAGCTTTGCTCAGCTTTGACTCAGATACAGTTCCTTGGTACTTCAGTGAGCCCAAAGAAAGAGTTTCTGAAAGACTTCTGTGCACTCTCTGTGCTGAAAGCATTGGAAGAAAGGTTGTAGAGCCCAAAGACCGCGAGATTCCCCACCCCTGGAAGGGTTTTCAGGGAGGGAATAGAAACTCTTGTCAGGACAAGAGTGACATATCTGCCCATTGGACTCTACACTCCAAGAGATGTGCTCCCTCCCAAGACCCCACTCCAACACAGCAAAGAACAGCTGCTGTGCTTATTGCAGAAACTAACACTGCCTTGAGTTCATCAGCATCGAGACGACTGGTGCTGTCAGGGGGCACCTTCATATAAAACCAGGCTGGGGATTCAGGCCATGTTCTCATGCTCTTTCCCAGCAAGAGACAATATTCAGGCACAGATAGATGCACCCTTGATAAATGCATGGCTACAGAGGATAATTTTGACCTCCTTGATCATAAGGTGAGGTATACTGAGCTGGTGTACACTTCCTAAAAAAATGAAAGAAATCTCTGCCTATCGCTGCTTTAGTGAAGGGGCTAGCAATAATGAAGTGTGATAACAAGGAAGAGAAGTCTACAGGCAGCTAAAAATGATGGTGGACTCAGCAAGAACCTACAAATCTGTCAGATAAATTTGTCCCTAATAGGAATAAGAAGGGAGTAAATAGCCTGTCCCACCAAGCATCCTTGATGTCTGTGTACTAATGCAAGAATTAATAAACAACCAAAATTCTGATTACATCAGGAAAACAGAGGGTGGCATTTCAAATAGGAGAGGTACAGTGCTTGGATGTGTGTTTTCCAATTAGCTAGCCCTGTTAACAAAAAGGCTGAAGAAACTTCGGGATCATTAGTGGTTGCTTTGGAGCAGGAGGATGAACCAGATGGCCTCTTCACTTTTCTGTCAGTGACTAACAGTTGTTTAGGGTCTGGACTGAGACACTGTGCATTTGCAGCTAGGTAGATTGTGCTCCTGGAGAGAAGGTGAAGGTGTCAAGGAGGCTAAGAACTGCTGTACGTATACAGCCTGCTGTTAGATTGTCCCCTACATGGCACCTTATGGTTGAGAAATAACATTCAAACGGAGAAAATACTATTATTTCCAGCAGATACCTGCAGTTGTTCAGCAAAATCCCAAAGAAATGTCTTTTCCAAACTTCTGAGTAAGAGCAGAAATACAAAAAAAAAAAAAAAAAATCATTAATAAAACACTTAAGGGAAGCTTACTTTGATTTTTTTGACAGACAGATATGAGGCTAGATTCCTTAAAACTGTTGTGGAGATTTTTGAAAATTCAGCTTCAATTCAGTTGCAACCATTTCTTCCTCTAGTAATCAAGGATTTATTGGATAGTGCTCAACACATCCAAAAAGAAAACGGTACAAAAAGCCCACAGCTTTGGGGCACAGCATGGTTTTTATGGCATTTACACACAGAGACATTTGTTTCAGCATTTCTTTCAATTTGAGAACACTTAAACTCTAGGCTGAGGCCTGGGGATGTTCAGTGCCATCGTTGTCACTTCTGTTTATGCTTGCCATTCATACAATAGTCTCAAATCTTACTACCTTTGCTTTCCCTTTTATGAGTTTGAATGTCATTTTTTTAATAAATATCTTCCTGTTCTTGTATAAAACACAATTAAAGATTTCTGATATGCCTTAGATAAAGCAGCCATTACTTTTTATCATGACCCTTCCTTTCCAAAGCAAGTGTGGCTGATCTTTCCAGAGCGAGCATGTCTCATCTTTCCAATCTCTTTATGGGAGTGCATTATCATGACCCAATTATTCTTGAAAAAGATAGCTGGGAAATTTCTATCAGGATGGTTTGCTCACAGAAAACGCAGTTATCACAAAAGCAGGAGAGCTTTGGTATCACTCAGGATGGTTTTCTGTTAAGAAACTTCAAATCAAATATTTCCTTGTCAATCAGCTTGATGAGATCTTGTTTGTTGCCCTGTTCTGTTCCTGACTGGATAAATGCAGCACTGCATCAACCCAAGGTGTGTGGGTGATGCACGGGAACTGTAGGTCATGTATTGCCTTTCAAAAGGGCAGACTACTGTTGTAGTTTACATTTTCTGACTTTTACTTTGAATTCCCCAGATAACCAAAAGTAAATCTCATTTAATTTCTTGAAGCAAAATGAAGAGAAATCTGTGTTGTTCATCCCCACACTTTTGCACCATGCTAAATGTTCCAACAGGAGAATGGGACCCAATCCCACTGGGCTGCTCCAGGTAAGCAAGGTGTCTGACGCTGACAGGTTGTCTGCTTCGACACAAGGGTTTACTAGATCTCAGCAGAGCTTTGGCTAACTCTATCTGCTAGGAGATCTTCGAAAGACTTCCACAGTGCAGTGAGTAAATTTGGGATTACAGCAGGGATGTTTCTCTATTCTGACTTCAAGCTAGTTGTGTTGCAAAAAAAAATCCAATAAAAGGCACAAACAGACAGTGTTCACAAGTCATATAATGCCTATCAAACCACTGCGACACTAATGAAACTGCCTCCTGGAGAGACCAGAAAGTTGGACATAAACCTGGCCAACCTCAAAACAATACCAGGGTGTTTTAAAGATAAATTTTCCCATTTACAATCCAGCAGCATAGCCTTCTGCAAGAGATTCAGCTCCACAACTCACCCCAGGGACCGACATGGTAAGCTCTCTATCCATGAAAAATGAACGTACGTCTTACCCGGATCGAACGCCGACTGACCACGCACTTGGCTGAAATGGGATTTCTTTTTATAACTGTGGAACAGCTTAAGGGGGAAGAAAAAGAAGAAGGAACCCAATGCTGTCACTTTGGAAAGCTTTTATTGTAATCAACCTTACAATGCTTTTTGTTATACAGTATAAAGAATGTTTAATCTCTCTTGGCTGGCACATTCCCTCCAGGGTTTTACTGCTTAAAGTGGGAGCTTTGGCTTTGACCGTGACAAAATAGTGTGAAACCCCATTGAGAGGCACCACTTTTACTCTGAATTTATTTGGGAAGTTCTGAAGAATCAATGACTTCATGAGCTGTGGAAAAAAAAAAAAAATAGGACTCCTTTTGAAAAGGGATCATATATTTCCTATATGTTTTGCTTCCCAGGAATACAGCTGTCTCTAGAATGTGTTTCATTTTGCTGTTGCAAATCCTTGCACAGTTTGTGGTTTGAATGATTTTTTTTAAAAAATTATGAGCTAAGTTTTGTATAACACTTGTTCTTCATGAAATTTCCACAAATGCTTTCTGGATGTGCAGTCTCAAGGCGTTCCAGGTAGGAAGGGAGGAGGCAACAGAGGTTTTGGAGCAAAGCCACTGGTGTACCACTCAGAAGGGCTGAGCTGTTTGTAGAACTGAAACTTCAGCTTTTCCTTTTTTTTTTTTTTTTTTCACATTGGTTAAAGGGAAATGAGACAGTTTGTGCATGGTGAGCTCTGGCCTGAATATTTTCTAAAGCTTAGGCCAAATTCAACCTCTGAGTTTTGAGAAAGGTTATTAGAAAGTTACAATGCAAGAAATTCCTCTGGACTTCTAAATTTTTTGCCAGGCCAACAGACTGACAGGTGGAAAGTTCCCAAGAGGATTTAGTTCTATTCCCAGAGAGCCAAACAACATGTTCCATCTGGATCACTTCGTTGCAATTGGGAGAAGTAAACAGCAAAGAAGTGTAGCTCTCAATTCAAGCGAGCACAGGATGAAGCTTCACATAGGGAGCACTGTGTGTGTCCTGCACCAGGAAAGGACTGTCATCTTCACAAGACTGTCCTGCAGCTCAGAGAGAGACTGTGCCACTTGCCTGCTTTTTGTGGGTGAGTCCTGCACTGTGTATCTGACAGCCCAGTGGCTGAAAGGTTTTGGCATACTCTAATCAGGAAACATTTCTGCATGTGTCACATACAGTGTGTCAAAGCCAAGAATGCAATTTTCTAGCAGTGTACAATGAAGAAATAGGTCATAAAATAGGTCAACAATAAATCCCCTGTGCTGACTAGTTTCTCCTTCAGTTTTTTGATCAGTCTTGATTGAGACTCTTACGGATGAAAGAAGAATGGATAAGAAATGGACGTAAGAGAGACCTTGTTGGATAATCTCTCATTTCTCTGATAGGTGCTAGATAGTAAATAATCCATTTTAGAGAAGCTCTGGGGGGCTGCTAGGGATGTTTCTCAGTCTTGTGTTAGATATAAATGCTGAAGGCATGTCATATTTATGCTGCTGCTCTGTTTGTAACCTTCCATTTGATAGATAATTACTCATAAGCGTGTTCTACAGATGCCCCAGGGATCCATCTGCACACATCTGACTGAGACTAGATGGTCTTGGATGGGTTCAGAAGATACCAGAACTGTGTAAAAAGCAGTGGAGTTAGGGGACACTTAGTAATTTAATTTTGCAGTCTCTGGATAGAAAACAATAAAGCAATGATAATAGGGCTATAAAGGAATGACAGTTCCTTCGGAAACCAAACAATTGAAAAGGTATGGAAAAGCAGGGAGCTGGCTAAGGGAGGACAGTCAGCCCACCCTTCAGCTCCAAGACAGCATCACCTATGGCCACAGCGGGCCTGAGGCACGCTTGCTCAACCTATAAAAAACACCCCCATCCCCTTAACGATACATCCCAGGGCTTCACTACCTTTTCCACTGGACAGTATATTTTCCTTTACAGCCATCCTCAGTCTGCATTGTTCCAACTGACGTCCACTGTTTTTTGCCTGTCCCCTATGGAGGTGGTGACCACGTTACTTACTGCAGAAATTAAACGGAGCTCTGCTGTGGCAGAGGCAGACTGCAGCCTCCTCAGCAGATGGGCTACCCTGGCAGAGCCTGCAGAGAGCACAGGGAGGGAGAGTGGTGAAGTGAGACATGTAAGGTGTGTGGAGGTGGGAGTAGAGAGCATATGATCATCTATTTTAACTGACTGGAGACAACTAGAGAAAGAAATAATCCCCCAAATCATCCAGGATAAGTTAGGGCACTACACTGCTTTCTCTGAAATTAATAGTGAAGCTTGCAATTAATTCAACACAAAGATTTTTGCACTGACTATCATTTCTCTGCTGCTAGAGAGAATTGCTCTGCAGTTTTCTGGAGAAGAAAAACTCCATAGCTGAGACAAAGCACATAGGTGGGCAGCCAGATGTGATACAGCTACAGGGAGCCAGCACAGGGAAAATAAGAACCACCTCATGCAGGACTTAGAAATGGAATAAACAGGTTATTTTTACAAGCTGGAAATGAACATGTAACTCCAGGGATGAGGAAGAATGCAGCGAGTAACAGTGCTTGCAGCTCAGCATATTCCATTGCTATTATAAAAAAAAAAAGGCAATGAAAGCAGATAGGAATAGCACAACCAAAGCACCTCAGAGTTTTATTTAACCATGGGAGAAGTATTTTGAGAAGCAGAGAAGGCAGCACTGTGGTATCTGTAGTTATGTATTCTGCCTTCTGCACACTCCTCAGTAATGGGAGATGTGACCCTGTAATCTGCTGCAGAAGTGCTGGGCATTTTATGCTGCCATTAAGATGCAGAATGAGAGCTGCTCTTGTTCTCTCATGGACACTTATACAATTTTTCTTTCTTTGCAGTTTTGGCCAACCCACACTAACAGTCAATTGTATTGGAGTTTTCTTTGTCCCTCAGGATGGAAAAGTTGGACGGATTCCTCCGAGAAGAGAGCCAGGTATTAATTATCACAAGGTGGATTTGCTAAGTACCGGTTGGCTCAGCTCTTTTCCTTCATTTTTCAGCCTGCACTAAGTCCTTGAATCTGTTGCAGCTTATCCCATTGCATTGAATAGCCCATCGTTCAATATTATTAAGCATGGCCAAAAGGATTCTTAATATTAAAAATAAGGCAGCAAAAATTGAATGATCACTTGAGAAAGCATTTCTTCACTTGTGTTTTATGATCTGCAACAGAAAATTTTGCAATGAACCACAGCTCTTTGTCACTTGGAACAGTTCTAATATTGTTGCTGTTGTACTTTTCCAGTACAGTGAAATCACTGGGATTGCCCTTGAAGCATCTAAACAGATCAGGTCAGGGGATCAGATCTTCTGCAAGGGTAAAGTACTATCTCTGCACCAATTTTATTACATCCAGCGTACCAATCCAATCCTACAGTCATACTGGTAGGAATACCTTTCCTGCGATACGTGAATACCTCCTGATGGACACTGGATGGCCAGTGTGCTGGAGACTGGCAGTCAGGAGCGCAAGCACATGTACTATGATGCTGGCAGTTGGTACTAGTTTTGGTTTCTAAATCAGAAAATTAGAGAATCATTTGGCTTTTCCCATCCTCTTGTCAAGAAACATCACTTTTGTTTTTGAATACATGGAAGTTCAAATGAGCACACACCACCCTGAGAAGACCCAAGCCTTTCTCCCCAGACTAGACCTCAGTGAAAAATAACCTGTAAGGTCAGAAGCAGAGAGGCAAGCACTGGGGGAGCTGGGTCCTCTCAGCCCTCTGAAGGACTCCTCAATGTTGAGCCTAGGGAAGTTGTCTCTCCTGACAAGCAGAGGCAGCAGGCTGCATCACTGCACCCTCTCCCAGCCACACTCAAGCGCTGGCAGTTGAAAATTACTATCCCAAAAATAAGACAAGATGTCATTAAGCCTCACACGCACTTGCTCTTCAGATTCATACCATCAATTATTCCACTTGCCTGTAATGGCTTCAGACTCTTTTATCTTCCCCTCAGTGGATTTCTCTGCTGCTTTGCATTTAAATTCACCTTGTCTTCATAAAAGCACAGTCGAACTGTAAGCAGTAAATGAGCCAGACAAAAACAAGCATGCTGTTGTTTTCTTGGCCTTCTTTGTAGTCCCAAGCAAAGGATGTTTCTATACCCCTTTGAGAAAGCCATCCCACTCTGCCCAAGCTGAATAACTATTTGAAAACAAACGGGTAGGATTGTACCAGCCACCTACTCCTCAGCCTTAGAAACAGTAGGAAAATCCCACCTATGCACAAATATTTGTTACAATGAGAATTCTGAAAATAAAGCAGGCTGGAACATTCCCTATCAGGCCAGGCTGCAGTATTCAGCTTTCTTATACCAGCTACTGTCTATTTGATATGCTTCATACTCTCTTCATTAATGGGATGAAAGGTTTTATGGGATAACAACCTAGTTCCAGTGAGCAAGTGTATTTATGAGACAAAAGGCCAAGTCATTTGTCCTTGCAGAAGGAGCCCTGAGACTGTAGTGACTGGCACTGGTCGAGGGTAGATAAATCATGAGCAAAACTTCTGTCCCATAGAACGTGGTTCCATCTGTGCATTGCTGAGGACACAGGGGTTCTCACTGCTGGAAAGCTGAGAGAGTAGAAATCATCTTGGTGACAACACTGCTACGGGAGAAAAGTAGGACAGCCACTGGCTTCACTCAAATATTGAAGATGCTGTAATTAGTTACTGCCATGTTAACTAGTCCCTAATGTATTTTCTCATCTGAATCAAGGTTTGGTTGAAAAGTTGCAACCTGAAATTGTGGTCATTGCATTATTACCAGAATTTACTGGTTTTCCCCCTCTTCAGACAGTAGACAGATTGCAATCGCTTCCTAAAACATTCCTCAGATGAGCAGCAGTGGCAAACATTCTTCTCATCTCAGAAAATCCCAAAGCATGTTGCAAACCACCTGGACTAAAAAGACAGATGAGTCTTCCTTGGTTCTGGTAGGAGCCATGCAATAACCCTTCTCATCAGAGACAAGGCATGCTAAGGACAATAATCATACCTGGCTTTCCACCCCAGCTAACCCATACTATTAACCTTTTTCCAGTTGACACAATCCATACACAAAGGCCTACCATGAAAGCAAAAAAAGCATACTGATCAAATATTATCACATAGTGGTATCAACATATCACATTGTAAAGCCCTAACCTGTGTACTGTAAAAAAATCTGGTATTCAAAACACCATCACGAGGAAGCTGTTGACTCTACTGGTAGGCACTGTAAGACAAAAGCAAGCAAACATTTGTAGTAAGAACCTGTACTTGTGGCAGGTAGAATCAAATGGGCAGTACAGAAAGTATCTGTTTTAGACTCAGACTGTGGGTTGAAGTTAAAGCTCTAACAGTGATTTCCTAGTTGAATGACAGGTTCTTACACGGGAGCATTTACTACAAAAACCAAAGACTGTTATGCAAATCAGTGAGTGTAACACAGTTTGAATTATGGCTGCAAGAGAAAGTCCTTGGTTTCTATCACCTCCTAAATCAATGCCAATTCAACCAAGACATGAAAGAGTTAGTATTGGTCCAAAAATTCTCACTGCTGTGGTGTTCTGCCCTGAAACACACCTCTTCCAGTAGTCTGTGGTGTGCAAAGAGGACCACCCTTTCCCCAGCACACACGGCCTTTGGAGCTCCTTTTAGACAGCCTCACAGAGCCTAGGTGAAAAATATCTCTTCAGATGATGGAAGACAGGTTAATAACTTTCAGGGGATCTACTTTCAGAAGGAGAGTCATAGCTACAACAGAAAGACAGAGAAAGAAGAGATGCAAAGTGGAGTCACACCAAATGTTTCTGCTGATCTGCCCCAGGGCAACACTGAAAGGCAATGTCCATGCCCAGCACAGCAAAGGAAGAGCCCTTCATGAGGCATGAACAGCCTGTGGATTTTGCTGGCAGAAGCTTTGAGAGATACAAAGTCATTCTGTACATGGGTAGTGAGAATTGCACAGCTACCTTAGGTAGGGTAGATATAAACTTACCAAGGCACTTGTTAGATCAGGCAATATTTACTAACATGTATTTTTTAAAAATTTTCTAGTCTACAGATATTTTGTGCAGACACCACTGTCTAACTGGAACCTTCTACCTGAAAAGTCTTCTGTAGCATCTCTCAGAATTATGATATGTTAGATTGGCATAACAAAAAAGTAATAATCGTTCAGGAGCAATTTCTTTCCTGTGGCTGTACACTGGCAAACACTCATTTCCATACCACCTACAGATATGTGTATATCTTTGTTCTAATACTGAGGAAAGATTGTGTTCTTTCAATATAAGCAATCCTTGGCTTGAATTTTTAGCTGAAACAATGCTAAAGAAGCAAACATATTGGAGTTTCTGTCTGCACCACTGGGACTATGCAGGAAAGTAAACTCTATTACAGCAGCAGTGTTACCAAAGAAAAGCTAAATCTCCTCATTAAATCTTGGTGGTTGTTATTTTCATGAAGAAAGACTCTCTACTGCAGGCAAAATTATGGAGAAGTATGCAAAGGAGCAGTGAAGGATTGTAGATGGAGGCTGGGTGCACAACTGCACTGTCTGCCAGGCAGAAGGAGCTCCCCACCACAGCCCCTGCCTGGGCACACTTACACTGCCCATCTGACAGCACCAGGTACAGCCAGGGCTGCCTCTGCACCAATGGATTTTAGCCATTGTCTACATTTATCCTGTACCTGGGGCTAAACTGTAGCTGTTGTACCACCTGCTGCTGGCCCCTCCCAGCTGAGAAGGGGAATTGGGGAAAAGGGAGAAGCCCCGTGGGTTGAAGTAGAAACAGATTTAATGAAATAACAAAATTAATACAAATATCAACACAAGTATGCAAGCTTATACTCAGCCTGGTCCTCGGGAGCAGCAGAAGGAATATGAGGCCAACTTGGAGCAGCCCTAAGGAAAAAGAAGCTCACTAAACTCCCTCCTTTTATAGTAAGTTTGATGTCAGTGGGATGGGACACACCTGTGGGGCAGCTGCCCTGACTGAATCTCCCAGCTGACTCGGGGCTACTCATGGCTGCCTGCATGGCTGGCCCATGGGGCTGTGCCTGGGAAACCAGGACAGCCATCAACTCCAACATGGGGCATTTGTATGCAATCTAGCATTCCCACATTTTACCTTAAAAAAAAATAGACAAACAACAACAAACAAACAAAAAAAGCCAAAAACAAACAAACAAAAAACTCCAACAACAACAACAACAACAAAAAAAACCCAACCAAAAAAACCCCACACCCACACGTACATTTTCCTCCTGCATAGGCTAACATCTGTTTGGACAGCAAAAATTCATTCAGGAAGGCTTCATTTGATGAGGATATATGCCAAAGCTCACCTTTACAGAACAGTGTCCAAAATTTGAGCAGCTGAATTAGAACTAAAACAATTAAGAGTACACTCCAGTGGAAATGACACTGAACCCAAATTTGTGTATTCATTTTTAATTATTCTTTGCATCCTTGAGCAAAATACTCAAGCCTGGATTCAGCAGAGCATCTAACCACCTAAGTACCACTTGTAAATCCTACAAGACTGGAGGTGCAGTGCTTAAATAGAGCCCTTGTTGCTCTCTCTGCCCCTTTTACAAGTCTGCCATCTGATAAAATGGATATAAAATTAGTCATGATTTCCTACTGTCTTATCTGTTTGGGGAGGAAGGGGAAAAACAGAAAAGAGGAAGACTGGATGAGGTACAAGACAAACTATTGTGACATAAGGGTGATTATCTTAAATATTTTTATTTTCTTTCTTAGAATATTATCTTGTGGGGATGCTGTTTGAAAGGAGTTTAAGAAGATTCCAGTGATTATGTTAAAAGTATGTTGAAGTAATCTAAATGGTTGGTAAAATGTTGACTGGAAGATAAATATGTTTATTTTATATTAAACTAGATATTAAAATTGCTTTTTCGGTACTTCAAATGCAAGAAACTGCCTAGTGCTTTTACTGGCACTCTTAAGATATGTTAATAAGGCCTTTTTCCTGCTACATTTTAAATGGAAGATAGGCAGTACAAACAAAACTGCAGACTGATTTCTTTATTCTGACGGGTTATCCAGCTGTGCTCCCACTGATCAGAGAGACTTTTGTTTACATATTCTGCATAAAGTTCTCCAGCAAATTTCGAATGAACTCATGCCAGGATCCAAAATTCAGTATGGACAATGAGAGCTCTTCCTGGCACCTACTCCCCCCTCTCTAAGCCAGCTGAGGCATCCTCATTCAAACACCCGCAATAGGAGAGTTTATCAGTTAGGAGTTCAGTAAAGGATTTTTTAAAAATGATTTTGTCAATACTGTAGGCTAGATTTTTATCTCAATTCAGATGGTATGAACCTAACTCTTTTATCAGAGGCATTAACCTCCAATCAGGACCTGTGATCACTGCCCAGCCAGGCTGGAAGGAACAAAACTTCTGTACCTTGATGCAGACATTTGTGCCACATGTCTGTCTTTAGCTTTTGAGACAGTGGAAAAAAAAGGTAAACCTGGGATCAGGTTTACTGAAAGCTCACTTCAAAGCCAGCTTTTGATTTATGCTGAACTATTTTAAATAAATCCCCCCCAATGTACCTACAAGTCCCCTTGTACCTACGCAAGCTCAATTGCCAGAATATTTAGCTATGTGTATGACAGAAGGCACAATCATCACTATGCCTTTAATTCTTAAAATAAACTACTAGGAAAGCATTAACGTTTTTGCAAAATAAGTTGGATTGGGGGTTGTTTGGTTGCTTTTTTCTGAGAGCAGGCTGGATTGACTACAAAAATGAAAGCAAGTTAAAAGTACGAAGTCTATAAAAAATCTAGTGTTCCAAGGAGCAAGCACATGCACCTAGGAAAGCTTTGTTGATTGTTGCTAATATCTATGATAATTAAGCTAAAAATACCCACAAAGAAATAGAATTTGCAGAGATGACTCTATTGTCTTAAGCAAATAATGAAGCAAGGAACAGTTAAATCGATCCCATGACTCCCATTTCAATAATAAAGCAGCAACAACTGTTAATCTATAGCACTCAGTTTAAATTACAAACGTAACACTGACTGGGCAATTTCATTAGAGGGAATGTAGCTAGGAGAGAAATGTCGGCAGGGGAAAACAGTCGTCCCCACTGAAATCAAACCACCCTGAGATTCTCTCGCTGCTCAGAAGCACAACCAGTTCTGCCAAATACCAGGTACATCTGCAGGAAGCCTTCGGTGTCCGCCCAATTCCCTTTTATTTTACCTTTTTTTTTCCCCCTCTTTTTATTCTTGTCCCTGAAAACAACACACGATCTGAAAGCCAACCAAACTCACCCACAGATACCAGCACTGCCTGGAAGAGACAGTTCTCTTTTTAAATTAGATCCTTTCAGACACTTGCACAAATCCATAGATATCACAGGGCCTGTAGAGCTGGAGCCAATGAACATCCACAGAGAGATGCTGTTGGTGAAGGAAGGAAAGGCTTTCACCATCACTGCTGGCAGCTGTGTGGAGCTTCTGGTGTAAGAACTTTCTGTTCTCACTGAAGGTAGCAGGCAGGACTATAAATATCCACAAGGAACATATTTACTGAAGGACTGAGTGCCATACTAACAGCCATTTTTTATGGGAGGACCATATTTCACAGGTACTAGCAACTTTCTGAAATAAAATCAGAGAGTCAGAGAGTAATTGAGGTGCAAAGGGACCTCTAAAGGCCTCCAGTCCAAACCCCTGCTCAAAGCTGGGACAACTTCAATGCTAAGCAAGGTTGCTGAGGGCCTTGGCCAGCTCAGTTCTGACAAATTTCAAGGATGGAGAGCCACAGCCTGTCCAGGGAATCTGTTCCTGTGCTATATAACCCTTATTCTGATTATTTTTTTCCATATATCAAAGGATGGAATTTCCCTTGGTGCAATGCATAACCACTGCCTGGGCATCTCGTAGCATGCTGCTGCAGAGAGCCTAGCAATCCCCTTTTGTTAGTGCGAGACAGCAACTCAGTGCCCCCTTAGTTTACCATCTCCATGCTAAACCTTACCTTCTCCAGCACTCTTAGCCTCTCCTGATATACCGTGTGCTCCACACTCCTGAACATCCCATTGACCCTCTGCTGGACTTGCTCCCAGTTGTTGACCTCTCTCTGGCACTGGGGTACACCCAAACCACAATTTTCTAATGGAGATGCGACCTCACAAGTTCTCAGTTGAGGGGAATGATTGATCTGTTGGCTACACTCTTACCTGAATGCAGTCAGGCTTCATGACCTTAAACACACTGCTCATATTCAACGTATGGTGTCCACCAGGACCCTTAGGTCCTTTCTGCAGGGCTTCCCCCAGCCAGTCAGTCCCCAGCCCATATTGCTGATGTGTCCCAGAGGCAGGAATTGCTGTGTTTGCCCTCACTGAATATCATGAGGTTCTTGATGGCCTGTTCCTCAAGCTTGTCAAGGTCCTTGCCTATCTTTGAAAACAGATCCTAGAAGTTTTGATAATATCTTCTGTGTGCCTTCCTGAAAAAAAAGGAGTAAATGGCTCATAAGATTTCTGTGTAGATATAGATAGATAGATATATAGATATATATATACAAACTCCCAGGTGTCACTAACACTCTACGTTCTTTACAATGGTAATAAAGGACATGAAAAACCCAAATCCCAGCTGGTATCAACAAGAGGTTTTACTGACTTCAATGACCTTGAAAGTAGTCCAGTCATGTCAGTGCAACAGCAGGAATCAGGATGTCAGCATTAGTGCTGGAATGGAGTTGTTTTAACGTGACTTTACTGAAAAGGAAGATTCAGCTGCTGCTTGAGAGGAGGGGCTTGAAATCTATCACCAGTACCCTGTTTAAAATTCTGTTAGCAAAATTTATGACACACACCGGAGTCACATTTTTCCTCAGGTAAGAATATTTCTTCCAGCCATTCATTTCGCATTTCACAAGACACTTCTGCAGATGCAATGAGCTATATCACCCTATTTCTGCTTATATAGCATCCTGAGATCTAGGCACTTCAAAACCTGCGTGTATTGTGATGACTGTACAGAATATCTCAATGAAAGCCTACTTCTGCATCCTTAATAACTCATCTGCATCCAAGCAGAAATACTCATTGCAGCATTTGCAAAGGCTGTTCTAAGTCATGGGTTGGGTGTTCACAAAACCTAACCTCCTGTGCCTAGATTCTTGTAAGAATTCACCCTATACATGGGATCTCCTTTATCCCAGGAGTTTTGTAAAACATTGCCTCTCCCTAAGGAAATGCCCATTTTCCCCCTCCCTTCCTGAAATAACATATGCATTTTACAAGTACACCATGACTGTGATGCTTTAATTTTGTTATAATACTCAGGGAATAATTAGTTCTGTATCTTCTGAAGAAGAACAAATGTATGCATTCAAAAATAAAATATTTATTTTCCAAAGAGCCATCACAACTTTTTTGTGAGTGCTTGTCTTCATTATGTGTGGAAAATTAAATGCACTCTGAATAATCATTCTTCTGGTATAATAAAGGATTATGCATGACAAGGGAAAAGTGACTCTGTTTAGTGGGGAAAAAAAAACCAAACACCCTTCTCATGAAATTTTAGTTCATATTGCAATATGCTCAGGTCTTATCAAATATAACAAATTAGGACTTTTTTTACTGTATTGAGACACACCAATTGCTCAGGAGGTACAAGACTAACCTAGGTTACAGATTTGAGGGAAACCTGGGGTGGTACCAAATGTCAGGTACTATGTGAAACATATGCAGTCAGAAGTATTCCCTTCCCAGGTGCTAACACAGATTTGATTGAGTGGGAACCTAACAAGTTAAGGATTGCACAGTGCCTCTGTGCCATACGCACAAGGAGCCTTTCCAGGAGCAGGGAACAGCCACGCTGTCAGGTTTTGTTCCTCAGACAGACACCAGGGAATACTTTTCTAGCACTACATCTTCTGCCTTGATCTTACAGAGTTAAGATGTCCCATGTCCTCCTTACCTTTCACTGCCCAGCTCTGGATTTGATAACTTTCATGATGAAAAGAGAGCACATGCAAAGGCTCTTTAATCTAAACTGTTCCAGGCTAGCTTATAACTAGAAGCTAGACCCTCCTCCTACACACTCCAGCAGTGATTTCCTGGAAGAACAGGCAAATATTGAAAATTAGACATGAGATAAATTGGTGAAATAACTGCTCTTCAGCTAAGAACTGCCTTTGCCCAGACAGCTCATAGAAACAAACCTGGCGTAGTTTGTGCTCGTATCACTTTGTCCCTGAACAGATACAAACCTGCAACCACAGGATGCTGTGCAGCAGCCATTCTCCCTCCCTCAGACTGAATAGAAAACACCTATTTTTTGGCTGACATCTTTAACACTGAGCAGTAGATACTTTCAAATAACCTTTCTGGCCAGCTCCCTTCATCAGGCAGTTCCTTTCTGCCTCTGGGTCCTGCAGAGTATATCTGTGATGAAGGAATCGAGCTGCACCATGACTGTCCCAGAATATTTCTATTATCCCTCTGTCAGTAATAAAATGAATAACAGAAATAATGTGGTATGTTCTATTAATTACCTTCTACTAAAAGGCAAGGAATGGTTTGAACAGTGTGTTGAACAGCTTGGTACTTTTTCCACATCAGGATAGGTTTTTTTATCTCAGGGCTTTCTTTTAGGAAGAAAACAGAAAGATAGCACCAGATCTGAAAGCCTTAATTGACAGAATAATTGTAATAAGACTAGATATAGGATTATGTTCAAGATAATAGCATCTTTTGATTTCCTTGTAACCAAATACTGCTACCACCAACACACTGATGATGACTGGACTCTTTAGAACAGAGGTTTCACCCTCCTCTTAGAGGCACTACCATCATGCTTAAATTCCTTTTCAGCAGGTGGATGTAGTTGTGACACATTTATGCATCCTCTTCACCTCCACATGCTGTCTCGAGACTGCAAACTGTCCCCTGAGCTGGGCTGTTCTGCCAAAGGGATGCATCATGGTTCCTCTTGGACAACGGCACCCACTTAGCTGTTACCTACAGCCCTATGCATGCACATGTGAGTTATCTGATGTCTGCACAGCACTTGAATCTGTCAGAAAAGTTGTACAAATTAATTAGAATTATAATTAGCAGGCAGCTGAATTTCTTTAGCAAACTCTGAAAATTCTGCTTGCAATAAGTTATAGTGAGCTACAGACTGGGCTGATACCCAGTGAGGGTAACTGCTTCCTTTCAGACAAGCCTAACCCTATAAGTACTTCCACATTTCAGGATCTGGCCTTCAGAAACCCCTAATAATGATATACATTCCAAGTATGCAGAGCAATTTAAACAGCTGGTTCAGGAACAGACTCTAATGAAACATTGCGTCTCAAAGCTGACTTCCCCTGAGGGAAGAATAAGTAGGAGTTAGGATTTAACCTTTTGGCATGACAGTATGTGGCATACATTTAAGATAATCAGTGGAATTGCTGGGTGGAAAACTGTCTTATCTTAAAATAAATGTGGTTCACTAAAAAAGCTATTCAAACTCAGCTTCATGCAATATGAACAATTGTTCATATCCTGAAACACGTAACTGTTAGTGGTTACTACAACAAAAAGGGATTCAGTGTCTCTAATTATTATTAATACACAAAAAAATATATTGATTTGTTGCCTCTAATTATTATTATTATACAAAAAAATCATTATCAGTGAGCCTGAAGTAAGTAATCATGACATCTCCATCTCATGAGTACAGCTATCACATTTACTATCATTACCTGAGCTGCTCTGATTAAGACCCATAGTTTTTCCAGTAAATATATATATATCCCTCTCTAAGGAGTGAAGAATAAATGAGAACTTAAAATCCAAGAAAAAGAAAGGGTTATCATGTGGGCTTCATTCTTTGCTCACAATTTCATGTTTCGTGCTGGGTTAATGGTTGAACTTGATGATATTAGAGGTCTCTTCCAACCAAGGCTATTCTATGACTCTATGATTCTATATAAAAGACCGAGGCTACAGAGTCCTTACCCCACACATCAATGGACTTCCCTGGAGACCAGCAGCCAGCTTGCTCGTGTCATCCATCAGCCATGGATGAACCTGTGCTTTCTCCTTTAGGATGGAAAGCAGCTCAGTGCTGTAAGGTTAATGGTGTATTCCTAAATTGGCATAGGAGATGGTCAGTGCATTATGTCCTAGAGATTTTTAGCAATATGACCAATCCTGTTCTTTTCAAGACTGCTTTGAAACACCTGTAAAATAAGCTTAGTTACTCAAAGCTACCCTGATACTTAAACTTACAGCTGAACTTTCCAAAATAGATTTTACAGCCCTTCCGTGTCAGATATTTAACACAGCTGTTTTGTGTTTACTCAGCTTCCCCACCTTTATTCTGGCTCATCAGTGATTTCTGGTCAAGTTTCCAGACCAAGTCTGTAAACGTTTACTCTTTTTTAGTGAGCAGGACTAGAAACAACCAAGTAAGAACCACTCTCTTAGGTAAGATTTTGTAAACTCTAGACATGACAGATGCAAGTAGGTGAAATAGGTGCATTTGCATCTCATACATATTTTTTTCAAGTTTTGGAAACATTACATGTTTTTCCAACTCCCTCTGAGGAGTTTCTGCAGTGCCTTTCTCCCTGTTCTTTCGGAAAAATGTAGTGACAAAACAGAAAGTGAAAAATATTCCTGTTCTCTTCTGGCATCTCCTCCTTGGCCTCCAGTGCGCTGTTTCCAGTGGGATGCATCCAGTCTGCTGTGCCTATGGGAGGACTGGCAGGGCTTTCCTCTCCTGCATTTCACTCCGGGGCTTGTTCCTCCAGCTGGGGGTGGGAACAGACATCAGCATTTCCTGCAGGTTAGAATGCCTGGCCATTGCCTTGGATCTTATTACCTCTAAACCTTCACTGTTTTCTTCTCAGCCATGCTTTCAGCATCTGTTTGCACTGCAACATAAATGCACCACCCTACCTCAGACCCCTGCTTTGAGCCATTTTCACTGTGACCCCATTCACAAGTGTGCTCTTTTATCCATTTTAAGTGTTTCATTGCCATGTTCCAGTGTTTCCCTTGCCACTACCCTGACTTCCATTGAAAGTCTTTCTTCTTGCTGGTGAGCTGGCCCTCTCTTTTCCCATCTGTTACTTCCATGGATCTTCTGCAGAAGCTGGTAAAGCTTCCCAGAAAGCTGTATTCACACTGTGGGTTTGGAATCTGCATAACAACTAGAAGAAGGTGGCACTCTGTCATCTGTATCTGGAACTCTACCAAATTCCCTGAGCTCTGGGAAGGTACAAACTTCAGTGAAAGCTTTCCCCATGCCTAGAGTGCTGACAAAGTCCACCTGAATTCTCCAGCATGAGATGGCTCTGTGCCATCATTCCCTCACCTTAGGCAGGAGGAGGGATTTACTATCCAGTTATTGCTGTGAATCTTATAGGAACCATACCCTTGAGCCCCTGTCCCTCTATCAAATGTTGTTGGAATTGGCTGACAGTGTCAGAAGCTATTAGGAGGGATGGACAGACACACACAGAGGCTAGACAAGCAAAGTCCAAACCTGTACTTTGGACCTGAGCTCTTGACAGTCCACTGTTTGGGTACAGAAAGAGATCTTACGAGGTTTCACCTCTTTTTCTTTAGCAAGCTTGAGCTGGTCTGTAAAAGTTGTTGTTTACTGTTTGCTCCTCCAAATAAATCTTTGCTTCCTTGCTACACTGTGGTAATCTACCTTTGGCAAATAAAGTGGCTTCTGATGATCTCTCCACAGGGTTACTTCTTGTTTTTGTAACAATCAGTGCAGGAGCAGCGGGAGGGGTGTTCAGACAGCTTGTTCTCAGCACACAGCTCAGAGGAGGAGACCGGGGAGAGAGGAGGAGGAGGCGGGGGGAAAGGCAACAGAGAACATAGAGAAAGAAGAGAAGAAAAAAGGTAAACAGGCTTCTTGTTTCTCCTCAATGTTCACAGTTTCCCAGAAAGGACTGAAGCATGTTCTCCCAGCCCCCCTCTAATAACACAGCACAGACACAGGGATGCCAGGCTCCTCTGCCACTGGAGACAGCAGCACTAAAGGCAGCTGTTTCTTGGAGGCCCATAAGAAGATGTGGGGGTGTTCCTCCTCGTAGCTGAGAAGGACTCTCTGTGATCAGAAAGGAGCCATTTCAAGTCCCATCTCACTTTAGTTTTCCATCAAGCTCTCTGAAGTATCCAGTAGCTGTACACAAAAACTCTTTCCTCATAGCCAGAGCAGAACAAAGAGCACACAGACCTTTCCGAGAGGCAGGAGAAAGCCAAGAGGAAGGAAGGCTTGGAAGAAAGTTAAGTAGCTACTTTTCCTCCTGGAGTTTCTATCCTGTAATTTTACTTACAGCAGGAACTGTGCACATTTGCAGTAATGGCTGGGAGACCCATTGCGAGCTACTGAACCTTGTGAATTACAAAGTAATTGGAAAAACACAATGAAAACAAGGATTTGCACCATAAAGCATTCCTAGTTCGTTTTCTGGGATGGCTATAGGTCTGGTTAGTTAAAAGAACACTTTGCAATATGCTGCCATACCTGTGAGGGGATGCTTAGTGAAGGAAACAAACAAATGATGAAGTCCTAATAAAGAGAGGTTTCATTGTAAGCAAGAAGGGCAACATTCCTACAGCTGTAAAGATTCTGTCCAGATGAGGTATTCTGCCATGGTTCACCCCTCAGCAGAGTCACAGCCACTGTGCTCTCTGCCCCCATGCTGGTGTCCTATGCAGGGTAATGAATGTAAAGAGCTGCCAGTATTGACTCTGCTTCTGAGATGGATGCTCTTGAGGATGCGTGGTACAAAATAATTCAGAGAAGACAAAATCCTCTGACATACCTCTGACAGACCTCAAAATGAGCAGAGCCCTTGTGAATGCACAGCAATGGGCACAGTGTGACCCACCGGCTCCCTGCTGGAGCACCACAGCGCTGCCCAGAGTGGGCAGCACCCCCAGGCACATCCCAAGCTCCCTGACAAGCCTCAGATCCATTTAAAAAAGAGGAAAAGGCTGCCCTTTGCTTTGTCATTTCTCTCTACTTCCAGCTGCGATACTGATCCTCACCCTTCACACACTCAGTAATAAATGAGGAACAAGTACACGATGATAAAAATGTTTATCTTCCTCCTCCCTTCTTTTTTTTTTTTTTCTGTGGATTTGCTACAGATGTGCTAGTTAGTGATGGATGAGTTTAATCCTTGCCCTTTTTCTAAGGTCTGTTGATTATTTACTGGTGTTCTTGTAGTTTGCTGATCTATATCTACAAAGGGAATTTTGCAATATGTAATGTCTGTGTTAATGGGATTTCAGGCCTGTGTAAATCATCCATCCCTGATGCTCTATGTTGAATATGTATTTCTGAGGCAGATAAGTGCCCGTAGCCCCTATGAAAATCCCACATGGTGCTTTATAACCCTCCTGAGTTTTTAAACACTTTGTGAGGATCCTTCCTTCTTCTACCCTCCCCAGACCACTGTGAACTCTTTTGGCATCTGAACAAACCAAATCCTTTTAATGGTTTTGCTGTTGGTTTGCTTTGGGTTATAGTTCACCTGCCTGAATTTTAAATCTTTAGGTTATTTGTGTTTGTGCTTCCTTGGTCAGAAAAGACAGGCTGGCCTTACCCCTACGGATGTCTGACTCCACAAGGTTGGTTTTTTGCTTTGAAATTGCTAAAAATGTCCCATAAGTCTATAACATTGAAGACGTGCACATTTTTCCTGCTAAATTTTCCTTTATTATAGGATTATAAACATAATAGGAGGTTCAATATTTGCAGAGACAGAATACTTTCCCCAGCCTTATTTAATCAGCACTATTAATATTTGGACACAATCCTGGTCCACATAAATCACCTGAGGCAGACAGTCACTCTCAACCCTGTTGTGCAAATATGGCAGGCTGACCTTTAAAATAATACTGCAGTAATCACGTTTTACATTTGTAGAACTCTACTTATCCTGAGGGATCCCACACCAGCACAAGACATACCCACTGCCTGCTGGGAAGCAAGGATCTCCAGTGTGTGAGCTAATGGACACACAGCACCACCCACAGCACAAGGGAGAAGCAAGATCTCAGGCATGGAAAACAGTGTAACCCAAAAGATGTCTCTGAACCTTTCATTCAGTCTGAGCAGAAATTAATTTCTCAAGGTTTCATTGGGTAACTTCCATTGAACTCAGCTCTGTGAAGCACAAAAGGGATCAAGATAAAATACAAGAGGTGAAAGTCGGAGTTGGGCATGCTAAATGAGAACAACTGTACTGCCCCAGGTGGAGATAAGTCTTTCAACATCAGCTTAGCCACTAACCTTGGGTCTCTGGGTTCAGCTCTCCTGAAAACATGCTCAGACACTCAGCCACCCTCACAACACAAGGAGAACTCCAAATGGCTGCAAGGGGAAAAAAGAAATCAGCTTGACAGGCAGACACATCTATCCTACAAGTTATGTTGTCCCCTGAGAAACACTTGTGCACCCAGAAGTTTGCCTATTCTTTCTAAGTGTGACAATAAGAGATATTAGCTCTTCCCACACATCTTACTCCAAATAGAAATTAACTGAAATTGAGTAATAGGAGATCTGGTTTTCTTACAACATCAGGTTGCTACCTGACTCATAAAGTGGCAATACATCTTGGATAAAAAGTTTGGGGAGGACCAGTTTCTGTCAGATGAAGAAAATTGTGGCTCAGGAGTCAGTGATGCTCCCATGGAAACCCTTTTATCATTTAGCAAATAATTCATGTTTAAATAAATTTTGAGTGAAGATGACCTTGGAAACAAGAAGAGAAAATCTTTTCTCAGTTTTAGTTGTTTGTTACCTTCTCAGAAAGTCCACTGAACATCCAGAGACTCCTCATTTACACAGAGAAGATATTCCCCTTCATGCAGAGGTGTTATGGATGCTGTAAGGGTAAGAAAACATCTTTCCCTGTCACCCACAGTGAGAGTTTACTCAAGACACCCACACAATAGAAAGCAAACGAAGGGTTTCCATGTATATATTGGTAGTGCATCTGAGGGAAAGCACAATGAAAAGCTGTGATAAAGGTAGGCTTGGCTGGCTTTCTGAAGTGACAGAGCACTGCTACAATGAACACTTCCTTAGGAAGCCCATGAAGCATGGGTTTTGCACAAAAGCACAAATGGAATTAACTTTCATTAAGATGTGAATATCAAACCATACAAATGAACAACAAATGGCACTTTCTCCTTCAGAACTGACATTTTGATGCAAGAAACTGTAAGCACGGTCTCATCCAACACATTTAACCTGAGTGTGTATGTTCCTGATGCTCCAGATGTTCCTGGAGCTCCTGATGTTCCAGAGCTTCTTATCTCTCCTGGTGAATTAGTGTCAGTCCAGCCAGTCAAAGCCATGCAAAATGCAGCTGGCTGCACCATCACACAGATCAGGCCATGGCAGCTGCCAAACAGCTCAGCAGTTATCCAAGCTGTAGAAAAGAAATAATATAAGTAGTGCTGCCTGCTGGGTATGATTTGTGAAGAATATATATCAACATCAAGCATAAAGCAATTTGATTTTGTCTGACTGGAAAATGTAGCCTTTGGAATGGAAGATTATAAGAAAAAATAAACATAGCAAAGCAGGATATATCATGAAACATCTCCCTAGTATTAAAAACTGTTTGAGGGTTGTCATTTCCATAGATCTAGACTCTAACACAAAACACAGTGGTTTTCTACCCTGAAAGAGCAGCACAGCTGTATGAGACAGGCACATCCTTTTCAGTAGAACAGCAGAAGCAGAAGTGCATTGATTTTCACCAAGGTAACATTAATAGCATGTATCTTCACTAGCCAATGAATGTAAGGAAAAAATAAACATGATTCAGGCTTTTCAAGCCACAATGCAAATATTATTGGTCTTGAAAACCTTTTGAATTTTTCTACATAGAATTTTGTTCATATGACCAGGCAGAAGAACCTCTGGAGTCAGTATCTGTATATACAGATATGTACAGAAAGCTTTGCAAGATCTGGGTCTATTTTTCCCATCTCTTATAAATTCATATAGATTAGGAGGCAGAGGGTATTTCTGACCCAAGAGCAAAAAATAGTTTCTTAACTTTGGCTCAACCAAGCACATACATTTTTGGTGAGGAACAAGCTTCATGGGGAGGTTTAGATTAGATATTAGGAAAAATTTCTTCACTGAACAGGCTGCCCAGGGCAGTGGTGGAGTCCCCATCCCTGGAGGGATTTCAGAGGTGTGTAGATGAGGTGCTGAGGGACATGGGGCAGTGGTGACTGGGAAGTCCTGGGTTAATGGTTGGACTTGATGATCTTAGAGGTCTTTTCCAACCAAGGCTATTCTGTGATTCTGTGATTGGTAACAGAACCACTTGTAAATTTTTCAATCCTGTTGTTCCTCCATGAGACTTAAACTAAAAAAATCATCTTTTATGCTGAACTACCACAGAAGACACAGAAATGACAATAACTCCTGTTTGTTGAGATCACAGCTGCTTTCAAGATGCACAGTTGAATAAAATAAAAGCTGCCTTCGTTTACCACCCAGGATGCTGCTGCATTTCAAAAAGGTGATAGCCAAATGCATACAGATGATAAGAAAGAACCCTTCAAGGAATGATTCTCAGCAATGACTAATATTTGATAATAACAGCCATGAAATGAAAGCAGCGTTAAGTTTTATTAAATAATTTTCCACTGCCTCCACATTGAAGCATTAGCATGTGCAGCAGAGAGCTTAACTAAATTATCAGCTGAGAAAGTAGTGTCGGGAGCTATTACAAAATGTATCAGCAGTAATGAAATTCAAAGTCTGTGATAGCTCTTGGAGAAGCTGTTTTATAGACATGGAAGGGGGGGAAAGCAAGGCAATCCTAGTTAGGAGCCAATGACAACTGTAAATGTCAACCTCCCCCACTTCATCCACCTTTGCAGAGTCCCTTGACCACATACTTACTCACCGTGCCTTAGTATGAGCACAGAACAAACTGAGGGCTGACAGGCCAAGAGGATCTAGGCTATGCCTCACTGCAATCAAACCAGAATCCTTCCAATCCTCATCACACTTCAAGGAACATGATGCAAGCAGTGTGGCTCACTGACTTTTGTTCCTTCTTGTTGGGGCCAGTGCTGGTACCTCCTGACGTGCTGTAACGCCCACTGTTTAGTCATCCCAGAGCTAATTATACATCTACTCCTTAGTTTCTTTGATCCATTATTTTTTATAAGAAACTGAAAGCATTCAGTCCAGCAAGAGATCCAAAGGAAGACACCTTGTTTATGTGCTACAATTATCAGCCTAGAGAGGAGATATCTGAGACTAGAAAATTTGAGAGAAAAAAAAAGAAAATTAAAACCAGATGCCATGTCTGAAAAGTGGTCTGCCACATTCACACTGAAAATAAAATCTAACCTTCATGCAACTAACCACCAGGTAGACCACTCACAGGTATCGTGGATTTACCAGCAATTGAGTCTCTAAATTAGCAAACACAGTGTTCACCCACAGGTTCTTAGACTTCATGCAGTAGGAAACGCTGGCTGGAACTTGTGGTCTAGTATTCAGAAGGCCAGACAACACAGGGCTCTGAATTCTGGTTTTAAAATCTTTAAACTGTTATCAGAATTCCCTGCCCAATGCTCCCACATCCTTACTGAAGCCTCAGCAAGTGGCCCAACAAAACAACAAAAAAACCAAAAAACCAAAACCAAAACAAACCAAAACAAAAACCACCATGAAAACAAATGAATTTACCACTCAAAAAGATAAATTACAAAGGCTGGTAGGTCAGAGACACTACAAAGCATACACAACTTCAAATACAGGCATACTCTTGTGAAATATGAAATGTCAATTACTTTTTCTAGCTGCTCAGCTTAATCATTAATACCTGTCCTGAGATCACTTTATACATTGCAGCTGTAGGAAATGACAGTCTGCATCATCACTGGCTTTCTTCCTGCTTTCTGCCTCCATGGGTCTGAACTCTCAAGTCTCATTCTGATTAAACTCCACACGTAAACTCCATCAGATGCACCAGTTGACATTTATTTTCCTGGTGAAAGAAAAAGAAAAAGTGTGTATAAATAGAAAAATATAACAGCAAAATCGTAATTCATCTGAGACTTATGACTGTGGCAGACCAGATGAGATAGAGAAGCTTACAGATTTGCATTGAATACATCTGCCCAGCTCTTATGACCTGAGACACAGCCCTTGGTGACTTCCTGCCCTCCATACAGAAAGGATGGATCATTCTGCATCCTCACTTCTCTCTTGTATGCTTGCCTCTTCTGAGCTGTCATGTAACCCATGGCTCTCCTTCTTATAGTTATGGGGCAAATTGTCTCTCCGGTGCTGCCCACAGTGCCTACACAGTAGTTGGTATGCAGGAGTGATGAAGTGAAAGTATCAAGTGATGAAGTGAAAGTATCAACCAGCCTTGTTACCACCAGAGAAATCAGCAGCTGCACAAGTGTGTTTCTCCACCACAGACCTGGGGATGCCTTCAAGACATTGAGAACATTTGTAACACTTCTTCATAACTAATAATTACTTGGAAGTACAAAACGTAATCAGCTTACAGAACAGATCTGTCTTGGCCTGTTCACACGACATGTTGTTTTGCTGCCAGTTACTGTGCCTGAGCTGTCAAAGCAAATTTTCTCCCCTTTCCAGTACGGATGTGCAGTGATGGGCACGTCTGTGCTGCAGCATTACTTATGCAGTCCAGAAGGTCTCTGTGTCCCCTCCACTTCTTTTAGGGCTTCTTCATTTCAGCTGTAATTTGTCTGTGCTATAAATACTCAAACCTGGACTCACTGTCCAACCCAGGAACACTGACTGTCAGGGTATCATTAGAACACACAAAGGTATATAATGCACACACACTAGAACAGACTCACCAACTTGCTGAATGGCTACAGACCACTTGAAAAGTTATTTTATATTATTAAAACGTTGACTCTCATTCTCTCTAATTCCAAAGCATCATGGCTTTGTTTCCAACATCATACAGTTGGTACCACCATGTTCTCAAACACCGAACTCTTCGTAAATGAAGTGTGCAGTCTTGCTGGTTGTTAGCACTGGGCTGGCACTGTTCCTCCTGACACTGACTACCTCCTTTTAGTTCCATGTTCCAAAACACAAGCACTGAATGCAAGCTGTGAATATAATTTTAGTCCCAACAATGAAAATAATTCATCTTACCCAGAACACAAACCCTCCATTTTAGGGTTAATTTAGCTGAAACTTAGCCATAATTAGGTACCCTGCCATTCCTGTCCTTTCCCAAGCAGCTACTTCTCTTCTTTGAGCACATAGAGAACTTGCAGTGCCTAAATTAAATGTTTAAAACTGTGGCATGAAATCCTTCCTATCCCCCTCCATGTCTGTGTCTGGCAATGGTGTAGGCTCAGTGCAAATGAGGACCTCTGAGCACAACCATCAGACAAATAACAACTGTATTCATACTGCCACAGAGCCTGTTTTACCTTTCACAGGAAAGATGCATTGACATAAATTTGTAACAACACAGACACATTTATGAGAACCCACAAAGAGGCATTTCCTCCCCTCGCTTTGCTATACTTTTTCCAAGGGATTAACCTCCATTTGGCTTTTCTGTATGTTGCCTTGCCTGGCCAGCTCATTCACACATTTATTTCAACAGCCACCAGATTGCCTCCCAGCATTAGTTTCTCTGTCTCTTCACTTTATGACTCCTCTGGTCTTGGCTACTTTGTGCTTTATGAAAACAATATGTAATTTCCTCAAATCTATGTCCCAATTCTATCTAAATTAATCAGCAGGCTTATTCTGTTAGTTTGCTTTTCCCTCTTAGAGAATAGCCTCATCATACCCTTTATTGATGAAACAGATATCATCTCCAGTCCCAGAATGTCTTTACATATAGCAATATATTTTATCTCCTGCAGAGCTCAGAACATCAGCAGCATTCTTGGCGAGGTGTTAGAGCAGAGCTGCATCATTTCATAACCCCTGACACTCACTGCACTCTTCCAGCCACACCACATTATTACACCATTACACTCTCCTGCACTGTGCGTAGTACGTGCTGAGCCAAACAGTTATTATATATGCAAATGCTATTTGGTGGCACATCTGTAAACTGATTTCCAGGTAGCTAGTAGAGGCAGAAGACAGCACCACTGAGAAACTGGGGGAATGAAAGGCTGACACAGTTAAATCAGTTTCAAAAGTAATGCGGAGAATCTGTGGGTTACGTGTGCTGACCACGTAGCTACCTGTTTCACCTAGACAGCCATGGACACAAACTTCTCTGAAAGCCAGTGACAGCAGAAGTCTGATTTTCACAGGACCCTTGAAAACACTACCTAAACCCAACGTAAAGCTTTGTGAACTGAAGTAGTGATGGGATATTTTGAAACATTTGGAGATCTTGTGCTTCTACAGAGAGAAACCCAGACATCTTCTAACTCTTCTATCTCATGGCGAGAAGAGTGCAGCTGATACCCTGTATTTTGTCTCAATATGCAAATGTTTGCAGCATCTTTTTGTTGGCTTCCACAAGAGAGCAGCCACGATAATCTGAGCCTATCTATGTGCTCTTACCAACTGCTCACAACATTCTAGGTCTTCCCACACTCCCAGCTACAAGAAAAGTTCCCTAAAAAATAAACTCAGTACATCTGAGGGTTTAAAAGACCCTCACTTCTAAATGCTGCTGGAGATTGGTACATCCTGTGGCTGGGAGTTGTGCCATGAATTAAAATATCTGAACTCTATTCCTGGCTTTACTGCAGACCTTCATGCCCTTGGGTGTCATTTTGCTTTTTCTGTTTCTGCTCTGCTGTTTTGTTTTTCAGGTGAAAGATCCCTTGGGAATGGATCTCTCTCACAGAGTGTGTGGAGATACCACTGCTCTAAGCTGTAGGATCACAGGCTTGGCTGGGCAGGACACCTTATTAACAACAAAAACCACTGCAAGTGAATGTCTCCTATCAGGATTTACTTAGCAATTAAAATTTTACAACACATGCTTTTTGCATGAGAATTATCTTCTTCACTTGAAATTAGGCAAAAGAAAAAATGTCCTGAAGCTCAAGAGATTTGGATTGATTTGTCATTAACAACCACCAGGACATATTGCAAGGTCTGGTTCATATGCTACCTATCATCTTCCTGGCTGTTGCACATTTACAGCAGATGGGCTTGACTCTCTTGAGATTCACAGCTATGTTGCAAGCCCCGATACAGCTATGACAATTGTTCTTAATCCTCTAGGATGCCTCCTGTTTTCTAGTGTCTTCTGAGAGAACATCATCATCTGCATGTCTGCCTTCTGCAGTGGTCTGACAACGCAGAGTGGCAGACCATGTCCTTCCTCCTGTTTGCAGAGATTTTTCTCAGAGGTCAATGTTCTGTCTGGTGCTTCCATCAATGCTCTTTTGTTTACTGCCTAGGAAAACTGTCTGTGGGAAACTCATGCTATTTCATTAAAATCTGGGGAGCATTAGTCAGAAAAGGGCACAGTCATTAAGCAAAATTATTGGAAATATGTTTGTCTCTCCCAAATGCACAATAAGTATTTTCTTACTGTGACTTATGCATTACAAACATTGCAACAGTTGCTCATGGAACAAGTTCACACTTGCATATCTTATTCCACTTCACTTTAGTTGACTCCTAAAGCTCCTAAGGGAGAAAGAAATTAGATTTCAAAGACATTTTTGGAAGACATCACAAGTGACCTGAAAGGCCTTTTCTTTCTATGGATTACCATCCTGATATCAGAAGCTGCAGGTTCCTGGCATAATACTTTCTATGAAGACAGATAAATTGCAGGTTGAACAGAAGCAAGTAAAACTTTGCAGTTAAATAGAGGAATCAATGCATAGGAACAACCAATATACAGGAATGAAACTCTAGTTTAAACAAGGTCATTAATTTCACAGGTAGAACAAAGTGCTTGTGCTTTAAAGGACTTGCTACTGTATATCACCTCCAAGAGCCCAAGTGGTGACCAGTTTCCAGCACTTGTTCCCAGGACATAATCTTCAGCACTGACTTTGGAGGTGGCTGTTCTTTCTTCTTGAAGGTCCCAGTGACCTTCAGAACTGAACATCAAAATTACATCTTTGTTCATGCTGCAGTCTATAAAGTCATTTTAGTACTGATAAGGAACATTTAGAGAAAACTAAAATAACTGGCACATTGCTGGGACTTAATAAAATACCAGCATTAACCACAAACACCCATATGAGCTCTGCAGCCCATCTGTGGAATCAGGTGGCAGTAGCTCACTGAGTTGGACCCTTACAGACATGCACAAATATCACTTAAAGCATGTACTACCCTGAAACAAGGGAAGAGCAATAACCATTTTTGATTATTTGCTTTGGTTGTTTTTATTATTGCATTATCTCTGAGGAGTGTGGAACATAAGCAGTTGTGGTTAGTAGTTACCTTTTCGTGGGCCAGTAGAGCAGCAGCCTTGATGAAACTCTGAATACATAATCTGGAATCACATCTCTGTAAAAGACTCTTTGATCATACATAAGCAAAAGAATAAGCATTTCATATTCTTTCCTGAAGCTGATAAATGAGGAAAATCCATGATCATATCCTCAGGGACCTTCTTGACTAAAAACAGAAAAGCTGCAACAACAACGTAACTCTATGTGTGTAATCTACTTCAGCACTGTATAGGGATTGTCTCCAGTTCCAAAAAAAATGTTCTTGACATAACTTACAGATATTTTAAAGAGTGATGCCAATGTTCTTGAAAGGATTATAAACTATTGCTGCCTACAGCTTGGCATTTACCCCAGCCACATGGGAAATCTCTTTAACTGTCTGAAGGAGATTAAAAAAAAAGAAAAAAAAAATGAAGACCGACTCAGCTGACACACTCAAAGTGCACAGAAACTAGAGTCAAGTAAATCCAGGCCAGCAAGGAGAGCTCACAGTAGTCATAAGGCACTCACTGACATGCTTATAGCACACCTGCTCTAAAGTAGCTCCCTTTCAGTACGACTCAACAGCATAACAGTGAGTGCAGGCTCTCTACCCTCACTGATGACTTTCCTGGACATGTTGAAGTGTCTACTGAGTCCAGTAGAGTTATGTCTTGTCCCACCAGCATACCTCATCTATCTGGAGTCCATCTACCCGAGCGGCAGTCATGGCCATGACCACAGCATAGTTATACCCTTCAATCAGTCCAGCAAGCAGACAAACATCCAGGGCCAGCTTACCACACCACCTGTTAGGAGACAAAAACATGCACAAGTGACTCAGAGACCACAGAATCACAGAATGTGAGGGATTGGAAGGGACCTCAAAAGATCATCTAGTCCAACCCCCCTGCCAGAGCAGGAACACCTAGGTCAGGTCACACAGGAACGTGTCCAGGCAGGTTTGAATGTCTCCAGAGAAGGAGACTCCACAACCTCTCTGGGCAGCCTGTTCCAGTGCTCTGTTACCCTCACTGTGAAGTTCTTCCTCACATTTATGTGGAACCTCCTATGTTCCAGCTTACACCCATTGCCCCTTGTCCTGTCATTGGATGTCACTGAGAAGAGCCTGGCTCTATCCTCATGACACTCACCCTTTACATATTTATAAACATTAACGAGGTCACCCCTCAGTCTCCTCTTCTCCAAGCTAAAGAGACCCAGCTCCCTCAGCCTTTCCTCATAAGGGAGATGTTCCACTCCATCGTCTTTGTGGCTCTGCGCTGGACTCTCTCAAGCAGTTCCCTGTCCTTATTGAATTGGGGGGCCCAGAACTGGACACAGGACTCCAGATGAGGCCTCATCAGGGGAGGGGGAGGAGAACCTCTCTTGACCTACTAACCACTCCCTTTCTAATACACCCCAGGATGCCATTGGCCTTCTTGGCCACAAGGGCACATTGCTGGCTCATGGTCATCCTGCTGTCCACCAGGACACCCAGAGGTCCCTTTCCCCTACGCTGCTCTCCAACAGGTCAGCCCCCAACTTATACTGGCACATGCTCTTCCTTCTCCTCTGGAGTCCCTATCTTCCCAGCAAATCCCCCTGGAGGACACCTTCTGCCATCCGACATTAAAAGCAATTGTACAGCAAAGTTTTACGTGCTGCTGATTGCAGTTGAAGGCATCCAGCACAAGATTTTCCCTTTGTCTGCTCTAACTTAAAACTGGAAATCTGGATTTCCCCAGTACCTTGGCACAAGTCAGAAACTATTACTTTGATACCAGTGCAATTACACCTGTGTGAAATGAGAGCTTAAGAGCTGAGAATGAAGTCTTTCTATTTCGGGGAACAGCCTTCAGCAGCTCTTCTGTGCAGGGATATTCTGCACAAAAAAACTGCTCAGTGGTCTCCATGGCCACAGAAACTGGAAACTGCATTTTTACCTTACTGCATAGAAGGGATCAATATCATAAGTCTGAACTATCAAAATAGCAAAATTCTGAATTCTTTAATTCAGGTGAAGCAATCAAGATGGGAGTTCTCTGTGAAAAAATACTCGGGCACAGCTTGAGTTCATAGCAAGTGTACAATAGAGTGAAGATATGTGACCCATTTGGGGAAAAACAAAGCATGTATTGTCTTTCCAGTGTGTAAAAAGACATTTTCCTCAGGTTCCAGAGCTAATTACAATACATAGCATTGGTTGGTTCAGTCTTTAACAACACTTTTGGGTATGATGAAACCTTAGTACCTATATTTGTGGGAAAAAAGTTTTTGCTACAGTTCAGATCTTATAAAATCATGCTTCTTACAATACTTAAAATTCCAGTTGAATTTCAGATGTTTGAAAAGTTGAGTAAAACTACATGGGTGCAATTTTATGCTATTATCCACACAAAAGCTCAGTAACAAGCAGAAATGCTGCATCAAAATTGACTTGATGTCTTTTCTCCTAAAGCTCCTTTTAATGTAATGAACAGTACCATCATTAATGCATTTTACAGTGTTGGGAACCATAGAGATAAATTGTGCTGAGAAGAGTTAATCTGGGATGATACAAAATTCCCAGACTAATATAAAGGAAAAGCAATAAATATCATCACTTATTCTACAGAAATACACAAGAACTCCAAACATAAAAGCAATGAATATCTGTAACCTGCTTCCTTGTTCTTTTCCAGTTTTTAAGGTAAAAGAATGATAAAAGATGGTGCTTTACTTGCAGCGTTTGCAAAATGTGGATTCACATTTCTCCAAAGAAGGTAGATGGGGAATGGAAAGGAGACAAGGAGATGCAGAAGGAAAATATGACAGTATTCATGAGTCTTCCCACTGTGGTTCTTTAGAGCTTTCTTCCACTGACCCTGTCTGAAACACTAACAGCAGGTTTTGCAGGTGCAGCTGGCCAAAAATTCACCTGACTTCAGATACAGCCACAAAAATCCCTTCCAGCAAAGGAAACACAGAGTTTTAAAAGCACCCAAACACAATGCCACCTCTCGCTGCCACAATCAGCAATAACACATTGGTCACGGTATACTTCTTCGTTATATACCCAGATGCCTCCAAAAACAAGGTGCAGGTAACTCACCTGTATGTTCAGACTTCACAAAAGGGATATGACTTTGCATTTTAGCCCTAAAGAGACTTCTTGTTTGAAGTACTGAATGCTCCAGTGGCTTCACTTGAGATAGTGAGTGGTCAGCAACATTCCTCTTCCCAGGGTCACACAAAGCTTATCTTTCCAAATCACTCAGTGCATCTGTAATCAAACTGCATCTTGGCTTTAGTCCTTAGGTTTATATCTCACTGTCTGTCACTTTGCTCACAGGTTTATAGGAGGTCAAACCCCCTTGTCCTTCACATCTTCTCTTACTGAAAACATATCTAGCTAAAGCCAAATGATGACTGATGGATCTTCTCATGCATGACTAGATGATTTAAGATAAGTTCACAAAATCAGTGGCAGGATGTTTTCCATAGTGGTTTATGTTCAGCTGCCAAGTGGTTACTCATGTAGATTAGCTGTCTAATAAGTAAAAGTGTTTCAAGGGATGCATTCAATAGCCCTCCAGATCATCATATTAGAAGTTGTAATGATGTCTCTGGTCGAATTCACTTCTTGCTGTGAAAGCTATTAGGTTAATGAAAATATGAGGGAATCCACCATCTACTTTTAATTAATAAATTACAAGTTACTGTGTAATCAGTAAGATTCCATCAAGGTTAAGATTAAGTACTCATCCCATGACCCATGATCATAATTTTCAATTGAGGATCATGCAGCAATGGCAGCAAATGAAGCCTGTATTTCCAAGCCTAAATCTGACTGTTTCTGCAACACTGTGATAAGGTGGCCTTGGGCTCACAGAAAAGCTTTAAAGCAGGAAGGTTTCACTCTTTCAGAAAGTATTTAAAAATGTGTTTAAAATTAAGCACGTATTTCAGTCCCATTCAAATGAATGGGTTTTAAACATATCCTTTAAGTACACAGATCAGCAGTTTCCTGATTAGATTGGATTTAAATAAACACTTATTTTTCAGAACAGGGGTCTGAGCACCTAAGAAAAGCAGTACCATGGGCAATGGCATCCTGAGCCCATGTCTGTGCAGACCTGCTTGTACAGATCACGTTGTGCATACCCAGTTACAGCCCAGATCTTTGCTAACCCTGCAAATGCCTCTTCAGGAGCCTGGTTTGTTTATATCAGACACTTCCTTAACCTGAAGACAGCTGCTGCTTTCTGTATAGTGAATGACATATCTGTAGGCTGGAGACTAATATTTATATTACCTTCAGTGACTCACAAGAAAAATTAAACATTCTGTCTCACAATGGCTTAATTTCTTTGACTCACAATTTCAAGACAGGGCTCTGCATCAACCATTCATTGCAGGTACTCCTCAGGCTCAAGGATGGCTCTCTAGAAGCCTCTGAAGTAACTGTATTTTTTTAAAAACAATTCTTACAGTTAAGAAGAGTTAAGAAAAGGCTTACAATTACTCACAGGGGAAGGCTGGGAGTGTGAACTTCATACAGTGCAGCAGAACAAAAGGCAAAATTGTCTTTAGGACCACAGATTTGATTAAGAACTGGACCTTATTGTGTCTCCATTTTAGATAATCAAAATATTTGTTCAATATGAGGACTAAAACCCTGCCATCCATAATGTGATATAACTCCTGCATCCATCCTTACACAACTAGCTGGTTGGGCTCTATAACTCCCAGCACCCAATAGGTGAAGTTCTCTATTGCAGAAGAATTTGTTATTGTAAGAATCAGCCTTTAAAAAAGAAATGTGCGTGGAATTCCCATTCATTTCAAAAGGTGCAAAGTATTTTTACAGGTTGTGCTGAAAAAACAAACAAAAAAAAATCTAGCATTTGGAAAGAATTTTAAAATTGAGTTTGAAAAATTCAAATTGCTTTGAAAAGCAAATCAAATTGGGGGTCCTGATACTGGGAGATATTTAAAAAATAAAGTAGATAAATTTTGTTGTTGATTCAGTCATGGACTAAAATTATTAGATCTCTGTGATGTCTGGGGGAACTGAAAACTCATCAACGCTTGTGGAATAAAATAAAAATTTTCCCCTGGATTCTGGAGAGCAGTATCAACTCTACATCCAAATCAGACTATGAGGATCAGGCAAAGGTAGCTACTGTGTCTCTATGCAAAGCATGTTCATAACAAAGGAGATTTAAAGAAAAAAATCTTCCATTTCAGTAAAATTTTATGAGAACATGAGAAACAGTAAAATCTTTATCTCAGGCACATTATGCAACATTATGCTCCTAGCACCATTCTTCTCTTTGATTGGCTTTACAATATTCTTGTTCAACAATCCATTCTTTTCAAGATGCTAAATTTGCAGGATTTTACTGCTTACATTGTTTCACAGCGTGGCTGAGTTTCATGGCAAGAGGATTTGTTTGGCGTTGGGTTTTGGCAAAATGATCTCTATGAGCTGTTGAATACGTGGTTTTTCTTTGTTGCTGTTCACAGACAAGAACAGGCTGGATAGGTCAGCCACAGGGACCTCAGCAGCCTGAGCACGAGATACCTGTGCTCTGGAACGGGATGGGTGGGAAGCTGCGAGCCCCGTGCCCACTCCTGCAGCGCTGCGGGCAGCCGAGGCTGCTATCCTTGGAAAGGTCAAATGCCTCATAAGAGGAGCATTAGAAACTCAGCACCACGCTCTGCAGAGCTCAGCCTCGTAGTTCATGTTGCCAGCGCTACGGTACGAATGCAAATCTGGTGTCCTCAGGGAGCACCGGGCACCGCGGCAGAGTCCAGCGGTTTTATTCCTTCTTTCCCTGTCATCGCAAAGAACGAAATCCCACACCAACAAAATTCATTTGTTTCTTTGATAAAGGCAATAACCAGAAGAGAAAAATGGTAGGAGAAACAAATTTGACCTTATGCCATTTGTGACACACTGACAAGAATACAAATTGGCAAGAAGTCCTATTTTTAAGCGCCATCATCCTGCTGCTGTCGGACTGCAGTTATGTCAGCAGTTACCCATAGCAGCTTTCTGGCTTGGTTAGCTCTTCCATGGCAGAACACTGCCTCCACAATAGTCACTTGGAGCAAGAAGCTGGGCTACCACCTACAATCACCACAACTACCTGTGCCTCCCTTTTGAGGTCTCTCTTAGGGAAACTGAAGTTTGTGGTTAAAAAAGTAATAATAATCCAGTTTTCATTTTATATCTGTGTGCTTAAAATTAGCCATGACTGACTCTACTGAAGACTCCAGATCTGTAAAGGACAGAAACAGAGGAAGGCAGAACCAAAATGCAAATAAACAGCCAAGGCTGTTATTAGGACTGTAAACAGGACTCACACACTCACAGAAAGATGGAAAGCTTCAAAGAAGTCTGTGTAAGATTGCCTTCATGGTCTTACATTGCAAATGAACAGTTATAAGGAAACCTAGCATTTTCTTGGGGTCTCCAGGCTAAGAATATATTTTTAAAACTTCAGCATAATGAGATCTAGTGCACTCACTTAAAGCAGGAAAAATTCTTTTTTTAATTACCCAAAAGAAAAGCCCAATAATTAATCACCACCAGGAATAATAAATCAGCCAGTGTAATCTCTTTTCCATTACCCTTATTAGCTAAAGAGATTGGTAGATCAAACCTAATTTCATTCTTCCAGAAATAAATATACTATTATTTTTAGCCTCATTTCCCAAGACAGCGAAGTCAATGTACTTGGGCTGCCTGCCTGTTTGTCCACTCTGGTACGTTTTGAGCCTGATGGCCAATTTCAACTTAAATTAACAAAGACATAGTGGCTTCAGAGATGTTGAAGTCATACCTGTTTTGTGAACAATCTCTGGCCAGGAAGGACTCAAACAAATGCCCCCACTGTGAAAGGCAATAGCAATTTGCTACACCAATGCCCATGCAATCATTCTCAAGCAAACTGAACTTCAACACAGGAGACTGTTACTGAAGCTGAGGGGAGTCCTGAGGCTGGTGTTTTGGCTAAAACCCTTTGAAAATTTCTATTCTGTATCTGGCATCTGTTAGTGAAATGCAAAGGTCACATCACAAGTCTTTCCTTACTCCTAATCTGGAGGACCACTGCCACCCAGCAGCAGCACAGTAACAGCAACTGGGAATGGAGCTCAAGAGCAGGAATCGTTGGACTGGAATGACAGGCACAGGCAGAGAAAGGAGTTGACTACTTTGGAAAAGCATCCTTCCTTAAAGAGATAACCTCAAAGCCTGGCAGAGCGAGCAGCCATTGCTTTGCACACAGAAGGAGCTGACCTGGTGAGGTCCCCCCCTCTGCTTGCAGCTGTATTGCAAACCCTCATCCTTTATTCCTTCTTCCCTTCAGTTAGGTTTTGCTTGTGACTTTGCTGGTTTAGCAGTTTACTGTGTGCTCGTTACATGCAACCTGCAGAATTGCCTAGCACATGGGTTTAATCATATCTGCCTTAGACAGCTTGAGCACATTATGGAATAAAAGAAATGCTGTAAGATAATTGTTAGAAATACAAGGGCAGTATAACTAACAAGAAAATGCTATCAGTAAAATCTTTGCAAGTATGAGTAGCCATTGTAGAATCCTAGACTGAACTTCTCTTCAGTTATATTAATAAATAAGGTGGAAGGAAAACAGTGGTGGAGAGAAGATTCAGGAAAGTAAATTATCTGTGGCTTTCCTTGCACAGAGGACAGAAAGCACACTTAGGCACCAAATAGCCTGGAGATGTATTTGTGATATTATATAGCATAAATTATTATCATGGTATGTTTATTTATCCACAATAGGTCAATTTAATATTAATAATATCCAGTTATCTAGATGCCAAAATTTTTCTTTTAAATTTCCCTGAAGCTGTGCCCAAACTCCCACAGCCTGCAGGGGGACAGTCCTTAGCAAGCTGGCAAGTGGGTCGGGCTCTCTGAAGTAAATTCCTAGCCATCTGATTACAACATATTTTACATTGTTACTAAAATATTTATGCAATGGATCCAGTGCAACAGAGCCTTCTGTCTGCAAAACTCTCCTAAGGCCAAAAATACGTTATGACTTAAAATTAATATGCACCACATTGGAAGCAATGTAGTAAACCCTGAGCAAGACCCAGTTAGTAAGTCATGAGGTGTCACACTTCTATTTTTAGCAGTTAATTATGGTTTTTTCCTGAGCATTGACAATGACTACTTTTTTATGCATCAGTTATATAATGTGGTCATCCGTTTACTACATAAGGTGGTTTATATACAGTATTGTGAAAGTGTTCATACAAATACTGGGAAAATTGTGACCAGCATTGCCCAGAGGTTGTGCTGGGACGGCGAGGTGTGCTTTATCTTAACATCAAATTTGCCTTTTTGGCTGAAGTCAACCAGCAAAGGAAGGATGACAAAGAGGACTGCAGTTGCAGCACAGGAGTCAGCTATTCCTACAATCCCATGTTCTCCATGGTCAGAGCACGTGTGGTTGACAGCATTGGACTCATACCAGGAAAGAAAAGTCTTCTATCAGTCCAACAGAGAAGGAGTGAGCACAGCCCACAGAACACCTCAAACCACTGCATTTAGGGCAAAGACAGCACTCACCTTGAATGTCAGATGTAGTCCAAAGAAATAAGCTTGGAACAGCCCAGGAGCAAGAGAGTAGTCCAAAAAAATTGTAAGAGCACAGCTGTTTGAATCTTACCATTTTCACAGCTGAGCCTGGCAATGAAAGGGTACGAAAAGCCCCAACCACCAGGAAAACAGTCCCAGTCCCAGCGTCAAGGTGATTCCTAGTCTGCCTGGGAGGAATCATCTGGGGAGGGACCACGTGGGACAGCAGCTAGCTGGATTTCCTGTGCTTTGGCTCATCCCCAGGGGATGGAAAGCCACCATGAACACGGAGTGAGAAACTGCAAGAAGAAAGAAGAAAGTCAGCATTTACAGACTCACAGGAAAATTCTTCATAAGGTCCTGCCACATTTCTAGCCAAAGCCTGCTGCAATGTCCTTTTGTGGTTTCTTTTATTTATACTTTTTAATTAATCCTGATGTGAACTATTATCACATGATGCTTTCCATAGTAATTACAGCAGATGAGAGAGATGAGCCTGAAACATCAGTGGATGCAAGTGGCACTGGATTTTTGGGGAGCTCCAAGTCAATTTTTTTTAGTATGGGCTTATCTTCAGTAAAACAAAAGAAATTTGTTAGAAAACAAATGGAATGGAGAGTGAAATGCAGGTTGTCAAGTAATGTAAATGAGGGCCCTGGTAGCCCTTTGAGGAGGACACGACCCATTACAGAGCGCAAATACTCAATATCTCACTAAACTAACTGGACCTGGTGTAAACTCCGAGTATGCAGCCCCCTATTGCACACAACTGTCATTAACTTTTAGTACTAACATTATTGTTCACTGAAATCTAAAGCAAAAGATGAACTTGGGCATGTAAAACACTTGTACATTTTTATACCTTCTGTAGCACAGCACATATAAAAGGAATGTGATTTTTGTTTCTCCACTTCCCTCAGGGACTTCCTGCTCCAAAGAACTCCACCATCTGTCAAAAATACTGTATTTCTTACCTTTTTTATTTGCCTGTACATAACTCTGAGCACAAAACCAACAGACCTTTTACAAGACAGCCAAACTCCCGACAGCCCCGGTGCAGGAGGTGAACTCCTACACAGTGCTTCTGCTCCTGGTGGGAGAGATTTCCATTGCGTCCTGGCTAGCAAAACCTCAGCACCATTTCACTGCAGCAGAGTTATCAATTCATGAGAGCACAGCAGAGATCACACTGGGGCCTGTCTTCTGTGAACCAGGCACAGTTTTGCTTGCCAACCATGCAAGTCTTCTTAAGGGACCATCTCTTAAAGTCTAGGAATAAGAAGAGCACACTGCCATTCCCTCCTCGGAGGGAGCGTGCCCCTTTCCTGTTGCCATTCTCCAGCAATGCAGAGATACCAGCAATGCAGAGAGAACGGCTCCACATCACAAAGCAGGTAGGCAATGGGGAGGGTGCACGTTAAACTCAACAGCACTGGAAGCCATGCAGCACTCCAGCACCTACTTGAGGGAAATCCTGCAAGGATACTTGTAAATGGTTTTGGTTTATTTTAGTAGGAATAAGGTAATGGTCGAATTTGTTTTCCACAGGTCATTGTTATAATAGGGTAGCAAGAAGAGGAGGGATTATTTGTGGACTTTCAACACTCAAAGGGGTCTTGTAAGGAAGATGGGAACAAACTTTTTAGCAGGGCCTGTTGTGATTGGACAAGGGTTTTAAACTAAAAGAGTGGAGATTTAGACTAGATATAAGGAAGATATTTTTTAGGATGAGGGTGGTGAAACAGGCCCAGGTTATCCAGAGAGGTGATAGATCCCCCATTCATGAAAACATTCAAGGTCAGGTTGGTCCAGGCTCTGAACAACCTGATCTAGTTCCAGATGTCCCTGTCCATTGCAGGGGGGTTGGACTAGATGACCTTTAAAGGTCCCTTCCAACCCAAACTATTCTATGATTATGCTCCCTCCTGAGCCTCCTGTAATTAAGTTAATTTTATCAGGACAACCATTACCTGGGTGTACGAGCCCTGTGAAGGCCTTTCTTTTCATGCATTAATGAATTATGTTTTAATTCCTCATTATCACTGATGGAACTAATATGCAGAAATCCATGCAGGCATAGATAACATGGGACTTTGAACCCATCTTTGCCAGCTGCCTCCTCCATGGAGTTTCCATGCTGTACTGGAGCGCCTGAGCAGCTTGCTGACAAGCCAAGCTCACTCTCCACATTTAAATTAGCAATTTTGTGTATCATTACCTGGACTTAATTTATTCTTGATCTTTGGCTTCTTAATACAGAAAAATGCAAAAAGAAAGCCAGCCAGAGGGCTGTTTTTAGTAATAGATTATTCAGTATGGTTTTCTATTCCAAATTTGAAGCCTTTAAAAGTGCTCCTACTCCACTGCACATTGATGTGGATGCTTCTTATCTCATCTACTTCTCCTTGTCTCATTCTGTTAGAGACCCTTCCTGTCGGATAAAGTCATCAGGTCTCTGGATAAGGAGAAGCAATTTCTTTTGCTTGATTAACCGCATGACTTAATGCTATCAGCTGCGTTAGGGGACAGAAGCATGAGACGGGTTATCAGGGAATCAAAGACAGCCACAGCCACACAAATCTCTGCAGCAGCAGCACCACGAGGTTTGAATAATCAATTGCACATTCTCAGGGAGTTTGCCTGCAACAATAAAAATATTTCTTGTAACATTCAAAGGAAATAAGTAGACTGTAGAGACAAAAAAAATAATCCTACAGCATCACTTTTTATATTATTTGCAGAGATTGAGATGGGTAAGGTGCAAATTTTTGGCAATCCAGATGTGAGAATCTGATATTAAGAAGATATGCTCAAGTAACAGCAAGTATTAAAATGAGGGAAGTTAACATGGGCTCTACCCAGATGTGACCAGGTGGAACATCCATTGGAGAGCAAACTCCCATCTGCCTGAAGCCCCAGAGTCCTGCCAAGCTTTTCTCACTGACTAATAACTCAATAAATGCTTCTTAAGTAAGTGTGAGGTCTAAGCCACTGCTAACCTGTTAAATGGTTGTTGGGTGCTTGAAGGAGAGCTGCCCAGCCCACCAGGAAGGTGCTTTGAGGTCCCAGAGAGCAGCACAGTTGTGCCAGCTGAGGTACAGCAGCACATGGTGAACACAGCATGGCAGAACCTGAGCTTTGCCAGAACCCAAACACAAGCCTTCACAGCAACAACACCCTCAGCCCCTTCCTCATCCATCATCTGCCTCAACAATGCATGCCTGTATCTGCAGCTCAGGCACTGCTCAGCTGGGGTGAGGTTTAGAAATGTTGCTGGGGAGGAGATAAAGTAGAGCATGCTGGCCAAGTCAGATAAGGCTTTTGCTTTAAAATCAAGCAGCTTAGTTCAAATCACTAATAAATACAAGCTAATGTTTTCCAATGGCATTTGTTAGTCAACTCCAGTTCATCAGTATCCACATCAAAACTGCCATATGCAGTAGATGTCTCAGAAGAGGAACTGGGACTGATAAAGCCAATGAGGGCTTCACAGAAACTCTTGAAATTTGGAGCCCAGGCCAAGCACCCAACTTGCTAAGCTCCTTTCTGAAATTAAAACCCTTGTACCACCTCAGGCAGAAAAGCCTCCCAGAATAAACATCACCATGGCTAACAAGAATGTGGAGTGAACTGCAAAATAATTAAAAACTCATCATGTGTCAGGGAAAACCTGACTGATTGCTGTAACTCTGATTAGATGCTCCCCCTGCTCTGGAGAGCATTAGCATGAGAGCAGAAGATAACAATATTTCAGTAAATATTGAAGCTATCTGTTTAGCAGCGTGGGTGAGGTTACTGGCCCAGAAGAGGCTTGTTTCAGCTAATTCTCACAACCTCTTCCCCTCTTATTTCTGATACATCTGTAAGGGTGGAGGCACGGTGTCCCCAAACAAGAAACCAATCCAGCCTTCGGCACTTCTGAGCAACTGCCACTCTTCGTTCCTGTGGAGGACACTTCTTTCACCCACCTAGATGGTACAGTAACTTACTCCACTCTCTGCACCAACTGCTTTCCAGAGATTAGGCCTTTCAGACCTTTTTTTTTTATGAACTAAAAGAATTTACATCTCTAAGTCAATTCCCAGCCCTGCTGCAGCTCAGCCATTTGACAGGAGCACACCAAACCTAATGTCTGGGAAATTCATATATATATATATAAAGTTCCCAAATAAGAGATAGTTATTGTCTGAAGCCCAGCCTCCAAGCCTTTTTCCAAGCTGCTCAGCTCCAGCCATCTTGCATGCTGCAGGAGGAAGCAATAGGTCTCACTACCCAAGTAGATTAACTCTCCAGAGCTTTTCTAATTAGAGACACCAGTTCCATGCCAAGAAAATGTGCTTGCTGCAGCTTATTTTAGCTCTGCAGTTCTGACAAACCAGTCACTTTTCTTCTTATGATCTTGTGTAATTGGAAGACAAACTTTCTGAATAATGAATGCTCAGAGATACCACTGCTCATGAAGCAATGTATTTTCATGATAAAAATAGATCTGTAAAATGATAGTTTAACAATAACGGAGAATTTACTCCTGTAAATCACAGAAGCAGAGAACAGTTGAGGTTGGCAGGAGGTCCCCACTCCAACCCTTGCTCATGGTAGGGCCAATTTCAATGTCAGATCAGGTTGCTCAGGGCTTTGCCCAGTTAAGCTTTGCATGTCTCCAAGGATGGAGGTTGAACCACCTCCCTGGGCTCCCATGGCGATGTCTGACCGCCCTCACTGTGAGAACATTTTTCTTGTCTAACCAGAATTTCACTTGCTGCAAACTGCTCCCAGCCCCTTGCCCTTCACTGTGCAGCTCTGAAGAGAGTCTAGCTCTATTCTTTAATTTCTCATTAGGTGACATCACATTTATGTATTCTTTGCATTTCTATTTGATGCTCTCCACATTTTAAGCTTTTAAAAAACAGGCCTTATTTTGTTGTGAAAGATACTGGGAGGAATTGGGAAGAGATGTTTTCCTGCATGAGGCTCCCTTCTGCAGAGCAATGTGGTGAATTAAGACCCTCAGCCAAAACCAGCCCTAACAAAAACTCATGTTAGTCAAAGGAATGAACACTTTCCAGCTTACCTTTCCTTTCCACGTTACTTGAGGGGTGTTTGGTAGTGCTGTTGCTCCTGGGAAGCTCAGCTCATGTCAGCACAAAGCACTGTGCCTGAGTCTCAGCAGCAATACAGTGCATTGGCCAAACGGTGATGAGGACTGACAAGTTTTCTTAACTCCTTTGCAGCTTTCTTCCTCCTGCTGGGCCAGAATTCACAAAAGTTTCTAGTTCTTGCAACTTGTCTCAACACACACAAAATGTTATGCCCAACAACCTTCTCCATCCATTACCATGTGAAAATGTGAAGTTAAGTTGTTATTCTTTCCCATTTAAATAAATGCTTTCTTCCCTATATTCCATCTCTGACAATGTCACACAGCCTCATATCCCACCACCACCCATCCACCCAGGAGCAGTGGGATCCTGTGTGCTCAGCCCCAAGTCTGCAGAGGGTTTCAGGAGTTATCAGGCTTTTCTTTCCTTCTCTACCATTAGTTCAAGGGCAGACGCAGCAGCCCTAAGTCCCACTGGAACTTAAAAATTTTACCTAGTGAAGCTCAAGTAAATCCTTCCCTGGTATTATTTCTAGCTGAGACTTAAGCTCAGCCACAGTCGATAGCATTTATCAGTCTTGGTCCTCCTCCTGGTGGGGAGAGATGTTAACAGCTCAGCACTGGGGGAAGGAGGGAGAGGAGGAATTGGGGATGGGGTGTGCCTGGTGAATGAGCCACCCCTACCTCCCCTCAAGGAAAGTTTCTCCAGATCGACAGCCAAAACACAGTCATGGAGCCAAAGAGGAGTACTTTCCTCCTGCTGTAAGTAGTGGCACGTGAGCAGCACAGAAAGGCACCACACTTCCCTGCCCAGAGTCTGCTCCATAGCAAAGGGGGTGAGGAAGGTCAGCCCAAAGAGCTGTTTACTCTTCCTCCAGCACCAGCTTTGACCAGCTCCGAGCTCCCTGATGTGCAGCATGGAGCTGGCAGCAAGTAAACAGAGGCATGAGTAAACCACATCTTGCTCTGGAGGGCTGAGGAGCAAGCAGATGGAGGTTAAGGGTGTACTGGGTCCTCAAGGGAGCAAACCAACAGCAGGACAAAGCCAACGCTTCAGTGTTGTGGAGGAGCCCAGCCCTGGGCTCATTTGCCCTGATGGTTCCTCTCCATGTGTTACCTGTGTGCCTCAAAACATCTGAACTGCAATCAAGAGCTGGGCCTTGCACTGCCCAACCTTCCCCACAGCCCACAGGTTGATGTGATAGCACATGGCACACAGAGCATCACAGAAATGAGGAAAAAGATGGGAGCGAATAAAAGGTCAATGCAATACAGAGGGATCAATAGAGTTTTCTGTGCTGTTTCCCTTGGAAGACACCAAGGGCTCAGCCCTTTGTCTCAACATACCACTGCAACTTTTGGTAAGTCTTTAATAGAAAAAAAATACCACAGGGATATTTTATTCCATTTGTTTCCTTTTCTGCTTTTTCTCCTTCCCCACACTGCCCTGGGAAAAAGTAGCTAGCGGAATTTCAGCTATTGCCAGGGGCTGTATTAAAACAATGTAATTTTGGGTAGCCCCAAAGCATTATTTGTAGCCAAAACAAGCACAGTTTATAACTAAGCCTTTCACATCAGCAGATCACAAGCAGGGGGTTGAAAAATTGAGTACCTAAGTACATATACATCCCACCTCAATATCAAACATCAGTTTGAAGTGTTAGATGCCCACAGCCCACACACTGCATCCTTCAAACCACAGAGGGAGGAATATCTGAGGTGGGCTGAATAACAACTATGTGTGCACCTCGCTCTCTGCTTCCCACAGAGTGAGCTCGGGGGCACTGGTGTCCCATCTCATGGAATAAATGCCAAACTTCAGGTCAGATGAACCCAAAGTCGTGTCCCAGCATTCATTACTGCCACCAAAAGCTCTGTAAGAGTCAATAATCGAGCCTCTTTAGAATTTCTGTATTATTTAAAAGTTCAGCTGCTGATTCTAGCAGTCTGTCACATCACAGCATGGTGCTCTTTATCTAAAATGGATGGTGTGGGGTGAGGAAAACAGCAGACACTCTCTTTTCTTCTCTGTTTGAGCTTTAACGCCACAGAAGTAGTTCTTCTTCACCAGACCTTTATACACTGCCTATGTGCAACACACAGGCTAAGGCACTAACCCTGAAAGAACTCCCTGAAGCACAAAGTCAGCAGCAGTGAGCAGAATGCTCACAGCAGCTCTTGTAATTCTCTCTCTACTAATGCAACATTATACATCAATCAATAGGTCAGAAGATTTCACTGCTCACTCTTTATGTGAAAGTGATAAACCGGATGATAAAGATTAATTTATTATGGGATCTGCTAATTGTTTGCAGGAGGAAATAAATTGTTTACTTAGATTTAAGAGAGGAATGATTCCCATTTCTATATGTGTACATATATATATATGTATATATAAAGATGTAGGAATATATTGCCCTCAGTTCCAAATAGCTGCAGCATGTGGTGTCGAGCAGCTTTGCATTGCCATGTGAAGCTGGTGCTGTAAACCCTGCAGCAGCACCAACAGCCTCAAGCTGCAGCCAACAAGCACCCCTGTGGGTGCACACTATGAACGTGTTCTGTGTTCAGCCTGGAAACCTCTGCAGTGTGTGTCAGTCTGCTGAGTAAGAAGCAGAGGTTTATGTTAGACTGGAGATGAAGGCTGAAGAAAAGCAGCATGGACCTTCCTTCTTTTGCATCCCTTCTGCACCGGTGGAAAAGCAGCACTGCTCTTCTCTGAATACAGAGATTTAAGCGCTAAAAGGTACTGAAAAGAACCAGAACAAGGCACTTCAGTGGCTGCCAAGGAGCCTGTGTGAGCTGTGTTGCTGTTAATCCCACAGCTCGGCAGGGAGCCGGGGGGGGCAGCAGGTACAGCGTATGGCTGCGTGCAGACGGGTGGCAGCACACAGGCCAGTGCAGCATCACACATGACGCAGCTCCAGCATGACCAAGCTGCAGCTCCACGGCTGGTTTTACCCTCTCAAACCAACCGAGGTGGCTGTGCAGCGTGCTGTGACGTAGTTGTGCCCCAACAGCATCTGCGTCGCTCCTACCCACGTTGCCAACCTCCAGGACTCCTCTTTGCGTTAGCGTGTCTGCTGGCTGGGCTCTGCCAAGCCGTGACGGGTTTTCCCCTTAATTCATCTGCCTAAAAAAAAACCAGCAGAGTTTTCCTTTGGGATTTAGCTGCAGCCACACACAAGCCCTGCAGAACACACGGCGCCTGGCACCAGTGCTGCACAGCATCACTGAATGATAGCACCAGTGCGAGGAGGGAGATCCCCAGCAGAGCAAAGATATCCCCAGCAGAGCAAAGATTTCCCCAGTTAGGCAGCGTCTGGGGGACTGTGATGGGCACTGTCCCCCCTGTGGCTGCCTGCCCCTGGGTGCCAGGCCAGCAGATCACATACGGAGCTTGTAGTACAAAGAGACAAAGCGAAAGGCACCGCAGCATGAAAGGATTGGCACCCGCCCAGCAGGGCTGCCACTTAATGGACTGAGGTTGGATACGTGTATTTGGACAAGGAGCAATCAATACTGAACAGAACAGCACAGCATGCACATTGTCTCCAGCCAATTACGTCGCCCTCTCCGCTGTACAATGTTCATTTTAATGTCAGCCTGAAAGGAGGGAGCACAGCAGGTCAGCCAAGCAAAGTGACAGCCCTTGCTATACAACCAGCCCTCATTTCTTTGGAAACCCAGGTCAACACAGTGCAAACCCTGACACCCAGGCCCTTAACAACACATGCTCCTAGGAAACCCATTAAACCTTTACTCAGGTCATGGCCACTGCTGTTTTCTCGTGCCAGTGCCACACGTGCCCTTCAGGCTTTGCTGCTGGCTCCGCTCCACACCCAGCACACCCCAGCTCCCTGGGGAGGGGCAGAACAGTGTCCCAGGAATCCAGCACATCTTTCACTTCCTGACCAAGCACAGGGAGTTCCGGGGAGCAAAAATACCCAAATTGAGCCTGGATGCCTGGGGGCCTTACCCTGTCCAGGGCAGCACCCTGTGGAAAGCCATATTACAGTGCCAAGGCCACTGCTCTGAGCCAAGTGCCTGTCCTCATCACAGTGCTGCAGTCTGCAGGGTCACAGCATCCTTTGCCTGTTTGCACACCATTTTATAATCTGTGAAATACCATAACCATCCTTTTCTGCCAGCCTTCCTCTGTCTCTTCTCTGAGGCTCAAGCTCCCCTCACAGCATCTTCAGTTCTCCTAAGTTAGTCTCATATTATCTGGCATCTGTTTTAAAACCTCAGAATGGCAAAGGAAAAAAACCATATAACTAAAAAAAGAAATTATTTTAATGACTCACTCTGGGTGCAAGAAGATCCTCAATTGTTTGAAGGCCACGATTCAAAGGTATGGCTTTAAAGGCAGCTGGCCAGCACAACACACACTGCTGCAATGCTCTGTGCAGTACCTGGAGGTGCTTCTCCATCCCAAATCATATGAAATTAAGGTTTTCAAAAGACTTTCGAGTGTTCCCAGGCAGGAAGCATCACAGGAGGCAGCAGAATCAATATTATTTATATAGATCTCATTATTACAAACTGGAGCTGCACACTGTCTCTGTAATAAAGCGTTACCCAGGAGACCACTGAAAACCCTGAACGAAATCCTGTAATACACTGGGATGAAATAAGAACACAAAAGGAGACAGCCTTCCAGATCATTTGCCATTACCCCTTTAACTGGAGCTGCCTTGACATACGCTGTGCATCGTAGGGGATTGGTACGTCTGCAGCACGCTCTGCGACAGCTGCAGGACTCCAAACCCCACCTTTTCCTTCTCACCTGTATTTCTTGGTGCAATTCTTCCCATTTTGTTTTTTCTGCTGATGTGAATGTGCCTCTTCCCTTGGGGGATTTGGCAGGAAGAGGACAGCCCTGGCAGGTACTGCCCGATTTGATGGCAACACTGAACCGTCTTCGTGTGGAAGGTCCCTAGCAGGGACAGACCTCAAAGATGGGCATTTTGCTCTGCAGAGCCCCAGAAGCTACATTGTGCCCTCTGTTTTTAAGCAACCAGCCACAGAAATAGCAGCAGCAGCATGTGCTGCAGAAATAAGCCAAGTATTCCCTGTGTTTGGAGCAGTGCCCAAAGGGCGAGCCGTTTCTCCCTGTGTTTTATTGCGGCCAGAGCACTGCCTGTGCTGCTGACCTGCAGGCATGGCTAGAGGCTTGACTGGAGGGTAACACTGTTTTTGCATCTACAGCCATAGTGGCTCTTTATTTTTAGGCACAGGCTGCTGAAATGCAGTGGCCCAGGAGCTGGTGAGCTGCTCACTCCATCACTGAAACCAAGAGATGCACACCCTGGGGGAGAACCAATATTATTTGTGCTTTTGCTGAGGGAGCTGCAGAGAGAAGCTCTTTAGTATTGATATAGAAACCCCAAATCAGGCCACTTCAGTCCCTCCTATTTGTAGAAGCAATAATTCTCCGTAGGTGCTTAAGTGAATATAGAACAGATCACGTGTGAAATAACCTCATTTCAGATCTGGATCCATTTCAGAACAGTTGTGGGCAATTATCAACATTCGGTGATTTGTGGCAGGATTTTCAGTTGGCATCTCAGCCATGCCTGTTAGAGACCCCCAGAGCAGCTGGGCTGGTTCACCACTGAAGGAGCCAGGGAGGGGTGAAGCTGGGAGCCTGAGGGCACTGCTATGGCCTGAGCCCGTAACTGCCCATCGCAGAGCCATCCCTCCCTGGGCAGGGTGGCTCAGAGGGGTCAGCCAGCATGCTGTGGGCATGCTGTCAGCATGATGCTCTCCCTCTGGGGAGGGAGAGAGCTGGGACAGGGAAGTTGTGGCTGCCCCCTCCCTGGCAGTGTTCCAGGCCAGGTTGGATGGGGCTTGGAGCAACCTGGGCTGGTGGGAGGTGTCCCTGCCCATGGCAGGGGGGTTGGAACAAGATGAGCTTTGAGGTCCCTTCCAACCCAAACCATTCTGTGATTCTATGACAGGCACAAGTGAGCCGAGCCACCCACCAGCCAAATTAAACCCAGCCAGGAGCACTCACAGAGCCAGGACCAGTTAAACCTGGCAGTTGTTGCCAGCAAAATTTTTATATTTTAACTCACAATGTATTTCACAGTACTGCTGGAACCTGGACCTCTGGCCAGAATCCCTCCTCTTACAAAAAACTCTCATTAAACAAAACCCTAAACAAGCCAGTTTATATTACTTCTTAGCAAACATGTGAAGATAAGTTGCCCAAGGAGAGCCCTGAGCAGTTCATGCCAACTGGTAACACATTCAAAGAATATAGCAATATCCATCTGGGGGCTGTGGATAAAGCTCAGTATAAGCCAATACTTATAAATAAATGGGATATCTGGGAACTAAAGGTCAGATAATCTGCATAGAATCATAGAAGAGCCTTGGTTGGAAAAGACCTCTAAGCTCACCCAGTCCAACCATTAACCCAGCACTGCCCAGTCACCACTGCCCCATGTCCCTCAGCACCACATCTACACGGCTCTGAAATCCCTCCAGGGATGGGGACTCCCCCACTGCCCTGGGCAGCCTGGGCCAGTGCTGGGGAACCCTTCCAGTGAGGAAATTGTTCCTAATATCCAGTATAAACCTCCCCTCAAACATGGAAAATATGACATCAATTAAACCAGGTATACTGGTTGCATCAGTACTTTGACAGAGACCTAAGCCTGAAGCAGACTTCCATGAGCAGTAGATTTTCAATCTAAATGTGTTTTATACAATATAAAGGCAATCAAATTATTTTAAAACTAGTTAACCGATAAGTACTACATGATAAACATACAAATAGCCAAATAGTTTCTGTCCTTGATCCAACTCTATTTGAGTTCATTACTCAATTATGTGGGCAATCCACACACCCCTTGCTGACAGGGTTTGTGCATGGCAGTATCTAATGCTAGGAACAGCATTAATGACTGGAACCGAGCTGCAGAGCTGGGCAATATCAGTGTATTTGGGCAAAGTGCTCTGAATAGCTGCAAATGACACATTGCCTGTCTAAGGACCAAGCACACAGGTCATGCCAATAACATGGACAACAGTATTTTGGCATCAGCAATTAAGAGAAGGGAATGGAGGGAGGTTTGTACAGAATCAGCCACACGTGAACTGTAATGTGATGTGGTTACTAAGAGGGGAAACACAATCCAGGGCTACATAAATAGGAGATTAACAAGCAAGTGCAGGGAAATGGTGTTATTTCAGCATCCAGTATCCAAGAGACCATTGCCTAATGCTATGAGCAGCTCTGGTGACCATATTTTAAGGATAGTCTGGAAAATAAAAGAAGGATTCAAATAAGACTCTGAAGTTACATTGGCTGTGGAAAAGTTGCCTGATGGCAAGAGGCTTTCGCAGCTCAGGCTATGCAGTTTTCCCAGGGATAATTCAGCCACAGTCTACAATTACCTCTGAGAGGAGGAAACTCTGATAGCATGTGGCTCCTAGCCCAGCTGAAACAGATACATCACAGGAGTGGTAAATGAAGTAAATAAATATTTTAAAGCAGAGGGCAAGCAGTCCCTGGAAGCACAGCCCTGGGGTGTGATCCACTCCACTCTGTTCAGCAAGAAGCTTGGGTGACGTGGAGAGAAAATGCCAGAGCCTGAAGTTACGACTGCAGGAGGTGCTTGGATGTGCAAAGCAGCACCTTCTGCAGCTGGAAAAGGGTCCCAAAATAATGGCAGAATCCTCCTGTAGCAGTAGAAAACCCCACTGGATCACCATAGACTGCCTTAGAGAGCACCAAGGTAAAAGGAGCCTGACAAGGTCTGTGCTCCCCACATAGGGAACGCAGTTATGGAGCTGGCACACCGCAAACTTCACCTGACCTACACCATCAGCATTGACAGTAACCAGCCCCAGACAATGTTCATCAGACATGTACGTGCACGCTAACCTCAACTCAAGCTCCTAGAAAATGCAGCTGACTGCAATGTTGCTCATGAGGAGTCAGTGCCACTCAGCTCCACACCCTGTCCCCAGGACCACGTGGTTTGCCCAATGCTCAACCCCACAGAGGCTCAGCAAACCCCTTGGCAAGTAGGAGCAAGACAAACCCCCTCCCCACTGTCTGGGTGTCTGATCTGGGACTCCCTCACCTCACTGTGCAGCTTAATGCTGACCTGGGCTGAAGGCAGAAATTATTTCTGCTCATTAGCAAGTCCACTGGAGTCAGGTTATCGTGCATGAGCTGAGCACGGGAGGATTTGTCAAACCTTGATGTCTAATTACACATAAACGAACTATTATCTCCAGTCACGTGTCTGTTGTGCATTCCAAACTACTTCGAGCACACCAAACCCCGGGTGTGCATTACCTGGGGGCACTCTGCTCACGGCCTAATTAAATGGAAGGCAAAAAAAAAACCTCTGGAGTGATGAGGCAATGGTGTTTCACATGTCAGAACAGCAGTTTTAATTCAAGTTTGGAATTTGATAGAAAGCTTTGACTGAGAAGAAATAAAGGCTGGCACTGTGAAAGAATATATTGTTAGTAATGGAGATCTCCAGCGTGAGATCCTTTCCAGGCAAAGGCTGCTTGTCATGATAAATGATCTAAAAAATTCAGGATTCTTTTAAGAATCCATGCGCATCCATAAAATAAGAGAGTTGCAAATAGATTAGGCTTAAAACAATCTTAGCAAAAAGAGAACTCATTTTCATTTAAGTTCCCCCCTATCCTGTCCTCTCAAAATCACTGCAAAGAGCATCCATACAGTCTCAGGAAACCTATTATCTCCCTGTTCTTGTAAATTCTGCAGTGCTACTTTGACAAATTACACTCCATTCTATCATATTATTTTACTAAAAATTACAAGTCAGAGTTCTTCTTAATTAAAGCCCACACCAGTAAATTAGATTCTTACATATATAATTGGAATATATAAATGTATATAATATAAATACAGAATATGCATGTATAGATGGGATCATGATGTTCCATTAGCAAAACAGCACTATCATTTCTAAAGCTTTTAAAGAGCCTATTGTGATCTGTGATTCATATGTTTTCAGGAGCTGTGCTTGTCAGCCAGAGCTCTCTACCTCCTTCATTTTTCTGGTTAAAATAGATCTTTTTTATTTATTTTTTTTTTTAGTTTGTCTACGTGATAAGTTATTCTGGAACAGTTATTCTTGTGCAGATGTCCTCAGTCTGAAGTGCTTTATCATTTTGATTTAGCTTTATCCTTATGCTCAAAGCTCGAAACCTTTCCCTTATTCCAGATGAGGAAACCAAAGAGCCAGCAAGCCCGACCCCAGCCCACACGATGGATTAGTCCACACATCCTGACACTGGTGCTGGGCTCAGCCTCAGGGCCCACATGCTCCATTTACACAAACGCTCAAAGATCAGGGCCTATCTTCTGCTCGTGCTGCCCTAACTAAATTATTTTTTCATTATTTGTTACACTAGGCAAATTTCCCATCCTCTCTACATAAAAAATAAACCCATACACAGAGCACATCGAATTAGAAAATCTTCCCAGATTTCTGCCATCTTCCCAGCTGGAGAGTGATGAATTCAGGAATTAGACTTGTGCTGCACTGACTGAGCACACTAACCAGCAATTTCATTGGGATGATTTTAAATATATGAGACTGCAGCATCATTTTGGTTTCCTTCTGCACTTTTGAGCAGTTACCCACTGACCCAGCCTTACTCAAGACTTGGCATTCTCTCTCACGTGCAGCCCACACCTCTGCATGCATGTTATTTTCCCCAGTAAGTCCTTCTTTTTCAAAATTACTAAGAACGCCAAAATATATAAAATTTAAAAATATTACTGAACAAAAAATAAACCATATAGAAAAAGATGTTTCTAAAACAGCAGCAAATTTCGAGGAGCATTGTGCATCCTCAGCACATCCCTAGTGATGCAGTGGGTGATGGGGGCTGATGCAGACATGTGCCTCTGTTGAAACATTCAAGTAAAAGAAAAAAAAAAACGTGGCACTTTGGTGCTTTATGTGTTTTGCCATACTGAAAAGGGAAAAGCCTCCCTCTCTCCCCACCTGCCAGCCCCACAAACTCAGCTTAGCATCACAGATGCAGCTTCACGATAGCTCTTCCCATCCGCCTCTGCTCCCACCTGCTCAGCTCCGCTCCTGAACTGAACTGCCCTCCAAGAAATCATCATTTCTTGCAAGTTTTTAATTGGAATCAGTTCACAGCATGGCCAACAGTGCTGATGCAGCAAGAGTGCAGATGCTGCTGCTGAGGGCAAAGCAGGTGGCACAGGGGAGGATGGGCAAACCTTGACTCTCCCGGCACTCGGAAGCGCAGCACGGGAGCCTCACTCTTGCACCCACCAGTACTGCATTCCCTACCCACCACTCAAACACCACAAACTGGGCACCACTGGAAAAGCTCCTTACTAACAATGTGCACTCACACGTTAGCTGCGTGTTGACACCTTTCCAAGAGGAGAGAGAGGCTCTGCAAACACCATCACAAGATACAAGCGCCTCATCATCATTCTGTTCTTCTTCACATCTGCGAGTCGAACGCTGGTTTTGCAGACAAGGAGCTGAAGCACATGTGGGAACGCAGATAATTCACGTATCCAAGGGATGTGGGCACTCAAATCACACAGACTTCCATCAAAAAGCTTGTGCTGTACAAGCAGGGAGGAACCATGCAATTAAGGAAAAGCACAGAAAGATGAGCCGTTCGTTTTCATGTGGTTTATCTGATTTTTGCAACAACCTGGGTGCTGAGAGGGCGAGCTCTCAGCCTGCAAAGCAGCGGTGCTGCAGCTCCTCCGGCAGCACCAAGGGGTGGGCTGACACGTGGACCCTCCACACACACTGCCTCCTGCATCCCCCCATCCCCACGCCAGGGCAAAGACTTCTGCAGCAAAGCCAAGGCTACCACAGCTGCCCCAGCCCCACGAGCAATGCACATGCTCATCTTCCCTTTATTAAGAACAGTTTTGGCAAGGCTCAGCACCCGGGTTGGGACAGCAGCAGCACAGAAAGCAAAGGAAACCCAAGTGGCCCCAGGGCACGCTGGCAAAAGCGACTTCGTGTGCAGCATCACACAATATAGCTGCAGCTCTGCAGGCTGCAGACGTCCACCTGATACCCTCCCTCCCCTGCCCCACGGAGGCAGCGAGTGAGTCACGGCCGTAGGTAGGTCAGGCTGCACAGTGCTGCTGGCAGGAACACGCTGAGCAGCCCCAGAAGCATCCCTGTGGGAGACAGGCAGCCAATTCACCTCTCTTTTCCCAGCCAGCAAAAATGAAAAGCCAGCCAGGAGCTTTACAGCCTCTTTATTTAAAAAAATAAAATGGAAATAAACTTTAGAATGACGTTAACTAAATCTTTCTAAAATAAAACTTCCATTAAAAGGGGAGGCTGAAAGCAGACATTGCTGAAGCTGCTGCATCCTCCATGGTACTCACTCTTGTCACATCCTGAGCCCCCCCGGAGGAGCCGCTGCCTCCCCCTGCTCCAGCCCTGCACTCCTTGCTCCAGTTAAAATGAAAGGGAAGGATCACTGTCTGCAAAGACAAGCTTGCTGGGAGAGCAAGCTCCTAACAATCAAGTCGTGCTGTCAGGTTAATTAGCACATAAATTAATAAATGTTTTGCACGCAGTAGTACAAGGCACAAACATGGCCCTCCCTGACAGAGCACAGGAGGAAGGTCGTGGGGATGGAAAAGAATAAAGCACCAGGGAGCAAGGGCACAATTTTTTGCCATTTCTGTGGCCCTTGGTGCAGACAGTCTCAATAACCAAAGCAAATTTAAAAGTTTACCCTAGTTCTACACTAACGTCTATTTCTTCCTTGATGAATTTCTAAGTTTCTACTTAAAAAGTTGGGACATATTTTCCAAATATTTCCAAATTGGGCACCTAAACTATATTTCAACCACACTCTTTCTGGGGCCAGACCATAGCTGGGAGCCACCATGCAGCTCCACTGTCAGGTCAGCCCCTCAACCCCAACAGGAGAAACGAGTACATCTGCAGCCACCCTCCATCCCACATTGCTCCCTCACACCAAACAGGATCTTTGCATGATGATGACATCATCCAAATATTTTTTTTTTAATTTTTTCTATTAGTTTATGAAGAAGCATGAATTAAATACATCACTCAAAAGAAATCTCGGGTCTGAGAGGTCAAAATGTGCCTGTGTTCCAAGTAATAACAATGCCACTTGGTCTCCTGAAATTTTATCAAGGCTCTTTCTTACCTGAGGATGGCACAAATGTAGAAAAAATTTGAATAAACTTATTCTTCTGAATGGAGAAGAATGAAAAAATCTTACCAGTAACACTGAGCCAACCTGCCAGAAAAAAAGGTGGGGGGTGGGAATCAATAAACATGAGTGATGATGCCTTAATATTTTAATGTAATAATTTGTTCCTTCAAGGGAGCTCTGGTAAATACCACAAGAAGCCTTAGACGGAAATTCCCGTCAGCATTAATCTTGCTGCTGGGCCCCGGCAGGTTTTCCACGTGGCAGACTGCAGTCAGGTCCTCCCTTTGCACAGCGGGGGTGTTGCTGGGACAGCAGACAGAAATGAAAACCTATTTCTGCTGTAAAGGCAGCACAGGTTCAACATCTGCCCCAGCTTGTAACATGGGGAACCCCCTCTGGAGCTCTGCCACGCCCTTACACACTGCCAGAATCCTGAAATTCCTCTTCTCCCCACGTCAGCAGCTCCTCCACAGAGCCCAAGGCTGTTTCTGGTGCTACATCATGGCATGCCCATGCCACCTCTCACTCACTGCTCCCTGTTTGCTCCACGTCAGGACAGGACAGCTCCTTCAGGTTACTCGCCTCCTGCATGAGCAACCCTGTGGTCCATCCAGTCACACCTCCTGACTGGTGTGACGAGTGACAGCCCACTGGGACCATACCCATCACTGCTGCCTTCATCCCCATGGGGCAAGCAGTCCAGCAGGAGATGGGGTGTAGCAGCCAAGGACAACTGACTTCAAAACTGTCCAAACCACAGTCAAGCATCTCTGAAGAGTGGGTTCACATGAACCCACCATGAACTGTGCTTTTCAGAGTATCTGTTAATTTTAGGAGCATCGAGTGATGCAGCCGAGAGTTTGAGCTGCAAGTCAAAGAGTTACCAAAAGGCAACGCTCTGTGGAAGAGACCAACGAACAGGGAATGGAAGGACAGGGTTGGAGAGAGAGGATGGGAATATGCACGTAGATCGGTGGATTTTCTTTTGATGCATCCTTGGTCAACAGACACCAGAAGCAGAAAAAGTTTTTAAATCATTATGTAATTTTATATCTTTAAATCTTCCAATTTGCACAGACATCCTCCTCTCCTACCTTGTCTTAGCAGTGGCAGCCCTTAGGGGCAGGGATTTGAAGGCCAGGGCAGCAGCTTTACAAAACCATCTCCCAGAGCCCTTGTTAGCCCTGAACAGGCAACAACCATCAGGTGAACACAAAACAACAAACAAGGCACACAGGTTTTGCAAGCTGAGCCAGTACAAATTGGCAAGAAATAGCTGTACACGTGATGCTGCCCACGCTGGAGGCACAGGAATTAAAGAGAAGGAGAACTTCAGGAAATGCATCCAGACACGCAGGCAATCATGCAAGAGATGAGTAAGAGCACAGGAAGGGAACCAATGGGAGCTGGAGGAGGCATGGGTGAGCCATGGTCACACCACCAGCTCGGCAGCACACGTGGGCATCCAGGGCAGAATCACAAACTGCTGAAAATGGACATTGGATTGACAAACCCACTTGCCACCCAGCAAAAAGCTGCTCACTGAAAACATCTAAGCAATGTGTACTGGGGTTTGTACTGGGATGAGGCCATGGCCAGGTGCCCCAGCACAGGGAAGGTGGGTCCCCACTTCTCCAAGTGCCACATGAAAGCTAAATGAGCCACAGTGGTCAGAGAAGGCTCCATTAGAGCAAGTTCACAAAACATACCGAGAATTATCACGTGTAAATCTCCCCAGACACTGTTCCCAGCACTGATGCCTTCAATTAACAGGAGTCTCACTCCAGGCAAAGGCCACTGAGAGTTGCTCCAGATTTAGCAAATGCTGATTTCAATACTCTGCCACACAGTTCCCCTGCCTGGGGGCCATATGGAGAGACAGACATCTCCCCTCACCAACACATGCTAAGGAAAGGAGTCCACCAGGAAGTTATATGATGTATTCTTAGAATATTCATCACCTTTCATCCCATTTAGGCCAATAAATTCCACAATTTTACAGTAAGCTGTATGTGGAATTGTGCACACATGTTGCATATGCACCCTGGGCACCCCCAGATGTCTCTCTTGGCCAAAGATTAAGGTGCTTGATTTTCTCACAGTCTGAAGTCCATGCCATGACCTCAGACCGTTGGGAAGATGGCACCAGTGGTATTTTGCTTTTACTGGGGATCCTGGTGTTCTAATGCAGCTTAAAAATGCATGTTGCTGTTCCCAGCTCCTCCCACTTCCATCTCACTGCATTTATCCCCTGGCCATTTTAGCACATCCCCATATATCCCTTTCTCATCCTCCCCAAACTGCCTTTATCAGATCCTCCTTTGTATTTGGTGCCCCCAGACATTTCTCTTCCTGCCTGAGAACAGTCAGAAAAATAAACTCATAGAAGGCAATAAATTTGCCTTTAAAAGTAACAAAGTACTTCCCTGGCACAGCTCTATTTTCTGTAGTATGTCAGTATCTAAATAATGAGTATCTTTGCTTATTTTTCTAACCCCTTTGCTTACTTGCAAGCCTTTGAAGGCCAGGCTGTACAACATGTCGTGACCTGGGGGACAGAAAGAGCAAACGAGGTCAGATGGGCCAAACACCCAGTACCAGAAAGGCTCAGAAGTGGCACAACCTACAAGGACAAGAAACTGGTGGGAGAATGGTTGAACTGGTTAAGAAGATCAGGAAGTGTGACTGTGCTGAAGCTTCCTGAAATACAAGCAAGGACCAGCACCTCCTCAGGAAGCAACACTATTTTTCCTGAGGTCCTAGAGCTCATAAACCCTAAAAAAAAAAATCCACTGATGTAATTTTTTCTTCCCCCCTCTCCTCCCTTTCCTTCCCTACCCATTCATGTAACCAGAGTTTGACACGATTACAACCAAAGACCCAGGCTCCGGGCTGTGACTGCTGAAGTTCCACTCCCCGTTAATTCGCAGAAGGCTTTTCCAGAGTGCAGAGTGCCATCTAGACGAAGGAAGGAGGACTTGCTGCGATGCAGCCAGCTGGAGGTAATAAATCCTTCGGGGCTGCACGGCGGAATGCCTTCGAGATGCTTTGCAGAACAGCTCTTTGCAGGCTGCAGATGTTTTGTGGCAATGTTTTTTAAAGCACTAAAATCCCCCCGCGGCTGGATGAGCAACGCTCTCCAATGGGCTGTGGGATGAGACAAGAGTTTGGCATTTCAATATTTATGCATTCTCATAGAGAAACATTTTAGGTCCCCTTTTCCCCCCCAGGCTTTTTAAGGGTTCGCCTGGTTCAGATGGACACTGAATCTGGACAGTTTTGAGGCTGGGTTTCCAGGCAGACCCTCCTTAAAGGACACATGTGGATGGGAACAACTGGGCCTGAATGAGGTCCCACACATGAACGAACGTATTTTTTACATATATGCAAATATTTGCCTATGGGGAGGTATTGGAAGGCATAGGCTCTACAAGCTGTTTAAGACAGGCTAAAAATCTTGCCTGTATCATGAGTGGAACAAAATTCATCCAAGATAACTATAGAGATGTGGTGGGCAGTGGCTGCTGCAGCAAAAGGAGACTGCTCCAAGAGACAGTGCTCCCACAAACCTGCCGAGCAGCAGTGAGGAGCCAAACGATACATATATCCATCTTCTGTTCTCCTGTGCTGAGAAGGCATCACATACTTACACAATAAGCATATACACACATATATATACACCTACCATTTCAGCTGGGGCCTTTCTGCTTTGCCTTTCACAAACCTTCACACAAAGCAGAGACAAACTGCAAAGGTTCTTGGGGGAGAAATGAAGGGGCTGCTGCCACCCTTGGCTCATCCCCCCTTCACTCTGTCACACTCTGGTGGGACCAGGAAGCTGGGGGCTGGATTTAGATTCAGCAGGGAGGCTCTCCCAGCCTGCAATTATGACAACAGCTTCACAACAGCTTTACTTTGGATCTAATTAGGATTTATTAGAGTTGAAAACAAACAGAATTTGGTTTTGACACAATAGACCCTTTGTATGTGCAAAGCAAAAATATGAAAACAAAGAAGGGTGGAAACTGAGGTGAAAAAAGGGGTCTGTGCCTAGCATTTCAACTCAGGGCAGGGAGCCCTTCACCAGCATCACTATGGGAGGTGGTGGCAGGAGGGACAGAGCCTGACCCAGCGCTCCCCACTCACTGGTTAGGGGCCACTTCCTAATTGCTCCCCAGCACATTGTTTGTTAATGCTGTGAAGCAGGAGGGAAATTCAGCATGTCTGATGGCTGAGAGATGGGGGCAGGAGGAGAGGCAGCACATACTGGCTCTCAGGGTGAAGGGCTGCACACTTCTACAACTGCAGGAGAGATGGGGACAACCTGAGCTTGCCTTGGACAACATGAATGTCACCTTAGTTTGTGTATTGAATATCCAGCATAGGCTTCCCTGCTCACTCTGCAGCAGGTTTGCACACCTTCAGAGGCTGGTGGGAAATGTCCCCAGACACAGCCTGACATCCTCCTACCAACTCATAAAAAATGGTATTTATAAGGTTAAGGAAAACATGAAAACACTGCAGAACTTACTTGGACACTGCATCCTCCTCACTGCAGCCCACAAAAGTTATCACTTGCATTGGGCCATTTAGGAAGAAATAATCCTCAAACTATCTCATTCCATTAAGTACAGCAGGCTTGGATCTCCCTTCCAGAGCACATCTTCAATGACATTCAGTTTTACTTTCTGTGGCTGTAACTCGAACTCCAGCCGCTGCCAAATGTATTCGCAAAGTCACAGAGGAGGAAAGCGCAACCCAAGGGGAGTCATTAGCAGGTCTGATGTTGGGGAAGTTTATGCTCCTGTTGTACCTGGACTGTTTGCCAGACTTTTCACACCATGACTTAATTATGACAGCACAGACTCATCCTCATTTTACCACAGTATCAAAAGCAGTGGTGATGCTACAAAGTGTTTTCCAACAACTCTTTTTTCAGCTGCCCTGAGGATTTCTGAATTAATGGCTCAAAATGAAGACAAATAAAAAGAACCCAAAGATCCCCAAAATGAACTCAGCTGAGCAAGTGCTCTGGCAAGTGCACTGCAAATTGAGCAGTGAAGATGCTCTTATCAAATAGGATTTTCTAGTTACTGACCTGTCCTTGTATCCCCAGTACCCACCATTTCTCCCACCCCACTGCAGTGCCACGATGCCCATACAACCTCAGTTTCTCCAGTGGCTGGAGCCACCCAGCAGCTCAGGACGGAGGGGGGTTATATACAGAACTGCTGCCCAGTCATTGACTATTCAACTAAAGGAAGAAACACAGAGACAGTCTCATCTCCACAGAGAACACACTTAGCCAGGCTCAAGAAGACGACCTGAATAAGCTGAAAACATGGGCAGAAAAACCACACAAGTGGTGTATGAACACGTTTAGCACATTTCAGCTTTAGGAAGCTCACCAGCAGACTTGTGCACAAACATGGAGCTCCTCGAGACACTGCTGGGCAGAGCAGGGCTGTGGTGACACCGCTGCCACCAGTGCCAAGGGAAATCATCCCACGGGGACTCAGGGGTGGACAGTACCTCCTGGCAAAGCCAGGCTCTGCCCCTGGGGATTCTGTGCCTTCAGAAACCTAAATTGCTCCATCTGGAGCAGCAACAGTTTGATCAGTTGAAACCCAGGGCTCAGATAAGCTGGCAGACACAGTTCACCCTGTTAAGTGGCTCTCACAGTTTCAGGGTTATTCTCACCATCACCAGCAACAACCAGCAATGGACAACAAGTGCAGAGCCTCTGTGATTACTGATAGGCAACCTGACATGATGTGTTATTCCTTATATTCCTCCTATGCTGTTCTCCAAGTAAAATTAATAGGGTCAGCCAAACTGTCATTCTGAATACCACCTAGTATGCTGGTAGCAATATATTTATATAGCCGCCCTCGCTTTAAAGTTGTACTAACCTGTATAGCAGCTTAAATTAATTCTGCTTTGTGTTTTGCCAGTTAGAAAAAACAAATACAGCTGCTCTCTTATCAGCTGCCAAGTTTCCTGCCACTATCTTTCTATAAACCTATTTGCTGGCAGCTCCTTCTGGGAGCAAAGCCCCGGTGTGGGGTTCACAGGGGTCACACGCTCCAGCAGAGACATTACTACGGGGCACAGAGAAGCGAGGCCACATCAGAGGTGTGGTCACAGGGGTAACACCTAGGAGCCCTGGTCCAGCCAAAGGGCAAAGCTCATAGCACAGAGTAAGGATGCAAAGGCTTCACACAGTAACACCCAGGAGTTACCCACAACTTTCACATGCAGGTTTTTACATCCCCCCTTTTTCTTTTTTCCCCTGCAACTCAAATCCATGAAAGATAATTTGTCCCAATTTGGATGCTCACATAAAAACCAACAATACACCAGGGTTTTTCCAACAACAAATTTTGGTTTTCATCAGTTCTTCACTTAATATATGTGCACACAGCACTAATTAGGACTAGATCTGGAACTTGCTGAAAGCCAGTTGGGAAATAGGGAGGTTTATCCAAGAACAAGTTTTGGAGCTTTTGGGAAACAAGGGAGGTGTTGCACCAAAATAAACTTAAGTTTAGAAGATACTAAAGGTGTTTCTATACCATAAACTGAGTTGGTGGGAGCCTAAAATGAGTCACACGCACTGACTTGTGGCTGTAGCTCCAAATGCCCAGTAGCACTACACCATCACTGTTTGGAAAAGCCCATCAATGGATTCCATATCCATCACCTGTGGATGGCCAGGCAGATGTGCAGGAAATTATGCTCCATGTTTCTGAGAAAATCAATCCCAAAGTAAAACATGAAGGGAAAGCCATACATGCAGGAGCCTACCTGTACTGAAGTGCATCTTCATCCAAGAGAAATCAACTCCTTTATATCAAAAACACCAGCTTTGGGGTCTTCTGGCCTGAAACAGCAGCAGCTGAACTGGGACCTTCCTTGTACTGGTTCATGCACTCTCAGTGTAGGCATCCCCTACAGGGTACCAGTGAGGGCACAACCCAGGCAAGGATGGAGCCATCCATTCAGGAGGTGATGTGGACCATGAAAACAGACACTGAAGGTGGGCATGTGCCCCACAGCAGCTCCACATCAGCCAGCACAAAGCAAATCCAGAGCACTGCTGCCAGGGTCTGTTGCAAATCCACCCCACGACTCTCCTCCTTTAGGCTCTCCATGGGTGCTAAGGGAGGCTGCTGAAGGTTTCCTTCTCTGTAGACACAAACATTATTCAGTCAGTGACTTTAAAGCCATGTATGGCACAAAAGGTCTCTCCTGAAATTTCTAGTTACAGCTGATGCCTATGCCTAACAAGTCACTTTTCTCTATGAAATCACTGCTGACACTCAGTGGTTTCCTTCCACCTGCCCTGCAAGGAACACCATTCCCAGCCACTTTCGAGGTCCATGTGTTCAGGGTGACTTTGAGCAATGCTTACCCCAGCTTAGCTCAGGAGAGGGACTTGCTGTGGTATGGCATCACTGCCGCAGGGACAGTTGCAAGGAAAGAGACCAAAGTCTTGGTGTAAAACCATGTAGCTCTAAATCTGCCCCTCTGCACACAGCACTATAAGGAACAGCCACATTCACTCCAATATGATTTTGTAGGTTTTGAGTCACAGTTCCACTTCTGAGCACACATGGGGTTCAACCAACCCAATGCTTATACCAAAAGGCTGTAGCAGCTGTATACAGGATTGATTTGTAGGAAATGGGGGAGAAGGGAGTTACCTTAGTAACTTTATAAGGCTTCCCACAAGAACATGTAAAACCATTTCAAATGTGATATAGCTTTTAAAACCTGATCCATAGGTTGGTTTATAGCCCGATCACATTAAAAATTTATCATGATCTGTGCTCTAAGTCACCAAAATTCATCAGAATCAATGAGGAACCTGGAACCAAGTAAAACTCCCAACCAGATGATAACATCAAATTCCTGCTGGCCCTTTGGTGTCATTGTAAGTACTATGGACCATACAGATGATTCCAACACAGACATTTAAAACAACGCAAGACTTAGAGGATGTGAGGAAAGGGAAGAATGGCAGAAAACATGAGCTGTTGGTGAGTACAGGCAGAGTCTGGAGGCACTACCAGGAGGTACAAGGAGGAAGGGAGAAGTAAGAATAGGATGCAGGTCCACAGCAAACTGCACTGCTCTAGTTTAACTGCCATAAACACTTAAAAGTAAAAGGCAGTTAAAAAAATATGCTTTCCTCTTTATTGCTGTCATATCTCCTGTTCCAAAGTACAGATGCTTGTGCAGAGGCCGTTCCTTCAGTCAGGGAGGTCACAGGAACACAGCAGGTATTGATCTGGACTGTTAAAGGCCTGGCTCATCTCTACTGACGGATGGTGGAACAGCCCTGGCAGCCTCTCTTCATCTGTCTCTGACTGAGACAGCCAGCTAGGAAGAATTTAAGACTCTGACTCTATGTAAATTCATTTAACCAGGAATTTGAGCTCAGGGTAGACTACCAGGTGGATTTGCTGAGATCTTTAGCTAATACACCAAGGTAAGCTGAGGGCAAACTTGTGCAGCTTCAGTACACTCAGTCAGGCTTAAGTTTAATGCAGGAAAGAGGGCGCCCCATTTGCGGGGCTCTACAAAAATGAAGTCTGTGGAAAGTAGTCTGTGAAGTGGAATTTCAGTTACACCTGAGCTGGAACTACACACACAAAAAAAAAATACTTCCCTTTTCTTTGAAGTCCTTGACGTGGGGTCAGAGCCATTAGTGAGGATTTCAAGCTCGGGACTGATTTCTGTCTGAATTGATCACCCGCTCCCCAGCCGTGCCCGGAGCCGGCAGGAACCAGCCCGCAGCCCAGCTCTGGCTCACACTTTCCCTGAGTACCCGTACAAACCCCTCGGATCTCCAGAAAAGCACTGTTTAACATAAAAGCACAGCAAGGAACGTGGTAAGGTGCACAAGCCCATCCCCAGAGCTGCTCAGCGGGGCTTTGCAGAGCAGAGCACGTGCCGTGAGGAAGGGCTGCTCCACGGTGGCTGAACCAACTCACTGGCAGGGATCTGTGACCTCTTCCACAAACCTGACAGGCTGCACAGCCATCCTGAACAGGCAAACAAATGTACATGCCCAGGCAGGAGCACAGGGCCGTGCTGAGGCCAGGACTGACCTCAGTGGGGACAACGTGCCTGCAGCAAGCCGAGGCAGCGATGGGTGAGCCCAGGTGAGCACAGCAGTGCCAAGAGCCAGCTCCCCATCTCCCCCGGAACAGCGCCCAAGTCACGACACCTCTTTGCAGCAAAGCGTTACTCTTCAGGGAGCAAACACTGTGGAAAACGCTGTGAAAAAGTATTTTGAGGGTGTGGAGGGCGGTGTGCAGCGATCCTTTTGCAGACCCGCACCCTAGATGGCAGCACCAGTCAAAGAATGGGACTGGAAACCCACACCGGACCCAGGCTGCCGGGAGAGACTGCTCCTTACCTTCACCTAAACCCTACCTAAAGGCCCCCGTCTAAAACAAATTTAAAATATTCTGGAAGCGTGAATAAAAAGTGCACGGTGTGAGCACCACCGCGTTTCCAGGCACTTGGGAAATGAGGTGCCCAGCAGCAGGGACAGAGCCAGGGACAGTCTGCACCTTTCTGCCACCAACACGCTGTCCCAGCACAGTGATGGTGACAAACCCGCGGCAGGGGCACTGCCTGCGTTACCCAGGGCGCTGGACTGCTGGGGAAGGGTGACAGCCTGAACGGGGGGGGAATCTCAGTCCGTTTCCCTGTGTGATCATTTCAAAGCCATGCCCATACCTTAAAATAATTGTACCTGTTTCAGCACTGGCACATCTCTTGCCCAGCTCCCCTCGTTTCTTCTTGACACCCAGACAACAGGAAAGCCGTGGAGCCGAGGAGCGTGGAGCGGGCACCAGCACGGGGTGATGGCTGCAGGGGGACAGGGCTGGCCTGCAGAAGCTGCAGACACTCGGGGTGCACCCAGCCAGCAGCGGTGTATGCACACCCCACTGGGATTCTTCCAGGGCTCCCATGGCAGCAGGCGATGCCTGGCACCATTTCCACGCTGTCACACCCCGCATGGGCACTCACTTCAAACAGCCCAGGGAAGTTAACTCACACCAGAGCCCTCCATAAACCCCAGTGCAGGATGGAGAGACAAGGGTAGAAGGGTTTCCATGTTATTTACTTGCCAAGGGTGGATTCCCACCAGCCAGCAGCATCAGTGAACGCTGTGGGCAAGGCGAGGATCCCAAGGCCAAACGCAGGGGTGAACAGGCACCCCCTGCTCACCTGGAGACAGGCACAGGTCAGGTGGCATAGGTGTCCTATGGAAATGCACAGGGAAAGCTGACGCAGCAGTGAAGCACTGCACTATCTTCTCCATACCTCCCACATGAGGATGCTCTTCCAATACAGGACAAGGATCTCCATAAAACCAGTCAGGTCATGACATGGGGACCAGCTCTTCCTCCAGGCTCTGCTCACCGTAACCCTTTCCTCCAACAGGCAGGAAGACGATGCCTGATAACACATATCAGAGGTTTCTTCTCTCCCCGCCAGTGCTTGCACTCCCCTCTGCTCTCCAGCTTCACCTGCAGACCCTGCACTACCCTGGGGTATGGCAGTCACCGCCACAGCACACTCCTGGGACCAGGTAGAAGAAAAGCCAGCACTCTATTCCACCCCTCATTTTGAAGGAGTATTAATATTTTACCATCAATGAATATTGACTTTCTTTTTCCATCTTGCAATTCTTGATCACATCCTGTATGGAAACAAATTTCAGAGAAGAGCAGAGAAAGCAAATAATGTCATTTAATTTGCAATCTATTATCAGTTCATTATGTGAAATGCTAAACCTGGATTCTACTGCATGGATTAAGTGTCACTCTGGCAGATAATGGAAACAATATGTACAAATGTAAAGCTGAGAAGGAGATACAAGCTGCAGAAGCAGGAAAGCCCACGGCATCACTCCATCCACTGCCTCATGCATCACCCTGGCACCAGCCTGAGCCTGACCCAGCAGGGCTGGGTCACCCAGATCACCCCAAAAGCATCTGGGCCATCTTGTCACCTGCTTCATGGCTCTCTGGGAAGAGCTAACTTTGGGCTAGATATGCAAGTGTTACTCTTGTATAATCAAGTTATGATTATGGAGAGTACACCAACTTCACTGATATATTTGAAAGTTTAAACACAGGATTAACAAAAAGTGACAGTGGTGGCACCACGGGCCTGCAAAGCTGCCTTCAGCCACAAAGAAAGCAGGAAAGCAGGCTGTCAAGATGTATTTTGGTCTTCACAAAGGACAGATGACAGCACACTGCTCTTCTAATGATACAAATACAGCCAGTAAACTCAGGATTTTCTGTTCTTGAGAGGTTCACCCTTCTCCCCTGCCACCGACGGGCCGTGAGGCCGCACCCCGGGCACGAGCTCCATCGATTCATGCCCCCCAACCCTGGACACGGGCACAGCTCCATAGAGCAGCTGAAGATCTGGCTCCACTTGACAGCAGTTTTATCTGAGATCGCGATGAGCTTCACTACAGGGTGCCAGCTGGATTGCTCTGGGGGACCATATTTACAGATAACACTTGAAAGGACGAGTTCAAGGTGATGGCCCCCGGTGGCCCTCTTTGTGTTCCTTTGGGAGATCCTTATTCACACCTACCTGAGTGCTTGCCAGGCAGGCAGGAGAGAGAGCAGGTAACACTAAACACCAGGAGCTTTCTTCTCTGGCCACCCGGCAGGAACACTGCTGCCACTTTGCCCCACACCACAGGCCATGGGCAGCCAACACCTGATCTGCAACGGGGCTACACACTCTTCAGGCCAAGTCCTCATGGTCAGAGCAGTACATTTTTTGTCAAAGCAATGAGATGCTCGGTGCAGTAACATTTCAAAACCATTGACAAGACTCACTTGAGGGATCATTTTTGCATGCTTGAATGACTGGTTTTCAAAGGGGTATGGCAGTTAAATAATCCCAAGGGGTCTCTTCATTGCTTTAAAGCTTTGAGAAACTCAGAGATACTTTGAAGCACCAGCATCATCCCCATGAAATCCCCTGTGATAGAAAGAGATGCCTCTACCGAGTCTAAACCATGTACCAAACTATGGCTTAAAATTTACTCTCCATAATATTGCACCATGCCTTTATTCAGGAACTTAAGCCACTCGCTTTATGTAGCTCTAAGTAATGGGCAGTTGTAAAAATGACTTTAAGTCACCCAAACCATCAGTTGGCCACTACAGCCAATGCTGAACCAGGGACAGCAGGAACATAGAGCTACTCCAGCCTAAACTTAAATTATTGCAGTTGAGGACTATGACAGCTGATGGGCAAGTTCACTTTGCTTTCCTATGCCCTCCAGGTATTTCAGTTCATAGGAAACTCAGGTGCTGGAGTAACTTCCAAAATCTGCATTTCTGGAGATGCTAGACTGGAGCAGAATAGCTTTAATCCAGATTCTACTTATCAGGCAATATCCCAGGTTTGTGAACAACATTTTCAAGCCACCATTAGTTCACCTGATGCTTTTCTGATGTTCAGTACGGACAGCATCCAGTAAGTGGAAAGTTTTAGACCTTTGTAACTGATACAAACTGATACCATTTGTCTCCAGTAAATCATAGGAGAAACGGACATAACCACAGTTAGAGCTTTAACTGATTCTACATCTAATCTGCTGTGACAGTTTCACTTTTCTACCCTGTTTCCCCTATATCAGATCACATCAAAATGCACATCAACAGAAGTTAACAAATAGAAGGTTTCACTCCAAATTTCACATTACGAGTTACCAGTCTGCCAGAACATTAACGAGGAGAGGCTTTGGCCTGAATACAGCAGCACTTAGCTACTCCTGGTTGGAATTTCACCTCTTAGAAAATGGCATTTTCACGACTTACCAAACCCAAGCTCTGGCAGATGCTTTCCTGTCCTCTGGAGGTGATGTCTCCATCAGCCGAGCAGATGATGCAAACACCCACCACAGCTGCAGCTTCACAATTCAGCCCAAATCAACTCTGTTACTTCAAAGCCCAAGAAATGTGCGACAGAGGCAAGAAATTCAAGTAGTCAAATTGGTGAGAAGTTTCTACTTTGCAGGACAGCCTATCCTTAGGTTATGGAGTAGCAATTTTGATAGAACAACCTCTACGTTTCCAGAGGAGTATGTGCCTCCCAGGAAAGGAAAATTCATCCATTTCTAAATTAATATCAGTCAGTTGTTATCTGAGCAGCAGGTGTTACTTGGCAGCAAGGACACCAGTGTCTTTTACTCCCCACACGGATAAAACTGCACCAAGGACAGTGTATAGTGAATCCCAGATTAATTCAGGTGGAAAGGGAGCCCGGGAGCTTACCTGGTCCAACCTCTGCTCAAAGCAGGTCAAAGAGCAGGATGCTCTGGGCTGCATCTGTTCAAGACCAAGCACCTCCAGGGTGGAGATACCCAAGATCCTGTGCATTTAAAAGAAACACCACACAAACCATGTACAAACACTTACCAGGAATACCTCAACGTGCAGACATGCTGTGTTCACCATGGGGAGATGCTCCTTGCATGAAAGGGGTCAGAATGGGTCACAGTCACAAACAGAAGGAAGAAAACCAGATGCAGACATAGCTTGTGGGTGCATGCTTTAAGATCAAATCAACCTGAAAATGAACTCTGAAGGAACTCTTGGGCCTTCTTATGTTGAAACTGCTGAAGACCCCAGTTACAGGGATTTAAATACATTGGACCTATTTCCCTAGAAAACTTTCAGGTGGGAGTGAGATGAATTGCCCACATTGTGAGAAATGCATCTAGGCCTAAGGAAATCTGAATTTTGGCAAGGCCACGACCAAAGCTCTGTTGCAGAGGAAGGAGAGGCAGACAAATCAGGCCATTTCCTTCAGGGACCCACCATGGCCTGCCTAGCAGCTCATCATTTACAAATGTACATTAAGATGACAAGCTAAGCCAGCTAAGAATTATGCCAGTCCATAATCAGTTTTTAATACATCATCTAAGACTCCAAATGAGTTGCACCACTGCACTGTCATCTGGCAGCACACAAGCCTCTGCAGCTTCAGTATTCAGAGCATCTTCAGCAGCTTCCTACCCTGAAAACTACAATCACTTAAGTCAAAGACTTCAAAATTCATTTTAACAGAGAAATGCATCTTCGGTGATTCACGTTAATGGCAACAGTATCTCCAGGGCGAGCAGAAAAGCCTGCCTACCATGGGAGATCTCAGGTGCTCTTCCATGGGGAGTTATTCAAACGTAGCCATGAGTGAGCAGAGTTAAATGTGTGAGCTTTTCCAGCAGTAAGGCTCAGAGATGAAAGAAATAATACAAACCATGGTTCCCTCAGGAAGATTTGAGTTGGATTATCGGCAGGATGTTCAATACAAGTCTCTAGAAGACAGCCCACCTCAGCTAAGTAGTCCACTGGCCTCTAAGCACAGTCCACACATTCCTTTTTGTTGGTGCTTTCACAGAGAATAGGAAAATAGGTCTTAGGAAACTTCTGTTGAAGACAGCATTAGTTAATCTTCAGCTGTGCTTTATGAAAGACATAGGGCAGTGTCACTGTTGCCAACTTGTGGCAAAAGTCTCTCCCCAGAGCTTTAATTATATTCAAAAAAGCACAGTAGGTACTTTTAAAAGATAGTTTCCATACTACACAAGTTAGTTGGGTTGGTTTATTCACTACTACCCTCATGAGCTTGAGACACATTCAGTTTTCCTTTTGAGATGGTCTGAAAGGGGCCCAGTGACACCAACAGCAGAAGGCACCAGTGCCAGCTACAGAGCCATTTCACAAGCTTGCAGTTAAGTTTATCAGCCTCAAACTACCCACAGGCAAGAAAAGCTTTAGAGATGGGCACAGCTGCTGACAAGTACCAGTGCCTTCCCCCTTCCCTCAAATACACAGGGGGCATGGAAAGAACCCCCCAGGGCCTTGTGCTCCCCCAGCCAGCCACATCGCCCTGCCTGGTGCAGCAGCCTCAGTGGTCAGCTCTGCATTCCTCATTTCTGCTGAAGTATTACTAGCTCTAGGCTAACATTTGAAAGATGCCCATTTTGTAGAAGTCATTTAAGAATACTTTCCAAATCCCCACTGGAACATTTCACTGGCTAGATGTGAGAAAATGGTAACATTAATGGAAAAAACAGCAACGTTTTTAATTTAAAAGCTCCTGTGAAATAAAGCTTTCCTTCATAATGAAATTCAAAGACCTGCTGATACAGCAAGTAAGCAGAAAATAGTCCGCAGGTTTAGGGACACCCACCTAAACCAGGAAAAGCTGCTAATTAAAATGTCTAATTTCACTTAAGTCCAAAGAGTCTCTAGCAACAGACTGGAAAGCTCTACTATTGAAGTCAATACCACTTAGCTTTCTAAAAAGGCTTTAAATGGCATAGTTCAAGATGCTTTAGTGATGTTAAACTCTGCAGAACACCTGGTACAAATGCAAGAGTACACCCAAATTCTTAGATCTTCCTTAGCCCATAAAAGATGGAGAGGGAAGCCTCTTCAGTGCAGCTAGTCTGAACAGCTACCATCAAATCGCATTCATAAAAAGAAATCCTACTCTGCAGAACCAAATGTCAGTCAAGTCACACTAACAATTTCTTGTTTGGGGTTTACTGATGGACTATTATTCAGAAACTCAAAGAACTACAAAGCAGCCCGATTAGTTGTATTCTTTTTTATTAGGTTTATTATGACTTAGAGTTTCTATTACTCCAGCTGGGTAAACCACATTTGAGAATAAGTTTAACTGCAGGACTTCAGTTTCAGCCAAAATCATTTTTGCATTACTTTATTGTAATATAGATTTAAATTTAACATTTAAAACTTACTTCATTAATAAGCAAGCCAAGCTCAGTAGCTTCAGTGCAGGATGTACTTTATGTAACTTGCCGCACATTCATGTTAGATTTGATGTACATGGAGAAGAGACTGGTCAACTGTACGATTCATAGGAGAAAGCAAAAAAGCACCATTTTTACCAAACTAAACAGTTCTTAATTCAGTGTTTCTTACAGAAAATCAACTCACTTCTGGCTCCAGGAGCTACAGTTTGGATAACAGCTGAAAGCTATTTCCAGAGTGTCAATTTTCTACACTGGCACAAGAAATAGCCTTCAAATCAAAAGGTATTGGACTTCTTTTTAAAGACAATCTGTACTCCTTGAGTTTACCAGGTAAATACATGCATTCTTGATCATTCTGGCACAAGTTAACAAAGAGCAAACAACAGTTGGGGCTAAATGAAGAACAATCCAAAAGTGCCAAGTATTTAAGGTACAAGCAAAAAAAAAAAAATCAATGCAACCAGTTTAATATCTAAGCCTGCTTCCTCTCAAAGAAAAATGGCACAAATTAAATAAAAAGCCAGACAAACTTCATTTTAGGTGGTACAGACCAAATTAATGCTTCAAAGCATTAACAGGATTTATTTCACTGCAAGGAAGGGGAGAAATAATTTGGACAAGCTCTGTATATTTGGGCTAGACCAGAAGCACTGTTGTAGTTCAGTCCATATATGCAGAACTGATACCAATATGACCATACCTTTATCACATGTAATAGTAAAGTGTGTTAGAAATTGCGGAGCATAAGCATCTTAGTTGTACAAGCCAGTTAATGAATAAACAGAAGAGCTGAAGAATGGTTCTCACATGTCCTGTCTGGTCAGGACTTCAGATTTTTATTTGTGAACAGAAGAATCCCTCTGCCAGCCGCCTAATAAATACTAACAGATACATTTAGATATCATCTTCAAAAAATCTTTGTTGAAAATGCAGTCTTCAAACAAAAACTAGCTTGATGCAGTATTAATATTTTACATAAGTCTTATGAATCATAGTTAATAGCAGTAACTGAAATTAATGTATACCAAGTCTTTGGGTGATGTGCAAGTTCAGCTACGTAACACAGGTGGGGGTTTTGAACAGTTCTTACCATCTTGCTTTGGACAGTTCCTACGCTTGTCCCATAAACTACAGAACTATCTACAGTATCGTGCAACTGTTGACATCTTCAAGAGCTCTTCATTGTAAAAAAATTTGATGGAAGCACCACAAAGCAAGGAAATCGTGCTCTTAGTAGAGCACCTTGAATTCTGAGAATTTAACACATCATTGCTCTTGCCTTGACTACAGAAAACCAATGAGAGGACATCAGGGTAAAAAGGAACAAAACTACAGTGAAGTCTGCTTCAAACAGGGAAGAAGATAATACAAAAAAAAGATCTGACTCTACAAGCACGTAAGCAAAAGGCTTGAAGAGTTGTGTATTAACATGGAGCTCAAGGTGCCTTAACTTAGCTAGAACACCACAATTTAGTCTTGTGACTCTAGCATAGTTGCATTTCATCCAAGAACCAGCCTATGCTTCCAGTTACAGCATGCATTCCACCTCACTAAATACCCCTTCCCAACTTGCAGGTTCAGAGCTCTTCAGTTTCTTACTCCTCCTCCTATATTATCCCTTTCCTAGGCAGAGATTTAGAGGCCCTAAAAGCCAGAGGTCTCCACCAAAGACTTGCTGCATCTACATGTAAAAATAGTTAGGACACTCTTTGGGACTGATGCATATCCTTCCCCATTCTGAAATGGATTTGCTGCAGATCAGTCTTGATCTCTAGTTCAGTTTTAGATTATGCTCAAGTTATGGCAGCCAGAGTTCAATCCTATGAATGTAAGCTCAACACAAAAAGAAAGCCATTTATCCTTTATAATTCGTCCTTACGGCATGTTTGTCCAGAGCTTTATCATCAACTTCCAGTTTTAAATTATTTTCTTAGCACTTCAGAGAACCTGCATGTCACTCCCTCCTGAAGGAGACAGCATCACACAGAATCTTGTTTAAGTTAGTCCAAGTTTCCACATGTGACCAGAAGTCTTACTTGTTAGAACACACCCCTTTTCCAACTATTCCCCCTCATTCCCTCTCCTCCCACCCCTCCCCAGCAATGGGCAATTACTTCACAAGAAATGCAAAATGGGATATGGGTGTACACAAAACCTACCCTTCACTAATACTGAACAGAAAAGCCTATTTTCCAATTACAGGACATCTTTCTCTAAATTTAGGTCAGCACTGGTGCAGTCTGCACTGTGTATGATTACCACAAGGATAATACCAATAAGTACATATATTTTCTCAAACTGATTTTAAAGCCTATGAAGTTAAATCGGGGAAAAGTTTAATATTGCTACTTCAGAGCACTAAAACACACAAAGTGAATCCAATAAAGATCCTTGTATTGATTCAATATTAAGTATTAATTGCATGACCATCATAGCACCTCTTTACATTATCACACAATCACCAGAATTATCAACTGCTTTTAAAACTAAAAAGGGTACAGTCCAATATTTATAACTTGCACACTGTTACTATATAGAAACTAGGTGCATGGTACAGTGCTGCAAAAATGGAAGCCTGCAGTTTTGACAAAGATGCCAAGTCATGTTGTAGACAATTTCAGTCAAACTGGCAATACTGTTTAAGCAAATACTCAACACAGCAGGAAATAAAGGACAAAAAAAAAGCATTCTATAACCAAATAAACATCTGAAATTTCCTTTCCCTTTAAGAATACAAGTAAGGTCACTTTTAGCCTTGGAACGGATACATGTTCGCCTATGATGATCTTGCTAACTACTACACAATATCTGATGTCCTCTGCTAAGAATATAGTTTAAGAAAGCCGCAATTACAAGAGACAACTAATGTAATGTTTAAAAATTCCTGTATGGCATTTACTGAATTTGTCTTAAAACAGTGAACATGGAAAGATGGCCTCATGTTTCCTTTTCATAGTACTCCGAGGATCAAGTGGCTTTCAAGCAGCATGGTGGGTTTGAAGTTTTTGCAGTTTAGATCATTCTGTTGCGTTTATGAGTTGGTGAGTCTGTAATGACATCGCCACACTGGGCTGAGGTACGCTTTCTAGTTCCACCATTGTCCAAGTGGAGTGCCATTTCTTCTGATATGAAAGTGTTCAAATCAACATCATGTAGTCCATTTCTCCTTCGACTAGCATTGGAGCCACTGCTCACATGAGTGGGTGAGCCTGGGGTACTTGAGCGAACGCTTATACTAGCCATTGCACCACTAAGACCTAGGGGAAAAAAAGAAGTATTTAGGTCAAACAGTAAAGAAAATTCATTTCCCACATGTAGCAGAAGGGATGACACTTATCTGCCTTCTAGTGAGGTGTTAAAGGCACTTCATCCTATTATTTGTACCACACTTATTTGAAGACCAGACCACACCTTCCCAGTTTTTAGTCCATATAAGAATCTAGAGATTACTAAAACTGCTTATTCTGACATTAGAAGTGAGCTTATACACCAGGTTGTATCAGTACACTATGGCAAATGCTAGCTACATAAGCATGACATGCTATTCAAAGTGTGTACACACTCAAGAGTAGACCATTTCACACTGGACCAGTAGTTACACAGAAGGAAAATCGCCTACTGAGGGCTTTCCAGGTTGACCTGACTTGGTCTTACTTCAAGCAGCCCCACCCTGCTCCCTTTCACTCCCTCAGAAAACTGCAGTGTGACAGCAGATCTCAGACAGGTCTGCAACACACCTAGTGCTTAAATGAACAGCTTTATTTCATGGCTGGCACCACTAGCCAACACATTAGTATTACCAGAATTCAGAAGAGCACTTACAAATAAAAAATAAGCCAAGCAAGACTACATGACAATCCCCCAAAATCTGCTATTATCCAAAACACTGTTACAGGTACCCTGCAATCTCTTCGGTTTGTGCTCTGTTTTAATTAAACAGCTTATTAATAACCTAAGTTTACTTCTTTTAGAAACGAAGCCATAAATAAGAAAAACATGAACTTCATATCAATTTAAACTGGTTGTCTTCAGTAATGTTACTTCTGCAAAAGCAGGACACCCCCAAACTTTAGTTCAGTAAGGGCTAGTACATGAAAACCTTGTTTATCTACAAATGTAGCCTGAATTCCAAATGGAGAAATACAAGTGCTCAGATATATGACAAACATCTTTGCTATCATAACTGCTTCAAACCTGAGTATTATTAGGAAAGGAAAAGCATCTGTTGGCCCTAGAAATAAACTACCAAAGCAAGAGTCATGCAGGAAGCTGAACAGATCTACATCTGTGTATTTTTCTAGCAATAAGAACAAGCAAATTTTAAGCTGTCCAGGAAGATGTGCATCTCTGCAACCATCAAAATCTTGAGTTCTCTCAGAGGTTTTCTCCTATCTCCATCACTCTAAGCCTTTGTCCAGTCATCACACACCTTGTGTGTGCACAAAGCCACTGAATATTCATCTTCATATACAGTCAAGCTGGCAGCCATAAGTCCAACACTGACAAGCAGAGCCTAACAAAACCCCATCTATTGCCTGCTGATAGGCCAAACAAGCAACTTCAGAGGCTCTGCACAGAGAAAACTACTGGAGCTACTACATCAGTTGCCAGAAACTTTAATTGGAAGTCTAAAGCCATCTGCAGCGATGGCAGGTTGATACACCAAGACAAAACAGGCCAATGAATTTTGCTCTATTGTACATTTCTGTTGAATCAATGTTTAAAGCTCAGATCTTGTGGCAGTGCAAAATATACTTCACACAGACTGGGCATTATGCAAACACCAGTAGAAACAGTCACTAATCACTGATGCTTGCTTAGAGCTTTTGCTCACAGCTCTCAGTGGTGCCCTAACACAACTCAAGCATGGTTTGAAGCCTGATAGAGACCCTGCAGGTTTTATTAATATTAAAATCATCTTTAACTCACATCAGCAGAAAGTATTTAGATAGCAGAAGCTGTTTTAATGAAAAGAATTCAGAAACAAAGTTTGTTCCAGTAGTCCCAGGATTAAGGTCAAGCTTAGACTAAAAACCATCATGAAGAGATTCCTATACATCTACCAAAGAAAGTAAAGCACGTAACTGATGACAGATGTATGAGCAAAACAGCAAATTCAGATACAGTAACTTGGATAAGCACCCACATACAAAATTTGGGCAGCTAACAGATCACAGTTCAAAAACAGCAAGTTGAAATTAAACTGGCATGATATATATCAGAAAATTCACCCTGCACATTTAAATTTGAAAAAATTGACAGTGTACAGAAGGTGACATTGTTTCAAATCCAAACGGATTGCACAGATTTCTCCCCACATCACTATTCCAAGCAAAGTTGCTCCCAACACAAGTTCAGTGTTGTTACTTCCACTGAGAGTCAATTTACACCACTTGTCAGTCATTTACTGCTATACAACCCACAGCGAAATGGCCAATGTACTAGTTCAGTTTTATCATGACATCTTTTCATTATGCCTGTGTCCAAGTAGGGAGAGAAAAATTTTAAATAAGCCCCAAGACTGACCTGTGATGTCACCTGTTGGCATCACTCAAGAACTGTGTTTTAAAGTAGAGCCTTTTCAAGTAACAAGCATTTTTTAAAATAGTAGATATAAGTCAGAAATAAAAGATACATCTGTAACATACTGCAGCATACGCTGAAACAGACCACCAAGGTTTGCAAGCAACACCTCAAGCAGGCCTTGACTTTCCAATATATAGGTAATACTGAATCACTGTATGTTTAAATACACAATTAACCTTCAGGGGCTAATCAAGACATTAAAATATTCAATCAAATCTGGTTTCAGAGGCACGAGAATAATTCTGAATGAACTTCTACAAAGACAGGAGTACAAGGATATTGCATCACAACACAGACTTCTAGTTGCAGTTTAATCTTGCATCTCATACAGGTATTTAATACTGAACTAGCGAGTAACAGTGATTACTGAGTATGCTAACAGACCAAATGACAATTTGGTAGCAGTTACTGGCAGTTAACCATATTACATAGCACTACAATCCAAAAGGGCAGGACTGTCAAACTAAACATTTAGATCACAGTTTAGGACTGAGTAATCAAGCTAACATAGAAGACCCAGAAAGAAAATGCAAGGCATGCACTGAAATATCAAGTTGCCATTTCATGGAAGCAATGTCTTTGAAGACAATCAGCAATGCAATAGAAAATGTACTTTTTGTTGGCAGAGAAAGCATATTTCAGGATTTAAAACTCCAGTGACTCAGTTCATTTTTTGTTGGAAAGTTGTTGTAATGCAAAGAGGAAATCTCAGAAAATCCATTTATCATTAATTATTCTGAGTTTAAGTTTTCAACGGACTCTGAGACCTCTTTCCCAAAGCATTTAACCATTTAAATCAAAGCAAGCAGTAACAGATACTAGGAAACAGAAAGGTGACATGACTGTTAGCAACACCATTTCATAACCTCAAATTTCTATATTGTGGATAACAAGACCTAATCACAGGCACATCAATTTTGTCTATAGAGCAGGATAGAGCTACTGAAGTGCCTTGAATTCTTCCACAATCCCCTGAAGTCTCTCACTGCTTTCTGTAGGAGACACTTCCATTTTTCACAAGAGGCCTTCAAGAAAGGCCCCATGGCTCTTTCTCCCTTTGCAAAGTTGGACGGCATATCTGAAATAGTTTGCAGGACTTATTACATTCTCACTTCTGCCATATCTTCCAGTCAAGTCAACAATACGGTGTTTCATAGCCAGTAACTTCACAAAAACCTCTGCTTTCATCTGAAGCTATATTCTAAAGCATTTATTACAGTACTATCAGAAAAAGCTGCAGTATAGAAGAAATTGTGACCAATCCTAGACAATTTATAACTAAGTACTCTCCAATATTATCAAGTGACTAGAATGCTTGGGAAAAGTGTATATTTTATGGAGCACAAAATACTTGAGGTAACTAAAACTGTCAATTCAAAATTAGCAAGTTTGTCAACACTGGCCTAACAAACTGACAATGCCATTTTATCTGCATTATAGTCATGTCCATAATTAGTTTCAGTTACTTAGGTCACTACCACAGAATAATATACTGGATAACTACTGTTCAGTATAGTAGTAGTATTGTTTTCCAGGAGTTTTAATCAGGAAGTATCAAAAAAGATCATTCACAGTTAAGTGTGACCAAAGCAGGAATTAGTTAATAGCCCCAGATAAATAGAGTGGCATGCAGATAGATCCTTGTCACTCCCCTATGTCATACTCACCCTTTCACAGCACTGCTCAAAGAGCAAGTTTTAGCAGTATATGCTAATACACAACTATGTTAGCTATATATACACACAGCCTTTAAGTTAACCTGAACTCTGCTCTCCCATCCCCTCTTCTACCAGCTGTTGATGTTTTATATTGCAGTTTAATAGTTTGAGAAGAGAAAAAGGCAACCTAATGGAAATTCAGGCTCTTTAAAGGAGCCAAGCCACACACTTCTACACACTAGAGCAAGGGTTCTCCACCCCAAAGAGGCTGAATCACATTAATGACATGCATCGACATTAAAGCTAAGGAGCAAAAGAACTAACGCTCCCTTGCTGTGCTGATGCCCATTCACATCATTTTTAGTGAAGAATGCTCAAACCTAAGGCATTTCAGTGTTGCCTTCCCCCTCCTCGAATCAGCATTTTCTCCCATTATGCTGGGAGAATGGTTTGTAAGTATGAAGCACATCCCACATTAAAAGACCAAAGCATCATTTCAAATATGGACTGTGCACAGCCACCAGGCACTGCAAGACTTTGTGCTAGCTACAGCCAAACAGAGAATGACATCACACATTCCCTCAGCTTTTGGGAACCTTAGGACTACTAGTTCAGTTTGATGTAATTGTCATTCAAAACTCTTACAGAACTGGATATGGCAAGATGCATCCAGAAAGCAAGTGAAGACACATCCATACCTATGCTAACTGCAATGACATTTTAGGGTCTGGTGGAAGTTAAAAAACAAACTCTATTCGAGACACTGAACAAGAAAGGTACTTATCTTCTACCATGACATCTTAAAACACTAAGCATCATCAGATGCACAGTTCTTGAAGTTTCAGGAAAATCCATTTGAACTTCAGAGTAAAATAGCATATATTACTTGAGCTAACTACTCAGCTTTTCTTGAAGGCTTTAATTTCTTTTCAGGTATTCACAGTTCAAGTTTCCAGCCATGTTTTATTTCAAAAGTTACCCATTAGCACACTAACAGCAGAAAGCTGATATTAAGAGCAAAGTTGTTTTTTTTTTTACCAGAGTTAAACTCTTTGAAGAGGTTTAGTTCCAAAAACTCCTTCTCAAGTACCCTGAATCTACACTAAAGACTTCAGTAACAGCTGCACAGCATGTGTCAGGGTTAAAGTAAAGGCAGATCACATACACCTTAAACATTCATTTGGAAGTATAGTTTGTCATAGTAGCTAAAAGCAAAATAATTATAACAAGTCTTCAAAGCAGAAGAGGAGAGAACAAGTTTCCTTATAGCAAAGACTACTGATAACTAATATCACAAGACTAAATTCTGGGTTCAAAAATTCCTAGCAAACCCTAAGCTTTTGACAAAAAAAACCTGTTAACTACCTTGCAGAGCTATAATATTGGTCAGATATAACAAGGTTTGAGATAGAAAAGTTAAGGTTAAAAAGCCAGTTTTAACAGATTTCCCTTCAGACACAGCATGCAGTTTTAAGACTGTACTGATACCTAAAGATACTCTTCTCTAATGTTTTAGTCTAGGGCATACAGGTAGAATTGTCTGTTGTTCCAGGAAATATTTACTAGCTACTTCATTAACACAGCTTCTGTCAAAGTTTCAGGCATGATTATGAAGCACTGAGGTTATATGATCAAAATACAGGTATTGCCCCCATCAAAGAGCAAGATCAGTAAGTTGTAAAACCCTGGTCTTTAGACATATATTAGCACCTATTGCTGAGAACTCAATAAACCAGCTCAACTTCAAAAGCTTAACTTGGTGTCAATGAGATTCATACCTATCCCTGCTTCGTTGAAAGAGACCTTGCTTAGAGCAGCAAGTTTTAGCATCACCCATCAAATCTAATTCAACTCATCCATGTTAGCAATAAACACTCACTTCCACAGCACAAAACAAAGCCTCACTCCTTTACATGCCAGTCAAAAATTCCCCTTAAAGTCTCATGAACACTTGCTGAGACTGCTACTCACTATCATTGGGTTTTCTCATGTTTCCTCACAATACCTAGAAGCAGTAAATCACTTCTAAATAGCCTGACAAAAAAGATAAGCATAGCCCTATAGAGGGCATGAATTTACACACACCTGAAGATCCTACACGTGTTTCTAAGTCAAAACACAGTTCTGAGAAGCTCTATGATAAATAGGAAAAATAGTTTTGGAGATAATCACAGCTTTCTTAAAGAAAAGGAAGGAAGAAGCTGGAGGAATGCAGACACTGTAGGCAATAACCTAAAAACAGTTATGAGGCCAAATACAAGCCTAGTCACTAAAGGATTAGCACAAAAGCATTTGTGTCAGACCAGATTGAAACTGATATCAGGAGAACCTAACCCAGATGGTGACTGACACATAATCTTGTCAACCAGCTGATGAAGGGGAAGAGTGCATTTCTAGCCCCTGCAGTGCCAGTAGAGAGAAGAGAACTTCCTACAGTTCTCATGACCCCATATTAGGTTACGAAACATGAAAAAAATTTTATCCTTCATGGTTGAGATTTCCATGCTATAGAGAAGTGACTTCCATAAAGCACCACAAAGCACATGCTAAGAAACAAAGACGTGCAAAGAGTCGTGTTACCAATAAAAATGCCTGAGTTTACTCTGCTTAAGGGCTCACTGTGTTCAAGGGTAAGTCTTCATAGTTAAAGCCAACTGCACATCAGATTTAACTACAGGTTCAGAAAACAAGGTTTTTCAAGAGGGTGTTATCACATATTAGGTCAGAACCAGCTTCTGCAGTTCCCAGGAAATTAGCTTTACCTAATGAATAAGCAGCACAGAATTCTCTAGTCAGCTTCCAATACAAGAAGGAAAACTGCCAAAATTATGTGACTGGGTGGAAGCATGCTTGATTTATATAGCAGAGCAGCAAACCAATACCAGAATTAAGCTGTCACCTACACAGTAAGTGTCTAGCTTACGTATCTTAAAAATGCCACAGCATAGCAGAAGCAAAGGCTGCATTTTCAGGAATCCACTCACCTAATTAACTCATTAATTCCACTCCCCACCAAGAATACTGAGGCAGTAAAAATTTCATTTAAGTTTCACAGGTTGAGCTTCTAGATAGCTTAGGTTTTTTACTTTTAAAATGGTCTACCGTTTATACCTCAAGATACCTGCTACCCTTTAGAATTTTAGAAGGCATAAAACCCACAGGTAAACTGCTTCAGTTCACCTCAGGAGCAATTCAAAACATTTTTCTTTATGACTTCCTAGGTAACAGTCCAATGCAGAATAAGCTACTGAATATTTATATCTGAAAAGATATATACCACCAACATTGTTGGTGATGGCAAGGAAGGAAATTCAGTATGACACTGGAAGACATTTAAGACTGAAAGTGAACTAGAACTAAGTTCTGAACAGGACTCTATCACAATGATGTGCAAGTGCAGCACCCTTTCTAGGATACTTTCAGTAGAACGCTCTACCACCTTGTGCATAACAACAAGGGTACTAGAGCAAGGTAAGGTATCCCAGAGACAGAAGCTTCAGATATCAAATTCCCTCCCTAACCCTGCAAAAATTTGCTAGTTATTTGCTACTACTCAAATCTTGATATTTAACTGGTGTTATTTTCCAAGAATTCTATTTACTGTAGCACTGATACAAATGCCAAGTCTCTTCATGCTTCAAAAACACTACCAGAAGTTGATATTTAACTGTTGAGTTCGTAGATGTAGAATATTGCAGGTCCAAACCTCATTTTCAAATAATACCTTTTCCTCAAAGTATTTGACTATGCAACTTTTTAGTAGCTACATGACTTATGCAAAAACTCCCTTAGAGAATTAAGGGGATACCTTCAGCTGGAACATCAGGTGCATGACATGCTATGACACCAACAATGGCAAAAAGCCAGACATGCTTCAAGAACCCCCACCCAATTTTAACAGAGTAGTACTGAAAAAATACTGTTACCATGCAGAGCTATGGCTTCACGGAAGGGCTGCAAATCAGTCTCTCCAGAAGAGCTAGTTTCTGTTGAAGTAGCTCGGTTAGGGGATACTACAGTCAGTCTTGGGGGAGCTCTAGAATTTCTTGGAGGAGGAACTTTCCCACAAAGGAAGCTGATCAAGTCTTCTCTACGAATAGTTCTTCTGCGTTTTTTAACCCAAGCTAACACATCCTTATTCCGACGTTGATAGCCAATCTGAATTCCTACATCAAAGCTTCGCTGATGGGCATCCACACTTTCTGCAAGGAAACAGAAAAAAGTTGTCTTAGTAAGTATTACAGAGTGACATACAGTATGGCACATCACTGACAGCTTCCTGTCATGGGAAAGAAATGTATCTTCTACAGGTTCCTGCAACCCAGTACCAAGTTAGCTGTAACAAATCAGCTGGCATTGAAGATTAGTCCTATTAAACCTAAAGAGAGTATTAGTGAAAAAGTTCCACCTCCTTTACAATGCAGAAAGCCCACAGCAACTCATTCACCACCTAAACAGCATTTACTATGCTTCAGGTGAACACTACAGCACTGTTTACAAAAACCATGTTTATTGTATTAGCATTAAAAACACTTCGAGCTTCTCAGTCTGAGGAACGCACTTAACAGACAATGCACTTTAAGAGACACTCTTGAAGTACATCAGTACAATCAAGAAACTCCACAAAAACAAAAGGAATAACTGTTTGATTCTGATAGGTAAGGAATTTTCAGAAAACTCATTTCTTTAGAGTCCATCTAGTTTCACCTGAATTTCAGCTGCAGAGGCAATTTGCAGGAGGCCATAGTTTCGAAACTAGTTAGAACACAAGTGTCCCCAGTGCCTTTCAATTGGGCAACATACCATTTACAAAGGAAGTCTAAAAAAATGTCCTTCCCCATTTAAGATCCCATTACAAATCGCTACACCAAAGCTTTAAACACATTTGCAATTAACCCTACTAGAAAAAGCAATTTCATTCTCCACTGATGTAATTGGTGACCCATGCACATCAGTTAGAACTATCTCTAAGAAGCACTCCTAAATGCCTTATAGTACATTGCTTTCAAACTCTAAGTACATTTCTGCCTACTAGTTTGTGTAAATTTCAGACAACAGTAACAGGTGGGACAGACCATATTCTCTACACACTTATGCTCATCTTGTTTCTCATAGATTTGTTACCAGAGCTTTGCCAAAAAGCTATTTCAGTTTTATGAAAGTTACTGCTATGTTAACTCTTGCTCCATTAAAAGACATCAACATATCCATTCCAATTTCATTTACTTGATTTCCATAGATTTTTTTTTTAAAAATCTGGCAGAGCTGATTAAAACAGCTTTTTATATTCTTGTTTTTACTAATGAAGTCCAGCATAAGAGACATTTGCCTAGAATAATATTAGAGATTTAAGAACAGCTGTTCAAGATATTAGTTTACAGGTAAACAGTGACATACATATCTAATCTAGCTTTCACACAGACAAAAAAAAAATCACTATAAGAAATAAGTGACTCAATTTCCTAGAAAATTCTAAATAAAAATACACATGCTATTCTTAAGACATATTCTAAGGCACCACTGCATGGTCCACAAAAGACAGCACCAAAATCTACACTATCAAACAGCAGCACTTCAAACATAACATAACCTACCAAAAAAAGGAGAGCACCTCAATCTGATCATAGCTAAATCTTGGAGCTTTTAGACTGTGAGCTATACAGGTATACATACAGTACTCTTAACATGTTAGTTTTATGCAGTCTAAGAGTATTTTGCCTGTGCTGCTTTGTCATCACAAGGCTAGAAGATTTACAAATGCTAATTCCTGTGAAAGCAATGGCAACATGACACATTATTCCTCCAGCCATTTTATGCTTCACAGCAGCTAAGGCTCCAATGCACTCACAGTAAAAGCTACCAAAACACTTTGTAGCCAATTTGGAAACTGACAATATTCCTTTAATCACTTCCTGAAAATACCAGGAGAAAGTCCTTCTGAGAGGTGAAGAGCCCAGCTCCATGTCAATAACCTGCTCTCCTTCTCCTTATGAGAATGCTTTACAAAGGACTAACTATGAACTAGTTCTGAGGTCAAACACTAACTGCTGATGTAGCCTGGACAAATTTCAAGCATCATTACCCTGAGAAACATTAGATTCTTACAGCAAAAGCTACAACTACTTTGTTTACAAAGTTAAGCTAGAAAAACATAAGCAGTCAAGTTGCCTACCTGCTGAAATTGCTAAATCAAAATTCAGCTTTAATGCAAACAAGGTAAATTGTAGGCTCAGAAGTCTTATTCCAATATACACCAAAGACTTTCTACAGTGGCCTTAATTTCTAAATGCTATATTAGAAGCCATGCCTTCACTTCTTTAGTGCAATTTGGAAGATAATCAAATGTCTTTAAATGCAACCTCTATAACCAGCACCAATCAGAAATTCATGATCTAAGACCTTCACAGTGTGGCATGCTATTAAACTTCTGATCTATTTTCAGAAAAAATGCTGACATTCAAGACATCACAGCATTCTCTTTATGCACTCTTCCTCATGTAGCTCTTGTTAAAAGAATTTTAATGCCTCAAAATTCTAAACATTTATCAGATCAGAAACCAGCTGACAGGGCAAGAGGCAGTTTGTGGTGTTCAGTTTACCACACCAAGTACTTCTCCAGTATTCTGACAAAGTCCACCAAAACACAAACATTTCTGAGTATGCGAGAAACAACAGGGTATTTTTAAAGAACCATGTTCATCACTAGGAAAGGCAAATTCACAGTAAGAGACTCCAGCTTGCCTGGTATGCCAGTGCTTAGATGATTCTATCTGTGTTCTCAACAAACTTCTACCCACTTGGAAGTTGAATTAAAATTGAAAGATGCCAGTTCTGGAAAACTGAGGTACTTCAGCACTTCTTAAAGATCTGTCTTAAGGAAAGACTTGTTCCAGGTGCTGCTTTTTGAAGTATTACATTACACCTGACTAAGAGAGCTTCCTACTTAAATTCTAGTTTCCCTGATCACCACATACATACTCTCCTGCCAATCACATTATTGCAGAAAAATAGGGCTCATTTTGCCTACAGCACAAGTAATCAAATGATTTAACCAAAAATAAACAACCTAAGTCTCCGCAGTAAAGATGCGGTAAGGGAGAGCAATGCCATTTGTATTAAAAGACCATAATTATTCCAGACAACTTATTAACACTACCTGCTGCTACTCTAGCACCATGCTCAAATGACTGGCGTCCCAGACCATGTGCTAGTAACCCACTCCCTCAGGCCAACACCTACCTCGTTATGTGATGTGCGGCCCCTTTGGATGACCTGACACATACACAACATCCAAATGCACTTCCTGCAAGAGTCAAGTCTCTAGAAGCAAGAGTTTAGCATCTACATTTCCTCCTTGCTCTGCCCACATCTGTCAGAAACCTGATCAGCCATCACAAACATGTTACTGAGTTTAACTGCTTAAAGCAAATCCAAAATGGGAAAACTGGAAACAAAGGAAAGAACATGCAGGAACTATAGATAATGCTGTACAGACCAAGAGAAAAAAAAAAAAACACTCCACAGCTCAAAAATTTAAAACTAAAAGTCAGAAAAACAACAGGTTGGAACTCTAAAGTTTTTTCCTTCCTAGGAATGGAAGACAGTTAAAAATGGAACTATCTTATGCCAATGTAAGCTTGCAATGGCACAGGTATCATTTTTGTACAGTCTTTTAAACAAACTAGAAGCCATTCAATGATTCTTCTGCAGACAAGATCAGCAACAGATCCTGACAAATAGAATCAGAGTAAAACAGGACAAAAGCACAGCTCCATGCAGAGAGCACTCTTATCAAAGTCCTGGCTAACACTGCATTCTTACAGCCACCCTCAGACAGGCACAATGACATTCTAGTGCTTAAAATGAACTGGGAGACTTAAGAGGCCTCACTGTCACAGGAAGATAAAAAACTTTGTCATGCAACATCTATGCAGAATTCTACAAACACTAAACCTAACATATGCTTCACTGCAGATGTACCTGTATTATACTGCTTGCCCAATCTTCAAGACACCATAAAATATACAAAGTGCAGGAAATTTAAGTACTGTTCAAAGAGCTATTGCATGCTTTCCTTGAATTCAGGAGAGCGAGCAACACAAAACCATCCTTTCTCAAGGGTCTCAAAGTAAAACAACTTTTAAGTTATTAGTCACTGACATGAGGCAACAGAAAAGATTCAGCTGCCGTCAGCTGAAGCAGCCCAGGGAAAACTTGCGAGATCCAGGAAGCAGTCCCGGGCAGATTTTATCAGGGTGAATAAGAGACATGAGCAGGCCCTGCTTATGAGTAAGCGGGGGCAGGAGGCAGAGGGGGGCCCGGCTCGGCGGGGAGGGCTGCCGGGGCAGCGGGGGGGGCAGCCCTTACCTTTGTAGAGCGTGGTGACCGCAGTGGCGGCGTTCTGGAAGGGGACCCAGAGGGAGAGCCCCGGCTGCTGGCACACGCGGTCTGCAGGGAGGGAAGGACACACGCTGTTTATTTTGGAGTCACCAACTCCGAACGGCCATGTTAGGTTTCGCCATTTTGTTCCACCTTCCGAAGGCAGCCCGGGATCAGGGCCGAGAAGGGCGGCCCGGCAGCGGCCCGCTCCTGGGCAACGGGGGCGACGGCGGCGCCCCCAGCCCGCCTGGGAAGCGCCCTGCGCGGCCCCCGCCCGCAGCCCTAACCGCACAATGGGGCCAGCCCCTCACTTCGCCATTTTGTCGGAGCCTCTTCCCTGGGCTGGGCGTCAGGAGCCGCCGCCGGCAGGGCCGGGCTTCCCGGTCTGCCCCCACCCTCCCGCCCCCGGAGCCCGCCGCTCCCCGGGCACCCACAGCGCCCGGCCCTGCCGACCGGGCCCCTCCCGGCGCGGCCTCCTGCCGAGGCCGCTCTCGGCCGGAGCGCCCTGCCTCGCCGGGGCCGGCTGGGCCTCGCCGGCCGCCTTGCCGGGCCTGCCCCTCCGCCTGCCGCCCGTCCGGGGGCGCGGGGGATGGAGAGCTGCCCCGGCCGGGCCGACGCGAGAGCCGGGCCGCCCCGACAGAGGCCGCGGATGGCGATGTCCGGGCAGCGGCCGCGGGTGCCCCTCACGCCATTTTGTTTTCCCGTCTGCCTCTATGGACGGGCGCGGAGCCCCCGGGCCGGAAGCCCGCTCCTCCCCCTGCCCAGGCCGCTCTCGCCGCCACATCCCTTTTGTAACGCCGCGGCCCCGTTCCCACCCGACCCCCGGCGACTCCGCGGCCGCCCCGCGCCTCAGCGCCGCCCCCCCCCCCCCCATCCCCACCCCTCCGACCCCCATCGCCGAGCCCGGCCTCGGCCCCCAGCTCACCGCGCTCACACTCCACCGGCGGCCCAGGCCCGCCCGGCCCAGCAGCGCCTCCCTCCCCGCCCCGGGCCCCGCACACCCCCCGCCGCACTCACCCTTGTAGAGCTGCGCCACGGCGGTGGCCGAGTTCTGGAAGAGGTGCCAGAGCTTCTGCTGCTTGTGCTCGGGCTGCGCCGCTGCCTCGTCCTGCAGCTCTGGGGCCAGCGCCTCCTCCTGCTCGGCTTCGGCCAGGCACTGCCGCTCCCACTTGCTGAACCAGTGCTCGGGCCCGTGCTCCTGGATCTCTGCCTCACCCTCCTCCTTCTTGTCCTCCATCCTCCGGTCGGCTCCGCGTCCCTCCCCAGCGCGTCGCGCAGGCCCGGCCCCGCCGGACAGCCGCGTTCGCCTCCCCCTCGGCAGCTGGGCCGGCCCTACCTCAGCGCCATGCTCGCGGGCCCAGCCCGCCCGGCCGCCGGCTCCAAACACACTGAACGCCGGCGCCGCCCCAAGCACAGTAAAACCCCGTTGGAGCCGCCTAGAAAACGTGCTGCCGCCCCCGCCGCCACACTGGCCACAGCTAGCCAGCAGCGAGGCTTTGAACGGCATTCCCGGCTCTCATTGGTCCGTCCGCACGCCCGTCAAGGCGGGCTCCATGAAGGGGGCCGGCCCGACCGCAGAATAGGTTATGCTGTCGCACGTCTGTGCGCAGTCAGTGTCGGCCGCGCCGCGCAGGCGCAGTGCTGTCCCCCGCCGCCCTCGGCTCGGCAGCGTACCTCACCCCGCTGTGACGTGCCGGGCCCTGAGGCGGCTCCGCCCGCCGCGCCCCTCATCCCCCCGCCGGGCGAGGATCGCAGCCCGCGCGGGGCTGGGCAGCTGCTCGGCGGCCTGGAGCCGCGGGCTGGGGTGCCCGTGGAGGTGGGTTGCGCCGCCTTGGCGCTGGGGCCTGCCCCGAGCCGGGTAAGGCGGTGCCCTGCATTAGGCTTTCCCTCAGCCGCCGCCAGCGGCATCGAGGCCCATGAGGTGACAGCCGGCCGCCGCGCTACCCACCTGCGGGCCACATCCTCGGCCGGGACGTGCTCTCCTCCGCCCGGCCTGGGCCACGGCCGGGGCCAGGCCCGGGGAAGATGGCTGCCGTGCGGGGCCGGTGCCGAGCCCAGCTGCACGGCCAGCCCTGCTGCACGGCCAGCCTGGCTGCGGCCCCTGGGGGGACACGGTGGCGGCCGAGAGCTTTGTGCTGAGCATGCAGACCCTTGTCATCGCTTTTCTACTGGTTTTACACTTACTTACCATTTCTTGTAGTGTATTTCCACTGCAGCAGGCAGAATTTCAAGAGACACAAATCACAGCTTCTTGCACGTGTTTAAAGCACTCCTTTACCTCACAATCTTGCCAAAATGCTGCTGTGAAAGACATCTTCCTCACCCCTCTGGCCATACCACTGCTTTGAACGAAAGCAAACGCCCCCCCGAGCCAGCACCAGCTTGTGAGCCAAGTCATGAGTCGGTGTAGAAATACTGATCAGTGGGTGAGCACCTCTTTCCCTCTCCATCCTCTACACAATACTCTCACCTCTTGGTTTTTGTTGCTTTAGTGCGAAGGCTGGACGTGCCTGCAGCTGGTTTTGCATCCACTGTTCTGAGTCTGCAATGCCACTGCTCCGTGTGCATGGCTGGGTCTCACATCAGCTCTTCCATATTATTAAACTGGTATTACACATAAACTGGTAGTACCCATCCCACTCAAACCCGCTGGATGTTAGAAACACTCACAAGCTGTTTCCTCCTCTGACAGTCTATTTTATTCAGTCCATACATGTTCCCATTCTCAACTTGCATCTTCATACAACTTCCCAAAACATTCAGGAATTCAAGTCTAAATCGTATGTAGTGGGGAAAGAGATGGTATGAGGAAATAATTAGAACTGTTGGGGTTTTTAACCTCTAAGGACAACTGAAAGCTAAAGCTGCAAGCTGCTATATTTCCTAGACAGAATTGCAGAATCATCTAGGTTGGAAAAGACTTTGAAGATCATCGAGTCCAACCATCAACCCAACATTGACAGTCCTCGACTACACCATATCCCTGAGCACTATGTCAACACGATCTTAAACACCTCCAGGGATGGGGACTTCACCACTGCTCTGGGCAGCCCGTTCCAATGTCTGACAACCTGTTCTGTGAAGAAATTCTTCCTGATATCCAGTCTAAACCTCCCCTGGCTCAACTTGAGGCCATTGCCTCTTGTCCTATTGCTTGTTACTTGGTTAAAAAGACTCATCTCCACCTCTCTAGAACCTCCTTTTGGGCAGTCTACCTACTAGGGACCTCCTGTGTGCAGGTTGTGCTATGATAGTCCATGTGAGTAGAAAGGATGGCAATATCCATACCTCTGTGCACATGTTCCTAAGCTGAAGTTGTGGCATTGGCTTTCTAATGTATACTTCATAACACTGCTGCACCTACACAGAGGCATGGATGTTCTGTTCCCTTCTAGGAAAAGCTCTCTCCAGTCCTTGTTTAGGATTATGAATTTCAGCAGGTTTAGGAGTGGTCCTAGGTATAAGCTATTAGGCTTTTATGAATGTACGAAGATAGTATAGAAAAGAAAGGAATAAATTAAAAAAAAAAGATACAATAAATGAAAATCAGTTTTGTAAATCATATATTGATCAGTAGGTCAGCAAGTACATACTGTGGTGGAACACGGATTTTTCTCCTGTGCAACTGTTTTAAGGAAACCTTAAAACAAAGAACAGGAGAGGGAACTATCTTCTCTATTGAGTAGGATTTCTTACAAACTACCTGCAACTTGGAAATGTGAATTCATTATTCTCTTAAATTGTTTAAATATTGAAAGGCATCAAATGGGAGTGTGTGATGGGATTGTATTCAGGTACTTCTCCAATAAATGGGATACTTAAATCCATTTCCCCATCAAAAGGTGAGCAGAAATGCTCCTGTCGACTTCAGCGGGCTTTGCAGATGCTCTCTGTAAGGTCTGAGATCAGAAGTTGCTGCATGGAGCTTGCTGTAGGACTAGACCCAGCTATCCTGGATTTTGTTTATCACACATCTGTTTATCTGAATATTTCAAAAGAGTTGCATAACGTTGGCAACCGTGAAATAAACAGTTGGTTACTGCAATACAATGTAGTGTTAGTCATGATTTATCAAGCACACAGTCCTGAAATTTGGCTACGACTGATTCCCATTCAGTATAAACCCAACAGGGAGTTGTAATGCATCACTAGGTAATCCTGGGTGAAAGCGCAGCACATGAATTTCCTAGTTTGATTTAGCTACACACAGTTCCCCGAAGTACCTACAGCTGATAGAAACTGCTGGGGTTTTCAGAGGGCTGTTCTCCATTCTACACGTATTACACTGAGTGGGGTGGGTAACGTTGGGGTTGTATCAATTGTTTTTACAGTTCTCTGAAGTGGCCATTGGCAGTTTCTAGGATAATAGTGTCAAGAGGCTTAGCATAGCTGAGAACTGGGATACTGAATTTTAAAAGTAAAAAGCTTATGTTATTTTTTGATAGAATGGATTGAAGAACTTTAACTTGGCCTACAGACATCCTCATGCCACCTGAAGATAAAAAGGGTGTTAGGGACCTGGGAAAGGAGTCAAGCTTTTTCTGGGACTGCAAGAATAATGCAGCAAAGGAGTCCTGCAGGTAGAGAAGTAGCATTACATGGAGAATGAAGACTTTTCTTGGGTAAATTGTGGAGGAGGCAGCAAAGAAGAGAAGAAAAAAGAACAAAAGCACCATGCACAGAACCCCCTTAACACATCCAAACACTCTGCTGCGTGATGCCTCCCAAGAAGCTGCATCCTCTGAGCAATGCTGATTCACTAAACATTTTTTCCTCCCTGTAAATAAAGAACAAGTTTCATGCTATCCATTTTGACCTGCCATGGGTGGCCTGGAACAACCAGAGCTGTGCTGGTTTTGGTCACTGGTAAGCGATTTGCTGGCTAGAGTCAAATGCAAAAAGACTGGGAGATCAATGGTGTACACACGGTGAACGTGGCATCTGAGGAATCTCCATGCTTTGCCTCTTAATTTCCCCCATAGGAATGCTGTAGTGATGAGAGCAGTGTGGCATCCCAGCTGAAATCTCAGGGGAGATAATTACTGGAGCATGATGAGGGTATGCTAATTGTAGAAGGTTCTGAAGACTTGTTTTATTCCCTTACACAAGCTCTTACTGGGAGTTGAATTTAATGACAAATAAAGGAAAACATTTTTTAAATATGAAAATAGGAAATTGGGGGAAGAGAAGTGTTTATTCATGAAACAATCTATTCAAAGTGAACATTAGCATTTTAAAACACCTGAATGTATAAAAGGCTGAATATAGACATGAAAATGTTTTCACAGTGCTGCAGCCAAATGTGTGGGTACTTGTACAAGAGAACTTTCATGATAGTTTAAGGTATTGGAGGAACTGATGGGAGCAGGTATTCATTTCAGCAAAGGGAAAAAACGGATCTGAGGGACAACATTTTCACTTCACCATTTTGTCCTTTGGGATCAGAGTCTAGGTATGCTGTCCTCCAAAAACACAGGTCAGCAGGGAAGGAAATTACTCAGCTGGAAATTGTGATATTTCTCAGGCCAAAGTTTTCAGCCCAAGTGAATCTGAAGCAGTATGCCTGAGCAAGCAAGCAGCAGGTATCCATGAGTTCACAGAGAACAGCAGTGCTCTGGCTGTTGCATATCACATAATCAAGAGAGTTTAACCTTTTATTGATGTGATCAGTTGGGCTTTTATGTATTTGACTTATTACTGCTCTTCCCCACTGAAAAACCTGAAGATGGAGCACCTTTATTGGAAACACTTGATCAGTCTGAAACAGAAACTGATTGACAGAGGTCAATAGCATCGATGTGTGAGGGTTCATTATGGTTGCAAGAGCCTCATGTTCTCCTGTTTTGGAGTCATGGGAAGTAGAAAAGAAAGGCAATAGGTTAAAAGGTTTTCTTTGCCAATGTGTGCTCCTAGGTAATGGTATGTTCCAAAACCCAAAACTAGATAAGCACTGCAGAAAAGCTATCTGAATGGTGTTTCGAATTTTAAAGTGTTGATAACCTTAAATAAAAAATGAATATTGCAGCAGTGTCTGCATCCTTCCTGCACTTTCCTGGGAGCACTTTAGTAACAGCACTTCTAAGACTGTGATCAAAATGCTGTCACATAAAAGCAACTTGAAACTATGTGATTAAAGCTTGGTCAATTTATTTTTGCCTGAAATAGAGATCTGGAGACATTGTGCCCCAAAAGCCATGCTCAGTCTGAGGAGGAAAGCAGTTTGCCTCGCTGGGAAGAAGATTCTCAAAACCTCATGTCAGTGCTCTCATACCAAAATCATTGAACAATCAGACAAGGAGCAAGACTCCCCTTGTGTGAGAAAGACTACATGACTACACTGAGATGCAGATTATTTACGTGTGAATTCAATCTCTAACAAGAAGAGTAGCAGACATAGGTTTCAGTAAGGCATAGGCAGTGCCTTATTACATATTTGGTTCCACTGAAATACATGGTATTTCTTGCATAACAGGATAAAGCACATGGTGAATATGCAGTTGTCCTGCTCAGTACTACAGAGCAGCCTAATCTTGCTTCCTGCCTTAAGAACTGCTCTGAGAGGAGAACTCTGCTTGTCTATTATACTTCTCTAAACAGCTTTTTTTTTTTTTTCCCCTTCCAGATTCAAATCTTTTGTGCATCATCAAAAATAAAACCAATTCCTACATAGCACATTAATTAAGATTCACGAACAAGGTCCTCTTCCCTTGGGCTGGATACAAATGAAAGAGATGATCTTTGCTGTGAAGGACTAGCAATTACAACACAAAGGAAGAAAAAAGTACGCATCATATTTTCATGATATACAATGAATGAGCAGATAACTGTTCCTTCTAATAACACAACCTTATTATTCTGTGCATAACCTGGGATTTCTGTTGTCAGCAGTAAAACAGATCTCAAAGCTGAATTTAGTTTAGGAGCTTGTGCTATGCTTAGTATAACTGCTGGCCCAATATGGAAATTTTTACCCCAAATTCAATCCCAAAGCCAAGTCCAAGGCTGCAGGAGAAACAATATCCAATAATCTGTGACTACTGCAGGTCAAAGTCTAACTGTAAAGCATCTTAATCACTTACTGGAGATACATGACTGGCCTATAAAACAAAAAAGCTACAGTGTAAATGAAAGACTGGGAAAAGAAGACATTGTGGGGGTCACCTAAGTGGAGTTTCCTTTGCTTGCAGAGTAGATTACTTGCTCCAGTGCCTTCATGAGACAGGAAGCCAAAGCTTTTAAAAATCCTTAATAGAGTATAAATGAAAGTAGAAATTCTCTGTGTGATGTTGTGGTGTGAGGTTGGGATATTTGGCACTATGTGAATTGCTGCAGCTGGCAGGTGATTCACCACTTACTGCCATTTATTAGTTGAAGGAGCAGCCAAAGGTCTCCAGCAGGTTGTCTCAGGCTCCCAAAGGCAGTTAGGAATCACTTCAGCATTTAGCTCCCTCTTTTTTTTTTTTAGAGCATCACAGACTATAAAAGAGCGTGCTGTATCACTCTGCAGAGTGTTTTGGAATCGCAGATAACCCTGTGCTCCGAGATTGTTTCTAGGCAGAAAGGCCCATTCCAATAGCTTTATTTTTGAGTTCTCAGCTTACCTCTGTACAGCTGGTAATGTCACACACCGCTTCTGAAATCCAGAAACAGCATCACAAGTAGAGCATTATTTTACTACATAGCCTTGTTGGGTACAGTCATGAGAACACTCATTTTATACTGCTGGAGTTAGCTTTGAAGAGCAGGGACCCCATAATCTTTTTATACCTGGTGTTGTTGCAAATGAGAATAAATGTCCTCCTTTTCTCTAGTAGCACACCGTCAGTCCTACAACTGATATATCTCAGCCTCACTGGCAGTACTCACAACGGGACCAGATGCACAGGCACGGGAGTGCAGGAGGGTCTGATTCAGTTGTGCCTACAGAGCTCTGTAGAAAATGTTTTTAGCAGGATTAGATGGCTGAATAAGCCAGCTCCCTGATCAAACCTTTGAGGCTCAGCAGAACCCCCACTGAAGAACATTTTGCTTGCTCAAGGACAACTGAATTTGAACCTTTTATTTAAAAGAGCAAGAGGTGATATTGTGCACAGCTGTACAGGGAGGTCAGCAGTGACATGAACAGAGGATAGACATCAGATCTCAGATTCCAGCTTCAATAGCAACGTCCTTGCAGTTCTTGACCAAATTATTTATTTCAAAAAGTACATCTCTCCCTACGCTCTTCTAATCAGTTGAGTAGGAAAAAAAAAATCAAACCACCTACTCCCATGTTGTAAGGACTGACTGTTCGAGTTTGAAGCATTTCAAGTGCTAAATATAATATTTGCAGTTCTGCAGCTCAGCTATTGGAGAATTCAATAGCTGTTTGAATACCAGTAATCTCTTGGGACCCTGGCCAGGGAAGACTTCATTTAGTTTGTGTGGGAGTAGGATGCACAGCGCTCCCCAAAATGGGTCCTTTAGCTTCTCTGCTTAATTCTCCACCTATATAACGAGATAATACACTTCTGTTCCATAAGAGGTATGGAATTAATACCTGCCCTTCAGGGATCCCCGTAGTGTCAGTTCTTTAAAATCTTCTTAACAATTTGTCCTGAGCAAACAGGACAGGTAGTAAACTGGGGACGGTAATAGAGTCGTTCTGTCTCAGCGGATAATGTGTGCGGTTTCTCTTCTGGAATGCCTGGTTTTCTAGTTCAAGGGAAATAAGGGTTATGTCCTGTTGACTCCATAAGTGCTTAATGAAAATACCTTCTTGCACCAGGAAGATTGCATGAGAACAGATTTTTGTCATGAAGTGTTAATAAAATATTTTTAATGAATCATGGGGAAAATACTAAAGAATATGAGACCTAACAGACAAATTCTGGGTTAGGAGATGTAGCCTGACATTATCACTTTCAGCTGCCTCGCCAGCACGTGCCAGATGCCACAGCCATGGCAGTAAGGGTAGCAGGGCTGTATGTGAGCCCTGGTATCAGCTCCCATGGTGCAGCCCTGTGACTTGGTCTAAAATCACCTTCATCAGGGCTAAGGCTGTGAACTGAGCCCCCTTCCTCATGGTGGGGGCTAGTTGTAGAGTGGAGGAGGGCAATGTTGTGAAGAACACTAGAATTTCATCTCAGGTCATTAAATCTCTCCAATACACACCATTAAGAATGAGTGCTGGGCCCCAAAAGGTTGGTGTGTATTGAAGGAATTGGAAAGACTCTTTCCCAGGTTTGACCCCCGTTTTTCAATAACTCTCTGCAGCGTAAGAGAGATGCTATTAACATTTCCCATTGCTGCTGTTCGATGGAGTACAGGAAACTTCAAGTCACACAAGAGCTGGGACTCAGGCTTCGAGTGCTACTTCAAGACTTGAACAGATCAGTTCCCTTTGAGAAGCAAGGACAAGGAGAGACTGGTGTTGCAGAGTGGGAGTGTACTCCGATGGGGCAGTTCTCTGGGTTGCTATGGTGAGGGTACATCATGCTGTGCTCTGTTGTAACAGCCTTGGAAATACAATGGCTAGAGTCTATTCCAGTGCAGATTTATGAGGATGCTGGAAAACTTACTTCACAGCATATTTTTCTCCCCCCATCGCTACAGTCAGTTGTTGTCAACAAATGTTCTGTAACTCTTCCTGTATTTTACTCCTGGGAGTAGGATAGAAACAGACCCTTAAATCCAATAAGTATGGAAATAGGATAAGGTTCCTTTCTTTAAAAAGCTTTTTTTTCCTGTATTTTCTTTGCCTTTTTACTCCAGATCTGAAGTTCTGGTTCTGGCCTTGCAGCTCAAGGCACTTTGGGTCATCTCAGCCTACTTTACGACTCCAGCTCACCCATTTAATTTGCTGGGAGGTGAGGTCAAGCAAAACAAGGTGTAGGCAAAGTACAGGCACTCACCAAAACTTCTTCCCCAGCCAGATTTTCCCCTCCATCTCTTTAATGTCAGCATTCACAGTTATGTACCACATTCCAAACCAAATCAGATTGAAAATAATGTTTTTATCTTACTGTGTTTAAAAAAATACTATTTTTCAGTCAAATCAGTGCCCTGAGCTGGCTCATTGGCCTCATGCGATGTGGGGATGGTGAGACACATTCTGGTGACAGGACAGACTTGAACCAATATAAAGACATCAAGCAACAACAGCTAAATATTGTGGTTTAAGTCATCCTTCGGTAGGTGAAATATTAGCTGTCTGTCTCCTTCACTTTTAAATTGTCTTTTTGGGAGGAAGCAGGAGGGAAGAAGATAAGGCAAGGAGAGTTTTTTAGACATTGGCCTTCCCTAGGGAGAAAATATCTGCTCAGATGAGAAGGAAAAGTCATAAGTAATTCCAGCACAACCTGTAGAACAAATAAGGCATGCTAAAAACTCAGTTCTAATTTATTTTTTAATTCCCTGTGGCCCCACTAGGTGCAGAGCTTCAGTAGTCGGTGGCAGCGTGCGGTCTGTCAGCCCCAGGGAGCCTTGCCATTGCCATCCAGGCAGCTATTTGTCATTATTGAAACACCCTTGTGCAAAGGAGGAAGCGAGGTCTGCGGGTAGGTGCTGGACACCTTGCGCTCGATAGCCTGTGAGAGTCGGAGGGGCTGCTCACACTGGGAATTTCTGGGCTTTGCCATAGTTTGGAGCATTGGTTTGGTTTTCTTTGCTGGCTTAGCTCCATCTGGGCTTTGAAGAGACTGTACTTGACCATTCCTAGAAGGGCAAGTTTGGTAGTTTAGTGTTTAAACCTGGCTAGAAGGTACTTGGGATGTGTTTTCAGGGGCACCAGATTGGTCTTGTTAGGTATTTTGTAAACTACTTCTAGATTTGGGGGTTTCCTATACCCTGTACCCCTATGATCATCCCAGAGAGGCAGCAATGTGATCAGCTCTTTGATATGTTCCCCTGCTTCTCGTGAAGTCTTGCTATTCTTTTTCTGAAGTCACGTTTTGCTGTTGTCACCTCTTGGCACATGGCACATCATGTTTTCTACATAATGTTTTCTTCATTTTGAGGAGAATTGTTATCATGTATGTCTTTACAAAGGTGCATTTGTACTTATTTTTGTTGTCTAAAGATCACTGTGCCAGGTCCTTACCTGTGAATCAGTGGAAACAGGTTGTAAAATGTATATATATAGGCTAAGAAATGTCTACATTTCCTTGTCTGGAGTAGGCTTAGTGTCTTGGCTCCTGGTGTGCCACAGCTGGCAGCTCTAGGGATGCTGGGAATGAGGATGGTGGAGGAGAAGATTCACGGATCATAGAATCCCAGAGTGCTTTTGGTTGGAAGGGACACGTCACAGTATACAGCTACTGAAATATTTTTTGGGAAAAAAAAAGAAAAAAAGATAGTTAATGTGTTCTAAATAGTAATATGTCTCTCTAAATAGCTTAGAAGCATCACATTGAGTTAGAGATGGGAAAGGAAGAGATGTACTGCTGATTTTCATTTTGAGGGCTTAATACTGCATATATGATTTTTATAGCTGTTTTATCTGAATTCATGACAGTTAGATTATCCCTTGGCTTTATATTAGTGTATAATATTTTTAATATTCAGAGATCCATAGTTCAGCAACTGTAATAAAATAATTACAGGTGCCATTAGCTGAGTTACTGCACCGATCTGGGTGTTTTTCAATGGATAATAATTTAATAAAACTAGCACTTCTGGAGTCCTCTTTTCTGCACAAAAATGAAAACAAAATGAACGTACTACCCTAAATTTCCTTCACTGAGAAACTCCAGCCATGATTAACAGGTTTTGAACATCCAAACATTTAGACCTTATTTTCCTAAATTTCTACCCCCACTGGCATTCACGGGAGAACATCAAATTAAAAAATAGAACAGAAACTCCACATTTACAAAAACCATGTGTGGGAGGGGAGGTGGGACCAGTGGTGCCTCCTCCTCTGGCTGCACTCCTGGAGCAGAGAACACACCAAGCAGTTATCTTCATCAGACCTTTGGATGGCAGGCAGAGCCACACAAGTAGCAGGTAAAAGGGGAAAGGTCTCTGTCTGTAGGCAGTTCCTCTCCACCCTGGAAGCTCATCTGTGAGAGCTGGCTCATCAGAAAGGTCAGGAAGGTAGTTTATCAAAAACACTGGGAGAGAGCAGCAAAGGGAAGAAGGAAATGGGTGCCAGGGTGCCTGTTAGTGTTCCCCTCCTGTGTCTAGGTATGATGATGGTTACCCCTCACGATCACCTTTGTTCTTTAAAATTCAGTGTCTTTGCTTTACATGGTGTAAGTCATATAGTTTACAGTAAATGGTGTCTTAACTTGTAGCCACTGACAGCAGAGATTTGCGCTGCACTGCATTTGAACCAGCTTTAAACTCATATTCTATTTCTCAAATAGATTTGGGAACACTGGTATAAAATAGATGCAAGACCTGCAGCTGCAGAGCCATTGAATCTCTTTAGGTGTTCCCTCCCAGAAGCTGCTGAGGCAGCCTGAGATGTTGTCTCTCACCTTACCGAAACCCCCCATCCTCTGAATGTTGGCATCCTTCACCCATACACACTATCAAAAGGCAGAGTGTTGAATTTATGTGGCATCCATGGGACAGTGATGCTGGCACTGGAGCAGATGAGGAGCATCCACTCCATCCATTCCCTCAGTGCTGCTGTGGGGCTGCTGTCTTCTAATGGAGCATCCTGCAGCCATTCAGGCAGGGAGAAAAATGCACCTGAGCATTTGATGGAGACTCAAACAGCCCAAAATCTCATTGTGAATTCAAGAGAACCGAAATAAAAGGATTGACATAAGTAGTGGATTCATTACCAGCATTACAGTGGTCTGGATGCTTCTGAATGAGGAATTCCCTAAGGTCCCACTAAAACACCTGCCTGAGTAGAGCAAAGGGGGCTGACCTCTGTCTCAAGCAGTGAGGCAAGTACAGAGCACCTCTCCCCTGGTGCACACTCACCAATCCCTGCCTTACAGACTTCCCAAGTCCAAGGTTTCAGCTATTTCTAATAACTGTCTGTTAATTAATACTGCTAATCTGTCCCTTTATAAATAAAAACAAATCTGTTGGGGAAATTATGTACTGTGGGAGCATTTTCAGCAAACTAGACTGTAAGTAGGTTTTTTTCTTCTGTCTGGCCCAGGAGTGAGTGACACTTTGGTGATCCAGAAGGATACTGCTGTACCAAGGTGTAAGCATGGGGACTCTGCACTTCAGGACATGCGACACTCTCCAGTATAAAACTTCACGACTGAAATTCCCTGCTCTGTGATAAGCAGAATAGTGTTTCAGGTAAGCAGGGAAAAATAAATTGGAATTCTAAATCCAGCCTTTTCTTGAAGCACTACCCTATTTCTGGGTTTAAATCCCTTCTCATCCTCAGCCCCATCCCTGGATATGGTTCCTCACTTTCTGTGCTGGGTATTGCTCTGTGCTATTAAGGAAATGTTGTGTTCCACTTGAGAGGTGGTAAAGTGAAAATCATATAAATACTCAGGGAAGAGCTCGTTGAGATGCTTCAGGACTTAAAAGGCTATGAATATGCAAGCTCTACTAGCTTGATACCCTTTTATAGCATATATTTGTATCAAAATATGGTATTTTCACACTCAGATTTGACACATGGATTCCTTCCGACAGGAATAGAAAGATGGGATCAGTCATCTGTACTTAAAATCCAAACAGAGGAAGTTGCACATAGGAACTGGCATTAGGTAATGGGAGGGAAGATGCCAGCGGTTCCTATTGATCCTCAAAGCATGACCCTGAGCAAGTCGCTGAATTTTTCTGTGCCTCAGCCTGTGATGCTGAGACACGATTAGCACGTGCACCTTATCAGCAAGGATGTTGTGCAAGTTATTTAATGAACGCTTGCAAAATGATTTGCGGCATCTGAATGAAAGAGGCTGTGTAATTGCCAGGCACTGCCGTATTGTATAATTGCCTGCGTTGCAGGAAGCGTATGGCAAGCCACTTGCCTGCTCCCTGCTGAGCAGCCCATGAACAAATGATCTTTTTAGTGCTGGAAGGAAAATCCTGTCACACTGAAGCGTGAGTGTGGAGCTGCTGCGTTTCGAGGCAGTTTACACTTCCTCGTGTAGAACTCAGTGGTGGAAGTTCGCTGCTGTGTGCTAAGCAGATTGGCATAGTGGTGTCTTCTGACTTGAAATTATTATTTAAGCAGTGAAAAATCTGTCAAAAGTGAGTAACTCCCATCTCAGCAGCAGGGAGAAAATACCACACTTCAAGCGTGTTTCCCCTGGGATTGAGACCTTGCCACTGAAGGTGTCTGTCCCAGAGGAGTGCAATCCTTGCACGTGTGTTGTTAGTCCTCTGTGCTCCTCACCTGTCCAGCTGGAAGGTCAGGTCTGCGGGTGTCTCTTGTCTGTCACACAGCACGGAGCCCTTCTGAACGAACGCGTAGGACAGCGAGGAAGCTGGCTGCTGGATCTCACTCCGGAGATGTGCCATCCCTGGCGTGGCTTGTCCCTCCCTCTGCCACCTCTGCCTTCAGGGCTGAAGCCCTCTCTGATTCCCTGGCCCCTGGAGTACAACACACACAGCTCCAGCCAGGGCTTTGTCCTTCTGCCGGTGGAAATGAACTTTTTTTGATGCTGAGCTAGAATTCAGGAGCTGCAGCAGCACAGAGAGAAACCAGATGGGCTGACACTTGCAGGTGCCTTTGTGCAGAGTGCTGCTCCTGCATGCAGCAGGCAGCTTCAACGTGGAACTAAAAGCACAAAAGTATTTACTATTAAAGAAAGTCTGTAGGAAGTGGTCCAAGGACCAGCCCGTGTTGAGGAGATGAATTCGTACTGCTTAGACCTTTTCCCCCTTGAACACACTAGTTTTAATAAAGTTTCCTGCTCGTCTTTTGAGCCTTGCTCTTACACTTGGAGAAGAGGCTGTGTGTGTCTCGCCCCATGTGTGCTTGGCGGGCATAGGAGTGCTGGTCACGGCGTTGTCCCCCGTGGTGGCAGCACTGGGAGCCCACGCCAGGCTCACTGCCACGCTCAGCTCCCCCAGCGAATGGGAAATCCTCCATGGGGTCTTGATGTAGCTGTTTTCCTTCTGAAAGTGCTGTGGAATCTGTTTATAGTGAGTGATGAGATTGGTCAACGTGTCAGCGAGGCTTGAAGAAGGGGTTGAGCCTGGCAGGGACAGAGAGGAGCTGGAGCACGTGCAGAGTAGGTAGGTGTGCTCCTGCGTGATGGGGTCCTGCAAAGGTGACAGTTGGGTGCATGCTGAATGGGCACGGGGAGAGGGCAAGCATTTAAACCCCAACAGTATGATCAGTTTCTATGGATATACAAGTTAATCTGCTCTAAAAAGCCTTTTGAACTCTCTTTTCATCACTAGAAAATAAATATTTCATAAGAGCTGCCCCTGGTCCCAGCAGAGCTCCTTGGGCTCAGCGCAGAGCTCCGTGGGTGGTGGCAGGGCAAGGGGGGAGAGGAGGACAAGCCCACCAGTGCTCCCCAGCCCTGAGGCAGCAGCTGGCCAGAGCTCCCCACGCTGTAGTACTCCAACACTTAAACAGGCAGAACTCTTAATATCTTCCAAGAGGAAAGAAATCTGGGAAAGCATTTCAGTTTTCTTCTTTCTGAATGCAGATCTAATTTTTTTCAGGCCAGCTGAACAAAATGTCTGTCTAGAGAGCTCCAGAAAGAGGAACAAATGTAAACTATAAATATTCAGCTCTTGATTTCAGGTTTTAATAAATTATGAGCTCTGGGAGAAGCATTTTTTCTTTCAAATATCAAATGACTTGATTCATTTTATAATTTGGTTGTATAGCGTTTGTCACCTTCTATCTGGATACAGTACAGCAGTCTGTGGCAGTGCTTTAAGTTGACACATCCCGAAGGAAACTGGGTCCAAGGGTCTGATGAGAAGCATCCACTACCCTGTGAAAGCTGAAGTGTGTATCTCTGTATCTGTATATCTATAAATAAAATCTCCTGCTCGGGAAGGTCTGATGTGAGGCACGATGTTCAAAGTTTGCTTGACCTATTTAACAATCCCTGAGCGCTGTGGTGGCAGCTGCTGGGCAGGGTGAGGGTGATGGGTCGAGGCTGGCTCGGCTGCTGTCCGGCTGCAGCCCTGCGGCATGGCTCTGCTGGCAGCCCAGGACCTGCCACTCAGGTGTCTGCCAGCCATCCTGCAGGGATGGCTATCTGCCACCCGTGGTTTGGGAGCACCCCTGGCACGCACTGGGACTCGCGGGAAGCAGCCTGGTTGAAGAACGTGTCTCACGGCCCACCCGGTGTCACCAGCTTTGAAAACCTCGAGGCACAGACACCGTGTGCTCCACGGGACGTTATTGTGAAGCCAAAGCAGACTTAGGCCTGTGTAAATTTTTGATGTTCTGCTTTACCAAGAAGCGCACATGGCTGCACGGTGCAGTTTGCTGGCACCACCTGAGCATGCCTGATTCAATTAGCAGCAGAATAGCTCTGATGTGTGGCTGGCTCACGCCGTGCTCCTGAGCACACTGGTAGAATAAACAATAAAGAATTATTCCACCAGCTTAAAAATTGCTGATTGTTTTTCAATCTTCAGAGGCAGTTTTCTGGATGGATAAAACACACGAGAGCTGAGCTCTCTCTGGGTCCTGGATTTCTCTGCTGCGGTGGCTCTGCAGGGTGTTAAGTCCTTTATAAAGTCTGCCTTCCCTAGGATGGTCATAATAGTGCAGTTTGCCAGGGTAAGTGTGAAATACACGATGTGCTTGGGCAAACCCCCTAGATTCCAGCACATAGTTCTTATTTGAAGTGTTAGGAAACTGGAAGAGTGATTTACACCCAAAGCAAAATGCCCTTAAGTGAAGTGACCATTCAGACAACTGCTGGAGTGCCTGAATTAAAATAGGTGTGCAGTATCAGGGTAGGAAATGTCCCTCTGCCTCTCTAGCTGGGATCCACAGGAGCAGGGCAGCTGGGGCTGCTTGGGCTGAATAAACTCTGCTTTGAGTGTCAGCAGTCGGTGGGTGCTGTCTCTCTGCCAGGTCCCCAAAGTCTGGTGGAAGTGGGAAGGAGCAGTAGGAATTGCACAGTTTAGGGTATGTTTTGGGAGGATTTTTGCTAAAATAGATCACTGACGCGTTTTTCCCTTCGGATAACGTCTGACCTGGTGTTTGATAGGAAGCTCACAAGCTTGCTGGTAGTGCGTGAAGGCTTTGCAGATGTTCCCTTCCCGAGGCCAGGGCATCCCAGCTGTTACCGTGGGAGGACCAGCCCACTCTCCTGGCCTGACCCACCTGGGCAAAGGTGCCAGGAGTGCTGGGCTGTGTCAGGCTGCTGGGCTGCGAGTCCTGGCAGCTGCTCTGCAAACAGTTAGATGGCCTCTGCCATCTAACAACATCTCTAATCACTGGATCCAATACGGAGATAAGACCATTCATTGTCTGCCACTGGAAGATCTCCAAGTGTATTTCCAAGAGTAATGTGCTCCTTTTAGAGATGTTAATTGTGGCACAGACAGTATACACGAGCTTCCCCTGCTTGTCCTAGAAAGGGACACAGTGTTCAGCTTCTACTGCCCCAGCACCACGCGGGGTTACACTTCTGAAGCAGTGGTGTTACACCACGAAGCGATGGTTTCACACAGTAACCTTGGCTTCATAATGGAGAACTGAGTGCAGCCTTAAACCCAGCTGTCTCCCAAGTAATTTCCTGGGAAAAGTAGATTCTTTGGGGAAAAGGTCCACATAGTAAAAAGCAGATACTGCCCCTGCAGCACGTCACAGCACAAGAGACATTTCATGGAGGAGATGAAATACTGGTGGGTGACAAGCAGAGCCATAGCTGCTATGCTGCCCCCAAAGCCACACTCACAGCTTACAGTCCTACAACCTATGTCAAGCTGCTTCTCTTCATTCAAGAAAACTGTCTCAATTCACTATTTTCCAGAATGTTCACAATCCCAGGCTGGGAATATTTAACAGCACCAGGCACACAGCTCTATAACCAAGTCATTTTTCTGTTTGGCTCCGAAGGCACGTGTGGGCCCATGTGTCGGGCTGCGTGCCCACCATTCTTCACCAGCCCAGGGCTGCTCTGCCCTGCCAGGAGGAGAGGACAGCAGCCGACCCCTTCCTGCACTGCTCACATGCAGCCACACAGCTCTCCTTGCCTGTTCTCCTCCAGACAGCCACACTAGCAGAAGACTTGACCGAGCCAATAGATGAAGTTTATCTCCAAATACAGTGAGGTGGCATGGGTGGATTCTGCACTGCTGGTTCCTGATTTCAAGAAGTTGGCTTAACCTGTGCTCTGCCGTGCTTCATTGACAGGAGGAATCTTGCTCCCAGGGCTGCTGTTTTCTTTGCATGTAATGTACAAAACATCTTTGTAATTCGTGCACTTTGTAACACATACAGTTTCCTATTTTCCCCGAGAATTATCTTTATTAAAAAAATGAAATGTTGCATTTCTTAGAAGTGTTGTATGTTATTAAGATTTTCAACTGCAAGACTTAAAATTTGGTATTGAAAAAAACCCTGTACTTGATAAACATCATTTTCATAGCCTGTGTATCTGTAAGGTTTTTGTTAAACCCCAAACACAGGATCGAATATAAAATCTGTGTTGCCATAGTTTACAGGTCTTTCCCTTTTTGGGTTATTCAAAATACTGGAAACTTCACAGAGATCTTGAGGGCCTGTGGCCACAGCCATGGGTCAGAAGATGGTTCCTAGAACATAGAACTAGCTTAAGCCCAAGTATTACAAATCTAAAGATGGGAAGTATTTGCTGCTCCTTGTGGTGGCATCTGGATTCTCTTAGCTCCATCTGGGGTTTAATAATCCTTTGGATGAGACCCTGGGGGTCTGTGGAAGACCTAGAATTAACAATACTGCAAGGAAAAAATTTGGAGCATCCAAGCATCAGAAGAAAGTTTAGATCTGCTTGTTGTCCTTGTGGTTACTAGCGGAGCTGAGCTCTGGGAAGAGATGCGTGCAGGCTATGCAGCTACAGTTAGCCTGCAATGCAGCCAGGGTTCAACTTTCAGGACCACATGATGCAACGTATACATGGTTCTGGAAAACTGCCTTTATTTTAATACCTTTTCATCCTGCCGTTGTGTCCGTGCTGCCTTGCACAGTCCAAGGCAACGTGTCTCATAGGGCACCTGGCAGCTGAGACACAGCACTGCTGCTCTGCTGCTGCCCCCTGGCACTGCCTGCCCTCCAACAGCAGCATTCAGAGGGCATTTCATTTACCCTCCATGAATTTATATGCTGGTGGTTCCATGACTCATCTCTGCTCTATGTCGTTTGCAACGTTGTGGGAAAATTCCCAGCCGGGATTCCCTACATCCCGATCAGGGATGTGCAGTCCCCAAACTTACCGGGGGGTCCTTATCCACCCACTCTTCCCCAGCCCCTGCAAGCTGATGTTAAAACTTCTCTTGTACTCTCCCTGCTGTCACAGACATCGTCTCCAACAGCTTCCAAACCAGCTCGGGCTCTCCCTGACCTGGGAGAAATTCCCCCGGGGCTCACCCAGCGCTGCGAGCTGGGCTGGGGAAGGGGGGACATCAGGTGGGCTCCTACCTGGGAGGGAGCCTGCTGTCCCCTGCTGTCCCCTGCTGCCCACTGCTGTCCCCAGCTGCTCACTGCTGTCCCCTGCTGTCCCTGCTGCTGTCCCCAGCTGCTCACTGCTGTCCCTGCTGCTGTCCCTGCTTCTGTCCTCTGCTGCCCACTGGTGTCCCCTGCTGTCCCCTGCTGCTCGCTGCTGCCCTCCGCTGTCCCCTGCTACCCACTTCTGTCCCCTGCTGTCCCTTGCTGCGGCCACCTCCCAAGGTGATGTCGAGGGCTTCCGCAGGTGACAAGGACTGTTTGCAGATGTATCCATTGAGTCAAACACTGCGTATGAAAAGTATTTCCCTGGTGATTTTGAGATGATTTCTTGTAACTTCAGGCTAGGACAGATCTCCTTATTTCTTGGGCTGAACACCCACCTCTGGGAAGAAGAAGGGGGGGGGGTCATGCTTCCCTAAGGCTTCTACCTCCTGACCTTTCAGGGGTCTTTTAATTATGCTAAAATCGGCCCAAAATATATTCAGAAATTCCAACAAATAACTTTTGCTCCAAAATAAATTCTGCGTAGTGCTGCGTGGGTTATTACAGCATCACCCCAGGCACTTCAAAGTAAGAAAATGAATAATTAAACATAAACGTGCCTTGAGCACTAACTACACTATACACATCTGCACAAAATTTCACAGGGAACATTTTCCTCTAGTAGGAACCATCCATTTAAATCCTACCAGCTGGTTTAAGTGGGGAATTTCCATTTACCCTGAAAGATTATTAAACATCAATGTAACCCTAACTTTGGGAATCTGCTTAAAAGTGTTTGTTTCCATGAATAAAAAAAAAACAAACCCTTTTGGAGTTAAAAATAATATATGAGTAATGCAAGAAATTAATTAGAGAAATATTATAGAGAGAAATCCTGAAAAATGGATCAGTTTCTGCACACTGGAAGGGCCATCCACCCCCTGCTTACCGGATAATGGTAAAGGGCCATTGCTTTTGTGGGGGACAGGGAATGGGATGGGCTGCGCATCAGCGGTTCATTAGCATCATTAGTACTTGTGTCCCCTGGGGCACAGGGCAGTGTCCCTCAGGATACCGCAGGTATTACCTGGCTCTTGCAATTGTGAGCAAATCTGCAGCACAGGTTCTACCCCACATTTATTTTGCATCTTATTTCAGCCTCCAGCTGCTGCCCTCCAGGGGGGGTCTGCATCCCTCAGCTTCCCAGGGAGCGGGTCTGGGGCTCTGCAGGCTGCTGGGGCTCATGCTGAGAACGATTCCCCGGCTCAGCCCGTGATGAGAAGTGCTTTTCTGGAGCACTGCCTCTGAAATCCCAGGGCTGCCCAAAAGGCGCTGAAAGAGCAAGCTGCGGGTTAGAAAAAAAAAAAAGGATGGGAAATCTGGGCTGAAATTCTGACATACTGAGGGGTTTCCGGCGTGTTGAGCTTTGAAATAAAAAAAAATCAAAAACCCCAAGGAGACAGAACGTTGTGGGATGCCTCGTGCAGGAACTGAGAACTGGCCGCGCTGCGGGAGCACCTGAAGGGCTCTCTGTGCCTACCCCGAGATGGAGAGGTAAGGCCCAGCTCGGCATCCTGCTGCCTCCTGCTCGACTGGCAGCACTCCCTCACTTCACAGAAATGACATTTTTTTGGCCAGAATCCTCAGGTAGCAAAGGGGATGTCATACAGTACCCTCCCAGGGCTCCTCACAGGCAGACGCCTTTAATTGTCAGCGATTCCTCTCAGGCAGGACTGCGAAGGTTTAAACACACTCCTCTGTCCTCCCCGTCTCCTGCTGAGCCCTCCCGTGTGTTTGAGTCCCTCGTGGTGGCTCTGGAGGTGTGACTGTGCTAAGATACAGCGCATTTGTCATTGTGCACACTCAATGTTTGTATTGGTGCCATCGCCCGTGGCCAAAACAATGGAACTGTCCCCAACTGGGAGCAGAGATGGCCCTTACAGAGCTTGGCTCTGCTTAACATCAAAGTGGGGTTTGCAAACTTGAGATGATTTCAGCAGCTCTGAGGAGGTCCCCCTGCCTGCAGCACTGCTCTGGCCTTGGGAAAGCCGTGTCTGGAGTTGAAGCCTTTCAGACAGGGATTCAGCTAGGGGGGATGCGGGGAGGGCGGCCGTGGCAGCCATGGGTGCGGGGTAAGGCTCTGCCGGGCGTTTGGCAGCTCAGCCCCAGCACTGCTTTGGAGGAAGGAGGGAGCTGGTCCTCTTCCAGACCTGTCCAGTGAAGGGGAAGAGGACAGCAGACTGGCATCCAGGACCAAACTGTGCCAGGGGGGCTGTATTCCACACACAGGGCACGGTGTGGGAAGGGGGCAGGGCAGCAGTGCCATACCCTGCTGCTGCCTAGCATTAACGAAGGGCAGGTGTAAGGTAACAGCGTTATTGTGACATTTTGATGAAAGTCACTTCCTCACGGTCACAGCACCCCAGAAGATCCCTTTACTCCAGCGACAGTGTGTGTCAGCAGGGTGCGTGCTCTGCAGACAGGAGTGGCTCCCGTGAGGCTGGGCCCAGGGCTGGTTTGTTACAACACACAGCATCCCTTTTGCTTTCAAGTGTGAAAGGTCTCAACAGTGGGCACTTCCTCACCAGAAATATTTCTCTGTATGTTTGCCTTCAGGTGCTGTGTAATCCTTGGCTTGGGATCCTAGTGCCTCGGTCCCTGTGTAGCATCTAGAGCAACATTCAAAATCCAAATGGAGCTGCTTATGTTTTTAAATTAGGTTTGATTTTTTGCTTTTCATTGTGCAGCTTTACAACTATCATTCTAACAAAATAAGAAAGCCCAACTATGATGCTGAATGAGTAATGCCATTGAAAAGGCTTCTAAAGCTGGTGTTCCTGGGATAACCAGTGGATGAGTGCTGCTTTCTGAGAAAAAGTAGTTTTCATAGACCTTAATGCTGATCTTTCACATAAAACCTCGCTCTACTTACCTGTTAGAGGGAGAAGGATCCCTTTCAACAACACAGTTTTTTCAGTTACATCCATTTCAATTACACTTAACCCACTGACTTCCAGCACCTTTAGGTTCAAACAAATTACGAAGTCTTGTCACACATTAAGATTTTGCATTTCATCCAAAAACATCCAATTTAGTTCAGATAATGTAATCTAATTTCCTTTGAGCTGCTTCAGAGGGTGATGTAAAATAAATGCTACTGTTGGTTCCCTTTCACAAACTGAAAAAAAGAAGGCAGGGAGGGCATAAGGGCTGTACTGGAGACTGGGAAGTGGTGGCAGGGCTCATCCTGACAATGACCCAGCCAATCCTCCTGGACCCTTTCAGGGACCCTGTGATTAGCCAGGGGAACAAATGTGTATTTAAGGTAGAAAGAAGATTGAAAAGGTATGCACAGTAATGCTGAGTGCTTTGACAATCACAGCCATTAGGTCAGATTATCATTAAATCACTGTCTTGAGCATGCCTTAGTGATGCTAGATGGACGCAGATATTGTCTGGGTTGCCCCAGGGGCCTCAGACCAACCCAGACAATTCCTGTGACCAGGCCAGGAGCCCTTGGGGGGGCTGCTCTGCCCCTGCTCTGCCAGTTTTTTTCCCTGCTGATTGCTTTAGCAATCACAGAGTTGTTGGTTCTGTGCATGGAACACTCAGACCTGCGCTCAACTTTTCACTCAAGCACTAAACATTCATGAAACAGAGTAACTCAGCATCTATTGGCCACTGAGAGCCGAGAGGTGAACACATGGAATTACGCCATTCGTAATGCACGTTTATCTGCTGGCATTTTTGGGAAATTACAGCCTCTAAAGCAGAGTAGTGATCTCTCATAAATTTCCTAATTCACTGAAGTCAGTGCCACGCTGAACTGTTGGGCTGGCAGAGCCAGAAGCCAGGCACATAGAATTACATCACTGTCCCTCACGTCATCCCATCGGTAAAGTACAACGTGTAAATGCCACTGAACCAAAACTGCCCCAAGTGATTTACTCGCACCCGCTGTATCTCACAGCCCTACGGGGGTTCTGTACTCTTGCTTTTCACGTATTTCAGATGCTATATTGGATGCATCCAATTCATTGCAGAATCCTGCTGCCCAGATGGGGCTTGGGGGCGGCAGCAGCACACAGACCATTCAGTTCCGTCAGTTCTTCAGAGTCCATCAGTTTAGAACCATCAGGTCTGCAGAGACAAGGAACGACTACCCTCTACAGGGAGGGAAACAGCCAAAGAAATTAATCTTCTCCAGGCAAGTAAATGTTCCAATCATGTTCGTCATTTAGTCAAATAGCTGCCATAAAAGCAACACTTCCTGAACCTCTGGAGAGAGGTTTTGCTTTAAGCACAGACCTGGCTGACAATGAGACCTGCGATTGATGTAACGCAGACCCCAAGGGGTAACGGAGACCCCGAGGAATTCAGACTCACACAAATACCAGGACTGGGATCCTCATGAAACCGAGACAGTTCTAGTTCTTTTCTCAGTAAATCCACAGTATTCCTACTACATTAACACTGTCAGGTTTGGAAGTGAGAGTTACTCAGTAGCTCTACCTAAAGTGCATGAGATTGGATTTTTTTCCTGTTGGACAAGAAGATATGAGAAATCATCAGTGTCTGTTGCCATGTTAATTCCTAATGTCAAGATGTTTTTGCACTGAATCTCGAGCGTTGACCAGCAGGGCTTTGCACTTCTCACTTGGTGTGTGATTAATACAGGAAAGGCAACTGAGGGTAAGGATGAAGCGCATCTCCCTGCTTCATATCAAAGATCTATATGCTGGTACAGGTTGCAGAAAAACAATTATCTTTATACTACAGCTACGGTTAGAACATGGCTTAGGAGACACAAGTAGCTTCACTTTTCAAAACTGAAGTGCCTCCTTGGGAATAGGGCTGTGTTAGCAGGGTATTTTGGCTGGCTCAGTGAATTTGTGTGCAGATTTTGCTGCTTCAACAAAGCAAAAGAAAAGATTTTTCATCTTTTTTGGCTGTTAATTTTTCTCAAATTTGCCTGCCAGGGTAATTGTCTAGGATGGCGAGCAATTGAGATCTGTTTTGCAAACAGAAGTATAATGAGGTTTTAATATCTGGCATTTCTACAGCAATACCCTAGAATCCCCATAAGATAAAATAAGCAGTCAGGAAGAACCACAGACGTCTCCTGGGTTGTCAACAAGGAGTCTCTGGCTTCGGTGGCTTTGCGCATTTTTTTAAAAAATAAAACAAATTGAGATGTATGATGATAATTATCTGTGATGGCAACACAATGCTCCTAATAAGAAAACAATGCTCTTTGGACTTCAACCCAGGGCAGCACCCGCCTCTTCCTCTGACTAGCTGATTATAAATCAAACAGGACCTGGGAGCGCAGGCGTGGTGCCCATGGGCAGAGGGAGCGCTCCCAGCCCTGCCAGTCCCATCCAAAGGCCCCCACGCCATTAGAAAGTGCATTCTGGGCCCAGGCCAGCAGAGCTCAGGAGGATATTGGGTTATTTTTCACTTTGACAACAGGAAGTCTGAGACGAGGCATTTCCCATCCTTGTTCCAGCATTATATGAATGGCCTTTCAAAGTGTTGTGGAGAAGTAAACACAAAGGAATGTCCCACAAAGGGATGGTTTTTAACAGTGTTTGCTCCGTGTTCAGCGGCGGGGCTGAGCACGCTCCCTGGCAAGTCGGTGCCATTCTGCTCACATCATGGCAAGGGGAACTTCTTCCTCTGTCCCCTCCTTTCGGTGTCACTAACCACGAGGCCACGTGCACTCTAAAAATGGCCTCTCATCTGGGGTTCTAGGAAAGGACAGAACAGCCTCACCTGGCACTCTGGGGCACATTCCCAACAGTACGTGGGGGGTTACATCCAGACTGATCTTCCCAGTGCTGCCCAGTTCAAATGTAAATGTTTGCTGCAGTCACAGAGGGAGAATCCCAGCCGTGCTTGGGTCTCACTGCTGAGGTCCCATCACCTCCTAGGCGTGGCTGAACAGGTCTCCGTTGTCCTTGATCTCTAGGGAGACCCTCTCCCAACTCTGATGCTGCTGTCTGACCCTTCCTGGCTTCTCTCCCCTTCTGCAGCCCCTCTTTCCCCAGCCCCTCTTTCCCCCACCTTATCCTCTTCTGCAAATCCCTTCTCTTCCCATATCCCTCTCCCCACTTTAACCCCTTCTTCCACCGTGCTTCTAAAATAAGAACCTGTGTTCAGTGCCACAATTTAAAGCTTAGACTCATCCTAATCATTGTGTCAACAGCTGGACCTGCAAGAATATAGGTGATGCCTTCACCATTGCCCTTTCCCTCCTCTTCCTCACCCATCACCTCCTGGGCAGATGAGATGCTGGCTTTGCATCTCAGGAACAGAGGATCCGTTCTGAGACCAGCCCAAGGAGGTGGAAGGACAGGTTTTGCATGGGTTAGCCCTGGACCACCTTATTGATAGAAACCTGCTCCTGAAGGCTACTTTCAGCTGGAGTCCTCTCCTGAGCGAGTCCTGTCCTGAGCAGACAGATTGAGCCCCATCTTTCTGAACATAAGAACAAAATCCAAGCCAAAAACAATAAGCTGTAACTTCTTTCAGGTGGCTTTTTTTTTGTTTTCTTTTATGATGACTGATGATAAAGCTCAAAGTTTTCAGCTAATTCTTAATTACAGTTCTGATTATGGCTTATGGTCTATGTTAGTTCCCCTGTTCACACTTGTCACCACAAATCCATTGCTGATGTTGTGTTTAAAAGGGAATTCAAAGTGATGAATAATGAGATGGAAAAGGAGTTCCCTTTTCCACAGATACTGAAACTCCAGGCTGTACTGCTTTCAGCTTAGCAGCCATTGCTGAGAAGTGTATCTCCAACTGTCATGTGGAAAGCAGATGCAGGGAAACAGCCAACACTGGGATGGCCTCCTGCTAGTTTCTTTATTATTTTGATTATTGTTCATGAAGTTTCTGCACTTTTGCAGTATAAAAATAGTAGACATGCCTCCTGGCTGCCTCTGTACACTGCCCATTAATCAATGCTTAGTTAATTCCTAAATAATCCCTTTAAACTCTTTCTGTAAGTCTTCCAGGCTTTGGGCTGCTCTGTAAACTTTGCTGCAGTGCATTTTGGAAAGAACCTTGAAATGATTCAAGTATTGCCTGAGTTTTTCATAGGTCCTCTGCAGAGAGGTGATGTTCATCTGAACAATCATCTTTAATTTGCACCACATGGGAAATGGGACAAAGAAGAGTTAAGCATTCTCCTCGGGGTCATGCAACAGTCCAGGGAGAGGAGTAGTTTCTTGACCCTAGTCCCAGATGTGGCCTCGAACCACGTGGCAAGTAGATATCTATCTCTTTAGGACTGCCAAACTGATCTCATCACTGGCATCTCGCCACTTTTTTATCTCTAATTATGTACTGACATAATTATTCTTCATTACATAGAGTGCACGCTGTGCACACACAGACAGGAAAATAAACTGTGTAGTGCAGCTGGGGCACGCTTTATCTGTCTAGAGGTAACATTTACCCACCATCGTCAGTTTTTAACTACTGGGAGTAAAAGAAACCACTTGGGGGGGGTTCTTTTTCAGGGCTGAACTGCTCTGGTGTCATGGTTTACAGTTCGTCCACAAAGATACAAATGTTTTCATCTCTCACTTCTGTTCTAGCATTTTCTCCAATATTAAAGCATCTTCTGGAATAGATCAGATGAAGTTGAGATCACGAAGGCTTTTGGCTTGGTTCAGGGCACTTTCCCATGTCATCCACCTGTATTTATTTCTCCTTTGTGAGGCTATAGATAGACAAAACGTACCACCAGAGGCAATCTGAGTGTAGTAAACTGCTCCTTAAGTCACCAGGTGCAAACCAATCAGTTCTTTACTGAGTAAGAGGTGAATAGGGATAAGGATCCCTGGCCTGATGACTATCATCCAGTGGGTCATCCATGAGTGAGCTTTGGGAGAGGAGACTGCAAGTGAGACTTCAATGTTGCACACAAAGCTCAGTTACACATCATCCATTAATGGCAGTGGTGACTACCAGTGCTGTTCAGACAGGTCCATAACTGGCACCCTAATGATGTGGTCATTGGTGGTGGCAGCACACCAGGTCTGTGGTTTATGCCTAGTTTATAGTATCTGGGTTCCTCCTTAATGTTTTCTCCTTTCATCTTCAGAAATGGTTCCTGGTGTGGTACAAACCTCCCTTTTAACAGCTGAGGATGTGAACCTCTATGTCTGATCCACCTGGGAAACAAACTTCTCTGCTGTCAAGAGCTGGCTTTGCCATTTAATTCAGCTTTCCATCCACTGCCAAGGGAATGAGTGTCAGATTCCTCTGAATTTTCTTGGATGAATGGTTAGACCATGCTGGTTTGAAAACTTACTAAAAAAAGAAGGCAGGGCTGTGTTTCCATTTGCTTGTATTGTTTTAAGCAAGTTGATATGTTCCACAGATAAAAATGTTCTTTGTTTTATGCCTAAAAGAGGTTGGGAGGCTGAGGCTCTCCAGAAAATCCATCAGGAATTCCCAGTCTGGTTTTTAACCTGTGTCACCTCACCAGGAGTGAGGCACTTTGCACCTGATTCATATTTTAACAGTGCCATAGTTTACGTGCTATATACCAGGGTTTGGAAAAGTTCTAGTGAAACATTTTTTGTGAGAGGCAGACTGGGAGGCAGACAGGAAGATGGCTCTCCCCTGTCTTGGTGAAAGGAATGAAAAATATCTCCCATAAAAAAAGAGAAACTGCCAGTTCACAGGGACATAATGCAGTCTGCCTCTGGCTCTGCCATGGACTGTGTTCAGAAACTCTAAAAACACTTCATTTTTTTTTCTTTCAGAATCAAAACAAGCTGTATAATATTTAGTTCCTTCTTTCACAGACCAAGGGAGTGAGTCATCATGCTTATCTCACACCCTGGTCCCTGAGAGCATCATCTGCAGCACTGTGCAGCGTCACACTACGCAAAGTGGGATGGGAGCACAGGCGCTGGCACTGGGGGACCAGATCCATGTCTGGATGCTGAGCAGTGATGACACACACTTGCACAAGCAATCCTGCTGTAGTGGAGCCTGCATCTCTGGGTTATATACTCTATCTTAAATTTGGGCATATTACTAAAGATTTGAGGAGTCTTGGTGCATTTTTTGGTTTGCAGGGTTTTTTTTTAAATTTCTGGGCAAAACCCAAACAGCTTCAACTTGATGAGTTCCTTTAAAGCTTTTCACACTGCTTGTAACTTGATTGGTGGCAAATCGTACTTGAAAGACTATTTTAATCTGATACTTTACGCTATTCCACCAGATCAGTGTAACATTTGTCACCATACAGAGCAGAAAGAGCTGAAATACAGCATTGGAACAGCACGTTGCTCTTGTCTGGAGCACTCCTCAGACACAGCTCAGCATCCAGCTCTGTCTGATGCACCTTAAATTGACCTTTTCCTGCTTCTCTGGAGATAATACCCAGTGAAATTACAGCAATTTTCTTTGGGGAGGTCTAATGTAGGAGTTTCGGCAAGAGGTAAGCAAGTTGTTTTCTCAGGGCCTCACAGTTCAACAATATGCCAGAGCTAATGGAGGTTTAAACCAAAATGAAAAGCAAATGACATTAAGCGAACTGGAGGTGACAATGGGAGGGGGAAATGAACATTTTGGGAACTGCCAAATATTTTTGAGCTGCTGTGAAGCTACAGGCTTTGTCTCCATTGGCTTGTCACCCTATTGCTCTTAGTATCAGGATGACAGAGATTCTCTCAGGCATCTGATAGCCAGGGAGAATCCTTTTCTTATGTGGTCTCATGTGCACTGCATACCTCACGTTGGTGGTCTTGCAAGCTGTGATAATGTCCTTCCTGCAATATATCTCAAGATAGAAATAACAACTGAATGTTGCACAGAAATTTTGGCTACATCTACATGCATTGCTTAGAAGCTTGTGACATTTAGCATGTTAGGGGCTTGCCATGGTGATAGTCCGGGCTTTACACCGAGCTCTAATTCTGGATCTATGACAAGTTCCTTCTGCCTGGGCAGTACATCTCAAAATTTGCCTTTATATCCACTGCCTTACTCGTAATTTGGAGTGCAGTGCACTTAACAATGGAGACCACATGGGAGACCTTATCTTGGGAAACTTACTGCAACCAGACATTAAGACAAGCTTGTATCTTCAAAGACAAGTTAAAGTCTTCAAAATCTGACAGGAGACTCCCTCAATATACATTCACCCTTGCTGCTCTATCTGGTCTCTGCAAACCAATATTAATAGTAGCCTAGAATGACTCCTGCTGGGAAACATTCACCAACATTCTTTCACTTTGATATGCATCTAAAAAAAAAAAAAAAGTACAAATTTGCTATTGGTAGCAGAATAGAAGCTGTTTTCCTAAGGAACAAGATAACACATATGAGACTGGTCCTCAGGTTTGCTCTGGCGTACCAGAGTTTCCAGGTGTGTTCCTCTCACATGAAGGGTCATATGTTAAGAAATATGCCCCCAGAATCTTTTAGTTAACCAAATTCAAACCACAGAATTGAGTGGCTGTTCCAGGAGGGATCATTTACGTTTGCCCAAGAGCAGAATCATGGATGCCTGGAAGGGGGCATTCAGGAAGGTTCTCACCTTCACTCTGGAAAGTGTTCTAGTAGGTAGTTAATATATAATTTCCTTTTGTCTTTGTCCTGGTTCCCCAGGCACAGCCCCATGGGCCAGCCATGCAGGCAGCCATGAGTAGCCCTGAGGCAGATGAGAGATCCAATCAGGGCAGCTGACTCACAGGTGTATCCCACACCACCTCACCATGCTCATTATAAAAGGAGTGAGCTCAGGGAGGGTGGGGTTCCTCCTGTCCCTGAGGCTCCTTGTAGGTGGTGCCCTGTTCCTGCTGTCAGCATTGAGAACCAGGCTGAGCAGACCCTTTGTGCATTGTCTTGATTGTTGTTTCTGTTTTGTTATTTTGTTAAATCTGTCTATACCTCAGCTCATGGGTTTTTTTTCTATTTTTTTCCCTGATTCTCCTTCCCATCTGGGGAGGGAGTCTTGGGTGATGTACTAACTGCTACAGTTTAGCCCTGAGTACTGGGTAACTAGACAATCTTACATTTGCTTCTTGCCTATTTCTTTTCAGTCTGCTAAGAAATAAGGTCAGCATCACCTCACTGAATACCTTCCATGTTGTTTTGCTGTCCCCTATTTCTTTAAGTTGTGTTCATCAAAGGCAATCCTGACCTAGTCTGAACTTTGATCCAGCCCTCGCATCTGGAGGGTCCATGGAGAGAGGAGCCAAGAGGACTGTGTAAACAAAAAGGCACATTCATGAAACAGGGAAAGTTATTCTCCTTAAAATTCTCACTGGTATTTTATTTTCAGTGAAGATTTGAAAAGTCTCCCTACAAGAATGACCCAGAGCTTTTCCTGGTTGTGAGGCAGTGAAGTATTTTCACGTCTCATAAGGATGCCAAGCTCTCATGGGACGCAGAGTGCCCAAGTCCTTCTGCTCTAATGGCTCCATCTTCTGGGATGCAGTCAGTGAGCTTTCTAAGTACATTATCAATTTGATGCCTCCAAACTCTCCCTGCTCTCTAAGCCCTATGAACTTAGTAATCAAGTCCAGCAAAAAGGCTTCTAACCTGCTGAGCCCACTCTCCGGTGGGAACTCATCAGTCCTGCTGCCTCTCCAGTATCTAGTCCAGACTTGTCAGTAAATGACTCTTCTTTCAGGAGTCCTACAGGCTGGAAAGCAGATTTAGTTTCATTATCGTCTCCTATGAAAACAGGATGACTCTTAGTCCTGGGAAGAAGTAGGTCACATTAGGGAGACTAACAGGATTATGACCAGTTCAGTAGGACACTCGAAAGGCCACGGATTTCTCCCCTGCTGCAGCTGGCAAACACTGTGCAGCACATCTGAAAGTGCTGGATGTCCCTCACAAAGGAAAGACTGAAATTCTTGTTCCTCAGGTACACAGCTACTTCTACCCTGAATAAAGACAAGAACAGTCTCATAATGGGGTCCAGGGAGCCATCGGAGAGATGATTCAAAATGAATCCCATTTTACCCTTGACTCATCTGTTCATTACTCCTCAAAATTCCCACTGTCAGAGCGGGAGCTGTGAGTATGTGTGGGATGCGGGGCTGGGCATGGACCACAGTCCCCACTCTGAATCTCCATCAGCTGCCCTAACAGCAGCAATTATATCCTCTCCACTGCCTCTAGAGGGTAGAGCAATCATGAGTCTCTAACAGGGTGGGCAGGTCGAACCATTTCAGTCTCCTAAAAGCTTTAAAATTTCCTTAGCAACCCTGCACACCAATTGCCAGTGAGAGCAGCCAGCCGGCAGACCTGAGACTGGTGAGACAGCAGTTTCACAGCGCTCTGCCAGAGTCATCCCACTCCAAACATATTCATCGCAGTCTCATGGAAGTCCCAGGACTGCTTTGGCAGCAATTGTGCAGGATAAATAAAGCTCCCATTGTTGCAGATGACTCTGTTTTCAATTGCATGGGAATCCAGGACAGCAGGGACTTCTGACAGATAAAGGTTAGCACATTTGTACTACTTTTCTAGTAACGTGGGGCTTGAACTGCAGCACTAAATAGCACCTTTTGGAGTTTATTTTTGGGCATCTATTTCCTAATTGCTTGCAGCATTTTTCTAAGCAGCTAAGCCTCCACTGCAATGTTTAATCCTTGTGCCCCAGCCTCACTGCACTGCTGTTCGAACAGGCAGGAGTTAATATATTCTCAGCCATAGGTATGTCTGGCTCCTCACATAAATACAGTCTTTGCCTCAAAAATCTTTGGAGGAGGAGGGGTTTGTATCATGGGAGCAGAAGACAAGTCTACAGTCAAGGGTTTGTGTGATTTCTGAATTGTTGAGTGGAAGAAATAGTGCTCTTTTTTATTATATGCCTTGATAGAAAGTCTTTTTATAGTTAAATATGAACCGTGCAGGTTCACTGAAGGCAGCCCTGACCACAACCTCGGAAAGTATTTCTGAAAACTCTTTGGATTTCACTGGCTGTAAATATTCCTTCCATAGCACAAACTAAAAAGACCTGACACAGCTCCTTGCACCCTGCTTTAACATTACAACGCATTTATTTGTCTCTCCAGCAATCTACCAAACAGAAGTTACTGCTCCTGGATATACAGCATGTACAGAATAGAGATACAACCTCTTCAAAGACAAAAAACATCTTCATTTGCTTAAGTACATTTCTCCTAAAGCACTTAAGAAACTGCATGCAACTTCTCTGAACCAGAAATTCCCCAGTAGCAGGCACCTGAATAATTAGAAGCGTTACAGCAAATTTTATTCCAGCAATCTGGTCTGCCTATACAGCACGTGGCTTTTTTGAGCCTAATCAGAGCTCAGAAGGCAGTTTATATAAATCAGCCTCAGGATGGTAATATGATAGCAGCCGTGCTTGTTTATAAGGCAGCCTTCTACATGGTGCAAAGTCTGAGCTGATTGTTTATAGCAGGCAACGAAAAGGAAAAGGCATGCCTCTGCCTTTTGCCCTTTGATTGCTCGCCACAACTGAACCACTGAAAGCTGCAGAAAAAGTCTGCAGCCTTATTTTCCTAGAAGTTGAATTCACTATGTTGCAGCCTGTAAAATAATAAAGGTAAAGCAGACAGGTTTTTGGGAGTCTAAACTCCCTCCCGTGGGCGAGACTGAGAGTGTAAAAGCACGTGTGTCCCCATACCAGCACAGGGACACAATTCACATGGATTGTGAATGACACAATCCTGTGACAGTGGCTCTCACACTGAAGTGACAGCCCGGTCCGTGCCAGCCCAGCAGTGCAGCAGCTTATTGCCCGCAGACTGGCAGCCAGCACGCTCAGCCGAGCTGGTCTCAAAGGGCAGGCAAAAAGGGGAATGGGGACTGTGAGAGAGTTGTTTGTTTTCCCACTTCTCTGGATGCCAGACATCTCAATCTGCCTGCAATTTGGGGAGGGAGAGATCCCCAGAGGAGAAGGGAAGGGAATGGAGGCTGCTGCCTTTGCTCTCTCAGCGTGGCAACCCACTGAGAAATAAGGGAAGACAGTCAAGAATCTTGTTAAAATATAGTCAGTTAGGGCTAAGGACACCACAAAAGGAAGAAGTGTTGCTTATAAATAAAGCTCTATGAACAGCAGAACTGACAAGACTCGGTTTCTGCACGTTCTCCTGTGCAGCTTCTCTGATGTCTGATAGCACAGTTGAGCTCTTATTGCAGCTTTTATACTTGGGGAGTTTTTATACTTGGTGGTTTTCTCCCCTGTGCAGCACACTAATAGAGTGACATGTGGAACACTCTGGATTTATTTATTTGGGAGTTAATCTCCTTGCTGCTTCTGTGACAAATGAGAAATGTGTGGGGCACAGCCTGACCCCCATGCAGACACAGTGGGGACCAATGGAGAGGGCACTTCCTCACCCTTTAAAGCAGGCTGGCACGCTTGAGCTTTGTCCTGGACAATCACAAGTAACTTGAAGATTATGTTTGCTTTGATAAGCTAAATGGCAATCTTTTTCCTAAAGGACTTCCCACAGCCCTTCTCCAGGCGTGGCTGGCCAGGGAAGCAGAGAGCCCTTCCCGGCACTCCTGGGTCATCCCAAGCAGCGCACACATGCGGAGCATCCTCCAGTCACCAAAACAATACCCCCAGCAGCAGGGTCTCCATCAGCCCTGGCATAAAGCTCTTGGCAAACAGAACATTTGCAAGTGTGTAAACCAGAACACAAACACTCGTGGCCAGGGCTTGCACTGCAGTGAAGCCGTCTGCGTTTCTTCCAGCGCCGGCGGGCGACGCGGGCTGGGTTTATGGCCATCGTAAAGCCTACGTGAACAGTCACCTGATGCTGGCGGCTTGACATGACCGTGGTTTATGGCACGTTGTTTTCCCCTTTATTGTGCTTCTCCAGGAACGTGGTGTCACCTGAGATTTGCGAGATGCACGGTCTGCCGTGTGTAACAGCCCCGAGTCCTCCAGTGGCCTGAACTGACGTACGTGCATGGACTGCATTGAACTGTTCGGCTTTGCAGCAGCTGAGGACGTAGTTTGCAAAGCCTAGAGCATGTTAACTGTGTCATCTTTCTGATTTTGTTATGGCCCTATCCTGTAGGTCCCTAGGGGGGCACTGCGTTCACCCACTGCTGTGCTGTGTTCGTCTGGCAGGATGAGCTGCTGGTGGTGTGAGCTGATGTGTGCCCCTCTTTGGGGAGCTGCTCCAGACCAGGATACTCAGAGGATACACTCAAGTAATTTTTTTTTTGTTCACTTCACTGCTTTTCAGTATCTTCCTTTAACCTTCATTTTATATTTATACTTTCGGTGACCATAACAACTGCCTTTCCTTCTCTCTCTTACCGTTGTTGACAGTAATAGTTAGCTATACAGATGTATTGTCCTGGTTGGTGTGCAACAATTATTTTAAATCCATAAAGAAAAATTAGACGTAGAATTGTTATATTGGTGATGACCTTTTCTGTTAAGGTAGGATACAAATCACAGAACTCTTCTTTACCTTGCTGCCCAGTCCCCTCTGCTCTTGAATTAGCTGGAGTTTCTTCCAGCTTATCATCAATGTGCTAAGATGGTGCTAAACCTTACAGCAAATTATTCTGGGAGTGGGAGTAGGTAGTCTGAATTTATGAATTTAGAATCCCAGATAAATTGCAGAACCATTTTTCCTTTCTGTTACAAAATTCCTCTGGGATAAACTGAGATTACCTACAGGTTACTTTTATCCTTTTGTGCTTCTTGCATGTACTTAACATATTCTTGTGCTTCTGGGATTCAACTATTGAGGCTACACAGTCCTTCAAGGAAAGATTCAAATTTCCTAACAGGGAAGCCATTGATACTTGAAGCCTTTTCTTTCTTGAGGGTAGTTCCTACGGGACATCTGTAATAGCTAAATCCTTTTTTTTTTCCTAGCATAAAGGTTAAAGAACTGTCCCAAGCAGCAGAGGCAACACCAAGCTGCTGGCTGCAAACATGCAGCTATTCAAGTGTCTTTTGCATAGTAAAAGCATTTAGCAACAAATACAGGCCACAAGGAGTTTATTTGCATCATTGTTTGATATAAGAAATGCCATATGTGAGCATCTAGTAAACTATAGAATTTTTTTTAAATGTCACCAAAGGTATTTTCTGAAAAAGAATCTCTGCACCAGCAAGATGACAAATCTATATGGGAAGACACGGTCCACACTTGTCCTTCTCCAATAGCTGCTCTTCCTCTGTCTTTCCCTGTTCCACTGAGATAAGCCTATTTCATATAATTTCTATGGTAATTTTTCTGTACACAAACTCCCAGTTACTACAGTATGCGTGTAATTGGTTGTTGTATTAGTTAATTGTGTGGCCAAATAATCTCTCCATAAATAAAGCAAGAAGGATCACACACCATCAATCCAGGAAAACAAATGAAAATAAGATTTTCTACGTAAAGATTTGTAAAAAGACTTAATTCCCTTACTCTGAAGAAGAGAGAGAGGACACTACCGCTGAGGCCAGCATCTCCTGCTCGCCTCTGGTGCAGGCTGGGCTTCCCAGCTCCTCCATCCTGGGGACTGTCAGACAGGCTCTGGGAGTATTTGCTAAGCGTTAGGAACAGGTTTGTTAGTTCATGGATCAATCTGCTTCATATTCTGTCTTCTGGAAATGGAGAGAGGTGGATTCAAACGTACCAAGGAAAGAACGAGGAAGCTCCTCTGGGCAGGAACCAGCAGAGAGCTGATGCAGCCAGAAGAACAGGAAGAACAACCACCTGAGGACCAACAGGCCTTTTGCTTTCACACAGGTGATTGCTATTTCTCTTCCTTGAAGTCTCATATCCCCAGAAATGACCCTGACTCAGTCCTGGCTCCTTCCAGTTGCCTCATGTGATGTTTTCTGGTGGGAATTTTCAAAGTGCTCTGAAGAATTAAGCTTTGAACAGTTCTAGCCTCCCTGATGATGATAAAATGGCTTTTCTTTTTTGCCATTTTTTTCCCTAAAACAGTGATGTTTTACCAAAATAATGGGGAAGGAAGAGTAACGAACCTGAGTTACACATGACAGAGAGAGAAGAGAGCGTGAGTGTAGGAGCATAAGGATTGCACAGGGAGCGTGGGTTTGCATATCACAGAACCACAGAATGTCAGGGATTGGAAGGGACCTCAACCCATCCTCACTCTCAGAAGCCCTCATCTGTGCTTTTTTACCCCTCCCCACCAGGACTTCCACCTACCCTGGGAAATTCCCTTCCCTTCAGGCGGTGGGAAAGCCTGGGCTTCCACTCCTGCCTCCTCCCACCACACTCAGCTGTAGTTCCCTCTGCTCAGCTGCCACCTCCCAAAATCAGAGGCCATTCTTGCAAACCCTTAAAAGTCAGCTAGGGTCCTTCCAGCTGTGACTCCTCCACAGGTTTCCCTGCTGTCCTCTTGCTATGTATATAAGATAACCACTTTTCTGTCTTCTCCATTGGGGCAGAAGAGAGGATTGAGGACATCCCATGGATTTCTAGATAGCTAGTCCTCAAGCTTTTGCCTGGCAGGTTTCAAAAATAACTTATCAGTATGTCCAAGCTCTCCACAGCCAGAAAAATCATACCAACAGTCTGCCCAGTCTCTGGTACCTGCCACGTAGCTCAGCACCTCTCCATCACTGCCACTATCTGATGCTCAACCAAGCCTCAGCACACTTGGGACAGTAGATTAAAATCAGCAGTCTGAGGCTACACTGCCCTCAGCCTTACTCCTCTCCAAGGCAGAGACATCTGATCCTCTGGGGAATCAGGTCCTCGATTGCCAGTCATCAGCCCAATATACCAAAGGAAAATAACTCTGGCCTGGGTTGGCCTTAAAACACAACTGCAGCAGTCTCAGGGCTAATTCACAGAGTTTTCCTTGCTTTTGAGGGCAGTGACATCCAGCAAGAGGATGGGAAAGGTGACTAACAGTAGTGGCATCTTTAAGCATACTGACCTTTGCAACGTAGTATTTCAGGGGCTGTGTGACATTGCTGTAAATTATTGCTTGGGAACATAGGAAATGAGGACATTGGACTGGAAAAAGTTTCTTACTTCCTTGAAACTAATGCCTCACTGTTGTATTGAGAGATGATCAGTAACAAGTCAGAAGCATCCTTAAAAAACAACCTATTTAAACATCAAGTTACCCTCATGCTTAAACAGCAGTCCCTCTATTATAATTGTCAGCTCTCAAATTATAGGATATAGAGAGGAAGAAATCAATTGCATTAGATTTGCAGGTCTGCAAATGTGTATGTGTAAAGTTCTGCATAGAAATATCCCCACTGAAAGCCTGGGCATGAACCTGAGGGTTTCACTACTCATCCTCTTCCAGTTGTAGCTGTGCTGGCTAAAGCAATTATTGCCTTCATCAAGTCCTAAGTGTCTGTCTAACCAGTACTTCAGTCCATCCTATCTGCTAATCCAGATTGCTTCCTACTATTTTAATCCCTTATAGGACAGGCTTCCACCTTGTTCCTTGAAAGATATGTCCATGATTTAGTAAGTAGCACTAATGAGACATTTTTCACATACTCAGCCTAAAGTTTTGAAAAATATTCTCTCTCCTCTCTTACCTTTACTCAAATTCCCAGAACAAATAATGGCTCTTTTTCCTTTGTACCTGTGTAAATCTGAAATATTTCATAGAATAATCTATTTCTGCATTAATGTGTGCATGGTTTCGCCTAGTTATTGGTTTGTTCTGTAGTTTTGGTTAAGCTTTAATGCTGTGAATGCCTAATGAGATCTTATACTATACTAGCAATATCCCAAACAGTATTGAGTGTGAAATATCCACTGCCTAAAAAAAGAAAGTTACTGATCTGTAATTTTTGCACTTGAAGAGAACATTCAGATTCTCGTGCCAGTGAAGATTCCCAGTCCTACATCTTGACTACTCAGAATGAGATAAACGCAAGCCTTTATAACCCTGAGAGGTCTGGGTCCATACAGCAGTGGCTTGGTACTAGTTCCAAGCACACACTGCTGGTCTCCACAACTGAATCAGCTGTTCCATGCAGCTCCCAGTTTGAGCAGGAGTTTGTGTTTTACCAGAGAAATAAGTCATCCAAGGAGGGCAAAAAATAAGAGGATAGGAATGGGAAGAAAGTCTGATGGAACAATGCAGAAGTTAAAAAATCAGTATCTTATCAGAGACCCTCCAATAATAGGACAGAGGTGAACACCCTCTTCGGAGAAGTCAGTTCCAGTGACTGGCTGGCCCTCTCCAGAGGTCTGTCTGTATTCTTACCCCTGGAGTGCCAGGAGGTGACAAAAAAGAAGCTACAACAATGAGGAAATCCAGGTAAGGATGGAATTAGTAGGAGAAAGGGATGGATATAGAAGCCAAGTCATATTTAAAACATCAGAGCAATCTCCAGCATAGCATTGCTTACTCTGAAAGATGCATGCGAGACTACAGCAAGAGAAACTCAGAGCTAAGTAATGTTATTCAGCAGCAGATGAAGTTTCTGCTGGGTTGAACAGCTTAATTCCTATAATATTGGAAGCAATTTCCACAGCACAGGATAACTAAAATAGGATTTCTTGCTGCAGACCAAATCTAAATCATAGTGGGTTTGTACATGCATGGAGAAAGTCCGCATAGCTAACCTGCAGTTGTCTTTGATGGAAATATCCCTGAGACAAATAGTGAAGGCTGCTTTGCTTCAGATAAAATGCAGTTTGACATCATTTAAAGCTTCAGGCCAGATAAGTTATAAAAACAAAATGTACTGGAGTAGCTTAGCCGTTAGAGAAGGTATCAGTCACAGCATTGCTTGTTGTGTTGAGACCGAGTGAGACAATGAGTTAGGCCTTCCAAGGGAATTACTTTGTTCAAGCAGCACTTTACAACTGGTTTCTATCAAAAATTTAGAACAGGGCTTCATTATAAAACGCAGGGTGAAAATGGCAAAGTAGCTCCAGTCTCCTCTTTGCAGTGATTCTCAGATGAGCTCTCTGCCTTGTAAAATCTAAGAGAGGATAAATAAGCGACTGATGCATGAAACTCACTTCATGTCACCAAGAAACCAGACAATGAGCGGCTGCAAGGAAGTCAGCAATGGCAGACCCCATAAAGACCCTAGAACAGAGCCTTTCGTAGGAGGTTTTAAAAATACCCATTGCCATATGAACTCTTAACAAAGTCTTAAGAGTCTACCTTGGAGTAGTTCAGTTTAGGTAAAACTTGTTGGCATTTTTACATCAAGGAGCCTGACTACTTGGATGTGCTGCTTCCCACGTGTATTGAGGAAGGTCACTGCTTTAAGCTCTGGGTTCTGATGGGCTAAATTGCCAAATAAAAGTGTCAGTCCTTTGCAGCTGTAGGTCTTCCCAGATTTGAAACCCAGCTGAACAACACTCAAAATCTTCTGCTTGCTCTGATCTGAGGCCAGAGGTAAAAGATTTGCCTTTGTTAGAAAGCTCTTGACAAGATCTTTAAATATTCCAGCCTCTTGGGGCTTGGTCTGTATTGAAAGATGACTTTTGCTCCTTCAGCTTCTGCTGTGGAGGACCTCTGGGACTGATTTCCTTGAAGCTACTCAGAAGTATGAAATCCTATTAATAAAGAAGAATCCCTCTCCCCTGCCGTGACAGAAGCATACAGATGAGTCCATGAGCTTGGCAGAATCCTCCGGTTCGATTGTGGCAGTTTATTGGGCCTACGGATGGAAATATGAAATATGAAAAAGCCATCTTGTTGAGCACATAGAAGCACCAAATTAACACTTTTGTAGAAGACACTGTGCGTTAAGCTATTGAAGAAAAACTTCTTGAAAGTATCAAGGCACCTTGAGCATTGAGGCTAGAAGTATAATAACTACCAACAGCAGCAGTCTGCCAAAACACTGAAGTAGCCTCCAGAGAAGCCAGGGAAATCAAGTGTCAAAGCAGGTTCCTACATGCATCATATCACTCCAGGCAATGGCCTTCAGCATTGGCAAAGCAGTGATGATTCTGCAAGGATTTCCTTTGCCAGATACACTCAGGAAGAAATGATGGGAGATATTAAATATACATATGCATATGGCTGATGGAAAGGGTAAGTGAAGACCACAGGAGTCCTGCTTTCTGCTTAATGCAGCAACTGCAGACATCAAGGATCAGCCCAGAAGTGATTAAAAGTTATCTTATCCTAAGGATCCCAGATGAAGAAGTGAATTCTGACCAGACACTGTTTTTTAAAATGATCAATTCAAGGGTTTTCCAAGCATAGCATGTCTGAAAAATTAAACCAGTAATTCGCTTTCCTCCCCATGCCCTACTATTACCGACTGCACCATGTGTCAGAAGTATTTCAAATACAATATATCTAAAACTGCTCAAAAGACCCTTTCCCCCCCAGTTTTCTCAAAAGAATTAAATGGTTTGTTCTTGCTAAAAAACAAGCTCAGCCAAAATGTACCTCGAGTGAAAGGCCACTTCACTTCCACTGCAGTGGACATAGGAGGGGTTGCCTAGAAGGCAAGGCACGCTGAAGCAATGTCAGCCTGCTTTGCTCCGTGATGTGAGCACCAGCTGAATGTTTAAGTAAGTTTCATATTCACATAACAAAACAGCTTGTATTAAATATGATTAATATTCATTGCTAAATATTGAGAAGAAATAAAAGTAGTCAGATGCTACCTTTGGCTTCACCACTGTGGGAATGTTAATTCATGCTCTCATCTTGCCTCCCACACTCTATTGTCAGTTCTCCTTCTATGGTCTTTAAAAGTCCAGCTTCCTAAATGCCTCCGAATGTGAACTACTGCTGATAATAGGCAGAAGTGCAATTATGTGATTCCACCCGCAAACAGCTCTATCAGTTGCAGTTCCATTTCAGGATCCCAGTTAAATTCATCCTTCCTATTTTTAAGCCTCCAAATGCAATTGCCCCAGGGAGCCTTCCAGATGTTATCTCTGTGCTCCCAGCCCTGCTCTTTCTGTTACTCTAATTGGTATCTTCCTCCTCTCTGCAGCATTCTGCACGATTCTGGCATTGCCCTGGTGAGAAACTCCTCCTTCTCAGACCTCACGTATAGGAGCAGTTTTCTAGCAAATAATTCTCAGGCTCTGCTCAAATGTTTGCAGAAATCATTCCTGTTCACATATGCCTCTGAAAAGTATCTTAAAGAAGGGGGGGAAAAAAGCATCCCATTTGTTTCTTATGGCTTTTATGAAGAAAGGTTGAAGAAACCTTTTTTTTTTATTCTGTCCTGGGTTTTTGGCTTGCTTGTACTTTGACCTCTCCAGCCAGGAGGATGACAGTGACAATAGGGCTGACATCTGAACAATCAGAGGGCAGGGCGTCCTAATCAAACTTCTTCTTCCCATTACTGAACTCAAATTCCTAATAATACTTCAGAGATGACTTACTCTGGGAAAAATTCAGGAGCCACATCTTTATCAAAAGCCAAAGGGCTTTCACATCAGCAGTTTCTTGTAGGAACAATGAAGCTTCATAATTCTGATATTCTTTTCACACACACGTGCACACACACACCCCAAAAAAGGAAGGGGGAAGACTTCTGTCCGTTTTACTGGGAATTTCTGACCTGAAATCAAAACTCAGGACACTGAAGGACACTGCACTGGTTCTTGGATCTGCCTGCACAGGGCTCCCTGCGGGATCAGGGCTCTCATTTGAAAGTGATAGTTAGAGTCATGTCTCCTGTTTTTATTCACAGCAAAGCAAGAGGTGTATCTTTCCAAGTTTATCTTTAAAAAGTTTCTTTCCATTATTAATTTCACTTGCTTTAATTTGTTCCCCCTCTAAGATCTTTTCGCTGCCACTTAAAACAAATGGATTAATTCAGCCAATGCTGTAGCACTCATTTGAAGTGAAGTTGCCAACTGCAGATCTCAGTTGTCATGTTTTATTTAGTCATTTTGTGACTAAAGATTTTGTGATGTTTGCTTGTTAAACAGTTCACAAGAATAATCTCCAATACTGGAATCCGATCCATCCATGCACTCCGCTGACTTCACTGGGTTTACCTGGGCTGATCAAATTGCAGGATCAGTTCCTACATTTGTACTGAACTCTGCCAGATTGTAAATAACACATTGAAAAGAAATCAGATCTACCCCTTTATATATGACAGGTTATTCTAATATGACAGATGAAGATTCAGTGTAGCCATAGCATCACCTATGCTTGTGCTCCCCCTGCCCTGTTTTCAGTTTGTTAAACTGTCAGGATAAAGACCAGGGTGAAGAAGAATCAGTGGCAGAGAGGAGGTGATCATTAATGTGGACTCTTGAAAGAAGGAAAGGATTTGTGGAGGCAAGCTTTCCTTCTGAAGAAGGCAGAGGAAGGAGATAAGGAAATTGCAGTGGATAGATGGCACTGTAGGTCTCAGGCTGATGCCTGGGCTGCCATCAGCTTCATGGTACACAAAAGGTAAACTCAGTATCTGGGTGGGATTTGATGTGCAGCCAGCCAAAGGGAGATGATCTCAGGGGAGTAGAAATGGCTCCAGTTTTCAACTAGTCAGATTCTTCATGTTATATTCTATATTTATTTTCACTTGAACATAGTAATTTGCATAATAGTTTGTTTTCTTAGCAGCACTAACACCTGGCAGACCTAGTCAACATCAGGAAACATTTTACTTAGCAGAGAGGGTACCTGCCCATCTCTGTGACCCTTCCCTGTGACCAAACAGGCAGAGAACTGCATTCGTGGATACACAACTAACTCCTCCAGTTGGACCTGGTGCTTTGCAGAGGAGGTGTCACAGAGGAGGTCTGTGACAAAGCCAAGAACTGAAGTCCCATCTCCTAAGTCTCAACCTGGTACCTTAATGGGAAAGTTTCTGTTCTTGTTGTCTTCAAGAACTCCCTGGCCAAAGGGCACAGAAGTTCTTGTATCCTCCACAGCTGGACAGACAAGTAGTCAAATACCATTACAGGTGATACTTGCTTTTGATGTCAAAATTCAAGAGCCCTAACAACAGAAAATGTGCAGCAAGGTGATCAATCGCTATGCTGTGCCTGAAGAATTCACCTAAACTTTCCTCCTGCTGCTCTGTGCCACCTTTCCTTGGATGTGTGATACATGGATGGCCAGAATGTACAAACCATCATTTTTTCTAAGAAAGGCCACATAACTCACTTCTGCTTTAATAGATACACAGCTCACATCCTGGCACTGGCAGTGAGTTAGCTGCTGTGTGACCTGTGGTGCACGACGACTCACTCCATCTTTTGCTGCCTGTTTGTAAATATGGGGATCTTAAACACCTCACCTCCCTTGCAGCAGGGGAGATGTACAGACTATTCAGACCACATTACAAGCATTTTCAGAACCTCTGTGAGCTGAAGTGCTTTGGCAGCACAATGCATGCTGCATGGGAGGCATCAGTTTTCTTATCTTCACTAATAATGCATTTATTTTTAAAAGGGCTGTTGCAAGTGTACCTAACTGCATAGATACTTTTCAGCTTCACCTTCTGCCTTCTACTCAAAGTGAGACACCACTTTTACAGCTGCCCTTAGTTTATTAATTACAATTAGTTGTACAGAAAAAGATGGACGAGTAAAGTACCTTCCATTCCCTTTTTACTTTGGATGTATATCACTGTAACACTTGATTTCATAGTTTACTGTGTCCAATAAAATTTCAAGAGAAAAAGGAATCACTGGACTTTTCAAAGATGGTAAATAGAGACTGAGTCACTGCCTAGCAGCTTAGATAAAAATGTATAACTTTTTAGCAAAACAGGCTTGGTTTTATTGTGAAAATCAAACTTCATCTTTTTTTTTTTTTTTTTTAATAGCTATGAAATTCGATGTCTTGACTCCCTGTGAAAGACTCCCTTGACTCCCATATCAAAGATGTGGCTTTGGAAAACTGCTCAAAAATATACTTTAAATCATGTAAAGCTTTGAACAATGGGATGCATTCAGTTATAATGGACTTACCATCTTTTATTATTAAGGAAAAAAAATTTATATCTCTCCTTAAAAGACAATGTTTGTTCAACTGAAGAGAAATCATCAAACCAAAGATCTCTGAATTGAAAACATCCCTGAAAACTTTGTAGGTATGTATTTTACCCTAGTTTCCTGAGGAAAGAGAGCTTAGGTTATTGTACTGTCGGCCTGTCTCTCATGGTCAACAAAACATAGAATCACAGAATCACAGAACTGCCTTGGTTGGAAGAGACTTCCAAAGATCATCAGGTCCAACCATTCACCCAGCACTGCCCAGTCACCAGTGTCCCATGTCCCTCAGCACCACATCTACACGGCTCTGAAATCCCCCAGGGATGGGGACTCCCCCACTGCCCTGGGCAGCCTGTGACAGTGCTGGGGAACCCTGTCAGTGAAGATATTTGTCCTAATATCTGATCTAAACCTCCCCTGGCACAGCTTGAGGCCATTACCCCTGATATAGGGGTAGAAGACTGAACTAATAAATACCTGCAAACTTTGTAGTAATTGCTGGCTCATTAAAGAACCACAGCATTATTTCAGCTGGGAGGGGCTGTCAGAGGTCAGTGGGTCCAGCCCCTGTTCAGAGAAGGACGGGTTATTCAGAGCTCTTTGTCACTTTGTGGAAAGAAAAGCCATGAAAGCCTGGAGTTATGCTGAAGGTTAGAAACCAAGGAAAATACATTTACAGGAAGTGAAACTCCATCCATCCCACTACTTGTGCAACAAGTTGTTATAGCTAAATACATACACTGGAGTCAAACAAACTATCTATTTTTCCATCTGATTTTGTGCCTTTAACAACATTTTCTACCTTCTGCCTATTGCCTTCTTGTCTTGTGTGCTGCAGGAGGCTCGTGATCATTTTCTTCCCCGCACTCAGCCTGAAGGTGTTCACAGGAGCCAATGATCGCCTGGTGCAACTGGAAGGTCTCTGGTTTGTGACTGCATTCATCTACAGCACTCAGGACAATGGATTTGATTCTTTGGATCCCTAAATAATGTCTCCTGGGGTCCACCTTTCTCTCTCTAGGTACAAAGGAAGCCAGGCAGCACTAGCAATGGGGCAAAGCATGAGAAGGACCATGACCAAGGGAACAGAGAGATTCCAGCAACAATGATAACATTTGCACTGCTTTTATCACTGTAGTACCAAGCATCTCTGGCCATGGATACAGGATGAAGGAGAAAAACTGTGAGAGTCCAGAAGAGGCTTCCAGAGTGGGGAAGGCAGCCTAGTATCACTGTGGGTACGGTCCCACCAGTGCGAACTCAGTGTCTTGAGGAAGGAGGTGCTGGCACAGAGGCACGTTTGCATTAATGTACATTCATCCAGAACCATAGCAGGGTAAGCTGCACAAGCGGCAACCCCAGTTTTGCTGGTTTAGTGCATCTATATTAAGGGTGTGTGCTGGTGTAATTGCCCTTCTGTCATTACATGGCTATAAATTTCCTTAATTATAGACACGGCCACCTGCAGGAATTATGGAGCTCCATAAGTGGTGCTGGAAGTAAGTGTAGAGACTGGCCAGGAGAAGACATCTGTGCTGAAGCTGGGCAGCAAATGGAGTGAAGCAGGAAGGAAGATTTCCTGCAGCAGCTGAGGAGCAGGGGGAAATAAGCAGGCTGGCTGAAACACTCCAGGTCTCGTGGGTTCTGCCATGGGGCAGAGGATGGACTGAGCACCCTCCTTTCCTTCAGCCCAGCTTTCTGTGGTTCCCTCCTCCACTTTTCCCTTGGGCGGCCGTCAGGCCTTGCTGAAGCTGGGGGTACCCATCGCAGTGCGGGGCGCAGCAGGGCAGGGAGAGCCTCCCCAGCTCCCCCACGCCCAGGATCTCTCACCCGCAGGGCAGGAGCACAGCGGAGACACGGGCTGGCTCCAGTTCCGAACGGCTCGGCCTGGCACACAGGCACAGGAACACTGGCTTGCGAGTGCTTTAAAAATAAACAGCCTGGGTTGGGTTTATTTTTACATTTCAGGGAGGCTCAGGAGCAGGTCAGCCTCACAACACAGGGTCCATTTCTTCAATGGCATTTTAAAGATGATAGCACCTCTTTAACTTCATCTCTCCCGAGGATGACTAACGTGGAGGGAATGCGGGAGGGTGACCCGGTCCAACAGCCCTGGTGACCCCAGCGCACACAGCGAGGCATCTCCTCTGCCTGCTGATCTATGACCTGACCTGGAGGATGAAACACTTCGCTCAGGTGCAGCTTCACCAGACTCCCCAGCGCTGTGTGTGGGCACATGGGCCAAGGGAGACGGGATTAGCTGGCAGGAGACAGGCCTAAATTTAGACACAATGCAGTAAGTGGGTGTAGGAAATTAAACGAAGGGGTGGAAAGGGAAGGACAAGAATAAAAGCAATACATAGACTGTATTCATCATGTTCCCGCTCGTGATCTTTATTTTTTCTAAGTATCACTCACCCTTGCCAGGGATTTGCCCAACTCTTCTGCACAAAGAATTTGCAATCAGAACCACAGGAGACAGGAATCGCTTGCAGAAGGATGTGGCTGTCGAGGATGGGGTAGAAACAGATTTATTATGAAAACAGAAGGCATTTATGGAACATCTGGATAAATAACTGACTGGGCGTCAGTGCTGGGGGAAAGGCCAGCAGCAACGATCTGGCAGGTGGTTACACAAAAGGTGACTGTCCTTGCCTTCCAGGGACAGAGCTTTTGCATCCTGTGCTGGAGAAGGATGAGTGGCAGAAAGTTTCAGCAGGGAGTGGCAATGGGCCAGAAATATTCAGCAGAAGTATTCTTGATGGAGTTGGGATAAAATGTTAGTGTATGGAGATCTGGACTTCACTTTGAGCTTGGAAATTAAGATTTTTATTTCCTGCCTAGAAACAATCAAATCACACTGCTACAATCACTGGCTGGTGGTATAAAATACTATTGAATTATTTCAGAAATGCATTTGAGATTATTATATATGCATACTTAAAATTTATTCTCTTAAATGCAAGTACCTGAATCAATTCTCAATAGATTGTTCTTTCTCACAGCTATTTTCACACAATATCAATGACACGTTTTCACACGTCTTTTCAAAACATTATAAGGTACTTCAGTCTATGTGTAGCCAGACTCCGAAAAGATAAAGTCCATTTAATTTAAGAATACACAATCAAGTGTTTGATTGCTATCTGCCATCTTGACAAACTAACGATCTGTCCAGTTACCAACTGGTAACTGAAGCTCAGAGAAGGCTTTGTATATGAAAGAATGTTTTTAATGCTTATGATAACATCAGCTTATGGTTAACTTTAGGGACTCGTTCTTTGCAGTAATGAAATCACTTCCTTCAGCTGATCCTTGCCCACAACCCCGGTGTCCGCAGCTGAAGGATCAGGTAATAACCTGTAGCCACCTTCTTGTTGTGACATACTGGTTCGTCCTGTATTGGGGATCACTTGGGGAGGGATGAGTTTAAACCTGTGTGTGATTTAGGAGCTTGGAATGGAAGTCATTAGGAAAGAGCAATTGTTCTGGGAGTTAATTACAGGGAAAGACTGGCACTGGGGAATTCAAAGCTTAGGACATTAAGAAACTAAAGATACGTGCATCGATCCTTGTCCAAACCTCTGTCCTAACCCCCCACTTCTCTTGAGATATTGTAAATGCAGGTTTAGCAGATTTTTCATGTTTTAGCCTGGGTCAAGAGCAACAAACCACTTCCAGGTTTGTAAATAATTTTTCTTTAAACAGCTTTTGAGAACTGAGAGGAACCACAGGGAAAGTCAGAATGTACTTCTTGGAAGGCAAACTATCAAATTAACTGTTTTTAAAACCTGACCTTCCCACTAATATCCTCAACTTCCCTTATTTTTCCTCTTTCTAGCCCTGGAGTTTTACTACTTAAGGCAGGGCTAGAACGCTCCTCCCCGGCCCACCCCTGCGGACTCCCATGTTGCCGAGAAGGGGTCAGCTGGAGCCCAGACAGGCGGGACTTGTCCCCCAGATCGGTTTTGATTTGCTCATTTTACAAACCAGAAAAATAAATAAACTTCTAGTTCGCTCATCCAATAGCAGCCAGACCAGCACTGTCTGCTCGAGTGCGTTTCCAGTCCCTTCAGGAGGCCCAATTTTGCACGTCCCAAGCCCTTCCCTTCAGGGACTGTCCTGCTGCCTGCTTCCCAGGACCGTGAAGCAAACACTGGGTGTTCGGTGCATCTCTGCACAGCCTTCCGACAGCTCTTTCATCCCCAAACTCTAACCCCGAACTGCCCGCTCCTTCCATCACAGGGAAACAGACAGGTCTCTTCCCCGGCAGGGACTGCATCCTCCATGCCTGGCTCATGAGAAATACGGCCATCCACGCCAGGAACAGCCTCGCTGACAGATTTGTCTCCTCTTCCCACACACCATACAAAACCACCCCCTGCCCGCCTGGCCATGCCCCACAAGCGTGGCCACCCCAGGACACGGGCAGCGGGGTGCCCTGCCAGGGGATGGGGAGCCCCGAGCAGGGCCCGCTCCAGGCACAGCCACCGCCACTGTCCACTGCCCGGGCCAGTGCCCCCTGCCCGGCCGTGCCCTGGCGCCAAGGCCCGAGCGGGGCACCGGGGAGGCCCCGCCAGGCCCCAGGCCCGCCGTGCGGCCCGCACCCAGCCACACACACACGGGCCCGGCCGCCAGGCGGGAAACGTGCCCGTGGTGGGCCTGGAGGCAGCACCCGGTGCCCGGACGGAGCGCAGCGAGCCCCGCACGCTTCCGCGGGGCCGGGGGTGCCGGGGCCGGCCCGCAGCCCCTCAGCAGGCCCCGCTGCGGGGGACGCGGCCCTGGGCCGCGAGAGGGCGCCCGGCGACGGCGGGGCTTGGGGGGCGTCGGGCGGCCGGGCCCGGGCTGCACGGCGAGGCGCTCCCCGCCGAGGCGCGGGCGGTGCGGGCTCCCGCATGGCGAGCGTCGGGCGCGGTCCCGGACTCCCGTCAGGTGGAGCCGGAGCCTCCGCTCTGCCGGGAGGAGCGGGTCTCCCTCGCGGCGGCCGGGCCTGGCGCCTCGGCCGGGGCAGCGAGGCCCCTCGGCGGCGCGGCCCGTGCTGCGCGCAGGTGGCGGCGGCCTGCGGCGGCGCCGTGCCCGGGCCCGGCCCCCCGGCCCCGCCCCTCCGGCCTCCTGTGGCGTCGGCGGCGGTAGCGGCTGCTGTTCCCGGGGCGGCCGCGGCGCTGCCTCCCCCTCCCCGGCTGGCTGGGCTGCCCCTCATGCGGATGTGACATTTCACGGCGTTTACCGCAGCCGCCATTTTGAGACAGAGAGCGCTGGCGGCGGCGGAGCGGCAGCAGCGCGCCGGGGCACAGGCAACGGGGGCGGCCCGCGGGCCGGGAGCGGCGAGCCGGGTGTCGGCCAGCGGCTGTGCCGGGGCGCTGGGGGGGGTGGGAGGGCAGAGGAGGGGCCCCGTGGCACCTCCCCGACTTCGCAGCGCCGGGGACACCTCGCCGGGGGAGGGGGAAGCGCCGGGCGCCGCCGCCGGGCCCTGACTCCTGGTCTCCCGTCCCCCCCCCTCCCCTCCTCCCGGTCCCCTCCCCTCCGGCGCCCGGGGCAGCCGCCACCCCCGGCCGGTCCCTCCTCCCCACCCCCTTCCCCCGACCGGGTGCCGCCGCCGAGATTGGGCGAATAGCGAGCAAATACGTGCGCGTCTCGCTGCCTCCGCCGGCTGCCCGCTCCCTGCCCGCCGGAGCCCAGCCGCAGCCCCCCGAGGCGGGTGCCCAGTCCCGGCTGCTGCCCAGGCCCCGCCGCTCCTCCGCCCCTTCCCCGCCCGACACAGGCCTACAGCCCCCCGCGGGAAAGGCCCAGGCCGCCGCCGAGCCCGAGCCCCAGCCGCAGCCCGACATGAACCACCATCAGCAGCAGCAGCAGCACCAGAAGCCCGGGGAGCAGCAGCTGAGCGAGCCCGAGGACATGGAGATGGAAGGTAACGCCGGGCCGGGCCCCGCGCCCCCAACTCCGAGGAGTTTTTCCCCCCCGTCGCTGCCCCGCTCCCGGGGCTCCCCCGCGGGGACCTGCCGGGCCCGACCCCGGGGCGCTCCGGGGAAAGCTGGGGCGGTGGGAGCGGTGCGGGGCCGGGCAGGCGGCCCGGGGGGTGCGCAGGAGTTTGCACCGCGGGAGGGGGAGGGTGCGGGGAAGCGCTCTACAAAAGCAGCCCCGCTGCCCGGGCCGAGGTATGCGGCCGGAGCCCGGACCTCCGGCCTGGCGGGCCCCGGGGCTGGGGGAGCTGCGGGCCCGGCTCGGAGTGCGTGTGGACCCGGGGGAGGGTTTGGTGCTCCGGGCGAAGGGGACGCGGCTGTCCCGAGGGCTGCGCGGGGCTGCGGTGGCCTAGCCCGGCCCGGCCCGGTGGCTTCCCCCCCGCTGCCGCCGCGGGGTGGGCGGTGGGCTCCAGCCCTGCCCTGCCCGGGGCCGTGCGGGGCGGCGCGGCGGCTCGGCCCGGCCGCTCATTGTATGCAGGCAGCCACGCTGCTCGCCATTTTTAATGAACGCTCCTGGCGGGGGTGTCGGGAGCAGCGGCCCCGGGCGGGCCTGGCGCGGGGTCGGGGGGCGCTGGCCATGTGTCGCGCCGGCCCGGCCCGGATCCTGCACCGTCATGCAGTTGCGCTGCTCCCGGGAAGGAGGCACTGCCTTTTCAGGTGCTTCCCCGCGCCCGGCCGGTGTGGCCACACTGCTGCCTTTAGCATTTTCTTTTTTCTTTCTTTTTTTTTTTTTTTTTTTTTCGTTGTTATTTTTACACACCCTCCCCTCCCTTTGAACAACACCTTCCCTGTGAATTCAACCCTGTAGAATTATTTGGGGCCGATGACCGGCGGGATTTTGTTTCCTAAGGAAGGGCAGGCACGGTGTGCTGCTCGTATCGGCGGTGTTGGCCCTGGAGGTCAAAGCACCAATACCGAAATATCGCTTAGAACGCCTGGCTGTGCAAGGTGCGAGTTCTGCTCCGACCATTTTAATCAGCAGTGGCATAAATACTCACCAACACGAGATATTTTGCTTGGAAACACGATGATCGACTTGGCAAATGTGCCTTTCTGCTAAATAATAGCCATCGAAATCGGGAGGAGCAAAGGTGTTCTGGTGGAAGTTTGTCACTGTGACTGTGAGATTACATTTCAGGATTAGAAGGTCATTATTACATAAAGCCTTGCTTTCTGAAACGTAAATCTCTAATTCATAAAATAGCTAAAACTTATTTATTATTGGAGCAACTCCTTTTGGTTTAGAAAAACCTCCAGGCTGGTGTTTATATACTGTGTGACAACTATGTAAAAGGAGGTGATTTAAAATATACCTCATACTTGTTTGTATGCATACAAATACGAGCATCTCGTGGGTTATATTTTCCAGCAGATTGATTGATAGCCTTCAGCAATCTGCCTTTTATCAATATCCTTTTCAAGTCCTTTAGAATATTGACTGTATCTAATGTTTTTATTTTGATTTTTATGGCCTTGATGCTCTAGCATGCTGGGCACATTGTGACATGCTGAACATTTTTATGCAGTTTAAGGTATCCTGAACTCAGGATTGCATCTCCTCTTTCAGTGGGGAGTCCAAAACACACACGGAAATCCCTTTGATGGTTGTGGCAATGTTATGCTGGTGGCCACCCCCATTGGAGGCGTGAGGAAAGTATCAACACAGTGACACTGAGAATACAGAGTTATCTCAGAAATCTATTTGAGCTATTTTAGGCCTCATGCAGCTGATTCTGGGTGATCTTATGAACCTGCCAGTTTGTGAGAGTTTACAGAACTGTCCATTTATGCAAAAACAAAACCAAAAAAGTTTAGCCTGTGGAGGTTTTTTTGCAGTGCTTGATTTTTCTTGAGAGATGTGTTAAGTTTACAAGATTGCAGAGATCAGGTTATTGCTAACTGTTATTAAAAATTGATGTCATGGATGTGTATTCACTTGGTGTGTAAAACAAGGTTCGTCATCTTAATATATGGGTGTTTGTGCTTTCTTGAGAGAGATGATTTCAAGCAGTGAGGAAAATATTTAATAACGTGTAGTTAGCTTAATTTTAACATGCACTGAACAGTGACGGATGCCATTCTTCAGTGAGTGATCACGTTAGATTTAGGAGGTATGTGAAGAATGCGCAGTGGAAAATTGCACGTCTTGATTTTGAATTATGTGGAGGTTCACTTATTCTGTGTACAGCTATGCGAGGTGAACGATTTTTGATGAGTAAAATAACCATTTCAGAAGTAGTAATCAAAGTGTGGCATTAAGCTCTTGGTATGGATGTGGTATTCTGAGTGTCTGCGCTCATATCCGTTTTTTCCTCCCTTTCCTTTCCCTTATGACTAATTCACTTTTCTTTGGTGACCTTACGGACACTGTGTGTAAATGAAAGTAGTACTAGACATGGCTATTGGACTTCAGGAGGGAGGAAGACATTCCATTTAGAGAAAAAAGTAAATTATTCCCTGCCTTGTGAAGGAAGGAAGCGGTGACAGCCTCGATGAGGGGCAGGTACCTGCTCAGCGGGACCAGATGTGATGCAGGCTCACCTACTTGAAATAATTAGCTAGAAGGCTGTGGTGTTACAAGTCACCTGTTTGTGTATGTAGTCTTCTGTTACTTGTGAATGTTGTTTGTAATCAGCTTTAGCCTTACTGAGGCTTGGCAGTAGTCAGAACATGGACAGAGAATCTTTCAGTTTCTGAGCAGTGTGAGAAGAGAGGGTGTCCCCTGATGGTAGGCAGTCCCTTCTCCAGCTGAGGGTATGGTTGGACAAACACAGTGTTCACTGCTGCTCATTTTCACCTCGTGTGGCATGCCAGCGGTTGGGCTACTGCACCTCCCTGTGACTATGAAGTGCTCAAAATTAAAAACAAAAAGGGAGGTTTTAAAATGTAGTTCAGGTTTTTAATTCAGTTCACCCTGCAGCTCTGTTTAGCGTTGTATGGATGTGGTGAAGGTTTGGCATTGGGGCAGGGAGGACAAGAAGGGCTGCTTGAGGTGGCACCGATTCTGGCAGTTACCTGGCCACATTCTGTTCCTAGCCCTGGATTTTGTGTGCACCCCTCATCCATCGCCACACAAAAGCATGTGGTTCTGGCTGCCTTTGGGGTGAAACAGAGTGGGAGTGTGCAGGTGAGCCGTTGGTGCTGGAGTTTTAGATAAATTAACAGTTTGGGGTGGTGATTAATAAATTATCCTGTAGAAATTCTGAAGAGTTTATTTGTATGCTAAATACATTTAGTGGAAAAATAAATAATAGTGTAAGTAGGGTATGTAGGTTGCTTTGTCATGCAAAGAGTTACAGCTGTTTAGTTGGTGGTGAGTTGCTCTGTGAAGTGTAATTGAATCCATGTCCTGATACTTTTATATATGCTTCCTCTGTAATATCTTTTCACAAATGTGTCTTAATTTCAAAGAATTCGACTTAATACAAATCTGCAGTTACATGTTTCATAAAGTTCTTTCATGGAAAGTCCTCTGCAGCTTAATAACTGTAAGTTTCCCATGTTTACAGTTTGAATATGCTTTTTTGTAGGCTCAGGCTCTGCCTGTAGTTACTTAAGTATGTGTGCTTTGCATTATGGAAGTTTCTTTTCTGAAGCAGGCAGCAGAAGCTTATGAAGGCAGTGTCACAGTCCATGAACAAGCGGTGACTGGTAGTTCAGGTTACACACTTGTGTCCTCCTGGTGTCAGCTCCATGGCAGTGCTGTCTTTTAAGATTTACCCTAGTTAGGACAATCTAAAGTTGAGATTTGAATTCCAGGTGAAATGGTGCAAGATATTTACAAAGAACAAGAAAGAAATAAAATTGACAGGTGTCTGTGTGTATGTATGTGGAAAGTTTAGAACAGCACTTTCCTGCAGTTTCCATGCAATTGAAAGTTTGTGTGCTTGCTGTTCATTGCAGTGTGCTCGCTGCTGACAGCATTTGCTGGATTCCTGACCCACTCTGTGATACTGATCTCTAGTACATAACAGGGTTGTTTTTTGCCTGTCTGCTGGATGCTTACTTCCCTCTCATATTTTGTCCTCATTAGTAATCTCAATTCTTGGTTATTTAATATCATTTGCATACATAATATGGTGTTAGTTTCTTTTTTTGCCTGCTTCCATGCCTTTCTCCTGAAGGTCTGTATCTCTCTTTTTCCCTGAGCTCCTCTGCTGTGTTCTGTATTGCTTCTAGCCAAGTGGTGATGAAGTGGGGCTGTACATTTGAGAGAATATGCAGACTAAATTCACCATATGACTGAGGGTATCTGCTTGTTTATATGTCCTTCCTGTCCTTTCCAGCCTTGACATTTTTCCATGAAAAGGATGATGTTCAAGTGAGGGGAGATAAAAACGCTGATGCAGCAGACAAGTAAAATTAAGTTAATTCAGTGGTTATACCTAGAGCAAAGAACCAGGCCTGGCCTCTTATTCCCAGTAATGATAAAGTTTAGTACCTCTGGAAGCAGCACACTTGGCCTTGGGAGACGTGCATTGTATTGTTCTCAGATAGCTGCTTAATGCCAACTGAGAAAGCGGCATGAGTGACTTTTGAAGAGTGCCGACTATGTCTAGAGTTTCTTCTGTTCGTTCTTCATGAACTCGTTGCTCAATAGGTTGTTGGATTTAGTGAACTTTCTGTGAAGGAGAAGTGGAAATAGTGGAAAATATGTGTAAAATTGAGGGAAGTGTAGTTAGCACATTCTTCATGATGAACTGTGTGCATGGGACTTCCCTACTCCACTCCAGTTCTGTGCCATTGACTGAGTTCAGAAGAGAAGTAAAATCTGCTGCCTGTCATTAACTAGGCAGCTATACTACGTAAAGCAGCAAGTTATGTGTATAAAAGCAATATAAGCCCAAACTTTAAAAAAAAACACCCAGATGGAGATAGTTGTTTGAGACTATTGAATCAGTTTCATTGCTGCAGAATCATTTATCACAAGAAAATCTAAACAGTGCATCCAGCCTGTAGCAGTTAAACCAGTTCAGCCAGTACATCTTGCATGACATCATTCGATATTTGGGGTAAGGGTGAAAATGAACTGGTTTAGAGCTTGTGAAGCATCCAGTTTTCTTAAATGATAATAGATCTTAAGTAGGACATTGATTGCTTTAGTTCATGCTTTGAGGTGTCTCAGATCAGTTGCTGTAATTTAACTTTGTATCTTGTGACTGTAAAGTGCTGATTGTGAAGGGGTAAAATACTGAGTAGCTTGCAGTACAAGACATTAGCAATCCACAGCAAGTGTGCTTTTTCCTTTTAAATATGTATGTATTTTAATATATATAAAATCTGCTGTGTGCTAGGTTGACGTTACCAGCAGCAGGATGAAGGTTATTATTAAGTGCCTTGGCCAGTCAAATAGGGACTGGAGAATGGCTCTCTTATTTGTCAAGTTATTAAATATGCAGTGTTGTTTTCTTAGACTTTTTTTTTTTTTAATTGGTCACTTAAGATAATGTATTTTGCTCTGATGGTTTTAGCATTTTAATTTGATACACTAGCAAAAAGAGTAAAAGTGCACCTAATCAATGGCAACAGCTGTAGCATAATGTGTCTGTGCATATTGTAGCAGCCTTAGACTTAACACATTTTAATATTTCTGCTAAACCATTATTTTTCAGCTTGGCTTGCTGATTGTGGTAAAACAAAGTCTGTAAGTTTAGAAACATTGAATAGAGTTTGAATGACATGCCAGTAAAATGAAGAATGGTCAGCTTGGAAAGAATGTTTTATTCTGACTTGTATTTGCCTAGTTGCCCTGAAAGGATATTTTGTCAACTAGAAAAAATTTACCTTCTGGAAATTAGTAGACAGATTTTGAAAATACTGAAGCTGTACTGAATATTTGCAATTTGTGGAAGACAGTGTTAGTCTTTTACCACAGTGCCTAGGAGTCTTTGGATTCTCTTTAGAATATAAAAACACATTTAAAGACTATTTTATATTGGACTTATATGCATCTAGAATAACACAGCTTGACTCTTCAGTACGTGCATATTTGTTAAGCAAAATATCTTAAAAATATGGAGATTAAAACTAAATGGTCAATTTTTATAGAACTGAAATTCTGTCCTATAATCAGTATAGCATATCTCAGTTTGTGTTTTTAATTGCTATTTGGCAGCTGATTTAAACATTACCAAAAGAAGTCATTCCTGACCCATTTAATAGTGAAGATCTAAATGAAACCATCATGCTTTGTAACATCAAACATCTTAGGGGAACAGGATGTTCAGTGTCTGCAGACCTGGAATTCTCCCTGGCTGCAGGTGTGAAGTGAGCTCCAGAGTGATGCCACTCAGAGCAGCCTCTTTAAATTGGGGAAGGGCAAAAACTGGTACCTCAGTTTATTCTTGCTTATATGCTGGTATATGGAGATAGACAGTCTTCCAGGTGTCCTGAGCATCTTAAGGCACTTCCAGAAGAAGCCAATGTGGATAGTGAGCTGAAATATCCTACGAGGAGAAAGTTCAAAGTTGGATTTTTTTTCAGCTGTACTGCAATGTTTTGCAGCCTAGGGGAGGGGATGAGGTTTTTTTAATACAGTCACACCTCTTTGATACGAAACATCATGGAAGTGCTGGAAAACAGAACTTGGAGCTTTATATTTTATATGTTAAGGGACTGAATGCACTCTACTAGAGCTTACTTTAAATGCAGGAATCTGTGAAAGTTCTTAAGGTAATTTTTCATAGTTTCCCTTTTCCTAGTGTAAATGGGAAAGGATGTGTAGGAGTGTCATTGGTGTTCACCGCAGCTCTAAGCTTGATCATCTGGTGATTTTACAAGGTGTAACTGTAAGGATGTTCTTTAAAAATCTGGCATCTCCAGCTGGGCTGTGTGTTTCTGTAAAGATCTCAGGAAAATTTTATTTTAGGGCTCTAAATGTGATGTTACAGTAATACAACTGGATGAATTTCTGTGGAGCTGTGTGTAAAAACCAGAATGGTCTTGTGTTTCCACAAGTTTTTCATTCCCATATGTTTTGGAGAGTTATTTTGTAACATCACTGATATTGTTCAGAACTTCGATGGAGATTTTGATAAAAGTGTGAGGGTGCAAATGCCTGTTAAAACTTGGCCAAGGTTTTAAATTCCAAATCCATCTTAGTGGGTTAATACTGTTAAATAGATCACGGATCAGTGGTGTAAATTTGTTTCAGAAAATGGCTAATTTGTGTATTAAAAATGTACAGACTTTAAATCTGTAGTAAATGTATCAGTAAATGCATTGATATATGTAAAGAGAAGGGAAATTATATCTTTAAGAAAAGAAACTGACTTCCCAGTATACGATCAATGTGTTGTTCTGTGACTAGATAGGAAATTTATGCTGTGAAACTTTCTGCTGAGCCATGAAAGCACTGGATAAATTGTGGACTGTGCTGCCACGTCTAGGTGATGCGGTGGTGTGTCTGCATTCCTGAGCATCTCGCGTGGGGTTGTCCCTGCCCGCGGTCCCTCGGGGCCCAGCAGCGGGTCCAGGAGACTCTGCAGGCTGGGGGAACATCTGACCTCGCAGCCGAGGTGGAAGCTGCCCTGTACAGGCACTGGAGCTGTCCCACCCCCTCTTGGTGCTCGTCTCTGCACTTTAGCCCTTGTCTTTCGGTGAAGGCAGAGGGGTCTTGGGCAGGTGTTTTAAACTTGCACGTGTTCTGCAGCTCTCCTGCTGTGCTGGGCATGGTGGTCGTGGCAGAGGGTTGTGGCTTGTGGTGATGTGAACCATTCTGGTTTGTAGGTCTCAGGATCAGAAAGGTTGGCCACCCTGTGTCAGGGACCTGTGTTCGTGTGCCTCGCTGCATGCACCATCATTTTATCCCAGCTGTGATGGGGATGTTACTGATCTGGTCCTGCCAGGCTGCCCCAGCCCCTCTGTGACTGGAGGAGTGTCTGTGTTCACTTAGTTAGCACTATATAGTTTTTCAGCAGTAACCTGTTGTGCTTTTTTGTCTTGATAGTCTGTGGTTACTGGAAAAGAATGAGGAGGTTAAAGTGTTTGGCGAGTAATTTCCGCCCCCCCATCTAAAAGTATATTTTGTTTTAGGAAGTCAAGGCATTGCTGGCATTCCTAGTACTGGGAGATGGTGGTTTTCTACATCACCTTTGGTTTTTATTTAAGGACAGAAATCACTTTGTTTGGAGGTAGGAAAGAAATTCTATTCTGCCTTCCTGGTTGTAAAGTCAGGCAGCTCTCCTGATGCAGCCCTCTTTGCTGTTGCTGTTCAGTAGTCTCAGGTAACTCCAGACTATTTCTGGTAACCATAATCAGGTAACAATTTTTATGTACAAGTTTGCCTTCACAGCATGTCTTAACTGTTCAGTTTAGATAAATAGTTGGCTTGCTCCTGTTACAGATGTTGGAGCTGACTGGGCACTCAGATGCTGTTGCATGGGTTTACAGGCTTCACAGTACAATATGAGATGTACTTTTTTTAAAGGAAATCTGCTTAACCAGAGGCCACGTGAACCCTCTTTTATTGTTCATTAAATCAAGCTAAGGATAGTTAGATTTCCTTCATTGGGAGTAGCAAGGAACTGACCTCCTCTAAAGAATTTTTCACCTGGTTAAGTGGTAGTTGCTTAATAATATTGAGGGATGAACCTAATTTCCGGAGAACAGCAGGTACTATTAGAAGTTTGAATACAGAGATAACTCAAACGTGTCTGTAAATTGCATGAATTAAACAGTGGGTCACAAGCCATATGCAAAACCCTCCTTGCTCTAGTAGCAATTGCAGTAGTGGTGTTTCACAATTTTCTTCTGCTTTCCTTTCCCTCTTCTCATTCTTCCTGTGTGGTTTTTCTCTCCTCTGTTTCAGTCTGACTGTTTCAGATACTTCTTGGACTTCAACCCTGCATCAAGAAAACATTCACCTTAAAAACTAGTATAATGCTTTGTAATAGTTCCATCATGCTATGAAGGCAGTAACCATAAGCATAAGTTTAGGGGGTTTTATTTTTTTTCCTTCTCCAAAGTGTCCTTTCAGTTGAGGAATTAAAAATAAGTGGCAGTAAAATCAAACCAGAATCTGCCAGAAATCAAAACGTACTCATATTTTTTTTCATGTAGTTTATTCTAAAAGTTTAACCACAGGATTTTATAATCGCTTGTTTCTTCAAATGTATTGCTTCAGTTCCATATTGATTTTGAGATATTTTCTTCTCAGCTGGTTTGTCTTGGTTATTTTTATCCTGTTTTGTTCATTGGGCTCATGCTTTGGCTTACAACCTGTGCCCTGAGGTGGATCATCCAAAGTAGGAGAGAGTTGGTGTGGGAGAGATGGGGTCCTTACTAGGAAGGATTCTTGGGCTTTCCCTCTGAAGGAGGGAAGGCTGTGCAGCTCCTTCACTTACCAGTGGAGCTCTACTGGTGAAACCTTCTCTTTATCTTCACAGTAGCACAGATTAGGGGAAAAATAATTGAAAAGTTGCACAAAACCAGATCTCGTTTCACTCGTGTCAGTTGCCTGTTCATCAGCAGCCGTGTTCAGCCGTGACTTTGTTCTGTCCCCTCTGCTTTGCTGGAGATACATGCAGTGAAACCAGTGGGTTCTCCATTCCCTGCAGCTGAACAAAGAACTGAGCTGGCTCTGGTGAAGGTGTGAATGAGCCCAGGGGCTGAGTGAGTTGGCATTGCCACTGAAGAAATGCATGTGGAACTGCAGCATCTGTCTTCAGACTTGGGATAAAAAGACTTCAGCTTTACTGGTCAGTGACCTCTCTTGCTGGATTAAGGAAACAATCTAACTAATTCTTTAAGACCTTTCAGCAGCCTTCAATATAATGAACTGAGAGGTGTTAACATTAATGCAGCGAGAGACCATGCCTCAAGTGGTGCTCTTCAGTACGTTTATCTATTGGTTGTCTTACAAATTATGCTTGCACCAGAAGCATTTGTACAAATCCACTTTGCAAATTAATAATGAAGATTAATCAAAATTTAGATCCTTTGTGGCACCTTTGAAGAACAGAACTGAAGTAAAATCCAAGAAAAGTACTTGGTTGCTGCAAGTACAGCATGGTCAGGTTCTGAACACAAGCCGTGGGAGCCTTCCTGATGCCTTATGTGTCCAAATGTGAGAACACATGCTTTTGCTAGTGAAGTTGTACTGAATTCAACACAGAGGACATAGTCATTCATTCAAGAATATTATTATTGTTACCTAGCTTTTGCTTAAATTGTTCCAGCACAAGCCCCTTCGCAGACCCCGCTGGAGTCAGAGGCATCAAACGTCTCCCGCATCCACGGAGTGGCTCTGCACTGGTACGGAGTCAGGTGGCTGTGCTGTGCAGCAGTCCAGCTGAGAACAGTGCCCGCAAGAAAGAGAAGTCTGATCCAAAATTGACCACAAGCTGCAGGGAAGGTCCTGGATTTTTAGTGTGAGCACCAGACTTCATTATATCAGATGACTTCCTGGGAGCCAGGGGAAGAGTTTGTGTCTGGTTCACTCTAACGCTGCTACAGAGAAAAGGTGTCTTCTAGAGCAGGGCTTTTTTTGACCTCTGCACCTCCCTTTTGCCTCCTGGCTTGTACTGACACAACTGTGTGGGAGCACATGGTAAATGAGATGAATGAAGAGACCTGAATTTAAACTAACTTCCTTATTTTGGGTTTATTTTTAACCTAGCTCAGATCACTGATATGCTTGATTGTTTGGCCTCACAACCAAGTGGGTCAGCTTGACTGAGGAGGCAGAGAAACCTCCTAAGCCATTAATAACTTCTATAACCTTTATTTTAAACTTTCCCAAGACCCTTTATTTGACACCTGGGCCTGTCTCCCCCAAGAAGTGCATTAGGAGTCAGGGCTGTAGCAGAGTTCCAGGGGTGAGTGTATCAAATCCAAGCTTACAGAGCTCTTAGTACAGACACATTTTTTTTACCATTTTAATTTTTTTGTTTGTTTGTTTTACCATTATAAGAATTGAATGTTGTTCAGATGCAAACCACTTCTAGGGATGAAATTGTTCCCATTGCAGGTCAGCTTCTGACTGTCTTCAGTGACTTTTATTGTTTGCACAACCATATTCCTTGTGGCTAAAAATACTCTTGCATTTTCCAACTTGAAGATACATCTGAAGAGGATCTTCAGCTTTCCCACCTATATGAAATGGGTTACTGTTTTCTGATTAAGTACCTATTAAAATCTCAACCCGTTACCTCAACTCATAATTGAAATGTGGTTGAGGGGATTTTACCCTCCTGTCCAAACTAGCTTTTCTTCTGATATTTTTCAGCACAGTGATAAAACGTTCCAGGTTGCATTTGGAGCTGGAGTTGGTGCTTACTGCAGCTGTTCTACCAGCCACACTCTCTGGCCAGTGTAATGGTCCCACTTTAAACAGGAGCCACTGGTTTCTGGAATGCAGTTGGGTCTTACGAGTTTTTAACAGGTCTCTTAAGAGAAATTTCAGAGTTAACCTGTTTCCTTATCTGGAAAGTTCACAGGAGAAGATGCATGAAATGTCAGTCGTTTTAAATACAACTTGAAGTATACCTATTGCAATTAGCATCATGTTCACAGGTTAGACTTAAGAATATAAAACTGGCATAGTGCCAACTGGCTTAATGCTAGCCGGGGTCTAGTTAGTGTAGCTGGAGCAAAATATTGGCAGAGATTAACTGGGCTAATGTTAATTTTTGATCTCTCATTTTTGATATACCTTGACATGCCTATTAACCACCTCAGATGCATGCTTTATTAAATCAAAGGATAGGTGTACAGGAAAAGTATTTGAAATCTTGGCAGGATACAACTTTGTAAATAGAGATGTTTGTGTTTACTAAAGTAAGAAATTTTTGTAAGTGAGTGGGATTGTTAAGTAATTTATGGGCCATTTCTGCCTTAAATATGGACAGTTGCATTCTATGAAAAGCTAGTTAACCTCTTGGTGTTATAAACTGCTTGGTGGTATTGTTGCACTTTTATTCCTCACTTGTAGAACAAAAAGTACAAAAGGTGTATCTTGTTTGGTCCCATTTTTACATATTGGTTATTTGTTAAAATTAATAACAGAAATCAAATAAACACTGCATTCCCAGCAATCTTTCTTCATGTTCAAAAATGACCTTCCTGTTAAAAATATTTCATATTTGTATATTAAAAACCTGAATAGGAAAGTAAATTATAGAACTGTCCCTAGGACAGTAGTTGTAACATGCAGTTAATGCAGCACGGGCAGTACTGTCACGTAACAGGAGTTTGTCACTTGGTGCAGATTCCTAACTTCAGCTGTAGTGGGATGCCATGGTTCTGCAGGAGTGCCTTGGACACCAGTGTCATGAGTTTTAGTTGGCATGTGTACTCATGGATGGGGGAGGGGGGATAAACACTGTTGGCATTGAAATTCTTACTTTTATAGCCTCTCTCTTTGCTTGTGAAATTCAGGGAGTTGGTTGTTAGTAGCATTTGCAGAAAACAATGAAAAGAAAATATTTCCCCACCCTCTAAAACCAAAGTTGGCTGTGGAGACTGCATCTGTTAGGCAGGTATGACGGCAGAAGCAACAGTAAAAGCTAAAAACAGGTGCCTGTAAGATAGATTGAAAGGTGTTTCTCTTTGTTCTGGAAGCATTTATTCTGTGTCAACACTTTGAAGCAAGTATTTAATGGTCAAAGAAGAGAGGGTGGCATTTGCAGTGGTTTGTACAATGAGGGAATACTTCTTTTCCTCTTGGATTGTGCAACCCAGTAGTAGTGGGGTGGTATTTCTCGTGTGCCTGCAGTGTGGTCCCTGCGATGGACTGCCTCCCTCTGCCATACGGCTGTGCATGGGCTGAGTCCCAGGGCCTTGCCTTGAGGAGGGGAGTGTGGGGAGATCCTGCAGCTTGATAGAAGTTCCCTGATAAAATCCCAGAGATCTCTAGCATCCCACAGATTATTGTCTGGATGTTTAGGGGAGTCTCTTGTTTACCCAGACTGTCCAAGCCAAGGTGAGGCAGACATCCGCTCACCCTATCCCTTGTCTGGGTCTCGCTTTTTGGTCTGGTGGGGTTTCTTTGATCTTAAAAAGTGTGCTGAAAATGCATCAAGAGTAAAACATCCACAGGAACGTTAAAATACCTGAATTTGGCCGTGTTAATTAGAGCAAATCAAAACGTGCATGTTTACTTTATTTTAACTTTTTTATGGTCAAAGAATGTAATGTGGGGTTGGGGGGAGGAGGCTGTATCTGCTAGGTAAAAATCTAGACAACGTATTGTGTCTGATGAGGTTTGTGAACAAGCTTAAACAGGTAAAGACTCTCCTGTTACATCTGCACAGATAAATTTCTTTTTGTGTAGCAGATCTGTTAGAAGTATGCCAGTGTTCACCCTGATAAACACAACCCATTGCCACTTACTTGTAGGCACCCATTTTTTGTCAAACAAAGGGTTGGTTTGGTTCATTTGCTGGTCTGAGCGCTCTGTCCCAGAGTGCAGCTTCTCTTCCCTGATAACCTCCAGCAACAAAACCATTCTCTTTTCAGTCCCAGTCTATTTTGTCTTTGTTGTCTTTTATATCTCATTCCTTGTTGTAAAGGCATAGCATCTCTTCCTTTTTTTTCTGAAAGTAAGTTCCCCCTTTCAGAAAGGGGAAAGTGTTCCTGTATGAATAAAAGTCACAACTGAATTATTGCTGTTTCTTCAAATTGCCTGTCTCTAATAATCCTTCAACCATGGTCTTATTCTGACTTTGACCAGCAACGTCTGGAGCTCGTTTCAGGTTTGGGTCAGACCTGACTGTAATGACATTTAAATTGGAGCTCTCTGCTTCAGTTCTGTCGGTTTGAGGTGTTAAAAAAAAAATAGTGACTTTTAGATGAGAAACCTTCAAATAATGCATACTAGTTGCAGATACTTCTGTTGTATGTACTTTTATTTCTTAAGCAAGTTCTCTTAAATTGTATCCGCTTCTGAAAGGAGAAACATCCTTATGGGTTCTTAATTGTTTTTTTTTGTTTGGGTTTGTTGTGTTGGTTTTTTTTAATGATAAAGGTCTGGAGCTGAGGAAGTACCAGAATTACATACTAGACAGTTTGTGGTGTACCTTTATGCTTGGATTTATTACTTCCTCTTCCCACTGCCATGTGCTGTCCCATACTCACTCCTCTCCAAGGAAAACTGTTAGCAGTTCTAAGTCATGGAAAAGCAGTCCAGGAAAAAGAGAGGAAATGTGATGAGGATGCAGTAGTGAGGAGGACTGAGAAAAAAAATCTGCTTTTGCATGCTCCAGGGATGTACTCAAAACACAGAGCATTTGTTATAGGTGGAACATAAATGGACTGGCAGAGCAGAAGAAGTGCAAGTAGTGAGAGCTTCTGTCCCAGCTGTGTGTGAGTGAATGGTGGCTGCTGCTGACACAGGCCACAAATGCTACAGTATTAGAAAAATAAAGGGTGGGGAGCAAACTTAAGGGACTTAGGGTTTTTCTGAGACAAAGGAAGAATCATTCATTGTCAACAGAATAAGGAATTTGAGATACAGCTTAATTCGGTGGTGATGTTTATACCAGTTTCTAGCCAGAGGCAAAGCAGGAAGGCAGTAATTAATTTTGAAAGTCCTCAAAATTTGCTTCAGATGAGTGGCACTAGCAATGGAGCAAAAATAGAATTAGTTGGGAAGATTTGCCAGGAAGAATAGAGTATTGAGATTGGGAGTGTATTTGTGGAATTAGGGTGTTTTGCAGAGCATAAGAAAGATGTAATTCAGTGGGTGACATGCAGTAGTCAGCTGTTCTAAAACCCATTTTCAACTCTGTTCTCTTGCCTCTATGCTCTAAGAATAGTTGACCAGAAAATTATTGAAATATTCTCTGAGGAGTTGGCTCATGAAACAAAAACCAAAATGTAATAAATAAAGTAAATACACAACAAACGTGAGCAGTGAAGTACGACTTACTCTTCAGAATGTGTTTTTGCTCAAAAATGTGCTTGTTCTGACTGCTGCCACACATGGGGTGAATGGCTTTCCAAAGAAAAAGAAGAGTTTTGACCAACTTTTGTCTCCTTTTCAGGGAAAAAAAAATTTGGGTGGTTATTTGGGGTGGTGACACCTCAGGGCATTGCCGAGAGCGCTGAAATATGCAAGCATATAACAGAAACTCCATCTGAAACATCATCCCTCCACCCTTCATCCACTTGGTTGCACTACAAGATGAAGTCTAAATTACATGGGGTGCAAGGTCTCATTTCTTGAATGATTTCTATTTCTAAAATAGTTGTTTGCCTGATTTGCATAAACCACGTCGTTTTGAAGTTTGCAGCTGCAAATGTTCCCTTATGATGTACATGGTTCAAGAAGCCCTGTCTTTGATAAGGAATTGTTTTAAAAATGCTTGCTGCTTTACAGGTGTTCCAGTGTTTATCAGTAGATTTTTTAATTTTTTTTTTTAATTCTTGTTTGTATTCCAAGTAGCTTAATTTTGGAGACCTGAATTTATCTGTTCTCAGCTAAGGCAGGTGTGGATGCGTACACTGGTTTCTTTGCCTTATTGATTTCAGTGCATTTCTGCTAGGTTTTGAAATAGAAAGCTCGCCTCAAAAGGTGTGTATGTTCTGCCTTTTTTTGTGTGTGTATTGTTTTCTCAAAAGAAGTTACACTTTGTATTTTACTGATTAGTTTGCTTAACTAACATGTGGACTTGGCTACGTGGTCCCATGGCAGCTTTTTTTTGGCACCAGAGCAACTGGTTGGCTATTTGACGCTTGGAATAGTTAAAGAGGAAAAGCTTTTTGTGTCACTTCTTAAAGGTTTTCTTTTGTTTTCATTTAAAAAAAAAAAAAAAAAAAAAAAAGTGGTAAAATTGTCAGCATCATGCTTAACTGAGGATTATAAAATTCCTCTTCTGCGTTCTTTTAAGAATTCCTTGGTAAATAATGGAAGCTAACACCCGAGATTCCATATGTTTTCTATATAAAACAGCTTTTCAGCTGTGTTATTTGTTTGAAGTTATTTTTCATGTAGACAGTATTAAATAATTAACAGAGTTCAGTGCTAATTTTGATGTCTGCTAATGTGTGGATGTTTTCAGAACAGTGACTTGCATCTTCAGAGCAGTAAAGAGAAGCTGGTCTTCATAACATTTTACAGCCATAATATGCTGTTTCTCAGAGCCTAAATAATTCCCTGCATTGACACTTGGGGGTAGGAAGGTTGTGCTGTCAGAATGGAAATGGAAAATAAAGATTAAATCTTACTTAAAAGTGAATACTGAGGAAAGCCTAAGCTGCTTTGGGACCTAAGGTTCTGTTGTCAAGACTGAGGAAGACTCTTGGTTTGGTCCTCTGTTAAGGCTTTTAAAAATTATTTTAATGGTTTAGCAACCATTTAGCATTTTAGCACCATGGTTGTAGTGTTTGTGCTAGGATGTAGGAGAAGGCAGAGGAGCCACCTGACAGGTGATTCAGTACATTAAGGCTGACCAGAAATTTAATGGCAGTGTTTTTTTGGGAGTATCCAGACCCCAAAATCTTCATGGAGACTCCAGTCAAAATGGGAACACTTCTGATGTAGGGAAGGAGACTTCTTTGCCAAATGGGAGTGGGATGGGGTAAACCACCCATAACCCCTGCTGAGCCCTCAAAGCCAGGGACACCACCAAGGCCCCTGTCCCACCTAGGCACTCCTCCCACCTACAGTCCTCTGCTTGTCCTCTGTGGCTCAGTGAAGCTTTTGTAGATCAGGGAGCAATGCTAACAGACGAGATTGGAAAATTGAGCTTATTAAGCAGCAACCTCAGAAACTCCCAGGAACCATATCATTCAGGGATTTGTGAAACCGGTGGAGAATGCTTCTCTGAAATCTGTGTCTTGGAGAACAAATAAGCAATTTCTCGTTCAGCTCGTTGTAAAGCATCACCTTTGAAAAAGGAATGCTTTTTGTTTTGCTCATTCCACAGTTGTAATTATGCTCTCATCTAAAATTCACTTCTTGTTAATTACAGTGAAAACAAATGGTAAAATTGGTAGTTTTTCTGAGGGTTGGGTTTTTTTTTTTTTTGGTAGTAGGAATCTCTTAAAATCCTAGCTTACCATTATGCTTGAAATATGTGTTAATAAACAGTGAAAACTGAATTTCAGTAGCAGATAATGGTTTTGCCAGCGGTGCTCCTTGCATCTGTTGAAGGAAACAGTAACTACTCCTCTGTTACCAGGAGGTGCACGTGTGCACGTCTATCAGTGCACATAAAGGACTTAACAAAAAAAAAACCCACCTACAAACCTTGAATGGTTTAATAATTGTTGTCATTTTCCCCACGGTTAATCTAGGCTTGTAAAAGCACCCCTGACACGAGGTTAGGGTTTATCAGTGCTAGGCAGACCCTGGCTAATTGGTTCAGCTCTCTGCTTTACAGCCGTGGCTGCTGTTCTGTGATGCCGCTCCTCGTGGCTGCTGTTCTGTGATGCCGCTCCTCGTGCAGTGCTTGAAGAGGGAGGAGGGAGCTGTCAGAAGCACCGACTGAGGCTGGGCTGGGACGAGAAGCCGTGGCGGGTGGGTATAGGGCTGGGTGGGGAGCCTGGGGCTGATCCTGCTCCGGGATGCTCCTCTGCAACTGGGATTGTTTTTCCTTGAAGTGGAAGAGAAGCATGATTTGGGTGCGCTCTTATTTTGAATGCAAAGTGCTAAACACTTTTAAGAGAGGCATTTTTTTCCTACAGGCAAGTTTATAGACAGTGCAAAACTTGTGTTCTGAGTCAGGAATCTTGGATTTTTAAATTTTTTTTTTAACCTTCAGGCTGCTAACAGGTTTTTCAGTATGAACGTTCAAAAGCTTCTTAAGGAAACCCTGCCTATTTGCCTAAGATTAGCCACCCCGTATTGAGTAAAAATTGTTTAACCTGGTGTCTTGTGTCTCGAGATCTGTCAGGAGCAGATGCTGATGTGAAATGTTAGGGCAGGGGAGGTATGGTGAGTTCCCTTCCCCGCTGTTCTCACCCCGAGGGTGTCTGAGCCTGGCCAGGCTGCCTCCCTGCGTTTTCACTGCTTCTCCCATTCATTGGGAGTGAATGGGGAGTAATATATGCTTTGTATAAGTTCACTGTGCTTCTGCATCATGAACACTGAGTGCGGCCTGGTTAACAGCCTTACTTTCCTCCTTCATCTCAAAAAGGTATAGAAGTACTGAAGAAGTTACAGTGAGGAAAATAAAGATCATAAAAGGTATCAAATGGCTGCTGTAGCAGTAATGGCCGAGTAGGAAGTGTCCATCTGTCCCTACTGTGGTGGATAGCTGAGGAAAGATGTACTTTAAGTCTGTAAAGCTCAAGTGTCAGGAGAAGGTGTAACAGAAGCAGTTGTAAGACCTGGAGAACATGGAATGTAACACCAAAAGGCAGGTTGAAAACAAAAAGAAGATGACTTATTTTGTATAAGATAGTTAAACTGTGGCCCTCCTTGCTGGGATGTTGTGAGTAATAGTAGTGGCTACTGGTTTGAAAAGTGGTGGCATACTGAAAGGACGTTTTGAAATGCAGAGACACCATCCACAGGTCAGGACGCCCCAGAGCCATGAGATGGGGGCCTGGGAGGGTGACATACAGTGATCCTCACTGTTCCTGTTCCCTTCAGCCTGCCATAGCTTCCTTTGCTGGCAGGGGTTGAACATGTGTACCGTGCCTTGTGGACCTCCTGTTTTGCACTAGTGCCACTGCCTTTGAGCCAGAGGGAGCTAGGAATGTGTCTTCGCCTCCACAGCATCTTCTGACAAAATGTTTCATAGCTTTCAGAAGTTTCACGTGCAGCATGAAAAAGGATTTTATTTGTTTCCTTTAAATTCACATTCTGGCAATTTCATGTAAAGCCCCTTGTGCTGTAAAATTCAGGTTGTTGTAGTATTCAGTGCACTGTGCTAATTAGAGCCCATAGAAGTTCTTCTTTACAGCAGCACTGCTTCAAGAGCAATATAGTCAGATACTGTGGTTAGGAAGTCCCAAGCTCTTCCAGTTGTGCATCCCAGCTGAGCAGTGTGTGCATCACCTGGCATGGCATAGATCACCACTGTCCCTGTGCCCAAGGACATGTTTTGCATTTTTCTAGATTCACCACAGGACTACCAGATCAAGTTTATAGATGATTTAGCTTGTGATTTCATGCTACTTTACTTTGCTATAATTGCCACCTTTAAAGCAAGCTTAGTAGTTGCATAGTTAACCGAAAAGGAGTAATTTTTTGTGAGTGTATTTGATTTAGATTCCTGTACTATTCAGCAAATCTGCCTGGATTTAAGCTTCGATTGTCAAATGAGGAGGAAATGCCATTAACTCTGCTTGCTTTCTTTTTCACAGTCATGTAACAGTTTTTAAAGTTATTCTCCTGAATCTGATTTGTTTGCCTTTCCCTCTTCTCACAGAAGCCTAGTCTCAGAACTACCTGTAACCACTTAAGTCATATTCCTCTGATCCTGCTTGACATACCTATCCATTTCTCTGCACAGCAGAAGGGTAAGGAAGGTCAGCATTAGCAAATCCAGTGATAAAGGAAGATCTTTAAAAGCATTACTGAAAATAGGAAGAAATGCTGGAGGTATTAGATCCTAGGTATGAGGTCTCTGATGTGCACATTGCATGGTTTCTCTAGCTTGGAGTGATCTGTCCTCTTTAAAGGTAAATTAAGGTATGAGGCTTAAAGTTAATGATTTTACAGACACTAGGAGGAAAAAAAAAATGCAGTGCAAAATCTGTGTTATTATCCATTGTTGTTCTTAGCTAGGAAATTATTTTTGCATTTAAACTCTAGCATGGGCAGTTCAACAGTATTTCAGCAGTTTAAAAAGTCATGTCAGTATTAGGAAAAAAAGATTTAACATATTCATGCTGCCTTTCCATGCTCCTGCTAGTGTGAGCAAAACTCAGCGTACTTCAAGACTTGAGTTCAGGAGTAAGCACTGCAATTAGCATTTGCTGCAAGTATGAATCCATTCCAAAACAGAATTTCAGAATCTGAAATAATGGTCAGAAATATTTTGACTTTGTAAGAAAAGTAACGACACAGCATTGGTCTGGCTTCGGAACTAGTTGGGGCAAGTGGTATATGTGGTCATACTAACCCATTTTTCAGAAAGAGTAAGGCAATGTTATGTATTACTGTTAAACATGCAAAGCCTCTTGGTGCTTAAGTACATAGCAAGCATTCGGTCATGGCATTTACTTCACTAGGTATACCCCAAAACTTTCTGAAACTGAGGACTGTACTTATCCAAAATGATACAGAGTGAGTTCTGACAGTGTGTAGCTGAGTGACTGCTAATGCTGCTCCACATGGTGAATGTGGATGCTTTTCACAAGAAAAGAGGGAGATGCTAATGGGAACATAATCACTTCATCCCATAACGTGCTCGTATTATTATCCAAATAAACACGTTTTAATTGCTATTTAATTGTCTTTTTTAAAACACCAAGAATGTGATCCCAGCACTATAGTATGCTGAGCATAGTGTCCTAGTGTCATGTGTAAACGTAAATGCTCCATGATGCTTGGCCTGCCCTGGCTCCAGCTGGGAGTGGAACCTTTTCCTCCCGGTGTCAGAAGTTCATTTTCGAGTAGTTTTTCAGCCTTTCTAGTGATGATTGCCGAAGAGCTCAGCGTTTGTTGTTGGGAGAGATAAGTCCATTGCTCAGTAAAGCAGTAAAACATAAAGAGGGGTGTGATACTGGAAGAAACACATTGTTTAGGGTGTGTTCAGTAGGTTGGGACCGAGCACCTTGTCTTCAGCAGAGATGTAATCATGCTACCATCTCTGGAATGCGCAGAGACAAGACGTGACGAGTTAGGGTAGTTGCTTCTATAGCCTTGCTGCTCTAGGTAGAGCAAAGAGAAGGTAGTGCAAGCCCAGTAGCTGTTGCCATAATAGTTCATGACACTTCTGATGTTTCAGCCTTTCCTTATTGTGGAAGAAATAATTTGTCTTGTCAACTGTTCTAGTTACTGGGGTTTGAGTATTACGTGGGAGCCAGAAGCAGTCTTCCTTCCTTTCTTCCCAATCTGATAGTTTTCTAGAAGTGTAACCCAAGCTAACAAAACTCATCAGACTAAGAAAAGGAACTACGAAAGAGTTTTTCAGCAAGACCTCCTCTTGCCAAGAGGTGGTGGCACTGCAGATTGGGTGAGGCCAGGTTAGTGAGACAGGGAGGTTGGCATCTTTCTGATAAATAGCATCACTGTACTGAAGAAAAAACCATGCTGGTACTGCTGTCTACCCCAAGTTGTTAAACACCTGGAGCTTAAAAAGTATATGAAAAATTTCTTAAAATGAGAACGCTGTCTATACAAACTCCTTCAGCAGGAGTATAAGGCTGTAAATATGTTGGATAATTATAAGTGTGGTGTTAGTGTCCAAACTGAGCTCTGGTTCATGCAGTCTTTCATTTAACACTGAATTATTCATAAAGCAATGAGTTAAACTGCTGAAAGCAAGCAGTAATTTAGTCACTGTTTAAGTAAATTTTTCGGGGTGCCTTCTTAAATGGCAGCTTTTGGTCCACTGAGCAATTGCATTGACACCCTAGGTGTCTTTAAGAAGTTAATCACGTTTTTAAGACTTGAAAATTTTGTTCTGTAAGGTGCCATTGGACTGCTGCTCTCTTCAGAAATAAACAGATAAATGAGCTGCTGCAGCAAATTGCCCTGTTTATAGAGCAGGTTCTGTGTGGGCTGTTAATTCTAAGCTATTTTTTTATCTCCCTTTTAATTTCAAATAAAGATAACTTTCTTAGTAGGATGAAGTTTCAGACACTATTTACCTTACAGACTGATATCTTTCATGCGTGTTGTTTAGTGTTCAGGAGTTTCTTAGGGTAATAACTTCTTCGTTTTATCTAAGAATAGAATAGTCACATAGCCTATTAATATGATCATTTTTTAAATTATTCATTAGGTACATTGACACAATTTAAAACCAGTCTTGCCATTCTGTGTTTTATCAAAATGTTCTCTTTGGACAGGCAGACGTACTGATAGGAATACAAGGCAACAGCAGTACAATGATTGATCAGTGTGATGTGGTGGCTGCAGCGTTACTGGCTGTCTAGTCATTGCTAAATGTTTGGTAGGCATGGCAGAGATGATGAGTCTGCTTCCAGGAAGTTGTCTCATCCCAGTAATGTTTTCTTCTTCATTTACTGTCTTGTGTAGCATCATCTTCTGTGGGAGATTTGCAATTCACAGTCAATAATGCAATAATTATTTGTTTCAGATAACAATTAGAGGGCAGGAGACTTCCGTATAATACTGTTTCTATTTTTTTCTCTTTAGTAAATAAATGTCCTTTCTACTTTCTCTCTCTTTTTTTTTTTTTTTTTTTTTTTTTTTTTTTTGTCTAAATTTGCTAATGCAAATTTTGGAAGCATTGAAGACCTTTCTCATAAGACCATGCTCATAACACCTCTCTCCCTTCATCTCTAAGTTTGCCCCTTGAGTCGTGATACTCATCTAGAAGCCTTTTCCCCTTAACACTTTGTCATTGGCCTTCATAGCTTTCTTAGAGGTTTGTATTTCTGGATACATCTTTTGACACTGGATTGAGTAACGAAGAAGAAATGAGCCATGAAGGAAGAAAAATAATAAATGAAACAAAAGTAAATTACCCACTGTTTCACTAATGTGAGAGTGAACTTTTAGCTGTTAAGGCAAATTACGTGATTTTTACAAGTTGTGGAAACATCTGTGCCAGCAGTTACCTACAGCTTGACATCAGTCCATAGGATCTTGGGGATTTATGTGCTTCGCACTCCCCTCCTCCCATTCTGCTGGCCAAATTAATCTCTGTCTCTGTTAGTGTTTCACCCTTTAAAAATGTTTTAGATGGATTGCTTTGGTTTTGGGATGCCTTTTGAAAGGCAGCCACACTACGGAAAGTGGGTGATACCTCTTCAGATTTTCATTGCAGCAACCTAGGACCATCTTGGAAAAATGCATCTGTGCAGAACACTTTTCATTTAATTCCTTTTCTCCCGAGTGCCTTTGTGCAGTAAGTGGTGTGTGATTTCTAACTGCGGGTAGGGATTAGAGGCCAAATAGTTTCTCTTGCTTTTGAAAGGCTGAGTTCTTCCAGAGCAAGTGAGGGGAAATTCTTGCTTTGAACACTTCTAGTTGTTTAAAGATCGACTATTGTAAGTTAATTTCATTCAGATCATAGAGTTGGGAACTTGTTTGGCTAATTTTGGTATGTATGGTTGTTTTGGTTTGGTTTTTAAACCTTGCCTCCTAGGAGTAATGCTTGTTAATCTGCCTTCTGCAGCAATGGTTTCCAGACTTTTGGAGAAGCAAGTCACTGGGGCCCACAGGTTTTCTTGTGGGCTATTAGTATTGTCACGTAAAGAACAGTTCCACTGGTTCAGTAGACTGCCTGCAGTCCACTTGCGTGCATCATTTGGGGAGTCTGCTACAGAGAGCTGTCCAGTAACTTGTTCACATAGTTTTTTCCAGTTAAAGGCAGGTATTTGTTCTTCATCTTCACATTATTCTAAGTTTCTTGTTTGCTTTTGAGAAGTAATAATCTGGCTTGAAGGTTTTCTGAATGAGTCTCATCAGTGTCCTCTTTGCACCACCACAGGTTGGTAACTGCTTCAGAAAGCACTGCAGTCATTGCTTGCTTTAGGAATTTTTCAATTATGTATTTTGATTTGCTGCCCAGTAGTTAAAATAGCAGAGGTCAATTTGGTGGTAGAAGAGGTGATATTTAATATTGTACTTGAAATCACTGACTGTTTTTTCATTATAATTTCTAGCAGTGGTGATTTTTTAATTTTTTTTTTTTTTTAAGCTTGTGTAGTATCCATGTGAGACTGGCATACTGAAGTAGTAAGCTTTCAGAGGTTGATTTGATGTATTTAAAATACTGATGTATTTAAAGATATTTATTTTTAACACTCTTTTTAAGGTATTACATTATGTTCCACAATTGAAGAGGAGTTTAGGCAGTGAGTGCTGAGGACCTGGAGGTGGTTCAAGGCTCCTCCACTTTGATGTGGTGCAGTGAGTTCTGACACCAAGGTGTAAAGCTGGGCCCGGACTGCCTGTTCAGTGTGTGGTTGATAGCCTTTGCTGCTGATGTAATTTGGTTGCTACAAGACTGACTTTGCTCATTTTTCAGTGAGATTTACATAGCCTGACTTTATTCTTAACTCCTACCACCTTATATTTTTGCTCAGTAAGTCCCTTTCATCAGTGTTTGCTGCAGCCTCACTCATCCATTGGAATTCACACCCCACACATCCAATCTATCATATCTATACATACAGTTCTATTTATATTTTAAAAAAAAAAAAAAAAAAAGTAAAGACTTTTAAAAAACTTTTCTGTAGGCTTTGATTCTGGAATGCCCATGTAGTCCAGCAGCAGGGGAGAAAGTCTTGTCTTTTCAGCTTTCCCACCCCCCAAAAGTGGAATGCTGGATATGGAGTTTGAGGTGTCAAAGTCTTCAAGCTGCTGCCAGCAGTGAATGAATGACAGACATCCCTTCAGCCAGCCAACCCCACTGTTAGTGCTGTGCCCTCCTGGTTTCTGGGACAGCCATGGAAGTTCTGCATGGAGGTCTAAGCAAAACCTCCTGTAGTGACATGTGAAAGTACTCAGTAGTGATTTCCATCATGAGGTGGTTGTGCATGATAAATTATAAGCAGGTTTTTCATATCGCTATTACTCCTTCATTGTGGTCTCTTTAACCTCAAAAGGAAACAGAAATGTTTCACAACCTCTTAGGGAGGCTGCTTCATTTTCTCCTCTGTGGCCGCCAGTTCCAAAAGCTAATGGCAAACATAGGTAATCTTTCAAAATTTGAATATTTGGTGTGATGTGAGTCATGACCGAAACCTATGAAATTAGTGGCTCGCTGTCGTCACTGTTCAAGCAGTAGCAGCATTCTGCTGTAATGTAATTGCTGCGGTAGTGGAGTCATTCTGTAGCTTTTGTCCACATGTGACTGCAAGCACGTGTTCACTGCCGAGCAACCTACCCTACATCCTGGAGAGATGAAATTCTGCAGTACTCCTGTCTCGTTACAGGGTTTATGTGGTGCCAAAAGCCACGTGATTGTGACAGAATCTTTTCTGCTTTCTCATTAGTAGAAAAAACACATAGCAAACTTTGAGATTCCTTCCCTGTGGATTTGAACTATTGTCAACAGTAGAACAATAGAGCATTATCTTTTTCAGTGACATTGAGTTCATCTTATTAAACCAGCTGAATCCATCTAAACAGCTTTTTTTGAGTACAGTCTTTTTTCATCATTGGTACTATTTTTGTTCTGATTATTTAACAGTGTGAATATTTTAGTATGATAATGTTGAGGCCGTAGTCCATAACAAGGAAGTGGGTTTTTTTAAATACTTTCTGTAAGGTCTGGCATCCCATGGCAAGATTGTTTCAGAGAATTTCATCTTTTTTTTTTTTTTTTTTTTTTTTATTCCTTAACATCAATTGCAATAACCATTTTGCTTTCAGACTTCAATCTCAACGCTTCAGTGACAGACTTAGAGCGATGAGAAGTGTGCACCTGCAGAGACGTATATATATGAGTCAGTAATCTGTCTGTATAAGGTGACTGACACTTCCACTAACTTCCCAAATTATATTGTCATGCTCCAGTTTCTTCCCAGTTGCATATGTCAATTTTTAGACTTCATTTCAACATTCATGATCTCTCTCAGTCAGTAAATGAGAGCCCTTGTTTTGCTCAAACTCACTAATATCTGAAATGCCTCTTCTTGGAAGGTGTCTTAACCTTCAAATGGCAGAGGTCTGCTTTAAACACTCAAATGTGCGTTGTCTGTTTGTAATGCAGTGGCAAGGGTGGAGAGAAAACTGTATATAGCCTTAAATGTTTGAGAAGAAATGGTCATCACTATTCTTCATGTTGCCTTGCATTCCTTTTTGTAATGAAAGAGCAGCTACAAAGGTGTATGTGTTGCGTTTTAGGGAGGTAGAAACAGCGACTTCAGTGCTCTTCACCAAACAGTCTGGCAGTGTCTAAAATTCTGGTACTGAAAGCTGTGTTTATTTAATATTTTGCAGCACTGCATTTCAAGAGTTAAAAGCATTCCTTATTCATAAGGTCACTTCATGCTTTGTTGTAATACTTTCTTCATTTATGTGGCTTATGTTACCTTTTGGTTGATTAATAGACTGCATCTTTATTCCAAGGGTAGGATTAAAACTGGGAATTGTGGTCCAGGAACCAACAGATGACATGGCTGAGGTGGTGTTGACACACTGTGGTTTAAGCTGTGTTAAAGACACCAGTGTATTACGTAGTAGGTTTGGTAGGAAGGTTTTCCTGGCCAGTGTAGACAGGTTTGTTTTGGTTTTTTTTTCCTTAATCCTGTATTTTATAACTGAATAAATCTAAAGCATCATTTTACTTGAGGTGAAGGAAAACATGTTTCTTAATTAAATCTTGGTATGCATTGATAATTCTTTCCTATGAGCTCTTAAGGACAACAGAAGAAAACACAAATAACCCATTTCTCAATGCTGGAGTTGAAAATGAATGTTGTCTGCTTGCTAGTAAATCTCTTGAACAAGGACTGTGTTTTGTTGGTGCAAAGTATTTACTGTAATAGTTGGATTATATTAGGAGTTAAAATCTTCCTTTATCCGCAGTGGCAAAAAACCATTGACTAGTGCTGTGTGGGTTCCACATCTGAGCTGTGTTTGGTATACAAAGTGTGTGTCAATATAAAAAAAAAAGCAGCAGGGGCATACATCATGATTTGGTTGATCTTATCACTAAGTAGTATCTCAGAAGCTGCCTCTGTTTATCTTATAAGTTGATTGCTTTTGCTGTGATCTCTTCTGCATTTTCCTCCTCCTCTCTGCTGCCCATTCATACTTGTGAGGAATGTACACCAGTATCTCGTAGAAAGCTCTTTATCTTCTTAGTTAAGGAGAGGTTATTCCCCATAAAATATAATATCAACATTTAAATGCTGTGTTAAAAGAGTATTTTGGATGAGCTTTTACTGAGGAACTGACTATTCTTCAGGTGTTCGCTTCAGTTTGTTTCTAGATACTAAGTTGCCTTGATGGTAACTTTAAAAAAAATAATTTAAAAAATTTTAATATTAATTCAGTGTGAGCAATTGTTGCATTGCTGTGGGCTGTATATGCTTCCAGATAGGGGAGAAGTGACCCTGAGGAGAGCTTCCCTGTTAGACTCTCACCAGGCTGCTGTTAGAAGATTAAGAAGTTTTTGAGTTGCAGCAGTTTAAATTTGTCCCCTCTTAATTTTGTTTTAATTAAGTTATGTTTATTTTAACTGGCTGTTGTACGGCGCGGGGGCTTCTGCAGCCCTATCATGTAGGACACAACCTTCTGCTAACCCTTTTCTGATAAAATCACAACTTTAACACATACTTGATTTTGCGTTCATACTAATAAGGAGCGATGCGAAAGGTGGGCGCTGTGTCTCACACTGCACTCGTGCCTTGCGGAGATTTCCTGCGCCCCAGCAAGCTTCCAAACTCTCTGAGCGTTAAGTTTGTGATCTCTTGTAGCTCTAATCCAGAAGCAAGACTCTAACCTGACCTGTTTCTGCCCGTGCTCAGGGCAGAGGTGATTAGTTCTGTGGATTTACTAACAGAGTAAACAATCAGAATAGGAATGCTGGCTGTGATAGTTCTCTGGTGTACGGTGGGTCGGAATGAGGCTGCAAAAGTGTGTTGCACCCACCTCAGCGTGGCTGTGAAGAGGGCTCTCGAGCAACTGGTGGGCTGTAGAGCAACTGGTGACTGATCCTTCTGCAGCGCTCACATGGCTTACCCTCCCTTTGCCCTCTGTCACACAGCCACTGCCGGGGCTCCCTCTGCTTGTGTCACACGCCTTGGTCCATGTGGTACAGGAGAGGTTCGGCTGCACTGAGCTGGGAGCGCAGTGTCACTGCTCCTCACAGCCCTGTGGCAGAGGGCCGGGTATCCCTCTCCCTGCGGGTGGCAGCGGGGCAGGACACGGGTGGGTGCTGTGGCTGTGCCGGCAGCGGGGCTCTGTCCAGGGTGCTGACGGGGGGTGTCCCGGGAGCCGCGTGGCTCTGAGGTTCCCCTCGGGAACCGCTGCACTTACCCACAGCCCCACCTACCCACCCACTTGGGAACCTGCCTGCGGCTGCTGGCTGTAAAACTGCTCTTGGTTACAGAAATTGGTGATTTGGGGTTTTTTGGCAGTGTAATAGAACATACAGGTTCATAGCAGGACTGGTATATCAAAGAGAAACTTAACCAGAGACTTCAGAGTGTCTTTTAAGCAGTGCTTGTCCTTGAGATAGTTGCGAGGGATTATAGGTTTTACAGTTTGATGATGTCCCGGTTTGAAAGACAGGTGTCTGCTAAGGAAGGCAGGAACCCCCCTTGGAATGGAAAATACAACCCCCTTTCCCCCAAATTGTTATAGAATTGAAATTAAGGGGCTTTCAGGCAAAGATATGAGGAAAATGGGAATAACAGTTTTTACTAATGTATACAACAAAACTATAATAGAGAGGAAACTGGTTACAGGCCTGACAGAGTCAGGGATACAACCTGGCCCCCTGCCGGGCAGGGTGCTGGTACCAGTCCCGTCCAGTGGCAGCTGCAGCTCTCTTTGAAATGGTCCTGATGAAGCGGCGGTCTGTAGAAGAAAAAGTCTGAGCAATCCGATTTCGGTGGCAGCTGCAGTTCTCTTTTAAGTGATCCCGTTGAAGCTGTGATCTTGTAGAAAAAGAAAACTGGTCCTCCTCCGAAAATCCGGCGGCGGTGCAGTCCTTGTCCTCTGGGATCCCAGCGGGTAAGGCCCCGAGCGCTGCTCCCAACCGCCAAGTTATCTCCGGCGGGAATGCTTGGCTCCACCCCTCCCCCTCTGGCCGGAGCATGTCACAAAGGGATGGTGAGTCCTGGGGCAAGGCCCTGATGGGCGCATTAACAGAAGAATAGTCCCGAGGGGCGAGGCAAGGAACACCAGCGCCAGGCTTCCACGGCTCATGGTAATAGAATACATTGCAACCCAGGACAGATGATAAAAAACCAGTTTATTCAAGAATGTATCTGCTTCCCTCTAATCACGCTGAAGTGATCCATCAGCATTTGATGTGCAAGGAATGGAAGGGGGCGTTGTTCAGGTGTTGGATAAATCAGGAAGGTGTTTGATCAATCAAAGCAATGTGTCTTGAAAATAGTGATTTATTTTTTTTTGTTGTTCATGGGGTTATTTTGTATCTCGTTTTAGCGGTGGTGTTTTAAGCAGTTACTGTAGCAAAATGTTATAGCATTAATGGCTAGAAACTGGAAACTGTTACCTCTAACATGTTCCTGAGATGGGAAAGGATTTCCTTTCCAGATTTTCCCCAAGTAAGGTTTAAAAACTTACTGTTACATTTGATTAAATGTAAATGTTTAGTTTTTTATTAAAAAGCAGTAACACTGAAGAAATCCTAAAGTAAATTGTTAATTTAGAAAGTCTGTTGTTAGAAACTTTGTATAAAAATGTGGAACGTCAGAAAAAGTAATTTAAAAAATTTGTCTTTATTTAATGAGACTTAGTTATGGATGCTGACTGGTCATTGGAAACTTAAGAATCAATTTACGTTCTTCATATTTGTATTCCACATTAATGCAGACTCTTGTTTAAACTAGAAGTGTTTGTCTGTTTGAGGAATTGTACAGTGAGGCACATGCCAGTGTAACTGTTGTGCTGTAATTTCAGCAGGGACTGTTTTGCAGGGAGAAGTGTGCCTTTTGTGTCTTGAAAAATTTGTGTCTCTCATAAGCACTAGAACACTTCTCGTTCTTAGTAGAAGTGTTAATATAGCTGATGAATATTTCTGGTTTTTTCTGTGTTAGCTGGAGATACAGATGATCCTCCAAGAATTACTCAAAATCCTGTCATTAATGGGAATGTAGCAATGGCTGATGGACATAACAACACTGAAGAAGACATGGAAGATGGTAAGTAAATATTTGATAAAAACATGTGGTTTGTTGGCTTCTTTTCGATTTTTGAGGATTAAATGGTCCACGTCTTATCTGTGTCCTCTGAACTGCAGCTCATTAAAAAAATGAAACCCTGTGTAGTTCTGACTGCTGGTTTTCTGTACAGGCATCCTTTTAATGGAGCTGTACAATAGCATTAGGCATCTGAGGGCCTGGGATTTTTTTCTCTTTCTAGGTACTCATTTAAAAATTGCTGAAAGTGATTCTGTCTATTGTTATATTTTGTGATACGTCCGTTTAAACATACTGCAGCTGGTGCTTTGCTGAATAGCAGTTCTGTCAGTTATGCAATTCCTTCAGGAGGTTTAGAATCCCTGTCTGTCCTACTCTGTTGTTGGGCAGCAGCTGTGATCAGTTTTTATCTTTGCACAGTAAGTCAGCGGTAACTATTCTGTTGAGGAACATTTTTTCTACCCAACTCTGATACTCTTATACTTGCAAATGCAAAGGAAGAAGTATGTATTGAAGTCCTGTTAATAAAAGGGGACAGTGAGGGAGTTTTTGAAATTTTTTTGTTGGTGGTCTATTAACTAAAAAGAAGGGTGTACAGTTTTTTCTGTTACAGAAGATTAAATCATTTTTAGAGTAGATGCATCTGGGCTTATTTAAAGAAAGATAATGAGTTTCTAATTCACTTAAGTCTATTATTCTATTTAGTGAAGAAAATGTACAATGTTCTTTCTTAGGAGAGGATAAGGTGAGGGAGACTGCTCTTATTTTGAAGAACTAAATAAAATTAAATTGGGAGAAGGTAGACAAAATATGAGTGGGATTTGGTCCCCTCTGTTTCCTTATTTCCTGCTGTCTTCTGAGAGTGCATTCAGGACTAGGCTTGAGCAGTTACTTAGATTTGTGCAAAATGATGAGTGATTTTTGTTTGAGAAAAGTCAGAATTTGAGATTAAAGTTCCAAAAGTGCTTACTTCCATGTATTCAAGGAGCATATGTTAGAACACTGATAGAAAATAGTGTTTCATGAAGAGAATATGGTTTAAATTCAGGACAAAAGCATCTCATGGTTGAATTGCCTCTGTATCATTGGCAAAGGTAAAGTTTCCTATGATCAGATTTTTGCAGTAAAGTAAAAATGAGGTCTGCTTAGCCTATTATTTTTTTTTTTTTTTTTAAATTTTGGTCTGGTTGCCTGATCTCATTCAAGGGCCTTTAATTTCTTGCTCAGAGTAACTAGGGAATTCTGTGTTTATAAAAATCAAGTTACATGTTATAAAAGATGTTAAATGTCTTTATCAGGCCATGGTATGTGGAGATTGGCAAGAGATCACATGGATGACACCGACTGGCATGGACAGCTCTGTTGAACTTCTGTTCTCAGTAATGATGTTCATAGGTAGAAAGCCTGATACTGTTTGCTATCAATACAGCTGGTACATAACACATCGGTCAGTTAGTACAAAGATTTGTCCAGAAGTTGATCTGTATGTACTTGTACAAGTCAAACAAAAGGACTTAAACTGCAGAAGCAGCTGATGAAACTCAGGCCATGTCAAGGATGGCAAGTAATCAAATGTACACCTCTTCATTCAGAATAACATTGACTTTTTAACCAAAAAGCTACTGTAAAACAGCTTCTACGATTTACCAAATACTCAACTCTTCTCAGGGAGCTGGGTATGAAGGTGTCACAGCAGGGGGAAGAGCTCTCTGAAGGTATTTGGCAAGAGGCTTGTGAAAGCTTCTGTGTTTATGGTAGTACTCCTGGCTTTGTGGACTCTCAGTGTGGTCAGGAGCTTTGGTCCATTCTGCTGTGGGATATCTTTCAGGGTTAAAATGTGATTATTGAGCAATACCCTAATAATGAATTTCTCATTATCATATTTGAATAAGGAGTGTCTGGCTACATCTTGGCACTATGATAGCTCTGCATTGACACACAAAATAGTGTTGTTGCAAAGTGTTACAATTGCAAAAACATTCCTAAAGACTTGCATCATGTAAGCGGATGATGCCTGTTTTCCCAGTCTTATAAATCAGATTAGTTGCTTGCTGTTGCATTATTTACACATCAGTGCAGTTGCTCTCTTGCTGTTTGTTCGCTTGCTCTCCTGGTTTGCAGCATGATGTACATGAAGATTCACAGGAAAAAGTGGAGGGAGACGTTAGTCTCTCTGATAAACATGGTCTGGTTTCCATTGCTATTATTCTTAGCAAGTGGGACCTATCTGAGCTGATAAAGAATGCATGAAGAGAATTTAGATTCCTCTTCAGTCTTAATGAGTTTGATGGTTGCTGCAAAAGAGGTGAAGAGTAGGATAAAAGGTTGATGCTTCCAGCTGGGTCATGGAAGCTAGCTTTCAGGTGAGTTTCTGAGTTCAAGAAACTTTTGAGGTGATTTTGTTCTTCCTGCTTAGCACAAAAAGAAATGACTGATAAGACTGGAGAAAAGGGCAGCTCTCATCCCTTTTGCTAGGCAACTAAGCACAGGCATTGTGAAGAACACATAATGGGGGCAGCAGTGGACCACCAACAGGACTTTTAGATCAGGCTGTGTCCTCCCAAGCGGTTTGACTAGAACCTGTTCTTGCTATATATGATGTCTGAGCAATTACAAAGAACCAGCTGAAGGAACGTGCTATGCTCTGTACAGATTACATTCACGTTGTAAAATAAAAAATAAAACCAAGGTTCTGACCAAATTTTGTTTGCAAGTGCATTGGTATTCAAAACAGCACACAGAATAAATTCCCTTAGATGTTCAAGTTCAAACAGAAGGTCCCTAGCTAAACATAAACTCACAGCTATACAATTACCTACTGGAGTCTCATTTCTGTGAAGAATTGCAGAGGCTGAGAGGCTTTCAGGAGCATCAGTCGGAGCCATGTGCTGGTATTGCATGCTGTATTTGGATCATTATTAAAATATTCATAGAATATTCAGCCAGTTTCTCCATTAATAATTCAGGTTCAGAATATTTTAATAACCTCAATGTACTTTAAAGGTAGCAACATTTACTAAGAGAATAAAGAAATCTGCTTTTCCTAAAGGTGTAAACACTTAAATGTGTACTTCAGTCTTAAAATGAATCATGTTCTGTGTTTGGATCTCTGATTTGAAGGGCCTTTGTCGTATCAAGGTGCTAAATGTGACATTCATCTCATTGGTGAAAAAAACCTTTTCCACGTAGCAAATAAGATCCAATGCGTGTACTATCACCAAGCATTGTCAGCTGAGTCTGTTCCTTTTACCTGGTGTTCAGGATCATGTGTCGTATTTGTAGTTGGGGGATTTATAGCCTTGCCAGTCACTCCTAAATTATCCTGCTGCCAGTTGCAGTCTTTTATTGGAAACTGGTGGACATGCTTGTGATGGTGGAAATAGGTTTTATTTATTTATGTGCTCAGAATATTCATCACACTTACTATTTATACTTTGTTTTTAAATATAATTCATGTTTTAATTGATTACACTTGCTAAAAATACAGACTTTCTGGAAGGAAAGGAAAGTTGTTATTTCAGGGGGTAGTTTTGTATTTTTTAAAGAAACTTCTATTTTAGGGTTGGCCTTTATTAGGAGACTGCATTTTTGTAGAGCAGTTACTAGTGATTGCTCAAATACTTTACTGAGTACCTTTCCCTGGTGAGCTCTCATGCACAGGCTTTCCTGAAAAGAAATGAAGAAATAGAGGCAAACTTTCTCTGAAGCCTCTGCAGGTGCTGCGTGGGCTGCCTTTTTTAGCTGACACCGTAGCAGTGCTGCTGCATCCTCGTACCGAAGCTCTGCATCAAAGGAGACAAAAAGCAAACTTGGTTGGCTCGTTTTTCAGAAGCTTAGTCTAAGCCCAGAAGCACTGATCTTGATGGTGAACAGGGAGGCGTTCTCGAGCTGGTTTGAGATACACGTGATGCAAGACTGATTTTTAAGTTAACTGTGTTAGGGATTTTTTTTGATGCTGCCTGTGGATTGAGTCTGAGAGCATACAGCTCCTTTGGCTGCAGCCTGGCTGGCTCTTGGCTGTAAAAGACCAGCTCTCTACTCAGTGAGAAGGCAAAATGGGTAGAGAGCAGTTAAGTAGGTGATAGACTGCTGGCTAGCTACACTTACATGTAGGCAACAAGAGGAGAAAATAATCCTTTGAACTCTCTGTTGCCGAGGAAGCTGATGGCACAGCGTAACACGAAGGTCATCGCAGGTGCAGAGGAGAGAGGAAGGAACCTGGTTTCTGCTGTAGTACTGTTACTTTCAAGAGATAAGTGGGAACGCTTAGGGCTGTCAGTCCATACACAAATAACATGAACTGTGTTGCCAAGATCAAGACCAGAAGTAGGACAACTGCTTGAAAAGAAAACAGTTTTACAAGGGAGAAGAATGAAATCTGTCCAAGCTCCCTGGCAGCTATGGACAAAACGTGTTAATTTTCTGTACTGAAGTGTCTAATCTTTAGTGTTACATGTTGTAATCAAGAGAGTTTCATTTTTTTTAAGTAAGGCAGCAACCAGAGCTCACCTGGTTTGTAAAAAAATCGTTCAACACTGTCTCTGGTACCATGCAAAGCTTTGAGTAACGACTGCTTTGCATGCACAGAAATACATTTGTTGTGTATTATGTGTGGTCACATAATTTCATGATCCGATTTCTGGCTTTTTGTCGTTGTACCTCAGTGGTTTTGGTTTTTGGTGTCACTGCACGTGTGACATAATCTGCTTCAGTTCTGCATTACTCAGGGGTGGGCTGACCATGGGTGCTGTGCTGCCCTGTATGCTGCTCAGCCCTCCTTACGCCCAGCAGCAAGTATTTCCACGTGTTAAGTGGAACCACAGAAGAGGTGTATTTTGTGCACACTCTGTACTTCATCCCTGCCCTGTCAAATTGCTCGGATAAGTTGGAGGCTTTTCCTCCCTGCGTGCAATATGAGGCATGTCACAATAATGAGAGCCCAGCCTTGTGCCTTCCTGAAGCTGTCGCAGTCTCCAGCACCCTGTTATAGCTGTGTACAACAGAAGCAGAACAGATTGTGGTATATGAAGAACTGGGGATGTGGGAAGAAGGCAAAATTAGTTTAATTGTGTGTGTCAAAATAAGCTATTAAAAAAAAAAAAAAAAGTGTCTCACTTAACTTTGTTTTAAATCTCCAGATTTTTCACGTACCACAGGGAATACAGGACCCTACTCTCGAGCTGTTCTTCAGCAAACTGGTGTGAGACTTTAAAAATAACCCCAACAACCAACCATGGGCTTCCTCTGTTTTGAAAAGATACTGTTGCAAGCAGAAAACAATTAAATGGTGACTTGGTATCCATAGGGCAGCTGAACAGATTGTGAAAAATCCTTTGCACATCTTGGTTCATGCAAGCCGCTAGCTTAAACTGGGCTGTGGAGATACTGCACGACAGAGAAGAGTTGGAGTGGGCTGAGATTTATCTTTTGGTGCTCTCTGCTCCTGAATGGGGTTGCAGTGTCTTTCAAAATGAAGAAATTGAAACTTCAGTTACTAAGGAGTTCAGTGCTTCTCAGGGTTTGGGGTTTTTTTGGTTGCTTCCAATATCCTACTACATAAAACATGCTCACGTTGCATTGTTTCTTTTTTAAAATGACACTGCAGTTTTTTCAGATAGTTGTGTGTGTGTATGTTACAGATACAAGTTGGCGATCAGAAGCTACATTTCAGTTTACAGTTGAACGCTTCAACAGATTGAGCGAGTCAGTTCTCAGCCCTCCCTGCTTTGTACGGAATTTGCCATGGAAGATCATGGTTATGCCACGGCTCTACCCGGACAGACCACACCAAAAAAGCGTAGGATTCTTCCTTCAGTGCAATGCTGAATCTGATTCCACGTAAGATGCCTTTAATCATCATACAACTCCTCATTTGATACTAGTTAATCTGTATTGCAAGGCATACAAAGATCTAAACCAAATTGTTTTACCTAGCTTTCTGCAAGAGGAAAGGATTCTTGCAGGGGTTCGAGTCCCCTTTTTTCCCTCACTTCTCTAAATCCCAAAGCATACAAGTAATCCTCTCTTTAGGAGGAGCTAAGGGTAGCTTGTGTAGCTACAAGTTAATGGTAGAATTTGGATACATTTCTGTTGGATTGCCAGGGAGAAGTATTTGACTAACACTTTTCCTGTCATGGGAAAAGTTCTGGGTTTATTTCAAATTGAAGTGCTACTGGAGGGAGCTTCTTGAACCCTGCTGAGCTATAAATCCTGCTCTGTAAAGCATGTGAGCAGGTAACTGGTAGCAACTGTGGCAGAGCAGTGCATGAGGTAGTCACCCCCTTCAGTGGAGTTCATCGCTCATCAAGCAGTGATACAAATATATTCATGTTCTTGGAGTCCTGCATGCAAATCAAAATTTGCTATCTTTGACCACTTTTGTATATAATGGGGAAATTTTAAAAGATAAATACAAATTTCTGGGGCGTTACTTATCCAGCTGGAGTGCAGACCCCCTTATAGGTATCCTTTCCAATAGGGTAACTCCATTCTCACACCAAATCTCACATAACTTATAGTTCACACTGGGGGGTTGGACTAGATGGCCCTTTAAAAGTCCCTTTCAACCCAAACCAGTCTGTGATTCTAAGTGCTACTGAGAAAATTAGAGTATTGGGGAGTTCTGTTCTTGTGGGAGGGAGAGTAGAACCACCTCCTCCTTTCCTTAGCCAAAAGCTGGGTTCTCACACTGTGGAGACACCAAGGCTGCTTTATGTTAGCGTACCCATCTGCACTGAAGGAGATTAGAAATAGCTCACTTTGGAGATCAGTTAGCTGCTTAAATCACTGTTTCCTGCAGTTGCCCCACAGAACTTTAACAGCACTGTCGCCCTAAGAAAATCTCCATTCTAGCTTCACATTCATAACGTGGCTTCAGAAAGCCCCAGGGATTCATGCCCTCAATAACATCTAATAAGAAAAAAAATTAATTCTATATACAAAAGTAATGTACCAAAAACCCCTGACAAAAAAATTATTTTTATGATGATGAAAAGCTTGGTTTTGAATGATTTTTCAAATGCTTCTTCTGTATTTATAGGTCATGGTCTTGTCATGCACAAGCAGTTCTCAAGATAATAAACTACAAGGATGATGAAAAATCATTCAGTCGTCGCATTAGTCACTTGTTCTTTCATAAGGAAAATGACTGGGGCTTTTCCAACTTCATGGCCTGGAGTGTAAGTAATTGGACATGTATTGATGTACTATTGGGTAGGAGCAGTTTGGAACTTGCACTCCTCGGTACTGAGATACCTGTAGAAAAAGAGGGGTTTGGTTTTTTCCCAAGCTGTTATTTTTTTTCTGTCATTGCTGAAGATGCTTTTTCAGTTTCTTAAAATTTCCTGTACCTAATTATTGTGGATTGCTTTTACTTACATTATGATTTAAATATTTCCTCATTGTTATTTTCTGCCTATCCGAATGCTGGGGTTTTGTTTTCAGTGTGTGACAGTCAATGTCAGCCTGAAGTGGCATAGAGTTTTTTGCATTTCCATGTGCCCTTTGTATATATGTACAGATGTTTAACAGTACTAAGGCTTATCTTGGACTGAGACAGCTCTTTAAGCATTTTCAAAGGTTAGGCCCTTAGTTTTTTGTCTGGCTGGAATATTATCCAGAAGCAGCAGAGCCTTTGATTACTGACCCCTATTTCAATTTTATGTGGATAACAAAACTGCAAAGTCTTACAAGCTAGGAACAAGTTTCCTATATTGAGACATTAAAAAGAATTAACGTGTATTAAGCTGAAAAACAGCTTTGCTGGTGTCTTTCAATGTTTTTTCTTCAGTTTATTATTGGTGATTGCTCAGACTTGGAAATTAAGTGATGTCTAACTGGATACAGTCATGTTGCAAGATCCAGTTTTCATGTTCATGTGTCATTCCTGCTTTACAGGAAGTTACTGATCCTGAAAAAGGCTTTATAGAAGAGGACAAAGTTACTTTTGAAGTCTATGTTCAAGCAGATGCTCCACACGGAGTGGCGTAAGCATCTTTGTTTAAAAATAAGATTCTTAATTCTAATATTTTTATGTTGCTTGAGGTTGTTCAAGTGTTTTGCGTTGTTAATATTTGTAACTCTTGTTAGGCATTCTCACTTTGTCACCTTTAACTGGTGAATTTTCATTAGTCACAGAGATTTTTGTAGAGGTTAAATTGCCATTTGTGTTGGCATAATGTTGTGGAGCTTTAATTTCTGTATGAATTGATTTGTGATTTAACACCTCTGCAAATTTTCTGATCAGAGCTTCTGATCTTAGAGCTGATAAGGGTTTCAGACACAGGTGGCTCTGCTATCTAACTTGCCTTGGTTTACAGTTGTTCTACTTCATGTCACTTTTAAACAAGTGGGTTGTACTGAAATGCAGACTTACACTTAAATGTACAGTTCTGGGTTCTAGTACACTTTCATAGTAAACAATTTCTCTGTCATATAGAATATCCTTTAAAAAAAAAACCCCAAAACCAAGAAAAAAACCCTAAAAAAAAAAATCACAAAGCATTTAATTTCAGACACTGTTGCTGGTGGCAGTAGTGAAGTGTAGCCTGTTATTTGAACCTTAATAATGAAGAGTAGCTGATAACTACCAGCAGTGCTACCTTAGAACAAATACTCTTTATTATAGTTAATATAAAACTACCTTGTTTTTAACTACTAACTGTTTTCTAGGTGGGATTCAAAGAAGCACACAGGATATGTTGGCTTGAAGAACCAGGGAGCAACTTGTTACATGAACAGTTTGTTACAGACTTTATTTTTCACAAATCAACTACGAAAGGTAATTAATATGTGAAAGAAAATGAGATTACTAATTGAAATCTCCAATATGTTATGTTTATAAATGCTTCAAAACACAGCTGTCCATTCCTTTTGCCTCTTATCCTCTTAAAGAAGTTATGACGTAGATGGTGGTGCATATCTTACTTGAGGCTGAGTGCAGGGAGCTTCCTTTTATAGTTTGCTGACCACAGGCTCTTGGGTTTTGTGAAAGCAAGCAGAGTACCTGGTGGAGATCTGAGCTTATGGGTTGTTTCTTTGACTGTCTTATGTGTTAATGTTGCTGTGAATTGTTGGAATTTAAAGAAGATATTAAAAAAACTACGTCTTGCAGATGAGAGACAGAAATAATTTTCCTTTCTTGAAGTAGTTAAAAAAGAGAAGTCAATTATGACTCCTCAGCCCATAAACAGTGTAAAAAGATAAACATGCATGACCTTTGGAGTTCATTTGTTTTGTCTTTTAATTTATATTATGCAGTTGAATTTTCTATTAGTATGGTTAGCATCTTTGTAGTGATGGAAAGCGTTATAATTTTGTAGTTTAAACAATTTTACATTTTCTTCTTTCATGTGTGGTTTATTTACTGTAGACGTTATTTCCTTGCTGGAAGGAAGAACTGCTTTAAGTATCAGCTTAGTAAACATCTCATGCAAACCCAGGATGAAACGTACGAGATAATGTATTGTTTTAAAATAGTGCACTAGCCTTAATGGGATGAAAACCTAAATGCTGGACTTGATATTGGAGGTGGTTATCTGGAGGAGGGGATATATTGGGGAAAAAGTGTAACTTGGCAGCATTTGTTTTGTTTTGAGTGTCCTATTTTGTTTGGAGTGTCCTATTGATCCTAGTTCATCCTTCAGTGCATTGCTGAGCTTATCAGCAGAAATGAACTGCTCTGATTTCTGCTCTCTCTTGTGTATATTAGCTGTTACGTTTCCATTAAGCAGCTTTTTCTCCAAAATTTTCCTTTTTAATATACCTACTCCTTGCTGTCTTAGATTTTTCCACCATCTTATCATTATTTGTATCACTGTGGCCTGTAAGTGTCCCAGTTTGGATTTCTTTTTTCTCTTTTGCAATGTGCAGCTTACTCTGAGGCATTGCAAAAAAAAAAAACCCAGCGTAGCACGTGGAACTTCAGTAGATTGTAACAGGTCTTACCAATGTTGTGTACAAGGAATAAATACTTGACTTGTTTTACATGATGCACCTGTTTATTGCAGGAGGTATAATTTACTCATTCAGTTTATCATTCATTGTAATGCCTGTTCTTTTTGCTCAGTGCTCATATTGTTTCTGCATTTTGGTTTTTTTGGACAACTTCACATTGCTCTTGAAAGAAAAATGTGTTTTTATGCTAGCTACATCTAATCCAATTGAGTAGTTCCTTTCAAGACTGTGTTGTAGTCAGTAAATCAATACGTACCATGAAGTAATCTTGTTCTGTGAAGAGGAAATTCTTTTGGGGAGAGAGGTTTGTTTCAACTGAACTAATTTTTTCAGGCATTCCCCTGCACTTCGCCCCCAGCCCCTAGATAAATACCACCTTTTAGGGAGTGCTCATACTGGATGATAACCATAGGCAAAGGCTTGATTGACTAGCTGGCAGCTGCAGCTTCCTTTATGGAAATGTGTTTGGACACCAGCTGAAATGCCCAATTCTCTGCTCATTCTTCAGGTGTTCAGAGCCCTACGAACAGAACAGGCTACGGCAGCAGTTGTGACAGCTCTAATACTCACTTGCAATTATTACAGGAGGAGGAATCAGGAGTTGTCTTGTCTGAAAAAATGAATTTCTACGACATTTTTGTTTTCACTTTAAGCAAACTTGTTCCTCTTAAAATCGAGTAAAATAAAATGTCTGGTGTCCCTAGTTTGCTCATCACCAATTCCATCATTTCTTTTAATCCTCCTTACTTAGAAGAAATAATGATTTCTCTTACTGTTACCTGGAGCTTTGTTAACAGAGAAGTTTCTGTCAAGAGTGGAGCTGGGGAAGCGATGAACAATAGTAAAGGCAAGCACGTACCTATGGAAAGTCAGGCTGTGGTGAAGTGTGGGCGAGGATCGAGGGAGACATCTTTTCTTCTTTGCTCTGTTTCCAGACAACAGATGGGAGGTTCTTGGGTATGTGAAAGGAGACCTCCTGTACTGGGTCTGGCTGAGCGAGAATTGATTTTCCCTTATAGCGGCCTTCATGGTGCTGTGTTTTATGTTGGGAGCTAGAAGGGTGTTGATAACACACTGGTGTTGTAGCTACTGCTGAGCAGTGTTTACACAGCACCAAGGCTCTTTCCAACATTTCCCTCCAGTGGGATGGGGTGGGCAAGACCTTGGGAGGGGACACAACCAGGACAGCTGACCCAGACTGACCAAAGGGATATTCCATACGCTATGACGTCTGCTCAAGTATAAAGCTGGGAAAAAGGAGGAAAGGGGGGTGGGGTCACCCTTGGTCCTCCGAGGCAACCACTACACATATCACAGCCCTGCTTCCTGAGAAGGCCCCACATCACCTGCTAATGGGAAGTAGAGAATAAATCTGTTGTCTTTTTTTGCTTCTGTCTTACTTTGCTTGCATTAAGCCTGCTTTTGTTTTACCCACAAGGGTTAGTTTTTTTCTTTCTTATTTTCTTTCCCCCTTTTTGCCCTGCTGAGAGTAGTGGGGGGGAGGGGGAAGTGATAGAGCGACTTGGTGGGTACCTGGTGTTTAGCCAAGGTCAGACCACCACACCTCCCTTCATTAGCAGCCAGCTGGCTTCAGTGGTAGGGAATAAAGCAAAGGAACTTTCTCTTCAGAGCAGATCTTATTTGTCTGCTTAAGCATAGTCCACCCAGGCAAAGGATGGTGGTAACTTCCCAAATAGGTCCAGATTTGATCTTGGACCACATCACATGAGTCTTCCTGTGTCTGTCTTCAGTGCCTCCATCCAGTCAGTAGCTGTGGCTGTATCCAGTCCATTTGAAAACTCTTTGCCACTTCCCTTGAAAAATTCCGTACAGTTCAAGAGAAGACTACAGAATGTTTTATATAATCATGCTAAAATCATAAATACTTTCCAGTACATTTTTCCCTGATCTGGCTCTCCTCAACTTATCTAATGTATTTTACCTGACCTTGGAATTTCATACACAGTATTTTTTTCTCTTCAAGTAATTGTCTTGATTTCAAGCACTGTGTTCAAGCTTCTGTGTAGCTTTCTTTTACCACGTAAATATCTAAAATTTTTCTCATATCTCTTGTGTCTGTTGCTTATAGCCATTGCCTCTACATGTCCTTGTCATTCTTTTGTGCTCATTTCCTGAGGGAACTTCTCAGGTGTTAAATGAGAGATTCTACTTTTTTCAAAAGGATCAAAACGCCTCACTCCTTGTTCTCAAGGTCAAGCTTTGAGAGTTTGGGAGGGTAAGGCATAAAAATAAAGGGGTTTAGAGGATTGTATCTGAACAGTGATTTAGCTTGGAGAAACACTTCAGCTTTGAGAAATGGACTGCAGTCATACTTACATACAAACACAGAGGGAGAAAGGCTGTCTGTTAAAAGTTTATTTGTAGTAACACATTCAGAATTTCAGAAGAAATAAAACCAGTGCTTTTATTCAATGGCAGCTGGAATTTGGCAGCTCTGTGAGCAGATCGGGGTTCAGAACCTACAGACTTCTCTTCCAGATTAAGTCACTGTAAGCCCTAAACCCTGAAAGCAGTGTTTAGCTCTGCGTGAGAAAATACTATTTTTTTTATTCTCTTAATTTTCCCAGGTTAGCCAGGTAGTTAGCCTGGTGGATTGACAAAAATAATGGCATGAAGGATTATGGAGTTTCAACAGTTAAAACTTGTCACCAGTGATAAAATTGAAGATGCTATTTTCTTCAATTCATGAAATTTGAAAAGCAGTTTAAGCAAAGGAAAATTTTTTTTCTTGACATTAGGTGAGACTGGGCTGTTCTTAAAATTGTACTAACCTAGTAAGGGTTCTGCTGGCTGCCCTTCAGCAACAAGTTGCTGATAAATTTCAGCTAATTTCTATTCATGTTTTCCCTTTTATGTGCATAAATACCACAATTAATGATGTAGCTCACAACTAAGTAGAAACATAAAATTTGGAGGCTACTGGTGTTTGGTCATGATTCTGCTTTATATCAGCTGTGCTTACTGTTAAATTTTGGAAATTAGAAATTAAAAAATGAAATCATGTGAACTATCATATTGCTTTACAGTTGCATCATTAACCAATGTTTTTCTGTCTGAACAGAAGGGATTTACTTTCTTTATGAAACTGTTCAATATTTCAGTAAAACTAGTATTGCAGATGTTTCATCTGACTACAGTAGCTATTCTACTCATAGTTTCTTAATATATTATTCTTCTAAGTGTTTGTGTTTCTGTACTCTTGAAAAATCATTTTATGGATATTCAAAGTTGGAACAGGAAACCAGCCTGCCAACTTCTTCAGGACTTTTTTAACCTTTTTTTCTTCCTTTCTTTTTTGACATTCCCTTCTGTTCTTTTTGTATCAACCGTGTCTGTATTTAATGCCCCATCTCATCTGGTTCCCATCACCTCTGTACTGAGCATTCATGTAATGATGAATGTGTTTGCCCAACAACTCAGCTGTGGAGTAGAAGCACTAACCCTGCTCTGTGTATAGGGAACCAAAGGACAGGGTAAGTTAGAGGTGCTGGAGACCTCTGAAGTCTGGGCTGGTGCAGAAGCCCAGTGACAACTACTGAGTTCCAGTGCTTCACTCACAGAAGTGTATCATTCCCTGTTGTTTCACAGGCAAAAACTCAGCTGGTAATTTTTCTGTTTAACAGATTTTTTTCCTCATAGGTTACTTAATATTGGAGTCTTTATTTTTTTCATGTGTTTTTACCTTTTCTTTGCTGATACTTTTCCCTAGATATACTGGTGTACACTTTTTCAAAAGTAAATCTCATTTCAGTGCCTATTGGACTCTCCTAATCCCCATTTGGTCTATTTGTGTAATTTCTTTGTTCTCAGTCCTTCCCAGATCAGTATAATCAGTGAATTGAATTGTTAAGCTGTTGATCTGCTGGACAGCGATGACGTTAAGTAGGAATGAATGTATCAGGGAATCTCAAAGCTTCCTCTGCCATTTTTCTCCTCCATGTGGACCATTTCTGCTTTGGTTCACTTGTTGCCCTTTATGATTTCATGTGCGGGTTTTTTTTGTTGTTATTTTTTTCCTCCCCACTGTAGGTGACAGTATTCACAGATAGCCAAGCTACAGCACAAAACTGCAGTTATTTTCAAAAGCCTATGGTATTGATCAGTGTATCTGGTCCTACTGCGATGGTTGCGTAGATGTACCAGGCGTGCTAAGTTGTTTGAAGGTGTTGAATGCTTTAGTGCATTTGTTTTCTAGGGTGAAATAAGGGAACTATTTAAATAAAGTAAACATGAATGGAATCTGTTGTTCACATGTTTCAAACCACTGTTCTCCGAGAAGAGTGATTCCAGACAATTAATGTTTTTACACTATAGTGTAAGATTTTTTTTTTTTTCAGGACTCTTGAAGTGATGATTAGAATGAGTTGTACGAAGGAAGTCACTGAAGAGGAAAGAATGCATTAAACAATATGAGCAACAAACTTTTCCTTGGGTATTAATTGAACTAAATGCTTTTTCAGGCTGTGTACATGATGCCCACAGAAGGAGATGATTCATCCAAAAGTGTTCCTTTAGCATTGCAAAGAGTGTTTTATGAGCTGCAACATAGTGACAAACCAGTTGGAACTAAAAAGCTAACAAAATCTTTTGGGTAAGTTTCAGAAATTTGGACTGTTTATTGGGTTTGTAGAAGCTTTGTAAAGCTTATCTTTAAAAAGGTTCTATTTAAATCAGGCTATTTTTAGAGAGGTGCAGAGAAGTGTTAATATAGCATTATGTTAATTGCTTACTTTTCTTACTTTACTTGGGTAGGTTTTTATTTATAGTCAGAACTAAAGACAGCTGATCAAAAAAATAATTTTTGGGGGAGGGGAGCAGTGCACAGTCAGACACAACTGTTAGCAGCAGGGTTATTAAAATTTACTTGTTATCTGAAAGTTGTGTGATGTTATTTAAGTAAAATTCAGGAAAAAAAAAATTGTTGAAACAAAGCAGTTCATGTATTGTTAATGTCTTTTTAAAGATTTAAATATGTTTTAAATTTAGAGAAATAGCAGTAATTTGCATTTCCATATTGTCGGTTCTGCATTGATGACTGTTGTAGCATTTTCTTCTGACATATCAAAGATGCACATGTTCCTGCCTATGCACAATTTAGAAGCATTTTTAATGCTGTGTTCTGTTTCGTGATTGAAAGCTTAAGAGAAGTATCTGTTGCATGAAGTAAAGGTGTCAGAGCACACACACCAAGTAGTTCTTTGCCTTTTCCTCATTCTACCACGCTGTTTTCCTCCACAAAACACCTACAAAAAGGCTTGCTTTTTATTTTCATTTTTGCCCAGTATCCAGTTCATTGCCTGATATTTTTTCCCGTCTAGTGGTCCTTCTTGTGAGATAGTTAGAGTGTAATTTTAAATCTGGAGTATCTAGACACAGAATTATACAATACAGCTGCATTGAGGGTATTGATTTATTTTAATTTTTTTAGTCTACTAGCTTGATGTTTCAGTCAAGCACAAGTTAGGTCAGAAGATTAAGATTAGCATAACCTTTACAAGTCTTCTCTTTGCGTGTCACGTAAGGATGGAGTAGGATTTTACCAAAAATTGTTCTAAAAGATTGTATTTTGCATTAGTCTACAAATACAGCGTGACAATATTACTACAAAATACTATTTTGACAAGCATTTTTTATTTAAAAACAGGTTAGGAAGTTTGTATCATCTTTCTCACATAGCTGTCCCAGTGTCCATCACACTTGTGAGGTCTCTGATCTCTCACCTATGGCTAACCTTGTAGTAGTGCTCAGCCCTGATGAGACTCTTGGTAACCTTGTGTCTTTGTAACCTTTCTTTTCACCTTTTGGGAGAATTTTAAAGTGAGATTGGTAACCTCAGTATTGTATGTTTAGCTGCTTGTATCCTTTTCCTACTAGCACATGTAGATTTAGTGCATCAGCACTGCTGCTGTCCTGTTAAACTGGAAAGGCTTGCTGATATTCTCCTAAATATTTCATCTTAAGATCCCAACTGTGTCATCTTTAGTAGCATGAAGAGATCTTTCCCGAGGGTGTTGGAGATGCTTAATTTTGTATCTGAGAGCAAGGCTTCAAAAATGTGTTCACGCCTGCCTTCATTCTTGGGATGGAATTTTGGAATCTGTTTGAAGATGTGGTCTTCTCCCCCCTATTGAATCAAAGAGAGGTTTCTGACCTTGGGAGACCTACTTATGTGCTGTGTAGAGCGTAACTTTTTACTGGGTATTGTGAGTTTCTAAGTTTGGCTTCCTTCAGTAGAAAGTGATGCCATTGTCTGAGGGAGCCCCCTCTTTTTTTTTTTTTTTCCCTATGATAGCATGCAACCTTTTTCTTTACTGTTGTCCTTTAAAGTCTGGGGAAGTCAGGAAGTTATTCTCCATTCTTAGTTATCCACCAGGTCACTTAATTCAACTTGTTTAAGCGTGGACCCCTACACCGTTGTTTTGGCACACTTCTGAGAGGAGTACGCTGCTATGTGACAGTGGTGGCAAGTCACTGAGAAGAGAGTGGGAAGGGAGGAAAGTTAGTACCAGGACACTCCTGGTCACCCCTGTGCTTGTGGCTTCAGGGGCTGGGGTTTGTTTTGCCAATCCCTAGGCCTAGCACAAAGGACACAGCCAGCAGTAAAACAAACCAGTAACCAGATTCTATTGCACACAAAAGGGTCAGTACGTGGGTGATCACTGGGGGTACAAACAAGTCAATGAGGTTACACATAACAGACATCAACCCCAGTGACCCCAGGAATGATACAACACGGCCAACAATCAGTGGAACAAACAAAGCAATGAAGTCTCCCATGGCAGAGATGGGAGACAACCAAGCCAAGAGGCTGATAACATAAGACAGGGGCAAACTCATGCTGTTCCCACAGAGCCCACGTTCACAACACCAAACCTGAGTGGGGCCCAGTTGCAGGGAGAGTCAGGAGGTCCTTCCCCAACAGGGAAACTCTACAAAGTGCATCCATCTCACAGACAGACTGACACCCTTCCTGCAAGTGGTCCCAGCTTTTATGCCCACAGCAGGACACCTGGCACTCATTTACCCAATGTGGGGCACCTGGGGCTTGTTTACCCAAGGGCTTTCCCTGCAAGGTCAGCCACACCTTGGAGGAAAGCCAAAAGGCAAACTCATCCCCTCCTCTTAAAGGACCATGGGAACCACCCATATGTCAACCTTAATTCAGGGCTCGGGGTTCAGACCCCAGCACTTCAGGGCTGGGCCTCCTGCTGAAGCTAAAGCCTGCAGTAAACACAGCTTATTTCATATGGCTGAGAGTGATGACTGTTGCAAAAAGAGTTGTCAGAGACTTAAAATTTAAAAAGCATTCTTGAGTTTGAATTAGAGAGTTCATAGGAGAAAGTATTTCATCCTGAAACTAAAACCACTTTATGCTGCTTTCTCATTGAAGGCAGTAGTGCAGAACACCCTTGTTGCAGCGGCCACCTTGGCTACGAGGCATTCAGAGACTGCTCTCACCTCTCCTTTCACATCAGTGTGTTTGCACATGGACAGTTTAGGAAGCTGGGTGCCTCCATCCTTGGAGTTACTGTGCACCCAGGATTAACTGTTCAGATGAGCATAAAGGAGCCTGGATTTCCTATAAATCCGTGTACTTCCTTTCATGTGCTGAAATAATCCCTGGACGCTACTTGGCTGCACCTGAAGGGCCCTCAGAAGAGAGGCAGCTGGAAGCATGTTGTGGAAACCATTCTGACAGCACTGAATCGCTCCCAGGCCTTTTCTTAAGAGGTTTTTTTTTTTCATGTGAACTGAGACTAGGTTGTAGACTGGAAGAATTGTTCTGCTAGTAACAGCCTGGCCTTGGCCTCTTTGACTGGCTCCAGCTGCATTCCTGGTCCCCGTCCCCAGCTCCACAGAGAGGGAAGGCAGGTGGGCACAGTCCAGTTCACTGCCTGTTCTTACTGCCCAGGAAATAACTACTGAACTAAAAAAACTGCATCAGCCAGTACAAAATCACAGAGTCTTTACGTCTTGCTGTGTATTAAATTTTTAGTCTGCAAAGAAATCACAGAAATGTCTTTTGAGCCGTCAGTTTTCTTCATAATACAGTCATTTTGTATTATTTTGCTTTACAAAGGTGGGAAACCTTAGACAGCTTCATGCAACATGATGTCCAGGAGTTATGTCGAGTGGTATGTTTTAACTATTTCTTACTGATCTGTGGTGCATAATTGTCTCTTAATGTCTTTAAAATGTAGACTTTTTGCCTTGATTTATTTCACTTTTTTAAGAATGGAATTGTTTGTGGCCTCTTGTAGGTGAGGAATTTGTGAAGGATAGGGAAGGTTGAAAGTAAATGGAATGTATGCTAGTGGTCCTTGTGTAGCCATGATGAGGAATGCAGTTTTGAAGATGCAGATGCATAATTACATTTGTGAGGTAATCCAAACTCACAGGAATGTAGCTGGGGTGGTCCTCACTGCAGTTTTCAGAGGGAAGAGGAGGATTTAAAGGCCTAGAAAGGAGGTGCCAGTACAAATAGACTAACATTTCATTTTTATACAAGTGATTTAGAGTTTAGTCAGTGGAGTAGTCATCCCTGTGTGATGAATATATTCAACAGCTGCAAGTTTATCCTGTGTAAAAACTAATTTTTCTTTCAGCTGCTTGATAACGTGGAAAATAAAATGAAAGGCACGTGTGTAGAAGGCACCATTCCTAAATTGTTCAGAGGGAAGATGGTGGTATGTATTGAACGTTCTGTTTTGGTTTAATTTAGGTTAACTGTTGTTTGTATACATTGAAATTCTGTGTCCTGTTTTTTGTTTACAGTCTTATATCCAATGCAAACACGTAGACTATCGATCTGAACGAATAGAAGATTATTATGACATCCAGCTAAGTATAAAGGGAAAGAAAAATAGTAAGTGATACATTGTGATTTGCACCAGTCAAATACTTCAGCAGCTTGGACGTCTTTAGTGCCTGTTGATTTCAAACGGGTCTGTTGGTGCTCAGCACGTTGAAATATCCTTGCTTTAATTTCAGAGGAAAGAGTCTTTGACACCTCTTGGAAAACGTTTTCTGCAGAAAATGTTTTTGCTTACATTATCTTTTTTCCCTTTTCCTATTTTATTCCCCTTCCCTGTTTCTTCCTCCCTAATGCTCTCACTGATACATTTTCATAAAATTATGAATTTTAGGAGTTCTCCTGGTGTTGTAAAAGTGCATACTGTGCCATGGTGATGATAGTAGTGTTGTCACAGTAGGTTATTACATATATATATGTGTGTGTGTGTGTGTATATATATATATATATACACACATACATGTATATATACACACATACATGTGTATATATATATATATATATATAAAATTCATATATATTATTCATATATATATATAAACATGGAGAAAATATATTCTTATTTAGATTTAGGCCTGACCATAGTAATAAGCAAATAGAAAGGGTGAACTAATCAGAGCAGGGTAACAGTGGTCCCCTATCATCATTTACCACATACCTGGCATACAAGGCACAAAAAAGAATATGTAAGAGTCCAGCAAGCTAGAATCATCTAGCTTGATACTTAACAGTTGCAAAGTGAGAATGGGAGATTTGGCAGACAGTTGTAATAAAATCTGTTGATATTCTTATATATGCTCCTACAATTTTGGTGCATTTCTTGATATTCTTAAGCAATATAATTTTGTTTTTTCTTTAAATAAAGACAGAAATATTCAAACATGAACTCTCATGTCTTAGTATGTTGTTTGATTAATACATTGTTAAGCCTCCAGGCTAGACTAAACTGATATTTTTCTTCCTCCTTCCCTACAATTCCTCAATCTGTTTTTATTTAGTTTTTGAGTCCTTCATTGACTACGTTGCAGTGGAACAGCTGGATGGTGATAACAAGTACGATGCAGGAGAACATGGCTTGCAGGTATTTTTTTTTTTAAATTTGATTTCATGTTTTATTCTTCTGTTCTTGATAAAATAACTTAAGCTGTGGCAGCCAAAAAATGTTGCAAAACCCAGTCTTGGTGGTATGAACTTTTTCTACTTAGATTTTTCAACTTGGATAAGCTTTAGCTCCTCTTAATTGCTGTTAGGTTTCTTAAAATGGAGCTTGGATTTCAAAGCAGTCCAGTTGGCAGTGAGTTTTGCTTTTATACCTGTGTGTGTCTTAGTGACTGAAATGGTTAACTTCTCTACTGATCTCAACATTGAGAAGTTCTTCCTCTAAGAGTAGTCTGTTCTTCTACGTGTCTAGTAAAAAACCAGCATAGCTCTAAAAGAAACTTCAGCGAGGTCATTTTTGTGTCATAACAAGAACACCAAATAAACCCATGGAATTTTAAACATTTATGTGTGCACGTGTTCCTGAGCTTTTCAGCTGCACTTTGCTGCACCCACTGTAGGAAGCTGAAGTCCTTTTTAAAAATCCTTGTTTTATTAAAGCTTATTTTTGCAGCTTCCGTATACCAATTTTTGTGAGTAATGTTCTGTATATTCTTTAGCTCTTCTTAGGAAGGTGCAACATGGTAGCCAAATATTTGTTGGCAGAATACGAGTGTGAAATTCTTAATTGATAAAAAAATGGGTTTTCTCCTCCATATTCTCTTTTAATTTTATTTATGCAGTTAACTTGCTTTTAATGCAGTGAGATGTTCACATGTGCTTGTATGAATGGCCTGAATTTAAACTGAGTTCTTGTAAGTGTTGCTGGAGTAGCTCATGAGGAGGTTGATGCAGTGTTAAGACAGTTACCTTCTACCCTAGTTCTGAACAATCTTTGGTGCACGTTGTGTTGTCAAACCTGTAAAGTAAAAGTCCATCGGAAGAGTGTCTGCAGCAAACAAGTATTTTGAGTTGCTAAAAACCTTGCAATTTCAACCCTCTATTTCCCTTAAAATGTCCAGGAAGCAGAGAAGGGTGTCAAGTTCCTGACATTGCCACCAGTATTACACCTACAGCTCATGAGGTTTATGTATGATCCTCAGACTGACCAAAACATCAAGATAAATGATAGGTAAGGGTTTTTTCATTATAGAATTTGGACCTGTTAAAGTATTGTGTCAAGAATAATTTGCCAAAATCCTATTTTTAAATCAACTCCAAGAGGAAGGTCTGTGCACTGGCACGTTAGAGGTCCCCAAGAAGTGCACTGCTGGAGTAGTAAGGTTCTGAATGACGAATAGAATATTTAAGTAATCATTTGTAGCTGTTGTTTTGGTTATGAAACAAGTGAATGTGTATTTTAATGCTTTGTGGAACGTTCTTTATGCCATATGTGCAAAGTTGGTACATTCCCATAGGCTGCCACGAGAGTGAGTAGGATGAATAAGTAGTCCTCTGCTTTCCCTCTTATCTATTTTCATTCCCGCTCCACTGTAAGTAGAGGCTGATAATTTCTCAAGGAGATACGTTGTTGCTTGTAAACTAAATGTGTATTGCAGCAATTTCAGTCTGACCAAGAAGGTGAGACTGCAGCAGCTGAAACATTGCAAAATGATGTTCCAGTCCAGTGGTACCTGTGTGAGAAAAGCTGTATTTGCATACTAGAAAATAACAGGTTTTGAGCTTTTCCCTTGACAGAGTGAATCCAAAGCAGTGCTATTTCAGCAAAGTGCTCTTGTCCTTGTTACTGGGGGCATGTTTTTTTCTCGGGTGCTTATGAAGGTTATTCCATCTTAAAACAGTATAAAATCTGCCACTGTGTGCAATATATCCTGGCACTGTAACAATAACTTGTTCAGTTTTTGTAACTTGCTTTGGGAGTAAGTACCCATGCCCTACATCACATCTGTCGGTCTTAACTACAACTGTCTTCTTTTCAAAACCAGGTTTGAGTTTCCTGAACAGTTGCCACTAGATGAATTTTTGCAAAAAACAGATCCTAAAGATCCTGCCAATTACATTCTTCATGCAGTTCTAGTACACAGTGGAGATAACCATGGCGGACATTACGTTGTTTACTTAAATCCAAAGGGGGATGGCAAAGTGAGTATTGAAAAGCACCTAAACGTATTTGTGTTTTGCAAATATATACTTGCAGTTTTCATAATGAGCATATCTTTGGAATTGTTCTTCCTTAACAGAAGTGCGTGCTGGCACGCTCACTTCATCACACAGGGATTTGACTTCTCTGTTTAGTTCTTAGCTTGATACTTTTTCATTTGACTCCTAACGTATTTGGGAAGCTTACTTTGTATTTACAAAAAGAAAAACCAGCAGCCTTTGTGCCTACTTTTTGCTCTTTAGGGAGGAGCCTGCCTTTGGAGGTGTTAAAGAATCACTTGTCTTCTTAAGAGGAGCAGCTTCATCTTTGCTATTGGCTTTTGGCAAAGGAATTTTAACTAAGGGAATCCCTTCAGTTGTGTGTGTGTATATGTGTTGGAGTTCTACTGTAGTCAAATTTTATCCATTTTTAATAGACTGACTTTATGCTGAAGCAAATATGAATGTTTCAAGTGTTTCTGTGACTCAGAAGTTCAATATCCTTGCATGTCTCACTGTTACAGGTTTAGGTGACGTGATTGGATTGGACATTTATAGGTCAGGTGCCTCTTCCCTTAGTTGACTGGTTTTGTGTGTACCTGCCTGTTCACAGTAAAAGTACAAGTCAGATTTTGCTGTGAATTTGTTGCTATTTGTCTTTCATTCTTAACTGGCTTTATTTTTTTTAATTTAAAATTTGCTGTAAATTACTGAAAATGTACAAATAATTACGGGATATCTTGTGCATCACTGCTTTTTATTTTATTTTACAACAAATAAGGTCAGTTTTCTGAAATTAATATAGAACCATTAGCTATTTGAATAACAGTCTTAAAGTTTTTTGAATTACTGGGCTTTGATATTCAGTGTAGAATGTTCAGATATTTCAGTAAAGGTTTGATATTTATGCTCTTCCTTATGCTGAGCACAAGTAGCAGGTAGCACAAATTATACTGAACTAGATTTTTTCATAAAAGTCATGCTGCTTCAAGAGCAGTTTTGGTTACTTCAAAGAGCTGAAAGACACACCAGAAATAGGATTAATTTATCATTCAAGAACATGTTTTTGTGTGTAAAATTATATTGATATAAAATTTTCTCTCTAGTGGTGTAAATTTGATGACGATGTTGTATCGAGATGTACAAAGGAAGAAGCGATTGAACACAACTATGGAGGTCACGACGATGACTTATCCGTACGGCACTGCACCAATGCCTACATGTTGGTTTACATCAGGGAATCCAAACTAAGTATGTATGCTCTGCATGTGTTCCAAGTGAGATTTACATACAGGGATTTACAGCTGTATTTTACTTCGGAATTGTTGACAGCCTTCCTATACAAAGGGGCTTCGTTAGAATCTATAAATTCCAACTGTAACTGTGGGATCAACCAATCTTTCTCTTTTGGAAAGTATGTGCTAATTTAGTGTCATCTTGCCTTAGCGTAGTAAGGCAAGACTCTGTATGTGCAGAGTGCTTCAGCCTTGATTGTTTTATAGAGTGGAAAAATTAGTGAACTAACTTCAGTGATGGAAACTGGATCCATTTGCTTAGAAATATGTAGATAAATGTATACTAAAAAACCAGAGTGCTTGTAAATATTTTGGTTTTAATCCTGAAAATGAATATTTAATTCAGAAGTCTGATACATATTTCATGAAAGTGGTGCGTTTTGGCTTGAGATAGAAAATGCTTCTTTTGCCAAAACATGATGATATCAACCCATGTTTTTAATTAAAAGATGAAAAAAGCTGGTTCTGACTTTAAATCAGAGGAAAGTCAAGTGTGTATGAAGAAAACCCCGTTTGATGTAGCTCTTGAAATAACATCACGAAATCTGCTTTGTAGGTGAAGTTTTGCAGCCTGTCACGGACCATGATATTCCTCAGCAACTCGTAGAAAGGTTACAAGAAGAGAAAAGGATAGAAGCTCAGAAGAGGAAGGAGAGGCAGGAAGCTCACCTCTATATGCAAGTGCAGGTCAGCTTTTGAAACAGATGGAGTTGCAACTACCTTGCCATTAAAATTCAGACTGTTGAGCCACCCGAGACAAACCTTGGGTTGCAGTTTGTTGAGTTTGTGTTTGGAAGTAGTGTTTGAAGTGAAAATATGATTTTAGTGCTTGTAAGTATATTTATGCATGCAACAAATTTGAATGAAACAAACAGTACTATATGTTACAGACACTTCTGTTTTCTCTGGAAGTTCTGTGCTTGCAAGTAAAATCAGTAAGTTCAGGTGCAAGGAAGAGAACCAGGTTATGTGAAATGGCTGCCCTGCCACGGCAGTTTTGTCTTCTTCAGGAATTATTTTCTAAAATTAGAATGTATCTAGCCATAGGCTGCAAGCCTGGACTACTGCCAAACTGAGCTCATCAAGTAGAAGCAGAAGGAGAGAGTGCTTATATTTGCAATTATCTTTTTGGAAAAGCCAGATGGACTAGATTGTTATGAATTGCCTTAAGGAACCCTGTTTATGACTCTTTCCAGAGCCCATCTGGCAGAAGAAAATAGAACCCATTTTCCATTTGCCTTCGTGTTTCCTTGCATCTTCTTTCTGGTGTTCATAAGTAGAGATAGCAGTGAAGTTCAGATTGTTTTACACTGTGCTTACACCAGAGCTGGTTTCGGTGGAGAGACGGGCAGAGTTGCACCGTTTGTCTTTCTGTTAACAACGAATGCATGGGAGCTGTGGGAGACAGAGGAAACGTTTTGGGCCAGCCTCCTTGCATTGCACCAGGAAAATAATCACATGGCCTTTTTTTAAGTGCCAAGATTGTTAGAGCACATGTTTCCAAGATTGAGATCTAAGCGCAACTGGTTTTTAATTGTTTGGGATTTGTAAGAATTAGTGTGTTTTAATTACTTACACCGATTTGACTATCAGTCACAGGTTTTTAATTTCATTATAATCTGTGTACCTGTAAATTTTCTTCATGAGAACACGAATAGAGTTAGCACTGTGCCAGCATCCAGAGAGCCAGTGACGCTGCATGGCAAAGCGTCATGAGAAGGTATTGCATTGTGCAGCTGAGTTAATATGAATAGTGACCTTTCAATGTCATTTTTCAGATAGTGGCAGAGGATCAGTTCTGTGGTCATCAAGGCAATGATATGTATGATGAAGAAAAAGTGAAATACACTGTTTTCAAAGTATTAAAAAACTCCACGCTGACAGAATTTGTTCAAAATCTCTCTCAAACGATGGTAAGTTTCCTGTATTTATTTTATTACATTATGATTGCTTCATGGTCCTTATCTTCTCCAGTTACTGGCAGCAGTCATCATTTAGACCTTTTAAAACAGAAGATCTGTTTGGGTTTAAAAGTATCTTAGCCCTTTTTTTTTTTCGTTTCCTGTCACAATTTTTATTTATTTTAGGGATTTCCCCAGGATCAAATCAGATTATGGCCAATGCAAGCTAGAAGTAATGGAACAAAAAGACCTGCAATGTTAGATAATGAAGCAGATGGCAATAAAACGGTAAATATTCATCAGCAGACATCATTATTTCTGTACATCTCACATGGGTTTTAGTTCTCTTTAAGAATCTGTAAGTTTGGGACAGCAGATTTTTCAGGGTTTTAATTTAACCTGTATCTGGTAAAGTTTCATACATGAGAAGACTTGAGGTTTAGAGGCTTGTTTTGGACAGGAGGGAGGGTTGTGGTGCGTGATTTTTCTTCTGTGGAACAAAGCATGGTCATGATTTTAGTGTTTTGAGTCTTTTTGAGTCCTCCATTATTTGGGAAAAAACTCTGAATTTAATGAAACGTGTTACTTAAAAAGTAAAACTTTTTTTCTTCTGTATTTAAACACCAAATGATTGGTTTCACTGCCCTGTTACTTCTCAAGTGAAGTAATTTTCTTGCTATAACGAAGATAGCTGTAGGTATATTTTTTAAAATGAAAATGTGTTTGTTTAATTTGTTTTTATTAACATTTTTTGGTGGTTTTATATCTGTCATAGTTTCTCTTCATAAGTTTCCTATCGTTAACACAACAACAAAAAATAATTGTCCCACTCACAGAAATTCATGAAGTTCTTGCATGTGATGAAATTGCAGATATCAGGTTATATTATATTCTCCAGAGACTTTTTTTCTTCTTTCACATCTTTCTACATAGATGATTGAACTCAGTGACAGTGAAAATCCATGGACAATATTTTTGGAAACAGTAGATCCAGAGATGGCTGCTACTGGAGCAACATTACCCAAGTTTGATAAAGATCGTAAGCATACATGCTAAAACTTGGTTACATACAAAATGCTTTCAGTTTGGGTATATCTCAGAAAACAAGTGCACTCCTTTTTTTCAATAATGACACTGAGGTGCCCATCAAACCACAGTGCTGAAATTAGTTTTTCTCATGCAGTTTTTCCCCTCATTTATCTTCAAGTGTAAGACATGTTTCACATGTTTTTAGAATCACTGAATAAATAAATAAAGTTGATTTATAAAAATTCAGTATTAAAGACTATTTTAAGGGCATTAATCAGATTAATAAATCAAAGATATATCTTTGTTACTGTCCAAAGAAAAATATCTCGGTGATTCCCCCCCACCCCATATACTCAAATAAGCCTTACTTAAAATTAAATCTTGTTTCTTAATTTGTAGATGATGTAATGTTGTTTCTGAAGATGTATGATCCGAAGACACGGAGTTTGAATTATTGTGGGCATATCTACACACCTATATCCTGCAAAATACGTAAGTTCTAAAATTCAATTTCATTTTTATAATGGAAATTTTTAAAAGACAATAGACTGCACATATTTTTTCTTTTAATAGTAGTATTACCACTAAAATCAAAGGTAGAAATGGTGATTTCTCCCAGTGCCTGAGAGTTTTCTTCCCCGTGTTGTCAGTGAAACTTGCTGAAAGGCTGAGAGCGTTGCCTGAATACACCATTGGCTATCAGTTAATTTTTTGTCACAGGTTTGATGTATTCATCAGGTGCTGCTTGAAGGTGAACAGCTGGTTCAGACTTGCTGTAAAGCTTTGTGATTTTATATTGCTCCCCAAATTTATTTTTTTTAAAAAAAAACACTTAGGTTTCAAGGTTTTTTTGGGGGAATGTACTTCTGCAATAGCTTTTAAACTGACTCCTGTACAACTTTTTACTATCGTAGCCTCAGAGCAGCAGCTCAGACTGAACTGGGTGTGAGTCTTGGTTTTCACATGAGTCCATTTAAAGAATTCATCAAATGTCCACTGAGGAGAAATGCTTTGATTTGTCTCATTTTGTTGACTTGTACATGTTTTCTAATTCTGTATTTTAGCTGTCTTAATTATTTTACTTTTTTTAAAGAGATTAAGATTTTTCTCTGGGGAAGGAACAGTGTTATTTTGTCTCTTTGATCTTGGATGGCCTCACGTGTGGTGGTGTTATGGTTCAGATGAAGTGGAAGGAAACACTAAAGTCTGTCTCTGGGTTGAGTGTCAATGAGGGAAGCTTTAACCTGGAAGGCTCTCTTTCTTAGACATCTTAAAACTTTTTATCCTGGGTAGAAAAATGGGTTCCCTTCTTTTTGCAGATCTCCCTAGCAGTAGAAGTGCAACACATTTCACCTTCCTTTTCTTTTCCAACAGGTGACTTGCTTCCAGTTATGTGTGAGAGAGCAGGATTTCCACAAGAAACTAACCTTATCCTCTATGAGGTTTGGATTGATAGACTTCTTGTAACATTTTTGTCCTTTACATGCTATAGTTAGAGAAAAAGCAGCTTTATTGGTTAAACAGATGTTGCTCATAACAATGGTAATTTGTAAAATCTAAGCACTCTGTAACCTGTAGCTTTGAAGTCTACAGTGCTGCAAGAGACTAGCAGCAGATAGTTAAGTTCCAAACAGATTTAAAATTAAACAACTAGAAGTGTGAGGCTTTAAAAACAACAAAAAATCCCTGTATGAAGTCCTACATGAGCAGCTCTGCTGAATCTGTGCCTATCCTCTGAGTCACAGTGTTAGAGGAGCTAATGCTGATAATGTTATTGGCCATTGTACTTTCAGTGCCCCCCTGTGACAGTGGAGTTGAGAAAATGTTGCATCTTTTCCTTCCTTCCCTAAGTTAGAAGTCAGCAAACAAAGTACTTAGTCTGCTAACATGTTTCTGCCCAAATACAGAAGTAGTAAATCTTTATAACTGCTGTATTTATTGAGTGCTGAAGATGCTGATCTTGCCAAGGCAAAGGCCTTGCTATAGTAAGAACAAGGAATTGTGGGCTTTTTAATTGTGATTTTTATTAGCAGTCATGCTGCTCTCTCTGGTGGTTCCAGGGGAGCACACACACACCTCCTTGCTAAAAAGCAGAACTCTCAGGTACTTCTCTGTGCAGGTTAGGGTTGCAGTTTGATTCCAGTTTGTTTCCCAAGAGGTCAACCTACAAGTATAAATACATAATATCGTACAGATATTTTATAATATACACTTTTAATATGGCTTTGTTAGTGTATTTATCTTTTTTTTTAAAAAAAAAAAGACAAGTGAATTGCTATACAAAAGTTCTGCAATATTAAAATCAGTGAGCATAATCAGTGTCCTCCAAGCTTCCTGGAAGCTAAATCAGTAGGAAATTGAGCTCTGAATTTTGGAAACTTTTCAGTGCTAACAAGATAATGCTGAATGATAAAATACTTCTGAAAATTAAGATAAGTGAGACTCCCAGGGTACAAATGAGCAGCCAGCTTTATCAATAGCAATTACATGTATCTAGGCCTCAGCTGAGTTTACATTTAGTTTACATGTATATATTTATCCATTTGTTCCAGTTGAGAGGAGATAAAAGTTGCCTTATCTGATTATTATTTTACTATTGTGACCTTTAATTTTGTCTTTTGTTTGCTCTGTGATCAACAATTTTTGTTCTTTATTGCAGGAAGTTAAACCCAATTTAACAGAAAGGATTCAAGACTATGATGTATCTCTTGATAAAGCTCTTGATGAACTCATGGATGGCGACATCATAGTGTTTCAGAAGTATGTATTTTGAGGGACCAGCTTATCATTACAATTTAATCACCTGGTTCACTTTGAAAGCAGGACTTCCTTTAACTTAGCATTATTAACAAGAACAAAGTGTAATTTTTCCAGCAGTAGACATGTTCTCAGCAGTTCTTATTTGTTTATTCAAGGGGGAAATGAAAATATATTGGTAGTATTTTAATTATCACATGCCACATTATTTAAGGAAAAGAAGGGCTTCACCCTAGTTTAGAAAACTAATAACCTAAAATAGATTTGGACATTACCAAAGAGTGCGTGTCAGCAACACGTCTGAGTTGTGCAGCTTTTTATTGGAGCCACTCAGACACTGAAGAGCTTGCCAGCATTTCACATCTCGGGCTCTGTACCGTTACCACTGTACCCGGCTCTTGGCTTGGAGCTTCTTTCAGCCGAGGACTAAACTAAACTGCTTTTCTTTTCTTTTTTTTTTTTTCCTTTCCCCTTTTACTCCTGCTGACAATAAGTTCCATATTGGTTCAGGGTAATGATTTGCTCCAGATTTGCCTGAGCACATGCGACTCATAGGTGTACTGGTGCTTCAGCTGGAGTTTTCTCCAAGGCCAAGGAGAACTCCTGCATCCTGTATCTGTTCAAGGAGTCTTTCATAAGCTAGTCAGGGCTATAAATCAGCACTTCTATGCTCTCACTCCTGATGGTCACACCCAACTGTGTTGCTCTGTTTCTCTCCATGGGCTGACAGTGGGTGGAAGCCAGCTAGTCTATCTTCAGCACTCTTACATTCATCTCACATAATCTGGGGTATTTCTCATGTCATGCCTTGGAACTCACATTCCCTGTTGACCCAGTTGGTGTTATGCACCTTTGGCTGGCCGCTGACTCCTGGGTAAGTGCACAGCTTGTACCCTGGTGCTCTTTCTCTGCTGAGAAGATAGGGGTACCAGTCAGTAGTGACCCAAACGTGTGCCAGCTGTTCTGTTTCAGTGGTTCAAGGAGTCCTGTAGTACATCTGGGCTGTGCAAAGCAGTTACTACAGGGTACATGGAAAGCTGTGGCAGCACTAATGCAGACACACAGTAATGTGCTGGGGGGAGGGAGGACTGCTGCTGGAATGCCACTGTGACATGAGGGGAATCAGAGGATTGCCAAAGGAGCGAGCACAGTGTGCGAGCGCGTTCGCCCTTGCACCACCCAGAAATGCTCAGGGGTGTGGATCACTACTGACTGTATTAGTTCTACTGTGTACAAGTGGTGGCTCTTTAAAAAGGTTTTTAACTTTATTTCTGTATCTCTCAACTGCTCCTGACTTACTGTAGAACATGTTTTTAAAGGCCCTCACTGCTTGTATGTGTAACACCGTAATATGTAATGATATTATTTGTTTGCCCTTGTAGAGATGACCCAGAAAATGATAACAGTGAACTGCCAACAGCTAAAGAATACTTCCGAGACCTCTATCACCGTGTGGATGTCATTTTCTGTGACAAAACCATCCCCAATGACCCAGGCTTTGTTGTTACTTTATCCAATAGGATGAATTACTTTCAGGCAAGTGTCCTGTTTGTTTCTCTGCTTTTGTTTACTTCTGAAAGTAACTTTTGCATTAGCTCTCAAGCATGTGATTCATGTTTTTAGAAAAGAGTAGATCTGTTCTTGCACACTTTTTTTTCATGGGAGTAATGAAACATTGAAGGAAGCCACTAATGCTTGTGAGAAGAAAATACTCTTGAAAATCCCAGTTTTATTAATAATGAGTTATTTGACAGTAGGATTCTTTCTTGATCTGTCATTCTGCTCTGTCAGGGAAATTACATTCTAATGAAATAATGCATTTGCTTTCTAAGTGACATGTAAAACTTGCTCAACTTATTTAGCTGTTAAAATAGAAATACCTTGGGATTCTAAGTGATACCTATTTTCTGCTTTTTGGCAACTGGCTTTCTCTTATTTCATTTTTACTTGAAGTGTAAGTTCTTTATAGCTTATTTTGATAAGGAAAAAGTAGCTTGACAGCCCCCATGCTTTTGGTGAGGCAATGACATGAAATACCCTGATGGCAATAATGTGGTGATACTACCCAGCAAGCTAACTGCCTTGGAGTGAATTAAAGAACAGTGAGAATTTTGAAAGATCACGTCTCACTTATTTCCCCAATAATACTATAATTAAAAAAAAACAAACCAAAAAACAAACAAAACCAACAAAAACACCAAAGAGGAGTAGAGCTATTGTTGTGAATTTTGTGGCCTTTTGGTGACAGCAATTTATAGTAATAAAACAGACAGGTTCCTTATTTTTTTGTCCTAGTGTACCTTACTACATGTCAACTGTTCAGAAGCTAAAGATACTAGTTAATTTTGCCTTGGGGAAGTAGCCATAGTGGGCCCCTCAGAATTTCAGTAGAATAATCTTCCTGATGTGTGATGAGTGACTATGTGATTGTAGAGCAATGTCAGAACTGTCTGAAATGATTCTGAACTTACAGAAGAATTTGTTTGCAGGTTGCAAAGACAGTTGCGCAAAGACTTAATACGGATCCAATGCTATTACAGTTTTTCAAGTCCCAAGGGTAAGATGAATTTCCTTAGTGTTCCGTGTCTACACTATTCTTTAAAATACTTAGCCCAAATATAGATAGGAAGCAGTTACTTTGCAGCTTTTAACAGGTTGTAAACTAGTTCTTTACTAGTCAAATGTGTTGTGGCATGCACAGCAAGCTGTATGGACAGTTGTAAGTATTGCAGTTGCTGGCTCTGGAGCCTCAAAGAATTGCACGTTTTAGAAGAGTTTGAGTAATCATTGTTGAAAAAAGATGCATTTTATAGGATCGCTGTTTAAATCTCTATGATCATTAATTACTTCAAAGCCTTACTGCATGGGACAAATTATTAAGCTACTGCAAGTGCTGTTTCAGTGAATGCAGATTTCTAGAATGGAGGAGAACAGAAACAAGTGCATGTAAAAGCACGATTTTTGCTGATTTTACACATTTAAATACAGGAGTTACTTCACTGATTTCCCCCCTCTTCTGCCAAAGTCTGCAAATAACATTTTATGAGGATGACAGTGATCTGACACGTTCACAGCTGCTAAAAGGGGCATTTCTGGTTAAAGTAGCATTCTCAGGCACAGTTGTGTAAAACTGGATTTGAATCTGTATAAAAACTATAGCAGAAAACAGCATATTAGTAGTTATGGTGCAGATATAATGTACACACAAAAATTACATCCTCTTTTTGTATTTGTGGGAACATAGATTGCACTTCATTAAACTGTTGATATCTCCCTTCATCATCAATGAGCCTGTCGTTGTTTGAGTAGCTTTTTGTAGTTGACAGTGCTGTGGTCACTCTGGAATTTGCTGTGTCATATGGCTCCACAAATTAACCTTTCACAATCTAAGGCATGTGCTGCTGTACTAGTAGTTTCAGAGGAATGTTGGTCTGCCACCCTGCTGCATTAGAAGCGAGCTTGTAAACATCCAAGAGAGTTAACACGCACAGTGAATGGTATTTCTGTTCTCACCTCCTTATAAAAATCACTAAAGCACTGAATATAATGCTGCTTAGGCTGTGCTAGCAATTATATGGAACTGGGAGCCAGGAATAACAATGTACTTGGTACTTCAATTTACTGAGCAGTGATGGGTTGCAAAGAGATACTCATGTTTTTCCTTCTGTAGTTATAGGGATGGCCCTGGTAATCCTCTTAGACATAATTATGAAGGTACTTTAAGAGATCTTCTGCAGTTCTTCAAGCCTAGGCAACCTAAAAAACTTTACTATCAACAGGTAAGAGTCTTTTGTTTTTATTGGTGTGAATTAAAAAAAAAATAATTCTGCCCTATACAAAGTATGCCTAAAGTGTTTTTCTTTTCTTCCTTAAGCTCAAAATGAAAATAACTGATTTTGAAAACAGAAGAAGTTTTAAATGCATATGGCTAAACAGCCAGTTTAGGGAAGAGGTGAGTGAGGCTGGCTGTTACACACTTGCTGTCATTTCTCTCTCAAAGCTGGTGCAGCTCTGGTTGTGGTGCAGTTCACACACTCTGTTGTCCCTGGCAAACACAAAATTAGAATAAAGTTATACCTTATGTAAAAAAAAAAACCAACCCAAACAACAAACCAAAGAAAAACCAACCCCAAACCACCAAAAACTATAGAAAATAAATTTTAAAAAATCGTGCCAGATCTTAACAAAAACTTTGAAGATAACATAGGTGTTCATTTTACTAATTGTTATCTTCTAAAGAGGAGTTTTTGATGAAGAGAAGAATCCAGTGTATTCTGTGCTTTAACGTGGTTGGTTACGTTTTCAGGTTTTCTAATGATTTTTCTGTTTTAAATTCTGTAGGAAATAACAGTATATCCAGATAAGCATGGGTGTGTGCGGGACCTGTTAGAAGAATGTAAAAAAGTTGTAGAACTCTCTGAAAAAGGTTCAGGGAAATTAAGGTAAAGCTGGACGATTTTGATTTCTTTTATGTGACCGTGTGGATTTTATGCAGAAGAGTGTCTGTAGAGTTCAAAGTACTGTGGAAACCATTAGTATCAAATGAAGTCTGCTACTATGTTGGAAATAAAAAGCTTCCAGATTCACATTAAGAGAGTTCTTATGAACTATGAATATAAATTTTGTATAATTATTGGGTTTGTATTTCATACAGTTACATCCTTGAGATGCATAAGTTTCATCAATTGTTTCCAATTCAAGCATTTCATGTTGTTCACTTCTGAGTAGTTAAAAAGCGAGGACATTTAAAGAGAGTTTAAAAAAACAATTTCATTTAGAAGCCTTTGTCTTTTAATTGCATGTACTGGCTTTTTAACCATAAGCCAGAAGTAATTTAGCCTCTTGTAACTTTACAGCTTAATTTTTACTAAAGACTGAACTGAATTTTACAAGTAAGGTAGCAGTAACCTGTTTACATCCTCACTACACTGATCCTTCTCGAGGTTTGAGAAAGAAATGCTGTGTTGATTTAATTTTTTTAATTTTATTTTTTTAAAAATGCTTTTCCTGTTTATTTTTTAGGCTGCTAGAAATTGTAAGTTACAAAATAATCGGCGTCCATCAGGAAGATGAGCTGTTAGAGTGTTTGTCACCTGCAACAAGCCGAACGTTTCGAATAGAGGTGAGTATTACTTTCTTAAAGAAACTTTAAAACTTTACTTTGAGAGAAGAAACTCTCAAGTGGCAATTCTCTTTTTCTGGATTCTGATTTTCAAATACTGTAACGCTTGCAGCAAGCTAGATTATATGATAATTTATATGTATTTTTCACGATAGTACTTCTAAAAGTTTTTCTTTATTCCATCTGCTTCCCCATAATGATTTCATTGTTTGAATTTTTATGTATGTTTATTATAACAATACATGAAGACTTGGCAAGGGCTTGTCCACAGGACATTTGCTGCCTTAGCAATAATTCCCAGGTTTGTTTGAGGGCTCATGATGTAAATGTTTATGCTTAGAACCCACTTTCATACTCTAAACATAATTATTTTAGAAGTCTTTGTTTCCTTTTCTGTTAAGTTTAAGCTTCTTGAGCCAAATTTTGATACTTACCATGTGATTTTATTTTTCTTAAAAACGTTTCATCATGCAAATCTGTGAACTTGCCTTAAAGATCAGAAATTAAAAATGTTTCTGATGTGAACTGGAATGAAGAGATGACAAGAGGTCTGTGATACTGCTGTCAGCTGGTACTGCAGCTGAGAGATTTCATGTCAACAAAGCCACTCAGGGAAGCCAGGAGAGTATTTACTGAGTAGGGGAAGGTGAAATGCTGTCATGCCAGGGATGAATGACTCTTGTAAAAAGACTATCAAACAGCATGGTTCTTTTAATTGTTTTTAAAAAGTCTTGGTTTACATCAGTAACAGTACATTAATTATGCTTTTAGGTACTTAATAAGTTACTTTTTGGGAAAGTTTTAGCTGATGGAAGTCATAATTTTATGTTTGGATCTAGGAAATTCCTCTGGACCAGGTAGATATAGAGAAAGAAAATGAGATGCTAATCACAGTGGCACATTTCCACAAAGAGGTTTTTGGGACATTTGGAATTCCGTTCTTGCTGAGGATAAACCAGGTACAGAATGCCTCCCTTTTTCTCCCCATGGGATTACACTGATGTTTTCTTTAAGTGCTGTCAAATGAACTGATTAGTACCATCAAAGCAGTACTAACTCCTCTGCAGAACTATCCCCGCAACAAACCTAGAATTCTGTTTCCAGTGCCACTTCAGTAATTGTGGTGCAAGTGTGTTGGCAAAAGTGGCCAGCCTGTGGTTGCTTGGCTTCTTCCTGAGACCTGGATTTGCTTTCTTGAACATTTTCTGAGATGACTTTGCATTTCATAACTTCTGTAATTTGGTGTACTTTGTCTTCTAGGGGTGGAAGTTAATACAAGAGTGAAAGCTAATTTTGAAAGCTTAATTTAAGTTTTGATGTGGTGCTGTTCCAGCCGAGTGTCACACTGATTCTTTTAATATCAGAGCAATTTGCTTCTAAACTTTTTCTGGTTCATATATGTTAGTTTGTGTGAAAATTACCTACTTTTCTAAAAGTTTTGGACTGAGAAATATGTCCATATCTTTGCATGCCATAACGTTTTCCTATATTTCCATATTTTTGATCAATGTAGAGTAAAATCTATGTGGTGATTCCTGGTGGAAGCCCTTTGCACTGCATTTCCCTGTCTCTGACAGCTGATTTATATCATTGATGTTTTAAGTTGATGGTACCCATCACTTTTTTGGGCAGTTTCCCTATGCAGCATGCAGAAAGATACTACAAAAAGTTCCTGACTGAGTGGGAGCATCACAGGTTGCAGAGGTTTTAAAAAGTAATATACTTAGGAACCATATGTAAATATTTTTTTTTAAATTCCTATTTTGCTGCTAATTTTCTAACTTTGTTTCTTACCTTTAACCTGATTTGTACTTATCACTAACAGTACCTGGTCGATTTATGGGACAGTTTGCATAATGACAAATTAATGAGACTTACAGTTGCTGTATTTATAGCAAATTGTATGTTGTTATTCCATATTGCAGTGGATGATGTTGACACTTATGTAATTTTGTAAATAACCAAGAGATTAAGGCAATGTATTTAAATGAAGCTTGAAGCAGGAAGTATTATCAGTGTCCCTTTTTTCCCTAGATTTTTTTGACATTAAAAATCTTGTTGCAATTATTAGGGTGAACACTTCAGAGAGGTTATGAAACGGATTCAGACAATGCTGGACATACAAGAAAAAGAATTTGAAAAGGTAACAGCAAGTTGGAAGAGTTTTTATTGCTGGTTGTGGTCCCTAAATGAGTTTATCTTAAGAAGTTGGAACGCCACGGATTTAGGATAAGTGTAGATTTTGATTAATGGAACAGTTGCTTGGCTTAAATAATGCTTTTTCTGAGAATAATTAGGTAGGGTATGTAGGACTAGCAGTCTTTCTGTCCTGCATCAAAAGACATACTTGGCAAAACATTAAAGTAACCTAGAAAAGTTTAGATGGCGCAGGACCTCTAGAGGCCACGCACCTCAGGTTCCTGCTCAGAGCAGAACTAGCTTGAAATTAAGTCCAGTTGCTCAGGATTTTACCTAGTTACAATGTGAATATGTCCAAGGCTGGGAATTCTGCCATTCTGGACACAGTATTTTAGAGCATCACTGCTGTTACTGTGAAGACACTTGTTTTCCTGACATGTAATCAGAATTTTTCATTTTGCAACTGGTGATGGATGCCTCTTGTCCTTTAGCTGTGCAGCTCTTGAGAAGAGTCTGCTTCTGTGTAACAGTCTTCAGTCTGTGGAAGACTAGATGTCCCCATTAGCCTTTTCTTCTCCAGGCTAAACAAACCCATTGCCCTTCACTTTTTGTGTGCCACGGACTTCAGCCTCTGTCTTACTGGCCTGTTGTGGACTTGCTGCCATCTGCTACCATCTCTTCTTCCCTAAAGAGCCCTGGACACAGTACTTCAGATGCAGTCTCATAATTCCCTGAGCATTAATTTTATGCTATTGTCAAGGTTATTGATGGAAGATTTTAAACAGGATTAGCTTTGTCAGCCCCTGAAGACTACCACTCATAACCAGCTGCGAGTTAGACTATGAAATTAGACTTGAAGGCTTTATTTTAATGTGGTATCTTACCAGGTTTTTTCTTACCTTTTCGTAGTTTAAATTTGCAATTGTAATGATGGGCCGACACCAGTATCTCAATGAAGATGAGTATGAAGTGAACTTGAAAGATTTCGAGCCCCAACCTGGTGAGTTGTTAGACAACATGACCATTCTTTTGACATGCTGAAGTTGCTCTGCCAGTTGTTAAAATGTGATTATCCTTAACTCAGGATGCAGAAAGAGGTTTTCTTTGTACCTGAAATGCATTATAGTAACTAAGCAAGTATTTATATACACTTGTGTGCACACTTACCAGTGTTAAGTGTGTATGTTAGTCTGAGAATATGTATTTTTCTAGGCATATAAATAACTAAATCATCTGTTTCCTTGTGAGTTAAACATTTGCATTTGAGTGACCAAATGGGTCCAATATCAGTGTAACATACTTTACAGAAGAGAGATACAATGTCAATTGCACCTTATCTGTATTGATTACCTGCTCCCCTCTACGCTTGATTCTCACAATGTTACAGGAACGTGTGCTCGTGTTATTCCTAAAAAGTAATAAGGTGCATTCTCACAAGATTCTTACTTTATCTCTGCTGTGAAGAGAGAGGTATTTGAATTCTCATATTCACTGAAGACACTTCTTGTTCATTCTTGGTATCTTCAGTGAATCTGAAGAATTTAACAAGGGTGTCACATATGTGAACAGGATGTTGTTTAGATTTTCTTTTCCTAAGAGGTGATTTCACCGAGCTACAAATGCAGCTCTGTTTTGACTTTGTCTGTGCATGGTCTGCCATCTTGTTTACTTGACTGATATTTAAAGCTCTACTCTCTGAGGAGCTTACACATAGGAGAAACCAGGTTAATCCTTCAGGAGTTCCACAGAGTCATCTTTTGAGACTTTCAGCACTTTTGAATCTGCAGTCAGAGCTCAGTTGAAAGCCTTGAATTCATCAAGGATTTTTCCCCCTAGCTTAGCTGAGTGTTCCTTTTTGTGAGCTGCTCTGTCTGGTAGAAACGAGATTGAGGACAACTTGCTCTCTGCAGTTCTGCTTTTCTGACAATTATGAGTTCTGGTTTTTGTTGGCAGGTTGTGCTAGGGCCAAATTTTCTCTGCTTTTTTCCAGGCTGTGTTCTGGATTTATGTAACAGTTGTAAAGAAATCTGGTAACTGTCCATTTATTTCTAAACTCACAGAGAGTTAGGCCTATGCTATTACTGAGTACTTTGCAGGAACCTAGCAAAAAGTCCTCTCATTGTGGTGTGTTACACAGCCAGGTGTATGGCTCACGGCTGTGAATATAAGGGGACTTGCCAAAAATTTGCATGCCTGCATCTGCACAAGTTATCCATGAGCATAGAAGAGTGTGACAGGAGGAACAGGACCTCTTTTTCTGCACTAGTTGTGAGGGGTTTCTGGATGATGAACTCTGAGATGGACATTTCTCCATGGACAGATTAACTCTTGTGTGCTCAGAGCAGGCAGGGTCCTGATGTTATTCTGTGAGTCACCTGTCTGGGGGCAGGAAGGGGAAGGCAATAGCCTGAAACACTGTTGGACTTTCTGAGCAAAGCAGAGCCAGTGTTGCTGAAACAATGTGAGAGATTAACCAGGTAACCAGGTGAAAAGTACAGAACATGGTAGGAATTGGAAAAGGGAGAACTTGAACTGTTTGTAGGAGTAGTAGGGAATGTGAGATTAAAGGGTTTTAATTTGAGAGTTTATGGGAAAGTTGCCCCTTTGATATGATACACTTTTATAGAATTCATTTCCTCCCCTGAAATTCTCCTGTGGGGTGATAATACAATGCTCTAATGCCTTCTTACCCGAGTACTGTTTCGAGGTGTGGGACTCGTGCACTTCAACAAATACCAAATTTTAACACAGGCTGGACTGATTGAACAAAGCTTTGTCATTCTCTAATTTGATTGACGTAGCTGATGTCAATAGTGTCCCTCTGCTGTTACGAAGATGCACTCTAGCAATGATTGTGCTGGCACTAGTGGTGTTAGGACTTCATTTCTTTCTTTAAAAGACATTCAGGTGATCTCAGCAAGATTGGCAGTTCGCTTTTATAGTTGACATTGACCATTATGTCAAACAAAAAGACAATAATTTTGATTGAAGAAAATATATCCAAAAATGCAGATGCAGGCAACCAGAAGGTCAAGTGTTTTATGCTTTACTGGTTGCAGTTGATGGTTTTGAATGTAGGAGCGTGCTTTTCTTCCGGGGGGTTATTTAGCTTCTGCCTTTATCATTTCACTTCAAAGAACATTTGATGCTCTGCGTTGAAGACATCTCAAAAGATAGTTTCTGCCATTTGCAAGAAGCATGTGGACTGTTTTTTTATGAAAACTAGTGAGCAGTAGATAAAACCATATTAGGTTGAACAAGTAAAAAAATTTGTATGTTTTCTTTATGATCTAAATATGACCAAATTTTTTTCTCAGAAAATAGAGACATCAGTTATGTGATTTAATTAACTGGTTTTTTGCCTTTTACATGAATTTAACAGATATTCCCACTTAAACCAGGTGATAAGAATAACTTAATACAGCAGAGATAACTTACAATATGGCAAATACTATAGGTTGTCATGTTTAGATGATGGATGCCTTCCTGTTCAAACAGGCTCAGCACTTTGGTAAAAGCTGGTACTTTGATGTGCCTGTGGCCATAAATTATAACAGTAGTTTTCTTGCTTTAGCACACGCTTCACTCCTATAAACTCCTATAATTGACTGAAGAGGAGAAAAACCAGCTACCTGCTCCAGAAACAGCTGTAAAATGTGTTATTGGAAGGAAAGCAGCAGTCAGGAAAGCTGTGAGCTGTAGGACTGTTCTGCAGTCTCTTTTGTACCCTGAGCTTCCTAGCAAACTGTGAACAGGGCACGCAGGAGTAGTTTGTGTAAAGAAAACTTTCCAATTTAGTCTTAAAACTTCATTATTTTTTTTCTCTTTTCTTTTCTAGGCAACATGTCTCATCCAAGGCCATGGCTAGGGCTTGACCATTTCAATAAAGCCCCAAAGAGAAGTCGCTACACTTACCTTGAAAAAGCTATTAAAATCCATAACTGACTTACTTAACCAGGTTGTCAAGGCAAGGGACAAAAATAAGTGTGTGTGTGCACCTTTTTAACAACTGTAGAACTTTGGTACACGTGCACTATATCTGAAGTCTTCAGCAAGAGGATTTGCTGCTGATGTTAATTTTATTTTGTTGAGGCTGTTAAGTTTGGCTTCTCTGTATCTATTGACTGCCCTTTTTGAGCAAAATGAAGGTGTTTTTATACAGCTTGGATGCCAATGAGAGTTATTTTATGGTAAACGTAATGCAAGGCAATTGTCAGCATAATGAGGGAAGAGTTTAGTAGAACAGTTGACATTGGCAAAATATTTGTCTGTAGTACGTTTATAGATGGCATAAGCTGGCTGGCTGCCCTTCCCGGTATGGTGTTCACCATCACTGCAGCTAGTAAGTCTTATGTTTAGACTCACATCAGATTTATTTCCTTCAGTTATACTTTAAATGACATTTTTTGTGCATTTGTAAATGCAAAAAAACTCACATCATCAATAAATAGCAATCTCTACTTCATTGTGTACATTGTTGGCACTTATTCGGGATTTTTGTCTCCTCCAGCTGCATAGAATCTTTTTTAATAAACTAGTTTTCGTTTAATTTAGTCACTACTTTGCATCCCGTTTTGCCAAGTGGATGCCCTGAGTCCTAAAAAGAGATATTTGGGTCTTTATATTAAATTTTCAACCACTGATAAACACAGTTGCAATTTATTATGCCATCTTCTGGCAAATAGAATGACACTCAAAAGTTGGCAAAAGCAAGTGGAAGGATTATAAATATCCTCAATTTAGATAACATGGGAAGAGATGGGGAAAACACAAGAAATAGCCTTTTAGCACAGAGGGCATGCTCACTAGTGTTTAGTAAGCTGTTGACTTTGTATAAAAAAGGAGGAAAAAAAAAACAGAAAAAAAGAAGAAAAAAAAAAGAAAAAATGAAATTGTATATTTAATGAATGAACATGTACAATTTAACACTTGGAGGTTAATTTTGTTGGGTGAGTCTGCAAGTGAGTTTCACTGATGTTGATATTCATTGTGTGTAGTTTTATTTCAGTCCCCAGACTGCTTCCTTTTAATTTGGAACTAATGCCAGCCGTGTGTCTAGTTTTGAGTGCAGTAAAGATAGAATCAGCAATTCACACTTAATTTTACATTCTTTTCCAGTATTTTATTTTGTTTCTGTAGCCGCAGTGTACAACAACTCTTCCTGTATATTGCCTTTTTTTGCTGGAAAATGTTGTATGTTGAATAAAATTTTCTATAAAATTTTTCTTCGGTGAGTGATGACATGGACGTTGAAGAAGATTTCTCCTCTCCTTGGTAATAGTTTCCATTTGTGAGGTTTTGCTAAAGGTGTGGGGTTTTTTCTTAAGTGTTGAAAATTGTCTAACCCTCTTATTGGTTGTTTTGGGGAAAATTTATGAGTTTTTCTGTTTAATTGTTTTGGGGTTTGGAGGGGGGGTTTTGTGTTTGGGGTTTTTTGGTTTGTTTTTTTTTAACCTCTTAACTAGTCACATTTGAGCTTAACAAATAAAAGGTTTTCCAGGAAGGAGCCATGTACAAATAAGACAAATTGAAAAATTATTTTACTAGTTTTGTTTGTAAAGCTTGTAGTAGAGTCTTTGTGGTAGACTTGACTCTGCCTGCCTGTATAAAATTTTGTGGTCCAGATTCTCAAGTCTATTATTATAAATGGTGTAAAGTGAAATCTGGAGTCTCTAAGGTAAGCTCTCGTAAGAGAAATAGATTCCCACTGTAATGTGTTCCCTTGTATTCATAACCAAACCAGAAAGTGCTTAGAAGCTTCCCTTTCTCAGACCTATCAATAAACATTTAATAGGGGTTGTGTACATGTGATGGCCTTTATACTTTTTTCTGAGATGGATCCTGGTGATTACTGAAAACACCAGCAAGTATTTTTAAATAAAACTTTAAGATCTATTTCATTCTTTTTAGCTTTAAAATTAATTAGTCGCTCGAGTTTTAGGTGTGTTTGGATTTCTTTTTAATTTCTTTTTAATTTCTATCTTGCAGTGCTTTTAACTGTCCCTTTATTTCCAATCAAGACAAACTAGTTGTTTACTTCTTTTTTTGTCTTCTGAGTGCATAGGTTACAGGTATTTCAGTAAATGTCAGCATTTGTATTCAAAATATTTCTGTAAAATCAGAGATTCTGAATGCTCAGCAGTAGTAAGCCCTAATTATATTTTGTGAATTTAATGTTCTGGTAGACTGATATAAAGTTGAGCTTGTATTTGAATGTCACTTAAGTTTTCATGGTAATTTATGGGATATTGGCAGCTTTTAGGGGAGTATCTTAAGAAATCACAATGCTTCCTATTTCAGGAGGAAACACCACTGACAAAGTAAAATTTGTATGCCTTTTGATTTATTTTTTTTTAGATGAGTAGCTTTTACGTGCTTCGTATTTGTGCTATTCCCACACTAGTTTGAAAAGACTATGCATTGAGGCATTCCATGTGCAGTTTTCAATAATAGAAGTATTTTATGAATTATTTTTTTTTTGGAACACAACTTGTTATTGAAATGTGGAAACACACAACCTATGAAGAGAAGAGGAAGACGGGAGGTTTTCTCAGGTGCAGTATGATTGTTTAGCTTGTTCTAAAAAAATTACAAGAATACAGTCTTTAAAATCACTATGCTCTCCATTTCTTATTCAGATTTTGGAATTATCCGGATAATAGACAGTGAATGGTTTAAGTTAAGTTAATTATTATATAAATGTTAAGCAATAAGGTGGTAATTTCATGGTACACAGCATCAGAGCAACATGATGATAATGGCCCACCTGAATTCTCCCTACAAAAATAGCAAGCGTTGTTCCTGTAGATTTACATAGTGCCTTTTATCCTAAAGGAGTCCAAAGCATTCTGTGAAATCTAAGCAAATCACACCAGTGACATAGTTGCTGACTAGAGTGACAGCCAACAAAAACACCCTTGATACAAGAAGGCTTGCTTAGCACCAGGAGAAACCCGTGCTGCCGCGAGGCGCGTCGGAGGGATCGGGCCCATGTCGTACTGCAGGATGTGCAGAGCATGCAGTGCCTCCCGTGTACTGGATCTACCTCAGCTGCTGCCCCTCGGAGCTGGCACCCCTGCATCCCACCCCAGCATCCCGCCCTGGCATCCCGCTGGAGCTCGGACCAGCCTGGCTGCGGCTCTGTGCTGGCTGCCGGCCTCAGTGCCCAGATCTAAGCTGCACTGTGGTTTTGCTATTTAATATCCTGTGAGAAACCGTTTTCTGTAGGAACTGTGTATATTGTAAATAAAATAGACTAGGATAAACATCGGATTGGTGTCTTGTCCCTTTATTTTAGAAATGATCGGGGGTGAAAGCTAATGTGTTGTTCAGAAGTCAGTGATTGTGTGTCAAGAATGACACTGACAGTGTAGGGAGAGCTGGCCAGAAGGTAAATGCTGACTTCTGTGACAATTTCCAGGTTTTGCATTATTCTTGTTTTTCTCTCAGAGGAACTAAACAAGCATTTGGATTTTGAGGTGGAGAGTGTTGGTGTTTGGTGTGTGAGCATTGTGATGTCATTTATTGTTGGCTTTTATTCCAGCCTGGTCTTTAAGTCAGTAAAAGGGGAAAATGTTCACATGTGGTGTGCCCAAATCTGCCTTCAGATCTCTGCTCAACTCAGTTTGTGTCCCAGGTGATGTTGAAGTTAGCTGCATACCAAGCACAGCAGGAAATTAAATTGGTTAACCACCAGGCTGTAGCTCAAAGCCCTTATTTTGTATTAAATACTTGTGTAAACTATTATGCCTTCAAATATTGGTGTAAAAATGTTCTAAATACTTCTGTTAAATGTCTCCTGCACATCTTAAATCATGTATATAATTTCTTTGTTAGGTATATGTTCATGTAGTTTTGCTTGTGCACCTTCCTCCTGTTACGCAGTTTGATGCGTTATTTACCACTGCTTCAAAGCAACACTCGCTGCTTCACAGCCAGATTTAAAAATGGAGAAAAATTGTAGCATATTTAAAAATGTGTGAAACAGAACCAGAGCTGCTGGATTGACATCTGCTCGGCTGCTTGCAGGTTTAATCATGGTGGCATTGCTTCCCATGGGGTCAGAGGAGGTTGGGTCACCGGTACGATGTGGCACCACCAAGCTCGTACTCCTCTCAGTTGTAAGCGTCTAAATATATACGATATAAAAATAATTCAAGCACAGATAACGGACAGTTTGTTTCCAAGTGGCCTCCTCTGGCTGCCAGCCGTGCCCAGGCGCTGAGGAAGGCCGGTGGAAGGGGTGTGACATGGCGTCCGTCGGGCACTACGGCCCAGCCGGGCCCGGCCGTGCTCAGCGGCACCGCTGTGGCTGTTGTAGCAGAGATGTTACCGCTGGGCCAGGCTGTGCTTGCTCTGAGGACAGTTTCTGAGGACAGTTTCTGTGCTGCTGGCAGCAGTTCCCCTCAGCGGGGCGGGAGGGCAGTGCGCACTGTGCCTGCCACGGGGCGGGAAGGGACCGGCACTGGGATCCCTCAGCCGCCCTGAGGGGTTCGGTCTGTGTCACCAGGGGTTGGCCATGATTTAGTATAAAAGCTGTAGGAGAGGGTACGGGTAAATGGGGTGTTCCCTCAGAAGAATCGCTGGTCGGCCCTGGGCTGTGCTGCACTTGCGTGTTCCCTCTCTGGGCCCCTTCCCAGAGCAGCTCCGGATGGATCCGGCAGCAGGACGGTCCCCAGGCACAGCTGGTAGAGTCTGCCATGGAGGCTGTAGAGAGGTGGAGATAAGTCTCTTTAACCAAGCACAAGCAATAGGACGAGAGGTAAGGGCCTCAAGTTGAGCCAGGAGAGGTTTAGACTGGATATTAGGAAGAATTTCTTCAGAGAACAGGTTGTCAGACATTGGAACGGGCTGCCCAGGGCAGTGGGGGAGTCCCCATCCCTGGAGGTGTTTAAGGTCGTGTCGACACAGCGCTCAGGGATATGGTATAGTCGAGGACAGTCGAGGACTGTCAGTGTTAGGTTGATCTTCTAAGTCTTTTCCAACCTAGATGATTCTGCAATTCTGTTTTCAGGTGTCTTCATGTAGCATTCACTGAGGAAGCCCCTTGTGTGTACCTGTGGCAGCAGCTGTGGGGTGCACAGAACCAGCAAACCCCTCCTGTGGCAAATCTGGGCCATAAGGGCACCTTCAGGATCCTGGAGGATCTATTACTAATAGCTATTTACGGACACAGTTGACTTTTTATGACTTAAATTGACTAAATAGCTAAAACAAAGAGTTTGATCGGGCATAATGTCAGGCTAAGAGGGAAGTTTTAAAGTTCTTTCAACTACGTGGTATCTACAGGTCCTTCAGGACATGGGCAGGGTACCTCAGTCGTAATAAAATGCAATGGTAGGGGAGCAGACTGGGTGTTGTGTGCCACGCATCCCACTTGTCCATAGTAATTATGATGCTAATATGAAAATATTTATGATTTTAAAACATTGCAAATACAGAGTTTTCTTGTATTCTTGTTTATCTTTCCAGCCAGCAATAAACAGCAGCAGCAGCTGTTCCTGTCAGTGTTGGGCGGAAGCTAGGCACCTTCTAGGCAAGTAATTACAGAGATTTGATTTTATAAAATAAGTGGATGAGAACTGTAAAAGTTCTCTGTAAAGTGTAATGCCTATTAAGTCCTTGTTTGGGAGATGATGCACTGCAGTGGTAAGGCAGAGAAGTAAAATGAGGTCCTTGTGTTGTGGTTTTGGTGAGTTTTTTCAAGCTGTGCTTGCTGATTTTTCTTCTTTATATGTTTGCCCTTTGGTTCTTGGTTTGTTACTGTAAACAGAGTGCCCCAGTCTGACCTGCATCTCTGCTCTGGATGCAACAGGTCATGGAAGCAGTGCAGACAGGAGATGTTTTGCCAGTATTGTTAACAATAATAGGTTTATTTTCTTACCTCACATATGACACAGTAAAGACAGTCTTATAACTTAGTGTTTCATTAATAAATAACCAGCTACACTGTACCACCCACAGCCCTGCAGGGCTAGGTCCCATAAGAAGAGCAGAGAGAAACGAAATCCTAACCAGTCAGTTCCAGTGCATAGAAGGTAAGTGCTTCTCTAAAATGTGCATGTCCAACCCTCTTGGTTACTGGTGGGTTGGAAAGTCCAGAGGAGTCTGTCCCAGCTGGGCTGGAGATTTGAGAGGAGGCGTAGTAGTGCTGAAGTACTCACTAGCTGGTCACTTCACAGCTCAGGACAACAATTCAGAGCATAAATTCAAGTGACACTGTAAATTAGTCTTCAAGGCTTTTTGTTTTAAAGTCAGTCCAAACAGGTGATGGTAAACTCTAGATGGATTCACCAGCAAGGGAGCTGCAGAAGCTAAGCCTACTCCTATGAGTTTCCTAGCAGTAGTTTTACGTGTAGAATCTTACACCATTAGGAAACAGAGACTTGACATCATCTGGGTGCATAAACTTTGTTTCTATAGTCTTTTGTATCTATAAATATGAAATTGGCAGTATGGGCAGTAATGGTCTGCGTCCTTGAAGATCTTCACGAAGAAAGGTAGGAAGCAGCATCCAAGACAGCACCTGCAGCCAAAGAGTAGATGTACATGCATGGAATGATTTGCTGACGCTTCTTTCTGCTGGCTACATCTGTTCTCTCTGCCTTTTCATTGCATGAATCCACATCTTTCCCAAGACTCTTACTGTTTAAAGTATCTTCTGAAACATACTTCACTCCTAACATCTTACACATAAATCTGATTCTGAGCCTGATTCTAAATCATGGTTGGGAAGTAGACAATTAATTTTTGCATGTCTTAATGCAACTTAAAAGTAATAACATACTTGGTTAAATTTAGCAAGTTTGCATCCCCTGTAGCTGTGATGGCAGTATCCAATATGGACAGAATGACTTCTTATCAAGAAGGGCAAACTGTCTATATAAGCACTAACTAGAACTTTATTTTTTTAATGGCTCTTTTTTAACCTTTTGCTATGAAGAATCTTTAAAGCATACATGAAAGCTTACCCAACCATACACAAGGCGGTGCACAGAAGGTAAGACAGTTTGCCCAGTCTGTAGGTGACCTGTGTGGTGATGTGCTGGCGGCAGGAAGGGCATATTGTGGATGTAGGTTTGCTTGAGAAGATTCCTGCTACGATGATTGGAGGCTGGGACACCAAATAAACTGAGAGGAAACGAGAAACGGGAAAATCAGAAGCACAGGAAATCTTTTACAAGTCATACAGGCTTAATAGGAGAATGTAGGCTCTTAACATGGCTGATTTAGAGGCACCTATGTTGCTGTCACTGATTTCAGGTATATTCATAAGAACCACTGTACTGCTTGTTCTGTGTATCCCAATATTCTGCTTCTCCCAGCAGCAAGTATTTACTTGGATAAGGACATGTATAGGGAATTGCCTATGGGATAATCCCCGTAGTCAGGCAGTCTGCACCACCCACTGGTGGATGTCCTTTGACATTGAGAATTTATCTTCTGATATTTAAAATAATATGAAAATGCATGTTCTCCCTGAAGAAGAGATTTGAAGGTTATTAGAGGAGCTTTCTGGATCAACTTTTCAGTAGTTACAAGAAAGTAGTCAAAGTAGATGAATCAGTCAGATGCTGGTGCTACCCACAGTGGTAAGTCATGTTTTTTCAGTCTGGACCTGGCTGTCATACTCCTTGAGGGGTGTGCCACTTGTACATATACGAAGGGCTTTTTTTCAGAAATGTTTTCAGTGAAAAACACCATTTTAAGAATCCTAAACCAAGTTTAGGGTACATCACACTGTAGCCTGAAGCAAAACTTCAGGAGTGGGGAGGTATTGTCTGTTAGACAGGACGCATATCTGAGTTGAATAGTATTCTGGTCTTAGGGATTTTTTTTAAAAAAAGTATGTGTCTCTTTCCCTCCTGTAAGAGATGTTATTTGACTGGTTTTTGAAGCCTTTCCTCAGTGTCTTCTTTGAGCTTCTCCACTTCCATAAAGGTGACTAGAACGGGAACAATGAAATAAACTGGACTATAAATTATTTGTTCTGAAAGTCCCAGCTCCTAGCTGGTTTTACCAAAAAAAAAAAAGTGTTTCTGTAGATTGGCCAGTGCTGGAAAAACTACTCTGAGTCTCTCAGCTTAGTTTATCTTCCAACATTTCTAGCGAAATTTTCCAGCCTCTTAGATTGTGATTGGGTCAGAAAACTCCATCTTCTCTGTTGATTGTAAAACTAAAAACATTTCACTTTTGTTAGCATGTAAAACCTCGAATATTGACAGAAAAGCAGTCCCCTGGCACTCACCTGGTTGGTCAACGGTGACTGTTTCTCGACAGGAATAAGGTGGGGGAGAAGGATACTCGTAACCCCCTATGGAAAGAAAAACAGGGCAAAACATAAAGAAGCATACAGCCTGTGCCTCCCAAAAGCTCCGTTTGGAGCTGTGTGGGGAGGTGCCTCACAGGGAGGGCCTGATAAGACTCGGTGAAGTACAGGACAGGGAAAAGATGCTACTGACTTGATTCATGGATTTTTAAAGCTAAAAGAGCCCATAGTGAGTAGCTGTCTTACTTTCTGTGTAACATAAGCTGAGAAAACAAATGGGTTTTTCAACACAAAGGCAGTAACTGCATCTGTTCCAGCATAACTGGATTGATAATTGGTCTTAATTTAAGGACTCCATTGATAAAGGACCCACAGTACCTCTAAGTAGTTTCAGTGATTACTACCTTTACTATTAGTATTTAGAGCTTTTTTTCTAGTTTGAATTTTATCTGCCTTGAGCTTCCAGCAAAGTAATTTCATCGTACCCTTTGTTCTAGAAAAAAGTTAAAGATCTTTTTCTTTTCTTGGTGGATAAGGGAGAAGGGGAGCTGGTGACTAAGATACCTCATGCTTTTTTAGTTCTTCTACTAATCTTACAAACTAAGAATGCAATCAGCCTGCCTGAGTATGAAATAAATAAATGTATAAAAAAATACATTCATGAATACATTCAAAATAAATTAACAAAAAAACTTTACAACCATCTAGCATGGATGTGATTTCAAACTACCAGACTGGTCTGCAGCAGGAGGACAGTTCCTACAAGAAGTTGTTTGGTCAAGCCCACACAGCATCAGAGAAGCCTTCACCCCGCAGCAGAACAGCCCTGACTTGGAGTCCAGCCTGCACTGCTGAGCCTTTCGGGAGCAATGTGAGTCCAGCCAGGGAATAACAACACAGGGCAATGGGGTACAAAACTGTTAACAAAAAATGTTAGGGATCTTCCCTTGAATTGCTTGCCAGAAGTAAGAGAGATTTGCAGCAGTATTTGAGCTTAATGGTGGTGGGGGTGTGTTTAGGTTTTGGTTTTGGGGGGGCGGGGAGGCATTATTTATTTAAAACACAAATTTGTAAATAAATTAAAGAATTCCCTTCCATCAAGAAGAGGAATGTGCTCAGTACCAGTGAGTTATCACTTGATATGTTTTTGTGAAGGACCTGCTTCCTGCTCAAGGGCGAGACACTGCAACTCGATGTTAGATGTGTTGGGTGCCCATCCCTTGGCTGGTTGGGTAGCTCACAAGAAATGAGACTTTTTCTTCCCAACCTCTTGCAAGTTATTCTGAGTTTAGAAAGAGTCCAGAGATATCTTTGAAGCCAAAAATATTTAGAGAGAGAGCTCATCAGAGTAAAATCCTCTGACAATGAGTCGAGTTTAGAGGCCCAGTACTGATAGACACAGCCTTATTAGTCACATTCTGACCTCCCCATTCTGGTTTCTGCTCCAGTCTTGTCCGTTGAATGGAAATTTCCTCAATGGCAGGAAGGTAACACAGGTAAAATCCCTGATATGTCAGTGTGTCTTTCAGTGAGTGTTGGCTAGAACAGGCAGAAGACAGAGGAATGTTGTGAGATACTTGTGTAGGTGTGAGAGCAATGCCTGGTTTCAGAGGGAAAAGCCAACCCAGCAGAGCAGGGGTTGTCAGTGCCCACTTGCAGTTGTTGAGCTGAATTGTCAGGGCTTCAGTGATGATGTTTCCCCATGAGTCAACAATGGGGAGGGCTTGGTCATCCCTATAGAGCTGACTCATCTAGAGAGGGCAGCTCTGGGCAGCACGAGCGTTTGGCCAAAGGCCAGTCCTCTGGAAAACTGGATTACAGTTTAAGCAAGACATAGCCCATCTATGTGCAAAGTTTGCTGTCTGAACATTTGCTAGTTAGGAATACGAAATTACTAAAGAGATATAACTGCAATTCCTTTTCCAATAAAGCATGTATTGTTAGAAAAATCATTAACCAAACCAACAAAAATATTTTTTACCATTTTAAGTGATGTTTCTATTAGGAGATCCTACCAGCTTGCCTACTCCAACCCTGGGTTTTACATGCTGGCACAGGCACTTAACAAACCCACCATGTCCTGGCAAAGCCAGGCCCCTTGTGAGCTGGCTCACTTATGCACTGGAAGCCAACTATCAATGTTTGCCACACGACCACCCAGAGAGTCCTCTTTCCAAACCCCTCCCAGCAAAGCCTGCTTACCCTCCTGGCTGCAGTACTCTGGTGCAGAGGGTCCTTGCGTGTAGGGTTCATAATGTGGTTCATACATAACCATAGGAATTTCCACACGTCCCTTCTCACTAGCCATCTCTGCAGTTCACCTGCTGAAAGTAGTCCAAAATAAAATCTCCTGTAAGTGATTTTGAGTATTTGTCAGTGCTTCTGCAATTCCTAGTTCTCACACTCAGATCTTGCTTAGAGGAAAATTAGCAGTTCTCATATTCCAGCTTTCCTGTAGACTGAAGTGCAGTCAGTTCCTGTAACACTTTATGATGAGGAAGATGGGAAGGGGGAGCAGAAAATACCATCTTTACATATTTCTTTATGCTGGAAAGCTAAAAATGTTCCCCTGGAAAACACACTATTCAAAGTGTGTAAATTCATGACTAAAAGTGGTGCCTTTGCAGAAAAGTTAACCAAATTTATTTCTATGGATTGTCAAACTAATGAAGGAAGGGCAGAGCACACTTTGGAGCACCTGTGAAAAACCTTCATGTGTCATTAAGTTGGAGCCCGCGACTGTGCAACCAGTGGCAATTTGGATCTGTCTTTCGTCGGGTTGCTGTGCAACCTTATCATAATTACTGTGACCAGTTTTGTACTGTGAAACTATTGTCTCATCACTAGTGTGACAGGCTTTTGTTGAGCAAGATCATTATTAAATGTGACTGCGCTGCCTGAGGCTCTGAACAAGATCAGGCCACAAAATATGTGTGTTTTGCAGGTGTTAACAGGAACTGTTCTTTGCTATAAAGGAGAGCGGGAGGAAGAGGACACAGCTGGAGTTGTGTGTTTGTATTACTGTAAATGGAATGGTGTTAATTATTCCTAGCCATCCCTTGAACCAGTATTAACTGGTTTATTTTCTACCAACGTTAACTGTAAGAGTCCTTCACAAAAGAGAGTTACAGCTTTTAGCACAGGGCAGCGAGGAAGGGCAGTTTTGGAGGATGTTTATGAGGAGCTGCTAAACAAGCCAAGTGCAGGTTTACTGGCTGCTTGGGTAACTCCACACAGCTCCTTGCAGTCCAGTGAAATGTCCTGTGTTGCTGTGCAGATACCTTCCTCTGCACATCTCGCCTGCTCACTGGTGATGCAGTGGTGAGGGGTTCTATTGTCCAGAGACACTTGAATAAGCAAATAGAGACTAAGAAATGTAACATCTGGCAAGTCATCATGGGCTGCCTGGATGTGTGAGGTCAAGCTGGAGTAGGATAGAAATTTCACAGATCTGGATGCATGGGAAGTGATATGGAAAATGGTAGCAGAATGAATAACAAAGGGAATAGGTAGGATAGCTTGGAGAAAAATGATTGGACCTGATGATCTTCAAGGTCTTTTCCAACCTAGATGTTTCTGTGATTCTGTGATCAGAAATAGAGCATTGGCCATGTTAAGGCCAAAGATGCTGGAGAAGAGGAGGGATGGGGAAAGATGCATCTTGGTATACTTGTTATAAAGAAGCTAGAACAGGTGATTAGGAATGTCCAAGGTATTAATAGGCTGTTGTTGAAGCTTCATGAGGATCCTACTGAGAAGGAAAAAGAAAAGCTGAGGATCACAACTTGGTAAGATGAAGCTATGAGAGCCAAGGGAGAGTAATGATCTACAGAGAAGACAGACAGTGTGTCAGTAGCAGTTGTGGGTTTGGGAGTGTGATGCTAGATAATATTGCATTAGCCAGTGTTGACCAAGGGCTGTTTCCTTGGGACAAGGATCAGTGTACAAAATTATAGGGAGTCTCTTCAAGTTTTTGGCTTATTGCTGTCTCAGTACTTAAACCGCATACACTAAATACTGGGTGGTGTCACTTCGGGGTGACATTTCTGCTGAATTCATCTCACTGTGAAACAGGAAAAGAGGAAAGGGCTCTTGAATTTCATTCAGTGATATAGGCCCAGACAAAAGGCCTGTCATGAGACTCAGAGTAGGAGGCAATAATAATGGTTAATATAGTGAGAGCATTGCAAGTTAACAGCTGAATGCAAGCAAACAGTGACTAACCCTTGCTCCACCCAGTGAGGTATTAGTATAATATCATCTGTTAAATGTATAGGACAAGAGATGCAGAAGTGAATCAGCAACAGAGCCAGGAATAGTGTAGGAGTCCCACTGGATGCTGGGTTTGTTTTTGATCTGCTAGAGCCATCAAGCACAGAAGCTGTGGGCTGTAGGGTGTTGGTGGGCTGCTAAAGTTGGTGCCCCAAATTTGCTTGCTTTCAGTGTCTTGTTATGCACTTCTAATAGTGCTGCCAGTAGCTCTGTGTGTTGTGATGGAGTACCTGCCCCAGAACAGATGAGTTGGGAGAACTGGATGGGCAGCTGGATCTCAGCTTCTGCAGGAGCTTCTTCAGCCTGGCTGGGAGAAAGTACCAGGGGCCTGAATGCTGCAGGTCCAGAAGTCCAGGAAAGGCATTCTCTAGGATGTTCTTTGCAACTCAGTAGAGCCTTTCATTTGGTATGTACCTGTTACTCTCAGTTCTTGGTTGCAACCACGCCTGTGATGCCCGAGAGCTCTTTGGGGCTGAGACCAAACCTGCAAGTGTTACTGCCATAGATTAGAGCTGGAGACTTTCCTCTCTTCCTCAGATGCGATCATCTGCTGGAGAGGAAGGTATGAGAGAGAACAGACAGTGTTAGTAGCCCTGTAGGAAAAAGTCATAAGGAGAAATCTCAGGCAGCAGTTTCTGAAGAGTAGGAAAATGTCCTATAAGCTCCCCTCCAGAAACCAGTAACATTTAGGATGCCCATGCTTAATAGCTAGGGACGTGTTGTAAGTTGTCTTCTCTGCTGTCAAGTGGAGCAAACGAGCAATCTGGGAGGGCAGAGCAGACCCTTGTGCACTCCTGAAGTGGGGCCTTGGTTTATCTGAAGGACTCAAGGTTGACTCAAGCAACTGCAAACTGTTTGGTGTGCAGGCAGAAATGTGTAGTCCCAGGGACAGCAAAATAAGTCTCTGCCTTCTTGGAAGTCTCAGTCTCTTCTACATACAGGTGTAATCACTTTCCAGTGGAAAATAAAACTCACTTTAAGTCCTGTGAAAATTAGTATTAAAAAAAAATTAAAAAGCAAATCACCCTCTGACACAGTTCAGGGAAAGGAAGGTGGAAATGACAAAGCTGTCGTGTTCCAGGAAGTACATATCCCAGGGGAGAATGGGCAACAGCAGCTTCCATCATCTTCCTCTGGATTTGCTCCAGGCACTTGCATTCTGGTGTGAAGAGCAGTTGTCATGCAGCCAAGGAAAGCTGCTGAACTGCGAAATTCTGCGGCAGGGCCCCGCTCTCTGGCTCTCACCCACACCTCTGCACGTCACCTCCCTGACGGCTAAGTAATCCCACAGGTGAGAACAGCCCAACACGTGCCTGCAAGGAGGCACAGGCACTGTCATTGCTGCTTTGTGAAGGGAAAATGAGACACATGGAGGACAATCTTCTTAGGAGTCCTGTCAGCATCATCATCTGGCCTCCCATAAGGCCAAAATAGTTCAAATAGTTGCACAGAGAAAGATGGCTTTCCTCCCCTCTTTGGGGTGTTTTTCAGAAAGGTTTTTTGGGTGGTGGGCAGAGGACAGTTCTCTCTATGCAAATCATTTTTCACCTTTCAGAAATAGTTTTTCCAGTTTGATTCAAAGTTCATTGGAAATACGCTTTTCCCACAAACACTTCTTCCAAGGTGACATTGTGGTATTTGAAATTGATGTCCTGTGGGATTCGGGTCTGTTTCAACCTCAGGATAGCTCAGCAGAACCCAAACTGGGAGCTATTCAAGAGTCATTTCAGAAATCCCATTACTTGAGTGCTGATGCATCTTTGTTCTAGTCTTACGAGTCTGTGCCAATGAAGTATTTACGATTTCATTTGAAAACTGAAGTTCACTGCAGTACTAATTCTTCTCCATTCAGATTCAGAAATTATAGTCTGAAAAGGAGAGGAGGCAGATGGGATTTGGTGGGTGCATGTGTGTCAGAGTCCAGGTTACACTTCCCTTACCTTGGTATTCTGTTGCAGTCCTTCCTCAGAAGTAGATTGACCTAGTGAAAAAAAATGATGTATTTCTCTCAAAGCTGATCAAGATTTACTAATCTAGTTTTATCTTTACTTAATTGAGGCTTATTTTAGCAAGACGGTTAATTGTTGGTCTTGTGCTGCAGACTTCTGGGAGTGGAGAAGAAAATGTAGGGAGAACTTGGAGACCTGAGAGAGCGACTAAAGTTACCAAGGGCTGTCTCTGTGCCCTGCCAGTACTACAACTGGCAGTAAGGGCTGGATCAGCATCGTGCCATCTGGCAGGAGGTTATCATATTTGGCTGTCACATCACGCACCAGGATGGCATCCAGAATCTTAGGCAGGACAGGAAGCAGTGGCTTTATAAGAAAAGTGTTTAATCTCCATTCCAGCTTCAGCTGATGTCAATGTGGGATTTGCCATTGACTTCAGTAAGAGCAGGTTCAGAATTTGGGAGGACACATGAAGTGATTCAGGTATTTGAAGAAGATATGGTAACACATTCAAAAGTTTTGTATTTTGAAAGATTAATGTTAAAACATTGTATATAAATATATGAACATAATGATCTTCAGATTTCCTGGACATGTGGAGGTAGAGCAGTTTTCACCAGTGACCTGTTAGCTTGCAGGATACTAATCCAAAGGTTTTCAGTTTGCTGTTATGTGTTCTTGTTCTCCTGTCATCACTAGTTCAATGTTTTCTTGGGCATTTAGCCCTTCCAGCTGTGTTTGAGACAATTTCAGTTTCTGCTGTTTTAAAGAGTGACCATAAAATGCCATCACTGGCATGCAATTGCATCTGTGGCTTGAACAATATCAACTGCCTCTGTTTACTTTATTGAAGCAGTTAATTCTAGTTTTTGGCTAGCCATGAATTCCCCAGTGGAGAGATCTGTTCCCGTTAGCCCTGAATTGGTTGTTTATGGTAACATTCACACTGTGCTGAGGCTTTTCAGATGTTCAGGAAGGAATAGTTTCAGCTCTAACACAGAGTTGGGGAGCAGCATTCAGGTATTTTTTATTCTTAAAATACAAGCTAAAAGAAATTACTACTGGCATCAGATTAAAAGTTGGACATTAAAACGTATTCAGAATGTCTGAAGTAGACAACCTTATCAATGAGACGAAGGGTGCTCTGCCAGTTCCCCATTCTTACTCCTGAATTTAATTTTTAATCCTACAGTTATTCTGGCTTTTACACCTGTATCAGGCTACCAGCTTCCTTTCTCAAATGGAGAGGATGTAGCTATGGGGGATTCAGTTGAATATGAACCATGGTTCTTGTTGCAAACCCTTCACCTGGTTCCATTGCTTGGCTGTTGACTGCATTGGCTCACTAGACAATATGTAAAGCTGATTGTCTGTTGAAGCCACTTGGATGTTTCTGTCACTGAGCCAGGGAGCTGGGCAGAACCCAGAAAGTCACTGAGTAGATACTGCTTCTCCTTCTCTTGTGTGGAAAGGGAGATAGTTATATGTGGAAGTTTAGAGTAAAATGAGCATAACCATTGTTCACAAAATCAGGAGGAAGAATATACTGAAGAATGAAATGTTGGTGAACTGAGCTCTGCTGAGAAGAAAGAGCTCTTTGCCTTTGCCATTTTGGAGAAAACCTTTTCTCCTTCATGGTATTGTAAACGGTGACACAGACACAAAGAGATTTGGAAGGTTTGGGGGTTGGTTTTGGTTGTTTGGTAGGTTGGTTTGTTTTTGAAGTGCAGCCCAGTGTCATTGGGTGTCATGAGGTGTGCCTAGAGGGCTGCTTGCCCGGTTACTGGGTTTACTCAGGCTGCTGCAGCACTTATGTGTGCAGATCAGCAGCCTGGCCCTGCCTGCCTGGGCTCACAAGGCTGCTGGGTAGGCAGGGACTCCCTGGATTTTCCAGTCCTGTCCCAGCTCAGACCATTTATGTTAGGTAATTCTTTCGTGAAGGGAGCACTGGTCTATAATTTAGTACATTTACAGCTCCTGTTGCTCTCACCTCTAAAGCAGTTCAAAATACTGTAAACTTTCACAAACCTTCTAGCCTAAAATTCTTCATGGTAGTTTATTATGTTATTTTGCCAGCATCATGCTTTTATGTAAAAACCTCCTCCCCTTGAGACAGCCCAGAGAGCATTCCTGTCTCTTTGCAGCCTTTTCTCCTCAGGGCTAAGCAAGCTTGCTGAGTCCCTCTCATTTCTGTACAGTGAATTCATCCTTCTTGGCCATGAGTGGCCAATGAGCTCTGTCCTCAGCCTATGTAATGGTATGAATGTCATCTTATATTTAATGGAAATGCTCTCTTTATAATTATCCAGTAGCACTTTTTCCTTTTTCACAGCCACATCATGCTGATGGTTTGTAGGTCTTCCTTCTCTGACTTTGTTTTGTACGACAAGCTCCCAGCTTGTACCTGAAATTCCTGACATGATTTTCTAAAAGCACTGCTTTGTAGCATTATAATACATACAGAACTGCTGTGACAGAATTTGTAGGTTTTCTCATTCTGTGTAATAGATTTTCTGCTTCCATAGTTTGTTTCTTCATTTATACATTTTATTAGCCACTCCTGTACTTCTCTCAAGGTTTTTAATTAAAATACTGAATAAGCTCCATCATTGATTTCTGCATTAGGCTTTGATGCAAACCAGATATACCTCTTAAATCTTGTTCCTTAATTTACTGTTTGAGGTATAATCCCTTGCTTCCTTCAGATGACCAACTTCACTCACATTTAAAGGGCCCTTATTCTGAAGGATGAGCACAACTGGACCCTGGGATTGCATTAGAACTTGTCCCTCCCTAATTACCATTCCAAAAATAGAGTACTAACTACTAAAAGGAAGTATTATCCAGTGGTTTGTGCATTAACCTGGACCCGGGGGGGGAAAAATGGGCTCAGTTCCTGTTCTGCAACAGTGATGATGAGCAAATTAGTGTTGTTTTTGCTCAGCTCTTTTGTGTACAGAAACACTGTATCAGGGAGACACTGCAACCATTCTGCAGTGACATGGTCCACATTTGGTCATGTCTTGTCTTAGAACTTGAGCAAACAACAGAAGATAGGAAATGCCAAGTTTAAATTCAGCCTGTGTCCACTATTGACACAATTTTGTCTTTCATGTTCTCTTCTAGCTGTCGGAATTGAGGGCAGCCTTACACAATTGTTTACAGCATTTCATCATTATCTTAAAATTTGATGTTTGCCAACTTCTTATTTAATTCTTTTATGGATTAACATTCCCTTACCAACAGCATTGAATCATGGGTAGCAAGCATTCCATTTATACCCATGTAAAATGGGTAAAAATAATGTCCATAACTTGTCCTTCAATTGAAAACTGATAAAACAGCTTAAGTAACGTGTCATGTAGTGTCTGGACCTGGCTTAGCAACTCTTAAAAAGTTATTATGAATAAACATTCATTTGAAGAGAGCAGATGTGTGCCCTGCTTTTATGTGTGAGCTAAGCCCTTTCCTATAGGGCATTAGTTTGACTTTCCATTCTTCCTGCTGTTCTCATCTTCACCTTATCATAAAGTTAGTTTTCCTATTTTCCATCTCTGATCTGTTCAAGGAGAAATTTAAAATATCCTCAGAAAAATCTTTGCCTCCATATTTTAGGAACATGAGAGAGAGCTCGCAGATTTTGCGAGCTTGACAACTTAATAGTAAAGAGTTAACATTTAGAACTGAGAGCCACAGCTGTCACACTCCTTGAGCTCACTGTCTGTTTAGTCCTTGCCACCTCCCTTTCCTTATTCATATTACTTATATGAGTAAACAGAATGTTGATCCCAAGTAATTTGAAAGCTCTTACCTTCAGGTAGCTCTGGCAAATCTGGGGAACAAAACCACTTCAGAAGCTGATCACTTCATCCATGTCTTTGCAATGTGGCTGTGTCTAGGAAAGAAAGCAGCACACATGGCCAGTGACATGACCTGCTGTCGTGCCTCAGCAGTGTATCCCCTTGAAGACGTGAGCCAGTCAGCTTATAGCCAGTGTATAATTACCCCAGTTCGCCAGCAGTCCCAGCCTACCACTCACGCCTGCTCTGCAGCAAAAGGAATGTTGTGTGACAGGCTTGCACCAGAGTCTTTCCACAGATAATTTTCTAATATCCCAAAAATTTTACTTCACGCTAAGCTGGACGCTAGATGAAGGCAATTAGAAGCAGCACAGGAATAACTTGAGGACAAAGCGTATGTCCTAACCCATTGTGCTTCTATACAAACCATCACAAAGAATGATGAAAAGCCATAGGTACAGTTGTATATGGAGCTCTGATATTTTATTATTGAAGTCAGTGATCACTTTAACTTTCTGACCAATTAAGTGTTTGTGTATATATCAGCAAAGATATCTGTGCAGAGTGGTAACCATTGACATTACAGCTTGGATCTTCTCTGTAACTAGGTTTGTGGCTGAACTGGACTTTTTGTTAAATAGATGCTTTGTCTCTGTGGTGGGTTGTCCTTGACCAGCTGCCAGATGCTCTTACTCTCCTCCTCAACAGGACAGGGAGTGAAAATAAGATGGAAGTGTTCTTCGGTCGAGATAAAGACAGGCAGATCATTACCATCATGGGCAAAACAGACTCAACTTGTGCAAAATTAATTTATTGCCTATTAAAATATATTTGGATGGTGAGAAACAAAGACAAAAACTAAAACACCTCCCCCAGATGCCACAGATTTGGCATCTCCAAGTATAACGGTGGCCATGTGAACTTCTTAGTAAGGATCATTCTTGCTTCAGCCAAACCCACTGCCCAACTGTTCTGCAGAAAGACTGTTCTCCACATCAGGAGCCCACCTGCAGTGCTCCTGGCAAGGAGAGAGCATGATGCATCCGCTCTGCCTGAGGGACTCGCATCACTGGTCCAAAACGTGTGCTGTTTGCTCAGCCCCTGGGGAAACAAAGTCTTACCCAAGAAACAGGTGCAGCAGCGCAGGAAACCCCTGACACTGAGCAGTCAGGATTGCACAATAATTAGCCAAGTAATTTTTGAACTAAGGTATGGTTGAGAAACTGCCAATGCGTAAAGGAAGAAGAGAGTGAACAGTTGAGCACTCCAAGTTTTCATGCTCCTTTTGTCACCTTGTCACCGTAACGTGGAAAGTCTTGGAAACTGAGGTTTTTGTCACTAATGGCTGGTTTGTTGTTAATGGATGGTGTTAATGGTGAAAGCACATCACCTGCCTCTCATCCTGACTTGGATCAAATACAGAGCACTTGCTCACATTTGCCTCATTGACAAGAATGAACGTCCAGCACGTACATACTATGATTTACATAACCACCCTCAAAATAGCTGCAGGCTGCCCTGACAAGAGCTACATCTCAAGGCTAAACTAAAAGCATAAGAGGATGGCAGATAGTAACTGTGGCTGATCCTGTTTTTTTTTCACGTCAAGTCTTTGCTCTTTCACAGGTTTCCTGTGTGATATTGGGCAAGTTATTCACTCCTCTGCATTCTCTCTGTGCAAAGGGGATAATAGACTCATCATGATATTATTATACAACTTAATTTTAATAGAGGTGTTAAAATGCTGCTTTATTGAAACTGAAATGCTTTGGGGAGATATGTTGTTTAGACAAAATTTGTTATCAAAGATTTTATTTCTCAGGGTTCACTGGTCATTGCTGATGAGGGAGAAAGAAGATCACTCCCATGTGTGTAGCTAAATATGGTAGGGATGGATGATATTTGGATCTAATGTGAAAACATAGATGAGGTTAAAAGTCAAGAGGTATAGCTTTAATGTATAAATACCACAGGTAGTAAGAGGGTGTTGAAGAGGCTGAAATTTGAGATAAGTAAAAGGAATGAGACTGTACTGGGGGAGACCACAGTGTGGAGAAGGGGAAAACTGTGAAGAGGAAGGTGCAGCAGAGAGCAACCATGGTGGACTGACCATTAACAACTCATGGTTCCTGTGAGATACAAACATCAGCCCAAGCTTTTCAGTCAACAGTTGCCTTAAATTCTTCAGCAACGAATCCATCTGTAAAAATCTGACCCTGCGCTAGCACATTAGAGATGTCTGTAAATTTTTTCTTGTAAACATCTGTGTTCATGGCATGCTTTGCACTGGTGAAAATCAAGAATGAAGTAATGATGTTGATGAGCAGAATAGCAAAATGAATGAAAATGGAAAGGGTAGTGAGCCTTCTGAGACTAGCTGATATATTGTGAATGAACCTGGAATGCAGAGGAAACCATAGAACGTTACAGGATATAGAGAATATATGTCAGAATATGTCTCTGGGTATTCCTGTCTGTGCTAGTGAATGTCCCGCTGGCACTGGAGAAGCACATACTGTGCTGTTAACTTTTCAGAAGTTCCATAGTAGAACTCACCTGTCAGCACAGACAGAGGCTGGATCAGGTTTAGTCATTGCATAGTCATACTGCGACATATGATCCCTTGATGAGGCATTTTAGGGTCTAGTAAAAACACTGTTGAGGAAAGAAAAGGGAGAACTGTCAAAATAGTAACACCTGTAGAACAAAATGAAGTCAAGGATAGTCCCTTTAGATTTCTGTTATTTATTTACATATATGATAGCTAAATACCTGTGAAGAGATGCTTGTGAGATGGTCCCCTGCCATCTGAACCTCAGCAATAGGTTTGTGAGCATGTATGTGTGCACGGGGAAAAAAAATGGATACCAAAAGGTGTGTATGTTTGTGTTTTCAAGTTAAGTGTCCATAACGTGTGAGACTGGGGAAGAGGAATGGCTACCAAGATACCTGCTGCAGAGGCTGTCTGCACAGGATTGCCTCCTTCCCCTTCCTGCTCCTGCCCAGCTCCTTGAGGAGCCAGGTGGAGCTTGGCACAGGCTGGATTTTCTTCTGTTCATGGAAACATTTGATAAGGTAGGTTAAAGACAGATTTCAAGATGGATGTAGTTGCATATCAAATGAGTATTTCTTTGTGGCAGGGTATTGTGAGGCTATATATTTTTATATGAAACATTTATCTCTGAACAAACACTGAGTGTTCTGGAGGGCATAGAGTTTAGACTCAGCCACAGTTCCCCTCTTCTGTGTTGACATATAAAAATGTTAATTTAGTAATTCTGTGCATTCTTCTTGTTTGTGTTGTGAAGATGGTAATCACTAGTCCTAAAATCTTTCATTCCTTGCTTTTCAGTGACTGTAACATTGCAATGGGAGACACTGCCATTAAGCAGGAAATGAATCCCTGGAAGAAAGGGCCCCTTTCTTTGGGGAGGGTTGCCTTTTTTTTCACTGAAAAGTAGAGGAAAAAGAGTGATGAAACCATGAGTGCATCCAAAACTCCTCACGCACAGGGCATTCTTACTATGGTGTAGGGTGGCTTAAGTGCTTTAATATTTAGAACAGCTTTAATATGCTTAACATACTGCCAAGTTGACTCTCATGAAAGAACCTGAGGCTGTAGAAGCTCTTAGAGCTGTTTACAGGCATTCAGGAGGCAGGCACTCACTTGAGAGCCAGCTCCCTTTTGCCTGTTCCAAGCAGCACTGGGCATGCACATGGCACATCTTCAGCCTTTCTTGTAGGTGAGATGAGAGGACACAAAGCTCCTTTTGTCTCCTGCCCTACAGGCTTCCCTCCCTGCTGTGATCACCCACCAACTTCACTGTGATTCCTCAGCCTATGGGGGAAGTGAGTGATTTTTTAACTTCAGTTTACATGCCTATCACTGGCTTTCTTTTGCAATCGTAATTACACTGTTTGCTCTAAGAGGAACCGTGTGATGCTTACCAAAGAGAAAGATCATGTCAGTCCCTTGAACATCAGGTATGCTATCAGAGACAAACAAGAGTGTGATAATCATTATAAATGAGCCCATCAGAGCTGATTGCTTTTCCAGTCATCACAAAAGATAGCCTCTTGTTGCAAGTAGGAGCTACACTGACAATTATTTGGGGGCTTCTCTCCTACCATCTCATATGATGGGACAGCTGGATTCAAGATTTATTTTTTTTCCTGTGTGTAGTTGATTGCCCTAGTTCTGACTGTGGATGTTGAAACCATGGAGTTAAGGTCAGAAGGACCACTGTGTATGATACAGGCTGTGAAACCTCACCCGGGGATTCCTGCATAGGTGCTGGTGGAGCCAGAGCACTTCTGGATATCGAGTCCTACACAAGTCCAGTACCGTGCGGGAGCTGCCCCAGTGAAAGCTCCAGGAGCTTTGGAGCCGGGCCCAGGACTAAGAGCATCCTGAGGATGCACAGAGGACAGAGCACACAGCAGTGCAGTGAGTCCCTCCTGGGGCAGGGCAGCTCTCCTCCTTGGCCAGGCCTTGTTCGTGCCACAGATGAGGGTGGAATGCAGCACAGTGGAGTTTTCTGATTCTCTCCATTGACTTTAGGAGGGCCTCAGCCAACTGGCTCACGCTATGCTCCTGATTTGTGGGTAGATGAAATTGTGAGATGTGTTCCTCCCTTTGCTCCCTTTTAAGTAGTTCATATGTTCTTTGAAGCACAATTGTCTCTTTCTTGCTGTTTTGTGTTCAGGGTCCAGCCCAGTTGACTGAAACCTTTGTTAAAGCAGACAAAAATAAAGCTGAAATTAGATCTTATTATAGACAAGCCATATTTTGATATAGCTTCTCTGCTACTGGAAAACTAACAATGAGTAAAGGTCCTTTCCTAACAAAGCTTGGAGAAAAATCTGAACCATCTTTCCAGTTATAAAAAGCAGAGACATTGTACACACAGTTCCCCTCCTGTTTACAGCAGTAGGTATTTGTTTGCAGTCAGCAGTATCTGGAGCTGGAAGTGTTTTGTAATTCAAGAAATCTTGATGTCTGTGAATATCCCTGCTATTGTCTACCATAAATACAGTGCACGTAGGAAAAAAAATTCCTCTTCCAATTAAAGTGGCAGATTGCTCTTGCTGAGCATACATCCCACTGACTGGAAACTTGCCTGTCCTGTTTGGTATCTGAATGCAACCTATTTCGTAGAACACTGATTACACAAGAAGGATAAGAGTGACTCAAATATGAAACATCATTCTTTCCAGATTAGATCTAGAGATGAGTTGCTTCAATATGCAAAGTAAATATTTGAGTGACATCTGGCACATAGCTCAAAACAAACGAGAAACCACTTATATGCAATGGTTTCCAAATGAAAACTGATCTTCAATATGAAAAATCACACACAGGCTTTTTCTAGTAATTTGCCAATTAAAATAAGATGAAGAGAGAACCAGCCACATGCCATGCAGGAATATGAAAAATCACTGCACACTCTGCAACTAATCTGATCTGTAACCCCAGCTTGCTATAGCTGCATTGTGTGCCTAGCCACAGTGAGGACCATTACTTAGTTTTAGCACAAAAGTCATTATTTTTCTTTCTTTTTTCTTTTTTGCCTTTTAATATAACAGTTCTAAAACCTCTGAGCCTGGTGTCAGAAAGATGGTTCATGCAGTCATACTCATTGACAATGTGAGGCAGAAAAAGCTTAATAGTTTAATTCAAAGTTAATCATTGAATCACAGGAAAATTAGTGAACGCTTGCCTTGGTTTGCAAGGAATACCTTTATGAAAAATGTTTTATTGTTATCTTTTTTAATTTTAGATGTTGAAAAATATCCACAATCCTAACTTGGCATTTGAAAATCATATTTTTGAAACAGTACATGGAAAACGTTGGTGAGAATGTTTTAAAATAGATGGAGAAGTTATTTAAAATATATTTTTAATTTTTGCTCTTTTTTACCAGCTTGGCTGTGAATGGTTTTCAAGGGAAACTCTGTTGTGTTAACCGAGAAGTCCTCACATTCACAACAAATTCTACTTTCATGCTAATACATCCCTGCTACCAACACTAATATTTGTGCCTCCAACCTGGTATCACACAGTTTGGCTTGGACAAGGCAGGCAAGGCTCCAGGAAATCAGCTGGGAGCTGTGACACTACTGCTCCCTTCATGCCTTGGAGTAATGGACCACAGCATGAAACACAACGACGGAGAAATCCTGCTGTAAGAATGAAATTGCATCTCCTGGTTATTATCACAGCTTAGCAACTGATAGAGCCAGAACCACAATGGAGTAGACTCACAGACTGGACAAAATACAGAATTAAGAATTTTCATGCAGAGAGGACAAAGCCTGTTCTGCTGGCATGACCGTGGTGCTGACACTGGTGATTATACAATTGGGCTGTGTCTGGCATGTCCAAGAGCTGTAAAATTTTCTGCTTGAATTAATGGACTCTCTGACTTTCTTAGATAATGGGAATCAACAGGATTTCCATCTACGTGATGTGTTTGTCAACACCACCTTATGCTCTCAGAAGGAGGAGGACAGGACCATTAGCCCTCAGGGTCATTTTTGAAAGTTCATTATCCACAGCCAAATAATTAAGTTCAGTGGTAAGGGCTGAGATGCTGGAAAGAGCTGATTGCTAGAGCTGGCTTGCAAGCCAGAGATGTTTCTGATGTAAGAAAGAACATGTTGTCAGATGACTGAATTATTGTCTAATTACAGACTTTGGTACAGTCACAAGAATAAATATCTCAGTATTTCAGTTGTCCCTAGGACTCTACTTTGGTTTAATTATAAAAGTGGCCAATGTGGAAAGGAGGTTGGACAGTTGAAATAGGATCGCTTCCAACTTGAGATTTTCTATAATACTAGTAGTTTCAGCTTTCCCAAGAGAAGAACATAACTTTAGATCTTGAAATCCTGGATCTTCCTTCAATTTCTTCACTTGACAGAAGCGATATGTTAGAGCATCAGATTTAAAAGAGAAAAGACGGAGAGAGCTCAGCACAGCTGCTGTTTGTTGTGGTCAATTTATGGCTGAACTACTAACAATCAAAGACACAAATCCCAATCAGTTAACTCCTGGAAATGCTAAGCATTCTTGAAATTCCTATCCTGAGACTTCCTTGGAAGATTACTTCAACTGCTTGGTAAGTAGAGAATCTCATTGTTTAAGAGAATATATATTCCTTTTTTACAGTAGATGATCACGTCTTTTTTTTAGCCCTTTGCCTTGATTGAGCTTCCAGATCACATAAAAAATATCTGCCAGGAAAGAGGTTCCACTTAGGGCGAACAGCATTCTCTGTACTTGATAGGAAGGACAAAACTGCTTTTCTGTGTGGTTGGGGTGTTGATGAAGATGGTGTTGGTCAAAGAGTAATTGATGCAACTGTTACCTGTGAAGTATGCAACTAGTTATACAACATGACAATAATATATAGAAAGCAAAGTCATAAAGGTCAAAAACTATAATACAGATTAATGATACATTAATTATTAGGATCAATATTGTATTAAAATGGAAAAGTCAGACTGAAATTATACAAATACCAAAGCACTTGCAGTGTAGGACATGGATTCAAAACCAGCAAAGCCCAGTCTTTGCTTACTCGCCCTGCAGCTGCGTTACTGAATGCTGCCACCTGCAGTCTGCCTTGATCTGGAGCGCACAGATTCAGTGAGTAACAAAACAAATACAAACCTGGCAAGTCTTTTTCTCACGTTTAGAAGCCTCAGGTTTAAATGTATTTGTATTTGCTATCCTGAAATATCTGCTCCTAAGTGATTTGACAGAATAATTAACCAGAATTACAAAAACAAACAAACAAACCCCAGAGCTATCTACTTAGATCTTTTACCATCCATTCAAAAAATATCAGAGAAACACTATTGCCTATTAATGGTCACTCACAAATAGTCTTTAATCCAGTATCTCTTCTTGCTATGTGTTAAATGAAGTCTACCATTTAGAAGCTAGGAGTCCTTTCCATTGCTGAGTTCAAAATAGACCATTCAGAGATCTCTGTAAGGACAGGATGAGGATTTTTTTTCTGTAGCTGAACCTGGGGCCAGAACGTACAGTCCTCCATAATCCTGTTCCTTATAATTTAGGTACCTTTAAAGTTATTTTTGGACTTGCTCCCAGGGCCCTGTCACATCTGAATGACCCTATTGTCAAGTGTTGAGCAGTGGCTGAGGTATCAAGTTCTTGCTAACTAAACAGTCCCATCTATACTTCATATGCAGTTCTTGACGGAACCAAAAGATACAATAGGTCACTGGGGAAGAAGTTAGAGTCCTCTGCCTGAAACAATTCCCTGAAACTTTTGTCCAGCATTGTTCAAGTGTTTATCAGTCTGTATCTGAAACTATGCCAAGGGTGACTTGCAGAGAGTTAAAGGTGTGCAAAAGTAGTACAGGAGATCGGAGAGGGAATTATCCTGAATTCACCTGTAAGTAGGATGGTTGTCACGGCACTCACTGTACTGTGGAACTTGCTTAATGCTCTCCTGTCAGGCTGTGAAAACACATCCTTATGATGATGTATGTCCCTTCTGAATTTACAAGTCATTTGTGCTTGGTGGAGTAGTTTAAAGCAATTTTCTGCTACTTTGGGTTTCAATCCTATTTAACTGCTGAAATTCTACCCCTTTTAATGCAGTCCTTATTCTGCAGGCACTGTGATGCAAAAGCAGTCACATACCCTGGAGAGGTTGCTAGTTGTGATCACTATGGTCGAGTGAAAACCAGTCTGATCCACTTTCTGTTTTGGCATGAAGAAACAAGTGTTCTGCCCTGCATTGTGTACTGTCATTTGTACCTGGCTGGCTGGGAAACCGTGTCATTCACTTGGACAGAAGACTGTTCTGGCTTACTGAGAGAGATGTTTAATGGCTTTTGCATAATTTCTGGTCTTTGGGTGGTGGTTTGCACCCTGAAAAATTGACCAGGCTAGCTAGTCAATGAATGCAGGAACTGGGAGTTGTCCTGGCTGTCTGTGTGACTGTGTGTGTTTGGACAGAAAGAAAGAAAAGAAGGCAAAAAATAAGCCAAAGAAAGAGTCATTGAGCTCCGAAATCCTTGTGGGTTTATTTTTTCTGGAAGATCCCTCAAATGCTGGCCCCAGCAGATGGAGATAACACCAGAGTAGCACTACCAAAACTGATTGGTTTGTGTGAGTGTTGTTAGGAGGCAGTATCAGAGAGATTTAAGATGTCTTTGTGCCAGCACAGGGCATCTCGAACACAAGCTGAATTTTCCAGTTATGCAGTTCAGCTTAGTTTTGAAGTCTCTGAAACTCTATGACACTATTTTTTATTTTTTTAAGTGTTTTTGAGTTAAGTTAGACTGAAAAAAAGACGATACAGGAAACTGCTTCAGCATGAAACTATCGTGAGTCAGCTGCAGCAAGATGTGCTATGTTGAAGCTGTTACTCAGTTAGGAGTGATGTGAGTAGAAGCAGAGTCCTGAGAAGGGCTCCTTAGCTTTGAGTCACCACTGAGCAGCCCAGTCCCACTCCCAACACCTGACTTCAGTCCTCTTCTGTTCCCTCTTCAAGGAAAAAGAAAATGTTTATGTGATGGTCCCAGTATACATACACCTGCCTCCTACTTTAACTGGGAAGTAAATACTAAATCACCACTTCAATATATTTTTACTTAAAGATCATTCCAGAGAGCAGTATTTTCTATGCACAAAATTAATCAAGAATGTTTCTGCCTGCCTGCCTTGCCTCTGTGGGTGAATAAGGATTGTGAGGAGAGAGAAGTGGCAAAATCTGTCCCTTTTGACAGGGGTTCATAATTTCTTTGCTTTCCATCAAACATGCTATTGACATAAGTCCTTCCTTCAAGGGTTGAAATCATGAGCACTCAGTCACAGCGCTATTACTGTGACACTATGGCACCAAGCACATCATTATTGCCAGAACACAGCCCCATTCATTCCCAGATCTTTCCTGTCTTTTACTAGGCAGTGTTTTCAGGAGGATTTTGCTGCCATACATGAGTTGCTTGATTTGCTTCTCAGGTATTTCTGACAGACAAGATGCCCAGTGATTCCGTACCAAAGGGTGAAATGACACACTAGTGCTCCTAGCCAAATGGTTTCACTTTTGGACCGTAAGGAATTCATGCGAGTAACAGATCAGAGAGCAGGTTAATTTGAACACAGCATGCTTCTCTCAAGCAGCCCTGCTTGGAGGGGGATTGTTTCTTCTCCAAAAATAAGAATGAAACAGGAATAAGTTAGATTATGTACCTCTGGGAATGCTTTGCACTGCTCTGTCTCTCATGAACTCTTGCAAAAATGCTGGTCAGAGCAATACTTCATAATGCATCTGTTTTCTGGTGCCTCAATTAGGGACGTAACAAAGACATTACGCAAGAAATTTCAAGATAATAAAATCTGACTGAACCTAGTCTTGCCTGACCCATTTGTCCCTGGCATCCAATTAATTTTATTTCTCAGGAAAGGGTCAAATGAATGATTAATAGATCAGCCAATGGCATTGTTATGCATTACATAACTTTTTCTGCAGAGCAAATAAAAGTCTTTCTTTTGCTCTGCTGTTGTTGTAGTGCTGCTCTCCATGTCTTATGGTAAAGTGCCTAATAGTTTCCTGTAGCAGTCAGGCCAGTGCATTGAGAAGCTCAGAAATATTACTCTTTTTTCTTTCTTTTTTTCCCGCCATCTGTCAGCTGAGTGACACTTTCCCATCTGCCCTTGCAGCCTGTCTCTGGATTGTTGTAACAGCATTAATCAGCAGAATTGACAAAACCAAATGACATGACTGACAGCAGAGAAAGACCCAGATGTTGCCTCATCAATGCTTTTGCATGGGCTGATCAGCCTCATTCTGCCTGATCCCATCAGCTTGCTGCTCTGCTCCTAACAGTGTTCCTGCACTGGGGCATAGTGTGGGGCTTCGCTGGGGTAAAACGGAGTGTGAAGGGCAGGAAGAAAGAGACTGAGCAAATGAGGAGTAGCTTTACAGATCCAAACAACCTACTGTCAGATCCACCTTTTCACAGCTTAGGAAGGTACTTCTGGGTATTTCAGTCGGTCTGTGAGGGAGGAAACACCCAAGCAATCCGGAGTTGGAGAGTTCAGATTTGGATCGTCCCTCTCATTCTCTCATAAGGAGAGACTGGAATGAGATCTGTTGAAAGGAGGTGTGTTCGTAGCATATGTCCATCTCTGCAACACACCTTTTGCAGAGGAAGTAGTGAAACTAAACCAGAACATACTCAAAAACACATACAAGTGTTAGAAGTTACATCCTTCCCAGTTAATCTGGAAGGATAGTTTATCAGTACCCTGTCCTGCTGGCATCCTCTGAGAGCAAAAGTCACTTTCAGGACAAAGCCAGGAAATGTTGACTTAGGCCTTTTACATGTACTCCTGACAAAGTCACTCACCATGACCACAAAAACAAGGCTGATACAGAAGGGAAATGCAAAGACGGGTTTCTATATTGCTGGGAACCCTGTACCACCATCCTGTCCCCTTTCTGAGCCAGTTTGGTGTGCCAGCTAGTAATAGTACAGCCTCCCTAGCTTAAATTTGCAAGAGGATTTTAAAAGCTTTTGGAGTACTTTTTGAGTTATGTCATTGCACTGTGATTTAGAGTCTGCAGCATCTAAGCCTGTCCACCACTTAAAAAGGGTTTTGAGGTGCGGCATCCTTATCACTGAGGGCTGGCTTGTGTCTAGAACAGACTACACCCAAAGACAAAGCTAAAAGCAAAAGGCAATTTCTAATGATGATATAGTGAATAATGTGTTTAGGCTTAATTGTGTTTACTCTAAGTGGAGCCCTTGAGGGAAAACCAATAAAAGCAGTTTCCCAGTCAAGAACGGAGCCACAAGACTGGAGTGTTGTTTAAACAAAATCCACTGTCTACTGGTGAGCTATTAAATATTTTAGAAGGCAGGAACATGTGTGATAGCTGCAGAGTAGGTGTTTGCCTGTTACGGTGATGCTGACCACAAAAGGCCTGACAGTAGGGCGCAGGAACAGAGACAGCCTGGCCTGGAGGCTTCCCAGTGCTTGTGACTGGGAGATCACTGAGCTCTTGGCCCTGGGACAGTGAATTTGTATTAATTGACAATATCTTATTTTTTTGTGTTACCTTAAGAAATACTCCATGGTATCTCTGCATATCACAGACTGAAGAACACTGGTATAGACTAGACTTAAGAGCACTGGTGTAGTACTATATACACCTATGGTATATATACACCTACTGGTATAGACTAGACTTACACAGCAACACGAGAAGCCCAAAAATACCACCAAGGTTGCTCCAGTGCAGTAGCATTTTTCAGGCTCTGTGGAAAGAGTAGCCATGTAGTTAATTCAAAAGAGAAAAGGAGAGAGAGGAAACATCAAAGCTGCCTTGTCAAAGGGATGTTACTCCTGTGTGCATTCTCCCTCTCCTTTTGCTCCACAGAAAACACACTGATTCTTTTACTCTCTGTGCCAAAAAAGTGGCTGCCCCCAAATCTTCTGCTCAAGAGACAGCACAGTACCTAAGGAGCAGAGAAATGTGCGTAATTTGAGAAGATGGAAAAATGGTAACAGCCTGTGGCTTGGGATGTGAGAAGAGAGAGTCCTGTTGTGTGTTCAGCATGGCTGTTCCTCAGATAAGGAGCTGTGAGCTGGCCAATTCAAACCCTTCTGCTGTTAAGCTGAAAGATGTTCCTTCTGAGCTCTCCCACGTGATGGTCTGAAAAGCTGGGATACAGACTGAATACCAAATTAAGGAAAATTAAGAGAGTGAATGCTGCAACCCATGACCATGCAATGTTACTGTTGATTCCTGTTTTCAAAGAACAGGTGTTGCTGGGGTACCTAAACAGTGTCAAGTTTACACATCTTTATTTCTAAGTCAGTTTTGTCAGCTCATTTTCCTTTGTTATGAAAGCACCCAAGTAAATCATTGTGAACTTGAAAATGTAATTAATATCTGTTGGGTTTTTTTTTTTTTTTTTTTGACATAGGTTGTGAATAACTTCAAACAAGCCTGAGATCTGAGACTGGCCAATTTCTTCAAAAGAAAAGAGTCTGTAAGTCATCACTGAACAATTTGGTACCTGGCAACAGAGTGGTAAGGCTGAAGGGCTGTTTTTACAATTGCATGGCCAAAGTGAAAAATTGAAAACAATTTCACTTTGACTCAGCTCAAAACAAAACATGAACTGAATTGAAAAATATAGATTGCACCAAGTGGAACGTTGCATTTGGCATAAAGCATCTTTGCCATGATGCAGAATTTAAGACATTCACAAACTACTAATAATAACAATTAAACTAAGCTGTCTAAACCTATTACTGAGGTGGTATTGCCAGAGGCTGTTGAATGATAGCATAGGTGGAATTGCAGCAGACTTAGCAGCAGAGTGGGGAATCAACTCATTGCTCACTGTAATGACTTCAGTGAGCACTTCTTTGTGTCTCAGCCTTAAGATTTTATTTCTCTCATGCCCACTGAAACATTTATGTGTCTGGGCTAAGTATTGCACCACATACAAAGATTTATATGATTAATAAAGCATCCTTCATACAGCAAATTCTAGTCCATCAGTCTGGAACTTGAGGCTGCAGGTGGAGGATTAATGGAAAAACACAAGGCTGCTGTCCTTAACAGGAGACAATTTTAACAAGAGACAAGGAGGAGTACAGCATTACTGTTGTCACCTGGATGCACCTCTGATACATAGAGGGACCCTTGAGAAGAACAGTAGCCTTCTTCTTTCTTTGGTGCTTATTATGTGTGACGTTGATTCTCCTGGTGGGAACACTCCTGTTTACTTCAGCTGAAACTGGAGTAAGTCCTGGGATCATCTTAATTCGTAATTGAACTGAATACAGAGTCATTCTGGAAAAATCAGGGCTGGTAAGTGTTTCTGCTTCATGTGTATCTTATCTGTTTTCAAGAGGCTTAAGGGTGTAAAACACCTCCCAAAGCTGTCTTCATCACTGATACGTACAAACTGAGTATGTATGCCTATGGGGTTATGGCTCTTGAACATTATCATACAGGAGTGGCTACCTATAGATTTACTGTGAAATCTTTTCCAGAATGTCTAAAGATATTTAGAGATTAATGGGAAGGAATTAAACACCTAAAGACAGCTATATGGCTGTAAAATGAGAGAGAGAGTTGAGGTGGGAACTGACCTGATGAACTACTAGGAAGTGTCCAATTGATTTCCTTTTAAAAATATAATTTAATTCAAACAATGTATCTGGGAAATTCTTATTCTTTCTCACTGATTGTTTTTTTTTTTTCTCCCCCTGAGGAAATATGACTGGTGGAAGGAAAGTAAGTACAGAAAGTTCCCTGATCAGAGCACCTTTATCTTGGCCTTTTCCTTGTCAGCTGCCATGACGTTAGCATAAAAAATATTGTAATATTCCCTAAGAAAACAACAAACGTGACATTTCTGCACCATGGTTTCCAGCTACCTGAAGCTCATCATAAGCAGAAACCACAACCATTTTTAGGCTACCATCTCTGTGCAAAGATCTTTCTTAGGCTCCCTTTCTTTGCCTGTTTCATACACTAGTGTGATACAAACATAAAATCCTTCTATCCTTATATTTATCATGCAAACTGGAATTCGTCTTTTATTTTTAACGTTGCACGGCTCCAGATTTTCTGAAAACTACAGGAAATTGGTGGACTGCATGAAATTCTTTGTTTTTTCAAAAATACAGAGCCAGGGGTGAACTCTCCTCAAATAACTAATGGGGTCAGACACCTGGAATTGTCAGTTTAAAGAATAAAAATAATACTGTGGTGCCTACTCCTGAATGCCCAATTCCCACTGGCAAAGAATTCCAGACTGCCACTGCAGAGAGCATATTGATGAACCATTTCTCTGCGCTATGAAAAATAGCCATTAGTTAAAAGGAAGGAAAGGCAGTAATAAAAAGAAACAGATACTGTGAAATCCTCTTTTTGCTCCTGCTCTTTCTTCCACCATGGGGGTAGGAGGAGGGAGAAGCCAGTGAGGTACTGAAGGCTCAAACTGCCTGCATAAGTGAAACCTGAACTTTTGAAGAAGCAGTTTTCTTAAGCAGCTCTCTTCCAAAATAGACATGGGCAGGAAGTAGTGAAATGGATGGCAAAAGACTTGGAGCAAGGTAGCTGAGTATTTCCTGTTTGCTTTATCTGTTTGAAACAAAAGGGTTGGAAAGTATTTCCTCTTGATTATGCGATCACGGTCATTGTTGGGAAATGTGGTATTTTTAACATCATCACAAGGGCCTTTCTGGCTAATCAGAGCTGAGGATAACTGTAACCAGCCCATTCTGCTGCAAAATATTCCAGTAGCTCTTTGGTGTTGTAACAGCTTCTGCAGAAACAAGGCCACGCTAACACAGCGTAACTAAGTACTGACCTCAGCAGGCACCAGTTCAAGTAACTGATTAGTTTCCTGGATGAGCTATAGCACCCTCACAGTTGTTCTAGATCCTTCCTGCAGTAATGACTACAGGGCAGTCTCAGTACACACTCATCTAATGGAGATGGCACTGCCTGAAAATTTTACATCTTATTGCTTGTTTACTTAATGCAACATTTACTCCCTTTCTCCTTCATATTTGTACAGGAGACTTTGACTTGTCCTTGACCTCCCCACTCCCAACATTTTGGAGCAGTTTTTCCAATATTTGATTTGATGAAGATTCAAAATTAAATGAATACTTTTTATTCAGTTTTCTAATTGTCAAGTTCTTTGTCAGTGTTTGCTCTTATCTTGTACACAGACTTGCAGAAAGTACATTGAATTCTTTGCACTGATGACTGTTTACATTTTCCTGTGTCTTATGCTGATACAAGAAGTGAGGACATCTGTACTCAGTGCAGTCCCTGTGTGGTGCCGTACTCCCATGCATTCAACTAAATACTGACTTACAAGCTTAAATGGTTTGCTGTACTGGGGCTCTCTTTATACAATGATTGGAAGGATTTCTTCTGAGGTGAATGCAGCAGCAGTTTAAATGGAGAAGTATGCAGTTATACAATAACATGACTGCTGATGTTCCTTTGCGTTTTCCATACCAATAACCTCTTATCTACTTTCTTATCAGGCATCTGATCTATAAAAGCACTCTGAGAACTGTACAATCATATTTAAGCACGTTCACCTTTATCAGCTCATCCTGTTCATTTCTTTGCAAGAAGATGACATCAGTTGTCACCATCCTGGGCTTCACCCAAAGGACTGTACAATAGTCTTTATTGTACAGCACTTTGAAATAAAGCACAGCTACAGTTTTTTTCCTGGTCTTTATTCTGTTGTGCAGCAGATAAATATGAAGTGCCACAAAAAGAACCTGTGGACATTGTGGAAAGCATAAACAAGCTTCTTTCATAAGACAAGCTGCAGTTAAAAAACCAACCAACCAAACAGCACTACTGTTTCTTGGGTGGGTATAAGCCAGATCAATCCTGTCGCTCTGTAAGGAGAAAGAGATTTTATCCTTGTATACGTCATTCCCCTCTTTCTGCAAAACACAATTCTTGCTGAATCTCTTTCAAACCAATTTTTGATGCCATTTGAGTCGTCACATACTGAATCTCTTCTATTGTTTAGTCATGAGTATTTGCATCATGATCTAAGCAGAGTACAAAACTCTGGGCCCAAAGGAAAGCTGTCCTAACGAACTGTCACAGTTAAACTTACATCCATGGGACCCATAAGAGAAATGCAAGGGTAGAGACCATTATTATCTGTTAACATTGCCATCCTCACAATTTTTTTCTCTGGCTGTTGAATGCATTATGAGCCTTGCTTCAATCGCCCCGGGAGACAATAGAAATTTTATTACTGGCTTCAGTCAGAGCAAAATAATTTCCTAGGAACTATTCTTTGTAATAAAAGATGTCATAAAACTCAACACTTCACCGAAAATATTGGAGAAGTGGGGTTTAGTCCATTCTTCTGCCTGAATGCATTTGAGCCTACATCTGGCATGTATATCTCTTGTGGATCTAAGTGGTCTTTAGTCTTGGGGCTCTTTGTTGATGCAGTTTCTTTTGCCAAGAATAATCCCATTTTTATTAATCCAGTAGTGAAGGAATTACAGTATCTTCTATTGATGAGGGAAATCTAGATGAGGAGAGTCCAGTACTCAGGACCCTCTTCAGATGACTTGTACGGGCTATTTGGGCCAACAGAGACCAGCTGAGAGAGAGACACTGAAGAACAGTCTTTGTCTCCCCTGAGAATCACCTTAGTTGGAGGTTCCCGCATTCAGCTTGAGTCTCCTGTCCCTTCAGCTACTAAATAAGGGGAAAAGTACCCTTCTCTGGCTGTTGTTTTGCAGAAAGGAATGAGATAAATTTTTGGCTCCTGAAGGGAAGGAGAGTTAGGAATCCCAGTCAGAGAAAGAGGAGCATTTGGCTGAAAGTACCTAAGTTCTTTTCAAAAGGTGACTTAAGACACACTTTTCTGACATTCTGTCACTTATATTTCTTATATCACATCAGCCCATGTGTACTCCATGTGGTTCTAAAACAAATGGTGCACCTACTCCTTGGCCAAACCCAAAAACCATGGCTACTTTTCATGCACCCACTGCATGGCTCATGTGTGCCAGACCTGTAAGCAGACATCTCTCAGATGTTCTTCTGCAAATGTGGAACTTATACCTTATATACTTAAACACTGCCTTCCAAGAAAGAATTTTGCCTATTTCAACTTTGTAAAAGTTTCCATTTCATTTAATTCTAAGCAAAAAAAATTGCCACCAACATGAAGGATCTAAAGAAAAGTCTTAATAAAAGCCAATTTGTTTTAAGGCAACCTAACCCTTTTATGGCTTCAACATGGTTCTGATGGAACAGGGCAGAGAATTCTGTCTCCCCTATTCATTTCTTAGCCAGTGTAGCTATATAGTGTTTGGTGTGAGAAGCTTCTGCAGGTCTCCAGCACCGCCTGACTGCACTTTCTGAGACTTTTCAGACTTGTATCTAAAAAAATAACTGATTAGGAGGATGAATGACATGTCTGATCATCAAATATTTAAACTTGGCAGGCTTTCAAGAGTGGCAGGCTTGCTAGCCTGTGAAAACACCCTTGTTGCACCAGATCTAGCTTGCCATTGTTAGTTTTCAGAAGACCTGAGGTAGTATGTGCATGAAGTTTTATATCCAGTGGTTTTTAAGAGAAAATGAAGACAGAGATGCAAATAAGGAGTGTGCCTTTAATCATGTCTTGTAGATTGGAGCAAGTAATCATATGTTAAGAAATGTAGCTGGGAGAACACATTTTTCCCGGTTGTGGGAGTGAAAATGCTAATGGGATCAATGCCCAAAGTGCAACAAACACAAGCACTCTAACCCATATATCACATTGATTACAAACACAGGAAACAGTATCTTGTTACATGGGCTGTGAATGCAGTTTCTGCTACAAACTTCTGGACAGAGAATCCTCGAGATGCTGGGACATTGGAGACTTGTACTGATCTCTCTCCATCATATTCTTTTCTGTCTCTGCTTTCTTTCACTTAATAGTTCTAGCACCATGGGAATTTTTATCTAATCCTTTTTTCAAGGGAAAAAAGAGAACAGTGCATATTCTGAAGATGGCCAGATATTGAGGGAATAAGAAACATCTTGCTATAAGCTGTCCATGAAAATCACCAGCCTTTGTATTCCAGCTCCTCACAGCTGCAGCTGTCAGACATTCAAGTGATGCTGCTGTCTGCACACTCAGTCTTTGTGGTTTTCCTCCAGGCAGTTGCCATCTATTGAGGCAGGTCATAAAAACAACCCAGCCCACTTGTGTGATAGCATTGTTCTGTAGGCTCTTTTTCACAAAAAAAGATTTTGCTATGTGTTCATTTGGACAGAGCATAGCTTCCCTTTTGGGTTTTTTGCTATAATTAACTATCAGCATGTCATCATTATGAATTATGTGATCATTATCATCATTATTCATCACTGTGAATTATGAATATTATCAGCCAGTGTGTGGTAAAACTAATGTATGTAAATAACTACAGATAACACAACATTATAGATATGCTACATTTGTCAAAGACTGGCTTAGTAGTCCGACTGGTTAACTAGCAGCCATCTTTTGATCATGACATCTGTCAGAACTAGTAAAATATGAGTCAGTTTGATCTCTGTTCCAGTTTAAAATTGGAAACCTTTATGAAGGCCATAGTAATACGTGTGTTGGGCAGATGCTTTTATATTTTGTATTCCAAAAAGTAATTTCCTAATTCAATGCTATATATTAGTGAGGCGTAGTATGATAGTGTCTCTAGTGACACTCTGTAGTTTGTATACTCAGAAGGATAACTGCTGTTCAGTGCTTAATGATTGCTTTGTGCCCTGCACTGCTCTTGTAGATTAACTTCTTAATACACCGTACCCGAGAAAGGAAACTGCAGCTGGGATGCTGCATCTTGTCTTCAAATGTTAATGCCCTTTGCCTATCAGTTCCTGGCCTGACCCTCCAGCATGCATAATGCACAGCTTGGCACAAGCTGCCATGTGGGTCCCCGTAAGGAATGGAAATCGAGCTGGCTTCCTGGCTTCTTATGGCAAGTTCAGAGCAAGCAGGCCTGACTGTGAATGCAATGTGGGGTCTGCTCAGGCATCAACTGAAAACATAGGTGAAGCTTTCAGGGAGGGCAGAGGCCGAGGCGACTTGAGGATGTGAGTCTTCACAGAGCAGCTGGGCATGTGATAATGATCGAGAGTAAGGGACAGAAGATGCTAACTGAAGAGGGAGCAGAGGAGAATATTGTATTTCTGACAGGTAGTCAGTATTTACAAAATTCCAAGCAAATGGCAGAGTAAACAGTTTTTATTTAAGGGCTTGTTTTGCTACTAGAATGGGGTTTGGGTTATTTTAAGGATGTTTATTGCATGTGAAAAACACAGCGAAGACATATTTGCCTTAAAACACCACAATTTACCTGGATCTTATGTTGTGGAAAAACTCAGCTTTTCTCTGTTTCTACTTCATCACAATCCACATACGTTATTCGTCCTGAAGTAAAAAACTGTATCCTTTTGACTGTGAAGACAAGCGATCTGAAAGAACAGGTTTGGGAGCTGTTAGGTGACTGCCTCAGGACCAATGGACAGACAACCTGACTGACCCTGAAGTATTTGGTAGCTGTGTATCTTCTGTCTGATTCCATGCATTAAAAGAATCCTCTGCTCACAATAAACATAATCTTTCTTTAGAAGAAGTGGAACCCGAAGACATGCTAGCCAAGAGAAAAAATTATCTGCAGCAACTAGATGGATTATGCCTCCTGCCAAGCTGTTCGCTGATAACTCCTGCACTGGTATGAAGTCCCTTGCTTCCTAATAAAGACAACTAAATTTCACCTACATGCAAATCACAGGAGGAAGAACTTGGAACTGGTTTAGTATAAGAAAAGGAAGGATGAAGATAAGAGGATAAGCCTGCTAAAGGCCAGCTCTCACTGTTTCACTACCCAAGTGAAATAGCCAACTGGCCAAATTAAGAGTTAGGCAATACCTGTTCAGTAGGGTTTAGGTACACCTTCCAGGAGTACAAAATGGAAGGTGATTACAACCTGGAGCTGACTTGCTCCTTGTCCATGACATAGTGTCCCAAGTTTGGCTCTGAAGCTCTGGAACTTGTTTCTCACTCTGCTATTAAGAATTCTCTGGATTTGATAACTAAGTTTGTGGGCTAAATTCTCCCCGAGGGAAAGGTGAAAAGATATTTGACTAAGTTCTTGTTCAGAAGGTTGTGTTAGTACTGCTTTTACTATACTGTGCTATTGATGATGCTATGGTGATTTGGGATTTTGTTTCTGTTGTATTGGCATGAACTGAATTCTAAACCCTAACCACAGAGGGAGATTTGTTTCTTTATGACCATTTTTTTCCCCTGTTCTTGCTGCTATGATTTATCTGAGAACAACAAATACATCCTCAATTCCTACGCTTTGCAAACTGAATAGAACTCATCTGAAGCATGATTCAAAATTACAGATGATTAAGATAGTGAGAGCACATAATAACTTGTCAGATACCTATCATGAAAAAAATGATCTTACAAAATAGAATGACTGTATCCCATTGTATAGTAAATAGCTTTCAGTGATAGGCGGATCACATGCTTTTGGTTTGGCACTTTGGTGTTGTATTGCTTGATTTCCCATCAGCATTGCCACTGGATATGAGAACATAAAGTGCAGTCGAGCACTCTGGACTGAAACATACTTAATATGTCACATATTCAAGGAGTTAAGGGTATTTTTCCTCCTATTATTCTCTCCTGCAATCTGATTGCTCTAATCATTAAGAGCCTGCTTCTAATTTCCAGGCACGGTTCATTCACGTCCAGCCTACGCTCCCTGTGCTTGTGACAACCATATCTTTTAGATTAAATAGTACCAAAACCAGTTCAGAACCTGGAACTGGAAATCAGGATTGCCTTTGCAATGTCTGGAGCTGTCCTAGACTAATTCGTGCCTTTCTAATAGAGGTAGACAGTACTCACCCTATGTCGAGTACCAGCACCCATCTAATTATTTAAGAGCTGTTCAAGCTACCTCATCCTTGCTGCTGCACAGGGACGTATATCACCCACCTTTACTAATGAATCACATAGCTGATACATTTCCCCCCTACACACTCATTTCCTTGACTCAAATTGTGTAAGTAATTGCACTTTGAATACTTTAAATGAATGAAAAGTGGTATAATGATGCTATGCTATCAAGAAATCCTTCTGTTTGTTCCCTGTCAGGACTGCTGAGTGCTCAGTGCCTGCAATAGCCCAGAGCTGTGTCTGGGTAAGCAGGGGACCAGCCAGCAGGAAAGGAAAGAGGCAGGAGAGCCCCACAGCGTTGGACCACCTCCAGCCCTCCTCCTACTTGTGAGGTGCTCCTTGCTAGCCCAACCCCACAGCAGTGGCCTCGGGGAGGGTTCCCAGCCCTGGACGGAGCCAACACCACCCTGCTGCTGGCCACCCCCACACCAGGGACAGACAGAGCAAGGTAGGCACTTGTGCTGAATATGATTAACCAGTCATTAGTAATTGTACCGAGGGGAAGGGGACAGCTTGGAGTTTAGGGGAAAGCTGGAACCTCTCTTGTCTCCAGCAGCTGATGAAAAAGCAGCAGGCAAAATCACATTGCCTAACTGTGATAGCCGGGGACACACACGCACGCTCACTTGGAGGGTGCACCAAGCCCACAACTGAGTATTGAAAACTAACATCATGACTGTGGATGCACGCTGCCATGTATCTCCCATGGGCCATGCATTGCTCTTTGGGAAGAGGGGGGGAGAGGGGAAAAGAGGAGGGATGACTCAGGAGTGCTGAACTTCCGAGGAAAGCAGGCTGTAATCCCAGACCCTGTCACAGGAGATTGCTCTGAACAGTGCTTCCTTACATAGTGCTTTCCCTCCTCCACCTTGAGAAAATCAGTCAGTTTTGCCACACAACACAAACCAGAAAAGATTTACAGGAATAAAATGAATGTTTTAAGCAAGAGAAGTCATCAGTCCCATTACTGTGTAACTTACAAAGGGGTGAGATCTTGTGTGGAACAGAAGTGGACAGAAGCAAGGTACTTTGGAAGATGACTGTGTGGGTGACATAGGAAGCTGGTTGCTTTATATTGTGTGACCTCTTCTGGATCTCCAGATCAAACACTGTATGCTATAGGACTTCTGCTATGTTATAGGACTTCTGTTTATTTTTCCTCATTGAAAAAAAGCCCTGCTAACATCTATTTGTGGCAGTTCTACCAGAAATTGCACAATGTTATTTCTTAAGTGATTATGGTTAGCTGGAAGAGTGTATACTTCTATCTCCTATGAATCTGACCTTTGCACCACAGTGAGGATGTGCTTTGTCTGGTGCCTGTAAGTGGAGAAGAACCAGAAAGAATTCAGTGCCTAAGCTGTTTTTTTAAAACCACATTCTAAAATGCTGTGGTTTATTATCAGCTAGGAAAATTGTGCACAAGTGAAAGTATTGCTAACACTCTGGTGACTGGGTAGGGGATGGAGACAGCTCTCTCTGCTTTAACACCTTCCAGTGATTCTTGCATTCCCAGTAGAGTCTGTGACAATTAACTGAGAGTTTGTCCTCATCACTGTCCTGTACCATCTCATCAGTTGTCCTGCTGCAGCTTCCACCTCAGGCCCCACTCTGGCACCTCTGGTTGGTGCGGGAGGTGCCCAGCACCTGCAAATGATACTGCTGTGGAGCACAGGAATGGGCTTTGCATTGCCTTGCACCGCAGCTCCCTTCCTCTGTGCAACACAGGAAAATTTACCAGGAATATTCTGTAATTCAACTGGTGTTACTGAGCTCTCTGGCTGTGTCTTCGAGTGGTCCAGGCCAGGCTGGACGGGGCTCAGAGCATCCTGCTCCAGTGGGAGGTGTCCCTGCCTGACCTAGGATCCTTTAACACCATTTTCACTCCACCGCTGTAGTTTGATTTGGTGACAAACGGGCTGGGGCGCTCCGTGGTGTTACCAGCGGAGCCCCCGGGTGCGGTGCGGTGCGGTGGGGTGCGGTGCGGTGCGCCCCCCGCCCGGAGCCGCATGCAGGGGGCAATAACCCGCAGCGTAACACAGCCACGCTCCCCGGTCCCTGACGCCTCCGCAGGCACCTGGGGGCAGGCGGGGCGGGGCTGCGGGCGGGGCTCCCGGCCCGTCCCACCGCCTTATAGCCGGGGCACCCCGCGGCCCCGCCAGCGCCGCCCGCCAGCCCGGCCCCGCCGCGGCCGCCGCGCCGCCCAGCCCTTCCTGCCCGAGGTGAGCGGGGCTCGGCGGGGGCACCGGGGGCGCTTCGGGCTGCTCTGGGGGCTGTTTGAGGTTCTTCCCCCGAGTGAAGAGCGGGACCGGGTGGCGGGACGGGGAAGGTCCCTTCGCTCAGCGCCGGGCGTGCGGCGGGGCCGGCTCGGGCAGCTTCTCCCGGGGCTGGAGCGCGTTCGTGCGGGAGCGGAGCCGGGCCGGGGATGCCTGTCGGGAGGGCACCGGGCTCTGCTCTCCTGCGGGTCAGTGCGGTGGTTTCACTTCAGACACTAGGGCTAGTTGGCTTTCCTTGTTCGAGCTTTTATCTTGTGCTTGCGGCTGTGTCATTGTTGCGCTCGGAATCGCTTCTTCGTCAATCACGAGAAAGTCAAAGCGTGCCCGCTGGGAATGAAAAGGTCTGACGGCACTAGTGGCTGGGAGGGCTCCTTCGAAACTTCCCAGAGTCTTGCTGGAGAGTCTGTCGCTGTGGCATGAACGGTTTGCTCTTAGAGACAGCACCTCTGCTCCTTAAAACCGGGGAAAACAACCCTTATTTCGTGTTCTCTCTGCGTGTTGGCTGTGTACGTGTGTCACTGCTTGCCTCTGAGCTTTTGGATCTGTTCTCTGAATTTGGCCTTTACAGAGGGGATTTGAAGTTCTTTTCTGACAGTTTTTGCTGGAACCGCAGAGCTCCTTCTGAGAAATGTTTGCAAAACCTTCTGTGGTGCCAGATTTAATTTCTTGGAGAGTCTGAGGAAAATTTTAAGGCTGCTTTGACGTGACTATCCTGATCATTATTTTTGTGAGGTTGAGAAGGGTTTTTCTGACTGCTGTTCTTAATCTGATAATCAGAAGGTGAAGGTTATGTTTGGCAATCACGTTTTGTTTCCTCTGTTGATTATTAATAATGGAAGCTAGCAAGTCCCATGAATGCAGATGCAGAGGGCTTGCACTTTCACAAATGCAGCTTAGTATCTCATCCAATCTAAAGAGGCTTAACTAATATGTTATAGGATATATTTTTTTTAAGTATGCATATATGAAGACTTTGTGTGTTTACAGAAAAAAACCTGCATGCGCTGAAGGAAATGTAGGAAAGCTGTGGCTGTTCTCTGGCAGTGGGTACGTTTTCACATGCAGTGTGGGGGTATAAAAGGAGAGAAAACACCTTTCTTGCGAGTGGCCCTTTGCAGGGTCAGAGCTGAAGCTGGAGCTCAGCCCACAGCCCTGTGTGTGTTGTGACACGATCAGCCCTGTGGTCCTCCAGCCTGTGTCCTGTGCACCAGCTTTTAGCTACAGCTACTCAGTCCAGGTTTGCCCATGGTTGTAAATATTTTGACCAGCATCATCCCTTTCTTTACTTGCATGCATGTAAGCACAGAAATATTTGCATACAAGTAATTTGAAAGTAGCCAGATAAGGCCAGGTGACGCTGACTTCCTTCTGCTCTTATGACTGTTGCTTTTTGGGTAGTGGTGTACTTCTGCTGAATCCAGTCTTTGTAGACACTGGAAGAATTATGTGCACCATGAATATATCTACTGCTAGTAAAGCTCCCTTACAGCAAACTGCCAGACCATGTTGCTATTGCACTACATGAGATGTGGTTATTGGATGAAGTGTGGCGTGGGGGGTGATTTCTAGGTGACAGGACCAGCAGGTAATGGCCAAGGTTGTTCTTGGTGCTAAGCCTGGCAGTGTCAGAAGTAAAGAAATCCTTCCCGTGCTTCCATTTCACTGTGAGCGGGCTGTGGGGTACAGAAAGAGTTGGAGCCTGCTCCAGAGTGAAAGCTGTTAGTGATGTCACCTTTGTGTCTGTTTTTGTCTCAAGTTCCTATCAGGAACTGGTTTTGGATCGCTGCCCATAGGGTAGACTCAGCAGGGGTTGATAGTAACTGCTTCAAAGGTGGGAGAAGACTGTTGGGGATCATCATTAGCAACATTTAACGAGAATGTAACTGTTCAAGTCTGTGTTGGTAAATATTCTGGATGTTGATGGTTCATCTGCCCCTCCTCTGGAAAGTTTCTGACAGAGACTAAGGAGACAAACTGAGTTTGAAAAGTGCAAAACCTATCATCTGCCACCTTGGAGCAGGGGAGGGGAGTGAGTCGGTGGTAGTGGGGATCACATCCCTTTCCTGGGACTGGGAGCTGCCTGCTCCTGGGGCCAACAGGCAGTGAGTGGGGCTGGGAAGAGCCCTCTGCACAGCAGAGGGGTGGCAATCTTTGAGGAGGAGAAAAGGAATGAAATGGCATGTTTGTGTTTTTTCCTGCACAACAGTTTTAAAAAAAAACAAAGCTCAAATCCTGCTTTTCGCAACAGGTTGATGTGAGGAACTGAAGGAAAAGGAGCAGCTGAAATGCTGTGCAGAGGAATGAGCGATGCAGAGTGTGATTTGGGTTTGCATGGTGTGTCACTCCCCAGCGTGGTTCAGATAAAATGAAAAACAGAAAGCATTCATCTGACTGGCTGCTTTCTCTTTTCTCTCAGGGCAGAGACAGTTGTTTTCCTTCCTTCTGTCTAATATTGTCTTTTCCTCATGCCCGAGGCAGCCCCCTGGACAGATCAGTAAGCTTCATTTCCTTGGCCTCCTGCGCTGATCTCTGCTTGTTTCCGCTCGTTGCTGCCTTGTCCGGATGGTCTCTGGGGGCTGCAGGAGGTAACTCAGAGCTGGTGAAGCAGCCGTAGCCTTGCACTGCTCTCTGCTCTTTCAGTTCTGTAATTCTGTTCCTCTGAGCTCACCTCTGGCTAGTGTGGTAGCAGTTTCAGGATTTTTTTGGTGCCCGCTCTCTTTTTTCATGGCGTGCATGTGGTTATAGGTTGTGTGATACAATCCCACATTAGCAGGGCAGCGAAGGAGGCGGTGGATGGTGTCTGTGCAGCTAACAAAGGCAGAGCTCTATGCACGGCGTTGGACTCCCCCTGTTGCAGCACTGCTTCTTGCACAGTCTCCACTTTCTGAGAGTAAACAGCTGCCTCTTGGTCTTTGTACTACACAGGCACGAGTGAAAGCACTTCAGAGGAAGACTTTGCTTTTTTCTCTTAGCTAGTTACTAAGAAAAAAGACATCAAGGAACAGGAAATGCAGAGATGGGAACCACTCTGTCACGAGGTGGCACCTCAGAGCGCCATCCCCACCTCGGTGGCAGCTGTGAGGTACATCTGGGAGAGGAACCCAACGGGCCCTTTGTTTGCCTCTGTGTGGTGCACAAAGACTCTGACTTAGCTTTCGTTTCTGTCATTTTGGCAGCACGGGGAGTACATTAAAGTGGTGCTTCTGTTGTTTGCTCTCCCTTGGGGAAGCTGTAAAATCCCATGCGAGTCAAGTCACATCTTCTCAGGCTTGGCGGAAGGGCTTATGGGTAAATGGGGCATGGGTTCTGCCCCTGGAGCCTGACCTCACACTAATGGATTGGGGCTTCAACAGCCTGAAAAACCCCCTCCTGCTTCACTGAAGTCAGGTTTCCATTGTGTGCTTCCTCTGACGCTACAATTTTACTGACTGATTTCAGAGGCTCGCTGGTTCTTTATGTGCTGTTGGTCAAAGGCTGTTGCACAGCTGCTTTTTTTTTCATTGGGTTGATTTAAAATACAGATAAAAAATGAAGTAACCTAAGAAATCCTTTTTAAATAATGGGTGAGTACCTTGGGGCTAATGACACTTGCATTAAGAGGTTGCTGCATTATTAATGCAATTTGGAAACTGAATAGTAGTCTAAAGGAAATGAACATTAAATTTTTGACCCATTATCTGTGGCATTAGCGTTAGGCTCCACAGGCTAGTCTACCACTTGCCTTGAATTCTGCACCTCTCCAGGGAGGAGCTGGAGATAGGTTGAAGGTCTTGAGAGATGTTTAAATACTAGGGTGTTTTTAGGACAGCGAATGTCAGTCTGGCCTTCAGGTTCTTGTCAGGCTGTTTGGGCAATAATTCTTTGGTGCCCTGTGACTGCTTATTTCACCTAGCAATGACATCTGGGAAGGTAAACTTGGGGCTGAGCTGTAGGCTCCCTTTGAAAGGTAATCAGTGGAGGGATAAAGGCACAGAGAAAGCAAAATAACCTGCAGTTAAATCCCTGGGTGATTTTCCACCCAGAGCAGCGCTGCAGGGAAGGGCTCTGTTACAGCTTTCTGGAAAAAGCAAGTAAGCCTGCATGCGCCGCGTTGCACGGCCGTGTTCCTTACCCTGATGGCTCTGTGCCTGATCTGATCACAGACTGCTTTGTGTGGGACAAAGGAAAACAGAGAACCTTGACCGGATAGTTTCTCTTGAATATTAAACCATGCTGGTCCTTTGCCATGCCTCATGAGCAGCATATGACTTCAGAAGTAGCAGAGCATTAAGAGCTAAGGCTGTTCCCAAGGAGGAAAGCAAGTACGTGTTGGTGCTACAGTGAGTGGGAGCTCGTGAGCTGACGTGGTGGGAGCTGCTGTGAAGCTGGGGTGGGAAGCCAAGCTGGATGGAGCACTGATGGTGCTGCAGCCATGAGGCGCCAGCAGAGTGTGGCCAGTGTGAGCAGTGCTCCCACGCTGCACAGTAGGAACCTGTAGTGACTGGCCTCTGTCTTGCTCAGCTGCATGTGGCATGCTGCATGTCACATCAGCAGTGGTGTGTGTGTCCTGTGCTGGAGGACAGACTGCCAGCTGGTGTGGAGACACAGCTGCCTGCTGCAATTGCAGCTTTAAATGGCTAACAGTGGAAAAAAAAATATCTCTGAGAACCGGAGTGTGAACCTCTGCTTCCAAAAGGCTGTTTATGCAGTTGGCTGTTGGGATAAGGAGTAAGGAGCTTCATAGCCAGCCCAGCATCTGATGTTCACCTTGCCTTCTCAGTGCTGGTGTTGGGCAGGGTGGGAGGTGTCCTGTCGTGACAGCTCTGCCGTGGGGAGTCATGCTGCTTTCCTTCAGGCACAACTCTGCATTTCAGAACTTTTCCAGGAATGCTGCTTTTCCCAAGCTTTCAATTTATTTGCCACTTTCTATTTAAGAAACTGTCCAGACAAAGACTGGTCTGTGCCCAGGAAATAAACATTTAATCTTGCCTGTCCAGTTGGGGAGGAATTTTCTTTTTATGTTAGTACTCATTTCACATTGGTTTACATTGTGCAGCCAGTCAGGCTGACCAAGGCACTCTAGTGATATGGACTATATTGTTTTATGAGCTTCTGCCATCTCAATGATGATTGTTGAGCAGCTTTCTCTTCATGATGTGATTTCAGAAGACTGGTTAAAGGCATTTGCTTGTTTTCAGTTACTTAATTAAAGTAAACCATGGTCATGATTGCAACTGCTTGACAATTACTTAAACGGGTAAATGCAACTGCCAGGAAGCAATGTAAAAGAATTTCCTGTTTACAAAATTTACACCTGTTACTGAAGTGTAAATAAATGATTTGGATTTTTTCACCCAGCTCAGCAAGGCAGTGCCTGTCTGTGAAGGGGCATGTCCAGACCAGGAGCCAGACAGCAGCAAGGAAAGGCAGAATTTACTCAGCTGTGTAGATTGTGACTCTGTTTCCTCCAATATTTGCAGAAAATCTGGCAATGAGGATTATGAAATGTGGTGACAGCCTTTTCATAGAGCCTCTTTGTGATGGACGCTGGTAGAAGGAGTTCTTAAAGTATTTAAAAGTATTTCACATGATGGGTTTTTCATGTTACTGGTAGACGAGAGAGTAAATAGAGTGAATAGTTGTATTCACTTTCTGCTTTATGGTGTTATGGAAAGTGTATCTGAAAAGTGATCTTACACAAGTCTGTTTCTGAATAAACATGTGCTTTGTTTCCATGCAGAAAGGCTGCTTTTCCCTGTCCCAGGAGCTCTGGCAGAGTCCTAAATACTATTCTCACTGATGTTTAGAATGCAGGTTCTAGAGGAGAAGACGTATCTATCTATCTGTGTAGCTCCACTGTCTTCTGATACATTATTTTTTGAAATTGTATTTTTACTTTTCCCCAGTACCAGGTTTAGGCAGGAAAGGTCTCTCTGGCTGGGGACATGAGATGCACTGCAGTGTCTTTTGCCCACAGTAGCAGGGACTTACTCCCTGCTGGATCCAGGCCAGGCTGAATCTGGCAGAGCTGCTCCAGCACTGCTGGCTGCATCCCAGGGTCGCAGTGTATCATACTGCTGCCTGCACTGTCAGTTTTTCACACGCTGGCCTTTCCCACCCTTCCATCTCTCAGGCTTTTCATGTAGACAGACTTCTCCTGAAAATCCTCCCAGAGGAATAAAATAAGAAACAAAGGTAGTGCAGTGCTGTCTTGGCATTACAGCCCTGTGGGGAGAAAAGTGTTTTTGCTGGACACTCGCTAGGCTGGTATAATTGGGGTCTGGGATCCTCATCACGTTTTTTCTTAAACATTTTAGTGTGGCTGCAGTGCTGCTTCTTCCCTGACACAGATCCTGAGGATTAACCCTCTCTGGTACTTCTCCAGTGTGGAGCCTGGGATCTCCTGGCCACCAAGGCCGGGTGAACCCACCAGACGTGCATGCACCTAGTTTCCTGGTGCCATGGACTTGTGGCTTGGTCCTGAGGCAGGCAGACATGCAAGCATACCTGAAGTTTCATAGATGTGTAACAGGTTTCGTGCAAAACACTGATCTAGATAAAAATAACAAAGGCACCGTTATGCATTCCCCTGCCTTCATTTTCTCACTGGTCTCGAATCTCTCTTGGTTGTGGGTGTGTTCCAGCTTTGTGTCACTCCTGTACAGACCCTTTGTGCGTTCTGTTAAACCCTCATGGGAAGGACTGTTCCCCAGTGCTGTGTGCATGGGGCTGCTGTAGGGAAGAGCTTCCCAGCAGCCCTTTCCACCTGGCTGCAGGCGTGGGTCCCAGCTCACAGGGTAGGGTGTTGGGCTGCGGATCTTGGGAGATATGAAAATGCTTCCCCAGTGAGGCCTGTGTGAGAAGATGTGTTGAAGATGCATCTCCATCCTTGGTGTGTCCCGTGGTGTGTGCATGGGGCTTATTCGAGCTGGGCTCCTTGCCCTGCGCTCTGGGGGTGTGTGGCAGGCAGAAGCCCAGCTTTCTTTTGGGTTTCTTCCATTCCTGTCAGGACTGCCAGCTGGCTGTCAGTTCCACCCTGCTTGCCTGTACCCTGCCCTCAGTACATATGCTTTTCTAGGGTTGGCCAGTTTTCTGGTTCCTTCCACCACGCTTGGTGCAGGAGCCCTGGCGCTAGCTACTAGGTCTGGTTGCCTTGGTGTGCTGCTGGTGTGTGCTTACGTGCACGTGGGAGGCTGCTATCAGCACCCAGTGAGCAAATCTGGAAAACGCCAACTTCTTAAGGTCATGTAACTATTAGCACATGGCCAAACAGGTAAATGGAATCAAAATAATCTTTCATAAAGGCGCTCACCGCCATTGCTGTGTGCAGTGTTTGCTCTGCTTGTGTGTCCCCTTCCCTCTGTGTTTGCAATTGAAGTAGGTACAGCTCTTTGAGGTAGTGACTGCTGTAGTACAGTGCTTAGTACAATTTTTTGTTAAACGTGTGCTTCTATATTGATTTTTAGTTTTATACCTGAAGAACATACATGCCTCAAGATGTGCCTGCTTTTTTTTTCAACAGTTGATTTTTACCTTCCCTGAAAAGCTTGTGTCACCTGTTCCCTTGCTTTGCTCTGTGCTGGCTTTGAGCATTAACACAGTAGATATAAATAGTAGCGACAGCATCTGTGCTTCTGGACAGCTCTGTCCTGTTCTGTCCACTTCCAGCACATCCCTGGAGCCACGGCTCTCAAAGTCACAGGGCGGTAAATAGTTTTGTTGATGTGTGAGTAGGCACGCAGTCCAGCCTCGCACACGTGCCCCTGCTGGCGCTGCGGTTTTGCAGGCAGTGAAACACAATACGACTCCTTTTGCCGTTTAACTGGCTCTGAACACGGGGAGCGGATGTGCTGAGCAAGAAGGACTAGTTTGTGCACGCACGGTACTCGGGGAGAGCAGGCAGACTCCCTCTAGGTCCGTTTTCTCCTTAGTCGGCTAAGAACGATGCATTGCCTGCAGGAGACTGCTGGACTGCTGGCACTGTAAGCCATTTTTGAGACTAAAAAGAATTTTTGTTTCCTAGAAGTCCAAAGTGTATTGCCAGTGATGTTTTCCAAAGTGGAAAACAGGCCAAGGGGATGTGACAGAGGATTTGTATAACTTGTAGTTTCCAGAGAGTTCAGGGTGTTTATTGAAGTGGCTGCTGTCCCTGCAGCAGTTCTGGAGGCTGAGAGCTGTGGGTGTGTGCTTTGGCTCTATTACCATTCACGCAATAACAGGTTTGATTACACCATGTAGGGACTACCTGTTTGTCAGTGCAGCAGACCACACGGATCTGTCTAAAGCAGCAGGTCACAGTGGGGATAGCTCTGCCACCAAAATTGAGCTGAGGAGAGGTCTGATGAGTAAGGTAAAATAGCAATATTTTCTGGTTTGGTTGTGTATGTTTGCTTACGTTGTCTCTGTTTTGCAAGTAGTTTGGTTATGTAAGAAAAAACAGACTTGTGCAATGTGTATATTTACGTAGTGCTTATCCTATAGACTTCAGTTAAACAAAATAAGACAATTTCAGCTTGAGAGTCAAGAATTTAATTTTATAGTGTTGATGAAACGCCTCCCAGTGGAGTGTGAGTATGACTTCTGCTTGTGAGCAGCATTCACGAATGCAGAGTGTGAAGGTCCACTGCCTCAGTCTCCTTTTCACCAAAAGCAGAATGGAACTTCTTGCAGGGAGGTTTCTGGGTCCTGGGACAGACACCTTGGCAGTGGGTGTGCTGCGTTCCACGTGCTGGGAAGGGCTCAGCAGTAACAAAGCCTTGCTGCAATGGGGACATAAGCTGAGGAGTTGCCTGCTGGCAGAGGAAAGCAAGGGAGCATTGCCTCCCTCTGTTAAGCTGGTTTGCAAGAAGTCTGTTTTCAGCTCTTATTCCTCTCCAGCAGTGTGATCCAGCTCTTATTCCTCTCCAGCAGTGTGATCCAGACTGGAGTGAGACTGACTCTGGATTTGAGCAGGGAACTATGCAGGGAACTGCTGGCTATCATCAGCCTGATGAACCTCTGTGGCTCAGTCAGGGTTTTGTATCCAAAGGTATGGACACGGCTGGTCCTCACTATGCTGCTGTGAAGGAGGTTATTTTTGCTGTAAAGCTGAGGAAATGAGGATGCTGAGGGGGATCTCAGGGTCACACATACAAGCTTGTGTACAGCATGATGAGATGTACTGTAAACTGGGTTGAGAAATATGATGAAGGGAAGAAGAAAAAAAGAAATGCAGTTATTAAATGGACCAGTGATCTATTAGTATCTATATACTTTCTCCATTAAATTTTAGATCTGTCATCCCATCTCTTGTCTTAAGTGTGTGTAAAAATGTCCCCCTTTGATTTTAATGGAATGTGCATTTCTACACCAGAGTGCTCTGTCAATTAGCACAGGCTGAATATGGGTTTCACCAAGCCTTTTTTGTTGTAGTGCTGAAGCCAGTTGCCAGCCTTTCATGCAGGTGGAATGTAGCTTTAAAACTTTCCCGTGGTAGAAAAACATATTGAAGGAGCAGCCACTTCTGTAGGGAGCAGTTGTGCTACTGGGGCCTGGGAAGTAGGATGCAGGTAGGAAACTGTGGGACAGGGTAGGACGGGAGGAGGCTTTAATGGAAATCAAGAGCATTTCTTTGTTGCTCAACAGAAAGGGAGAATTTTGTTCACTCTCATGTCAGATACAGAGGATTTTCTGTTTCCTAAAGTATTTCAGTAAATTATATATCTGTTGGTCATTAATTGATGCAGGTTCCTAATGACAACTCAATCACAAACCTTTAGTTTAATTGATTTCTGAGAGATCTAATTGAAATATGCTCAGCTTATTAGACTAGGATGCTTTCAAATATGTATAGGAGGTGTCAGGCATTGAGACTGTGAGATGGTCTGTGCATTGGGACAGCCAGAAAATAGAGCCAGGCCTGGCAAAAAGGAGTCTGGGGTCATGGGTGCCTCATGGTACTGGTGTGAAGATCAAGTTATTTATGAGTGTTTTCTGCCTCTGTACTCTGCTCTCTGCCTATTGCTGTAATGCTGGCAGGTGAAATATCCTCAAAAGATTACATTTTCCTTCGTCAATACTTGTATGCCTCAGAAATTTCCACGGGTCTAGATCTTTGTAATGTGAACTGTTTTCTCCTATTGAAGATGTTGATTAGGGAGGAAACACAGTGAACTAATTGTTCTGAGTAACTCTTGAGCCACATAAATATTTTGGGGGATTTCAGTAGCCTTAAAATCTCAAAGTTGCACATGAACAAACTTACCCATAATCATGGCTGAAGTTTTCTGATGTGAGGGGAGGCTGAAAAAGGGAGAATTCTCAAAAGTGCCTGAGGATTTACATATGTGTAACTATTCTGTATAATAGTGTGACACTGTCTAAGTCTACTTGTGTTGTAGATGAGCCCTAAGTTGCTTAGACACAAGAGAGATTTCTCATGTTTTCGTATAAACATTTTCTGCCAAAATGAAATAAATCCTGGAATAAATTCCCATGGAATGTGCCAGCATGGAAGTAATGGCAGAGCAGGCTTGCAAAAACACTGAAGGAAGAGCTGAGTTGCAGAGCTCAAGAGCAAGTGCTAGAAGGGACAGCTTGTTCCCTCTTCAGCCATATATTGTACTTCATCTGGGAAACTGGTAAGCTTACTGTGATTGAGTCTGTTTGGCAAGAATAGGATGAGATGCATTAAATGTTGCCTCTGCTGTCCAAGAAGAGAGTTCTCAGGCGTGGCTAATGGTGTGTGATGTAGAGAGCAAGAGTCTGGAAAAGTCTGGTTCTGTGCAGGAGACCATAAAACATTGAGTAGATAATACCTGGCTTCTGGCCAAAACCAGCTAATGTTGACAAGCTGAATCTTTAGAAATATTTGATACTAGTAGAGTTTAGTGTCTAAGAAAGAGCAATGCCAGCCATTTATGTGACAAATCAGGGGAGTGATTTAGAAAAACTAAGATGTGTTTTTAAAAAGGCATGGGTTTTTTTCACATGAAGGGTAAGCTGTGGGACTCCTTGCCACAGGATACTGTGGGTCCTAAAGATTATGTGAGCTCAGGAAGGGCCTGAAAAACCTCGTAGGAGGTTATTAAATACCACTATGCAACCTTTAGTTTAGCATGAATTTAAACTGTACATGCAGGATGCTGGGAAGATGTTGGGGGTAAGCACCACTGTGTACTTGCCTTATACTTAACTCTGACCTAGGCACCCACATCTGGCTACCAGTGTCAGACTGAGTAAAGTCATCTTGATTTTCCTCCGTTTCACTACAAAACTCCTTTTGTGGTCTCCCTTCATACTTTGCTGTCCCTTTATTACAGCCCATCCAGGACATGTGAATACTAACATATCTGGGGAAACCAACACTTGCTACTGGAGGTGAGGCGTTGTGTACTTGGCTCCAGGGACAGAGCACTTGGAGCAGGGCTTTGGAAGCTGGCGTATGTGCTCCTGGTTCTGGCAGCGTGGGTATTGCTGGCAGTGATTTTGCAAGCAGCTGGGCAGTGCTGCTACACAGTGTCACTGTGCTGCTACAGAAACAACTGGGTTTGTAGGCTGGCAGTTCATGCAGAAAGCAGTTGGCAGATGGAAAGTGAGGTGAGATGCTGGGTGTCACACCCCAGGCTTGTGCTGGTTCAGCATGTCAGTCCTGCTAGTCCAGGTGTGATGGGTCATGATCTGCCTGCAGCCATGCCTGGGGCTGGTTCTGGCCAGGGCCATTAGCTGCCCCAGCAGCATGTGGGTGGGTGCAACAGCTCCTCCCCGCCGTGGTGACTCCCATCTGGAGTGTGGTGCAGATGGCAGCTTTGGTGCAGAGCACAGCTCAGGCTGTTCCAGGGTGCCCTTCTCATACTGTTCTCATGGCATTGTGCCTGCAGCTGTGATAGCATGGGCATGGTGGGTGCTCATGAGAATCCCCTCTCTTGCTGCTGTCCATGCCTTGTTGTGGACTTTTGGTTTGTACTAGAGATAACCAAAGCAAAGTGAACAGCATTGCAGGTGATGGTTATTTAAATATCTGATGACATTAGCCAATAATAGATGTGCACAGGACCTTATGTCACAGGGCAACACTTGCATCTGATTAGCATGCACTAATTATCACCATCATTTTCAGTCACCATATTCATGCTTGCTTGGGAAGAGCTCCCAGAGGAGGATGCTTGCTGGGGACTGCCCTTGCTTTGGGCAAATCCTAGTGAGTGCCATCACCTGTGGCAGCTGACACCCTACAGCTGGGGAAGTTAATAGCAATTAATTCATATGCACAGACAAACAATAGGAATTTTCCTCGTTGTATGTTGTGTACCTTGTAATTAGGTTTTTACTGGACATGGGGACGGTTGGGCAATGTCCTGGTCTCCATTAAGTGCCAGATCACCACAGTACGTGGGCACATCTCTGCAGCCTCTGAGGGTGTAATGTTTATACTGTAATCCTTTGTGCTGACACGTCACATGCATGTTGCAACTCCTCTGAGTTTCAGTGTTAATTGAAATGCCAGTATTAATTGTGGAAAGTTAGTCATGCAAACGTAGCTGGAAGAGGAAGCTTTTTGAACTGTTTCGTAATTGCGTGTGTTTTGTAAGTGCTTAACTCTGATGCAGGAGTGCTGGGATGCTCTGTGGTGCTGGGATGCTCGTGTGCACTGGGGGCTGAGTGTCCAAAAGTGCTTTGGAAAGAAACTGCAGGAGGGAGCAGTACTGTGGCCTGGTGCTGAGGGGCCTCGGGGAGGTGCCCAGTTGCTGGGAGCTGCTTTAGAAGAACTAGGGGTAGTCTTGGAAGCCAAGCAGTTCCTCTCCTTCATCAGGGCAAGGTAACGAGAGGAGCAGAGTGTTCCGGTGCCTTCGCTCTTTCAGTAGATGAGAGCAAGGGACGTACTGTGTGGTAAGGGCACTCTGGAACAGAATCAGTCCCTGTAGTGCTCACCATGTGCCATGAGATGGGTTTTTTCTCTCGCTGAGAAGAGCTTGTAGCTGTCAGCAGGAGAGCAGGCAAAGCTCAGGGGTTTATCTGCATGGCTTCCTTAAAGAAGGAAAGAAATGCAGCTGTGTAGAATAAATTTGGAAACCAGGACATTTAAAAATGAGTCACTTTTTTGAGTTCTTCATGTTGTTTCTAAATCCAAGGAAAGCCCAGAAAACAAACACATTTTCAGATCTCTACATTCCTCTTAGAGGCTGGAATGTAAGAGTGAACCTCCAACAAAACCCAGCTGAAAGCATCTGGTGTTGGGGTATAGAAACCTGGCTGTCTTTTTGAGGGACAGTGTGGTTTTCCAGGTGTGTGTGCCCAGTGCTGCCCAGTTCATAGCCCATTGTGATACCTTCTGAAAGCAGCTCCTCTGGACAGTGCTGTTTCCAGGCTAAGGAGGTTAGAAAGTAGAAAGAGGTTTTTCTCTGTGCTGGAGCACTGAAGCATGCAGAGCAGTGCTTCCTGGGGATGAGCTGTGTGCCCGCTGGAGCTGTTGCAGTGTCTGCTGTATGAAAAAAAACTGGTCACAGACAGAGAGATTTCCTGGAGTCTGTCACCCTGCCCAGGCCGTTTGGACTTTTACAGGCATTTCCTTTAATTAAGGGTGAGACTAGATTTCCATGGTAGTGTTGTGCTGCTCAGAATGGATAACTTCCCCAAAACTGCTGGTTTTAGGGTAGTTTTAGAGGTATGGAGTAAACTTAAGAATAGAAAAAGAATGTATAGATCTATAGATAAGTGATGGTGGTACTCTTATACCCCCCGCCTTAATTATGTCAATAGGTGGGGTTTTTTGGTAGTATTTTATGAGGAATTTTAGAAGTTTTTCCAGCATGTATTGCACTCTGGGTTTTGTAAGTCACCTGTTGCAGATGACATTTTAGGGTCTCTTTGCATGCATATTGAGCAATTGTTCTGAAGAAAGTATGGTAAAAAATTATGTATTTTTGCTTTGAAATGTTACATAAATCTATTGTTTCCATGATGCTTCTGTGATTCATTTTATTTATATCTTAGTGTGGTGCATGCCTACAGTCTAAAACCAAAAATTATTAAATTATGTTGGTGAAAGGTAAATGATGCATGTTGAAATATGGGCAGATTTAAGGGTAAGGTGGCACGTGGCTGGAGTTTCCTAAAGAGCCTGAAAATATCACCACCTTACGTCAGGTTACATTCATTCTGTAAATACCTGAAGGCAAATATTTTGCTGGCTCAAGCAGAAGAGAGATACTCTTGAGGTGTCACTCACCTCTGCCGTAGCTGGAGTCTCGTGCTGTTGGGCCTTTTGTAGCTATGATTTGCTGCTGTGAAGTACTGGCTGCCTTCACGAGGCACAGGAGGAGGGATGCTCGAGGGAAGCTTGCGAGGGGGTCGCCCGTTAGTGCTGTCTGGGCTTTGAGTGCTGCCCGTGGAAATGAGTTAGTCCCTGCATGAATGATGTCAAGACAGTGGCTGCACCAGAACAAACTGAAATAGCTGAACTCTGCCTTTTGCCTTTGAAAAGGTTCAGGTGAAGTGATCCGCACTGAGCGAGCTGAGCAGGGCTTTTCAGGAGCTGCTGGCATCCCACTGCATGCAGTGCACGGGAAAACTTGGTAATTCAGTGCCCAATCTTTTTCCTTACGTCTGATTTTTCTGCTTGTTGGAGAAGCCCAAGAGGCAAAGGGATGTGCCAGTGCACTTGCCTGTGCAGTGACACAACATACATGCCAGTATAGAATGCTGCTGAGCTGCAGTGTAGCCACAGGCTTCCTATTGCTGCTCGTTTGCATCCCCTCCTCTTCTGAGCTGCAGCGGGTGTGAAGTCGAGCGTGGCTGCTCCTGGCTGCCTCCAGCTGCGTGCTTTTGTGTCTCAGCTCTGGCTGAGCTCTGATCACTATTTAGGACTTGTGTAATAGAAATTATGAGAGTCGAGGCCATTCATCTACTTTGGCCGTGGGCAGAGAACAAAAAGGGTATTTGTGCAGTGAAATGGCACTGAATGTTCTACATCACTGTTTTATTTTATGTTTACAGAGCAGAAAGTACAAAAATAACATAAATGGGAACAATAACATACATTAGCACACTTCTAACTCCATTTAGCCGCCTTTGTTTGTAAATATTTTTGTGGTTCATCTGTGTTTTAAAGAAAGGAGGGAAAATTCTCCTGCCTCTCTACCCTCGTTCGAGGAAGGGGACGGGCAGTACTTTGTGGTTGGCTCTGCTGTGTTGCTGTGCATGGATGAATAGCTCTGCATTTTGCTTGTCACCTGATAAGCTGGTTTATATTTAGATTAAGAGAGAAAGCGTGCGATTCTGAAAGCTGCATTTTCATTTGTGCAAAGGCCAGACCATGTTTGCTGAGTTATCAGAATGAGGTTTTAACTGTTTGCTCTTATTTTTCCTGTGACTTATTGGAGTTGTAGTCCTGCTATGTCAAACATGCATTCCTTGAAAGCCAGGCACCCTAAGGAGAGGTCTTTTGAAATCTGAGGAGACTTCCTCATCACTGGCCAGCACAGCAGGTCTCTTTGGAGGAAGTTTGGAAAATCCCATCCCTTTGATGTTACCATCCTAGTCTCAGCTGAATGCTGTGCCGTGATGCTGGGCAGGGCATTAGCTCATGGGTGGCAAACGTCACTCATATTTGAAACACCATCCGTAAAGCTGTGATTTTGTTCTCAGCTGAGTTGTTGCTCTTGAGAACAGTGTGGAAAGCTCAAGCTGATACACGAGGGAACGTGACTATCCACTTCTACTACCTTCTCAGCACCCTGAGCAATTCAACACAAAAGCCTTTGTTCCCTGGTGACTTCATTCTTAAGAGGTCTTTTTAATTTTAGTCCTTAGTTTTGGGAAGAAATAATGGGAATTTGTCATTGACAAGAAGGCTGCGTCTCTCAAATGTCATGTGAAGGATTCACTCCATAATTCATGGGCTGAGGAGTGTGGGTGTCAAAAGGAAGGTGCATAATGGGTTTGAGAGATTTCAGTTCAATGAAGCTATTGGCATTAAAGGCAGCTTTTCTTGCCTTTATGGTATTTGCTTGACCCAGATCACCACACTTTTTGCTAACTCATCCAGATATCCAGATATTTTTAGTTTTTCTTAAGAGTTTGGTGGGTTACTGGTTATTTTTGCACAGCTTATTCTCCTTCCAGTGTGGATGGGGACCTGCACAGTCATACCAGAGCAGTGCTGATTGATTTCTGTCCTTTCTGTCACTGCTGCACCTGTAACCCATGCATTTGTGTACACAGAACTGCTGCTGTTTCTTACCAGTCCTTCTCTTTCTGTGGATTCTGTGAGTTTTGCTTGTGTGATGAGACATCTGGGGGTCTGAATGCAAGTGGGGACCATTGGCTTCCTAGTTGGTGGAAGATTGTGTCAGACCTACCAGTGGGGACTGCTGGACCTGCCAGATCTCTGCAGGCTGGAGGGGTCACCTTCTTGTGGTCAGCCACTGCTTCCTGGCTTTGTCTGTGTTCTTGTCCTTGACAGAGAAAATTAACTGTCTGAGTCTGCCTGAAGTGAATTCAGGAGCACTCGTATGATTTTCTTGTTGCAGTTGAGCTGAAGGTGTTATGAGCTCTGACAGAGCCGTGCTAATAGCTGAGCTTGTGTGTTACAAGATGCAGATGCAGGAGGCTCCTCTGTGCCATCAGTGGTCAAACCCCATCTCTCTGGGAGCTGTGTGGGGCACACTGATACCTACTGTTGGGGCTGAGCTCTGCTTCAGGAGCCACTGCCTGTGAGTGAGGCAGGACTAAGCAAATGCGTGTTAGTTGTGGAGTAATCTGTTTCCAGTGGAGCTTCCTAGTATAGCTTACAGAAGCTGAGAGAATGAAAAAAAAAAATACACTTAAAAAGAAAATTAACTCACTGACACAGAGCAGGAGCTCTTGGCGCAACTGTGTCCGTGCGTACGTCTGCAGGAAGTGAGTCATATTCTTACGAAGTCATCAGCTGAAGAATTTGTGACTTTTTTGACAATTGCCATTTTGGGCTAAGTCAGATTTCTTCTTCTCTCTAGGTTTTTCTCAGGCATCAGGAATGTCTTCTGAGCCCACTTCATCCACCTCGCAGCAGTCCCCCGCCTCTCCACCCTCACCCAGTTCTCTCCATCTGCCTGAAAACCGCAGGGCGAGGGACCGCTCCCCGTCGCCCATGAGAGGGTACCTCATCCCCAGCCCGCTGCCCACCCGACGGACCAGGACGTTCTCAGCGTGAGTACGGGGAGACCTGCAGCCCACAGACACAGCCAGACTGCCTTTGGGCACAATGGTCTGTCCCCTGCTGAAGTGGAGGGAGTTGGGGGCGGTGGGGGGTGGTCGTATCTGGAAAATGTATTTGTATTTTACTATTATCTCTTCTCCAATAAATTCTGGTGCCATTAGACTTTTAGTCCAAATTGCCTGTAGTTTTTCAGTGCTCTGTTTGCATAAAGGATGTTCAAAGTTTTTTCTACTCTTTAAGACCAGAGTTTGACAGAGAGGGGGAAATACACTGAGATTTTTCAAAACAGAGTTTCTTGTCTGAAGCTTTGCTTCACTTCAGAAACTGGGTTGTGGCTCTTGGAACCAGTTCCTGTTGGTTTTTCTTCATCAGCTCCCCCTCCTCCTTTGGCATGACCTCTCTTCTCACTCGCCCTGAAGCACTGGGCCAGACCTCACTGGAGGTTTTAGTTCTTTCCCTCCTGACACCTGTGCCACCATCAGCCAGGTTATATTAGAGATGGTCCATGACCACTTTTCTGAGGGCTTGTGTCCTTTTTCCTATTCTGCTTTCACATCTCCCATCTTAAGGTTGCTCAAATAGACCTGTAAAAGAATAAGTTGGTTTTCAAGGTATGAACCCTGATCTCTTTGATTCTTTAAGATTATATGAGGTTTTCCATAAAATGAGATGAGATTTGTTGCTATTTGTAGTGGTCCTACAGCAGAGCTGGCTTTGCCTGAGCTTTCCTGTGGCCCCATGGTGCTGCACAGGCTCCTGGGAACCCCCTGCCCAAAGGGGACTCCTCCACAGCACAGCAGCAGAGGATGGTGTTGCAAGGTTTGGCCATTGCAAAAAATTCCCAGTGCCTGTGATGGGTCTCCCAGTGAGGCACTGACCTACAGAAGGCAATCTGGGCTTCTTTGGAAGTCTCAGTGGCCTTTGAATTGGGGTTTGAGGGTACAACATGAAGCCGTGGTCAATCCATTGCACTTCTGCAACAGTCTTGTGATTACTTCTGTGTAAGGGAGGTCTGGCAGTGTGAAGTGAAACACTGGAAGGAAGATCTCAAACCCACAGCCAGCTTATTTTGTGCTGCTTAATCTAGATGGCGTGCTTTGTCCTTTCCATTTCCAGTTATCCATGCAGATTTAAATAGCATCAATCTCGATGAGGCTTTGTGTTATTACTTCTGTATTCAAAATGAGATGAAAAAGAACAGCAGCAGCAGAAGAAAAATTTATATGTTGTCAGTTCCAAAAGCCTTCAGATGTCCTAAACTTTGTAATGGAAGTAGATTGTGAAAAGGAAGATAATTGACTTGATAATTGGGATTGCCCTTGAAAAGCAATTCCAAGCTAGCTTGCCTCAGTGCTGTGTTAATAATGAACTCTTTGTAATTCTTCTCATCTTTTAATCCTAGTCTCATTCTCACAAAACTAAAGAATTTGTTATTTGGCTTCCACAGTTCTTAAATCATTAATTAGTGTAGGAATCTTGCTGTATTTGTTGGCCCTGAAAATCAGCATTGCTCTGAAGTTTCATTACTGTTTTTTAGTGTCCTCTTTAAACAAGAGGAGCTCTAGGTGGCCTCTTGCCCCCACAGTTCACAGAATCACAGAATGGCAGGGGCTGGAAGGGGCCTCTGAAGATCATCTAGTCCAACCCCCCTGCTAGAGCAGGATCCCAGAGTAGATCCCACAGGAACATGTCCAGGCGGGTTTGAAATGTCTCCAGGGACAGAGACTCTACAACCTCTCTGGGCAGCCTGTTGTATGGAAAAGATGACTCTGACAAGCAGTTGCTTCTTATTCAGTGGGATTGTTTAATTTGGGTTCATTGCATGTGCGGGGCCATATCCCCCACAGTGCTTTGTCTCCTTGAAAGATGCAGTTGAACTTTAATGGCTTATTTAGGGCAGTGAGTGCTTTTCTGTGTAACAAGCACTTGTGGGGTCAGGTGTGTCAACAGCTTTATAGAACTGGAAATTAAGTGATTTACCGAAGTTTTCTTCTTTCTTCAGCACTTTCAACTGTATTTTTTTAGTGTTAGTTTGAGTTAAGGAGCAGAACTGTTGCCACACTTTTCAGTGATTTTATTTAGACTTCAATAAACTTTAAACATTTGGGAAAGTGATGTCAAAATTGCCATGATGCATGTAACCGAGTGGCAACAGAATCACTTGCTGAGTTTAAAGAATCACACCAAAATCCTCTTTGAGCACAGAAGCAGCCTACTGGATAGTCAATGGCATGAGAAAGTCTTGAGGTAGTAACACCAGTGTGTAAACTCCGTTAAGATGTCTGAAACAGCTGGCTTCATTAATTAAAGTATTTGAGTGAGTCTGGATCCCTAGAGATTCAACTCAGCATATATAATGGAGAAAAGGATTTAATCACACAGTTTTCAGGATGGATCATAGTTCATGCAAGTCATTTTTCTTGATGGCAGTAAGTCATCGTAAAGGTTTGTCTTCTAATCTGTCTCGTTTTAAAATACAGATCTCCTGACAGTGGGGGAGGAGATGAGTCTTGGTGTTAGACATACCAGTTAGGCTTCATAGCCCACTGGAGTCATTTGAAGGTGAAATATTGCCTTTACTGGATCCTAGTCTGGTAGGATAAGGATAGATCTTAAAGGTCTTTTCCAACCTAAATGATTATGATTCTATGACGTGCATGCAGAAGGGGTGTGTGTACATACATACATGTGTACACGTTTATACGTGTCTTTGTGCACTGCATTCTCTTGATACTACATGCACACGCTTACTGTTAAATCTGTGAAGGTGCATACAACACCTAGGTGCACATTGGTACTCCTGAACTCAGGAAAGGTGTAAGATGCTTACATCTTTTCTTTTAGTGTCTAAAAGAAACTCTGGTAGGGTGATACAGCAGATGGATTCAAGGTGGCAACTGATGGATTATAATGCTGGCTAACATCATCTTTGTCTCCCTTAAAAAAGCTGTAGGCAAAATGTGTGCTGTATATGAAACTGAGTATTAAGCAATTGCTGCAGAGGAGTATACTCAGTGGAAGTGAGTATTTGGTCCATTTGCTTGGTGTGCTCTGGCTGACACACCTGGAAACTCTTGCATCCGTGCTCAGCAATGAACCACTCTTCTTGTGCTTTCTTTTGCAGAACCGTGAGAGCATCGGAGGGTCCCATCTACAAAGGTGTCTGTAAATGCTTCTGTCGCTCCAAAGGCCATGGCTTCATTACCCCTGCAGACGGAGGGCCCGACATCTTCGTACACATCTCTGAGTAAGTGGGCTGTGTGGCCCAGGAAGGCTGGAGCTTTGGTTTGCCTTAATTACTGAATGCTTTTGATGTTTTGGATACAAGAATGGTTTATGTTCTGTCACCCTTATCTCAGCAAAGAGGAGTTATGCAGATGTTACTGGCAGCTATAGACTATGCTGTTCTTTGCCTGTATTACTATAAATTGAGTTAAAAATTAGAAGATCATGTCAGATCTCTTAGAATAAGCTGTGCAGTTTCACCTAGACCCAGACACTTGCATTTACCTGAAGCAAATCAGCTATGTAGTATCCAGTTTTAATTTAAAGATTTATAATACTGAAAATTCACTACTTCAACATTGCACTGCTTGTACCATTATTAAACTAAAGGTTAATTACATTTACTTAAGAAAAGTCATACTTCCTAGAATTTATCTAGCTTCAGTTTTGAGCAGTTTATAGCTAAAGCTTTCTCTGTTAAAGGGTTCATTAGTACCTCCACTTTTTGCATTGAACACACTGAGAACCATCACCTCTAAATCTGCCTTTTGATAAACTGAACAGATTAAGATTTTCAAGTCCTGCACTGAGAATTTTTTCTCCAGTCTAAAACAGTCTTTCCAGTCTCCTTTCTGTGTGCTGTAGAATGTAAATATGATTTTAAAACAATACACTGAACACATACTTTCAGTATATGGAGATAAAACCTCCTCCAGACTCCAGCTCTGTTTCTCATTCTGTACATCCCATAATCGCATTAGCCCTCTTGTCCCTAGTCTTTTGCTGAGTTGCTTATCTGCTCTGACCTCGGCATCCTTTGCAGCATCAGAGTTTGGTGCAGTCCCGGATGCAGTCTGGCATCCCCGACAGCAGCATTTGCATTCCTCGTTCCCAGATGTATGACTTCAGTTTAGGTTGCACTGCAGCACGTCTTCCTTGAGCAGCCCTGCCTGCCCAGGGATCCAGCTCATGCTCCGTGACTGTGCTGGCTTTGTTGTTTATTGCCTGGCTAATCTGCAAGGTTTAATAGACAATTTTGTGTTTGTTTCTAGATTTAGATGTTGACCAGACTTGGACCTCAAACTGGTCTCTGAGGGCATGTGTTAAGATTGCTCAATGTTTATTTTCCAATAACCTCTTTTAGATCTATCACCAGTTTTCAGTCTACATATTGTTTGCAGTGTTGAAGCTGTATAATCCTTATTTGTTGTTTGGAGTGGTTATCCAGTGATAAGTCAACAAAAGTCTTACCCAAGTTATTCACATTGGCTGGGCTATCTTTCCTGCTTGTGTGTAGCACGTGTCCTTGGAGAAGGAGCATGTTGTCCTCCTTCCAGTTTTATGAAATATTACTGCATGATGGGTGTTGGCAAGCTGAAGGCTTTTAGGAGTGGTGGGTGCAAATGGGCTGTGGTCTGACTTACACGTTCAACCCAAGGAAATATTATTTAATATCTTCTTTTTCTTTAGTCTAATACAGATGCACAGTTCCTCCATATTTCCTGAATAACTTACAAATAAAATTTCTTATATCACAATTTAAACATTTTGCTGTGAACATCTAGTCTGACCTCGACAGTTACTGATCAGCAAGGGTTTAGTTAAAACAAGTCTCTCGCAGAAACATGAATTCAGCCTTCTAATGAATTCTTTTTAAAGAACTGTCTATTTTCATCCTTTTTTTTCTCTCTACATTTTCTCTTCCAATTAGTTCAGTAAAATTTTCTTCAGTTATGTGAAATTAACTCTTTTAAAACCTTAGAGATACCTTTTTGATTGGGGCTGCCCTTTGTCTATACAAAATATGAACTAATCTTTCAGGTGTTCCCCAGTTCCTATCCTATGGCCCAACACATCTTTCTGGGCCCAAACCCCAGTACCTGATTGTGGGTACACTAGCTGCTCCTACCCTAAATCCCCCTCCAATCAGCTATATTTCTTAGAAACTCTAGTGATGTTTTTCTGTTCAGCTATTTAAGACTCACATATGTCTCCTATACTGAAATCCTTTATGACATTATGGAAAACGTATTTTGTCTGCTGTGATTCTGGTGGTCTGTGCAAGAGGCCCCCTCTCACAGGAGTCCCCTCTCGTGGGCTGTGCTAGTTGACATATCGATCCCATATGCTTTCAAAATGCTTTGACTGTGAGCCATCAATAAGCTATATTTGAGTAATTGTGCCCCGAATGTGGTGTGCCACCTCCCTTTTCTTCCACCCACTCGATCTATCCTAAAACCACTACTGAACGAGTCACCAAGGTTATAGAAGTTCATGGGCAATTGCACTTCTTGATATATTTTCAGCATGTTTATTTTGCTGACACATGCCCAGTTCTCTGCTTGCTCTCCCCCTCACCCAGCCGTGCCCTTGAACTGTCCCTGCACAGAAGCTGGAGCATGTAAAAGTTGAGAGGGGCAGAGCTGCTGCATGGGCAGGGGGTGACAGGCTCTGGCCTGCTCAGGTACAACCTTCAGCCTGAGCTCAGACATTCCGGGTCTCAACTTAGTGCCCTGCCTGCTGAACCAGGCTGCTTCTCTTCATTTGCAGTGACTTAATTTCAGTCTAACACTCACTGGGTGGGGGGAGCTGTCTCTGTATGGCACGCCGCAGCCTTTCTCCAGTGTGGCACCTCTCAAGTTCACTGTAGATGAGAAGATTGGAGGGGACGTCCTCTCCCCTGTCTGCTGCTGGAAGGCAGTGCCCTTCTGGCAGATGCTTTACCCAACACGCTTATAACAATTTGAGTGGTGGGGATCCACTGATCTCTTCCTGTAATTAACAGACCTGGCTTTTAACTGACATCTCTCTGGCTTTCAGTATGGCCCTTCACTCCTCCTTCCATCTCTGCAGCAGGTAGATGATGCCTTTCCTCTTTAAGCCTATCATTTATGTGTTCAAAGACTGTTTTCCAAAGTGAGTTCATATGAATTCTGTTGGACTGAAGGATGTCCTTTATGCAACTTCTCTAGGCTCAATTCTGCTCCTTTGAAGCCAACAGGATTTTTTTTTTCTATTGAACTAGGACTGGGCCACAGTTTTAAGTGGTTCTTAAGTAGGTACTGTCTCAGAACTTAAATTCAAAAATAGCTGATGTTTCTGCCTCAACCTGTTAGTAAAAAGTGCTATTACTGAAGTACTGAAGGTGTCAGTACATTATGTTCTTTAATTACCCTGAGTGTATTTGAATTATTGGAAACAGCTCTTAGTGCTGGAGGGTAATGGTATCACTGTCTTAATTCTGATGCAAGGCAGCACTGGAAAGACAAATTAATAATGCCTTTCATTTCAGTTTATTTCACAGTGAATTAGAAACTCTGCTCTTTATTAATGGGAATTGCTTATTGCAGAAGCATTCTGTAACCATCACAGTGGCTCAGGGACTCCAATGACTCTGCTTTGGTAGTGTGAGTTTTGAGACACTGCTTATGTTTATCATATGATCCTTTTCTACCTATTTTACTCAGTTAAACCTGAATGTGAGAGAGAATTCAATTTGTTCACCATCTCGGTATAGGCACCTACTTGTGAAATAGAAGAGGATTGTATCTCCTGAATCAGTTTTGCCTGAAAGGTAGGGTTTCAGGAACGTGGATAAAATGGTACATCAGTTTGGATTCTGCAAGATAGACTGTTCCTCTGTGTTCATCACTAAGCTGTGATGACTAGTGAAGGGTTTGAGCACTGGGACCAGCTGTGTATCTTGCAGATTAATATTTTAAACATAAAAATTTAACTTGAGGAATTAATTTTTTTTCTTGCCTAAGCTTTGGGGAGCTGTAAGGTTACACTTCAATGAAAATATCATCAGTAAAATGGGATGTCTGTTTCCCATAGCTTTCCATTTATTTTTGTAAGATAATAACACTTAGTATGGCATTTCCATTTCTGTAAGTGAGCATTAGCCTAAAAATAAAGTCAAATATACGTGACATTCAAAAACTTCGTCACTTGGCATCCACAAAAATTTGAATTTTGGTATCTGTGCGGGATTTTAAGGTGAATGTGGGCATGTGGACATGTTTTATGGGTGGAACTTGCAGCAAAGCTGCGTTACTGTGAAGTTGGACTTGTCAGGTGTGGGTAGATGTACAGTGTAAGAAATGTCAGTTTGAAATGCACGTTCTAAAGGTGTTTTTTTGTCTGTGTGCCTTTGTCTGTTCTAACAAGTGGCTCTGAAGACTGCAGAGAAGATTTGATTTGGGTTTTGATAATGCTGGTGTGGAGCCAGTTCTCCTTTTTAAGTGATGAGGTGCGAATGTACAAAGCTGTACAAGTAACCAGGGCAGCCTGGAGTTCTCTGGAAATGCTGATGCTGGTAGGTGATAGTGTTGCCTTTTGAGCCATCCTCCTGCAAGCAGGTAGAGGCATGGTGGTAGCTGTGGTGACAGTCACCGCAGGTGGTGGCAGCTTCCTGGCAGCACTCACGGCTCCTTCTTGGGTCGGTCTGCGGGTGCATGCGCAGCGAGTCCTGCTTCCTTGTGCTTATTGGAAACACTGCTCAAGTTGGTGTAAACAGTTGTGCTAGGAAAATGTTATGGCTCGTTGAGTGTGGTGAGATTTTTGGGTTTCTCAGTTTAATACTTTGCTCTTCTCCAGAACAGAAAACAAAATGTGCTTGCAGCTAGTGAGTGTAAAACCCTCGCTGGCAAGCGTGGGGCTGGAGGAGCTGCTGAGATGGTAATTCCAGATAATGCCTCTGGAAAGCTGGAAGCAAAGACAAATTCATTTGCTTGGAGTGAGATTTTTAAAAAGCCTTTAATTACGTTTTTAATAGTGACATGTACTGTTAATGCTTTCATTTCTGCCAGCTTGTATCATGATCCACTGTCACCAAATTGATGGTGCTACTGTAGCATCAGTGGTGAGAACTGTATCCTCCTTGATACCTTACCTCCTCTGCTGTTGTTCCATAGCAGGAGTAGGTCAGCTCACACAAATACCTGCCCGTTTGGTTGTTACTGAAATGTAACTCTGGTGGCTTCCCTTTCACTCTCTTATCACCCTTCCTGTGGATGTGACATGTTTCCAGAGGGCAGATGGAGAATCCCTGCAGTGCTGGCTGTTGAGCCCCCTGCCTAGTGCTGGGGTGGCTGCTTGTACCCAGGTTCATATCTGTGCCCCTTCCACAGGGGGTCCTGAGGGCATGGAGCAAGGGGCATGGGGGAGGTGGGGTGTGGGTGCCTGTAGTGGCAGATCAAATTATGTGCTTTAGAGCACTGTATATGAATCCCACTCTTCTGCTTTCCTGGTCTATTTGGGAGTGGGCACATGATGGGTAGTCATTTACTCTCTGGGCTTTTGCATTTGATTGGGATTTGGCCTGCAGCCTGAGTACCTGCAAGGGCAAGGCAAGGAGATAGCTCACCAGAGAGCAGTGACAAATGAATGACCACACTCTTTTAAAAAAAAATTATTTTGCAAAAGCAACTGATTTAATGGAACAGAAATAAACACGTGCAGTGCTTATGGGTTTTCTGCAGTTTGCTAGTACTTGGCTCTGAAGGGGAAAATGCTGCATTGCAGAGAGTCCTTCAGGCTGGATTCCTGACCCCTGCTGAATGATGGCTTTGGAGAATGGATGCTGTACTTCCCCCGGGACATCGACACACAGCACCCTTGGGTCCCTGGAGAGATACTGAGTTTGCTGTGCTTTGCTTGTGCATTGTCTTGTGATCTCAGGAGATTATGCCTATAGTGCCTGTAACTCAGAAGTACTGAACAGAGCAGAAGTGGTCTCTCACTGGGCTCCCAGGTGGGCATACAGTCCCATTCTGCTGTTGCATCTCGATTTCTGCCTATGCTGGAGATGTACAATCAGCCACATCTCCCTGCAGGGAGGAACCCAGCTGTGTCCCTGCTGCTGTCCTGCTGCATTGAGGAGCTGGCTTTGAGCTTTTTATGTCCATGGAGAGATCATCTTTTCACACTCCTTTCTTTCCCCTGATTTTCTGCTGGATCACTGTTTAATGCAAAGCATTTATGCCATATCTCTTCCTCTGGCTCTTCTGTGATGCTGTTCTTCTGCTGGAGTGTAACAACATGGGTTGGAAATTTAACTGATAGAGAAACTGAGAGCTGAATCTGAGCTGAGGGAATGAACCTTTGTGGCCTCTCTGCCTTTTCTGTGAACTAGCAGCAAGACAGTTTCTGTTGGCTGTAACCGACTGCTCTGGTGCTGCTGGGAACCCAATCTGAGCTTGCTGATTTCCTTCAAAATACTTAAAGCACTTGATGACTTACCTGCTTTGGGCTGCACACTTCCTTCCTGATGTGCTCCTTTTCTGCTGCCTTGCTGCATCTGTTCAAGAATCTGAAATAAGTAGATTATCTGGGGTGGGGAGGAGAGGCAGCAGAATACCAGATCTTACTTGAGAGGGGTTTAAAAATTAATAGACCATGGATACAAATGTGCACACCCCCCAAGTTGGCTGAGAAAACTTACATGTTGCACTGCTGCATGCAAGAGAGCCAGCTTGCTGTGGTTGTGATTGTAGCAAAACCCTCCCGGAATCTCCACCTAAATGATATAAACTGTAATAGGTCAAAGCCAAGACTTATACTCTACCTGCAAGCCAGGCAGTGGGCACTGAAGGCAGCTGTGGCCACCTGAGAATGGAGGTTCTTTGTGGTTAGTGAGCACAGACCATAACTGCCATGGGCTTTGGTTTCCAGATGCAAACAGTAGGTATTGTTGTGACAGGATCCAAGTTGGATGCTTGCAGGAACAGGCAACTTGTGTACCTCTGACTGAGTCCATGCAGGCATCCTTGCAAAGCTCTGCCTCTTGTGATCACCAGTTTCTTCCTCATGGTGTGTGGTGTGCTGCCTGGTGTTGAACTAGCTGCTGAAAGTAGATTTAGAGCCATAACCATGCCTGAACATGGATTCAAAAACCATGACTAGAGATCTCAGTAGACAACTGGGCAAGAGGATGATGCATCTGCTGTACTGGGAGGGCAGTGCAGCTTCTGTCTGAGACAAGGCAGCTCCCGGGAAGACCTCTCCGCAGTGGCACAGAGACCAGGGCAATCCTGTAGCAGAGACCTTGGATATTTGCAGCTGGGATTCTTCAGTGTTTGGAGCTCTTTCACACTTGACTGTCCCAGTTACAAGTGTGACTGGTGGGTGTGAGGCAGCCCTGCTTCTGCTTTGCCTGCCAGCTGCCTTGATAAGGTCATCGCTGGCTTTGCTGATGAATGCTGGAGCTCTCATCTTACCCTGGGACTGCATGGGAGGGCATTCTGGATTAGTAATTCATAATAGTTCATTACTGTGTCATGTCCTGCTGTTTAATAAAAATATGGGTTTCCTGGGAGGTGTGTTGAGGTGTTAAATGAGCTTTAAGAAGCCCACAAGATAATGCAGCCCATTGATCCATGGGAAGTGGCAGCGTGACACAATCCATGGCAGGCTAGTTGACCAGCAAGACTCTGAATTCATTGAAAACTCTCGTTCAAAAATGTTTCTATGTGATTTAGTTTGTGTCCCAAGAGATTTAACTAGAGCCCTAGAATATTAATAGCAGCTGTGAGAAGGATGAACTAGAACATTCCTTATTTAGGTAATTTCCTAATAACCTCCCAGTTCCCTAAAAATAGTGCAGGATAAAATGCTCTACCATACCAGACTGGCACTGAGCTGGGAAATGGGAGTTGCTGGATAATCTAAAACTCACTCTATTGTGTGTCACTCTGACACTAACATCAGGAAAGCATTTCCTATTTTTAGTTTAATTTGTTGAAGTGTCTTAAAGATACATAGATGTCCATTATTTTGAATAGAACACACATACCACAGAATCACAGAATGTTAGGGATTGGAAGGGACCTCAAAAGATCATCTAGTCCAATCCCCCTGCCAGAGCAGGAACACCTAGGTCAGGTCACACAGGAACATGTCCAGGTGGGTTTGAATGTCTCCAGAGAAGGAGACTCCACAGCCTCTCTGGGCAGCCTGTGGCAGTGCTCTGTCACCTTCACTGTGAAGTTCTTCCTCACATTTATGTGGAACCTCCTATGTTCCAGCTTACACCCATTGCTCCTTGTCCTATCATTGGATGTCACTGAGAAGAGCCTGGCTCCATCCTCATGACACGCACCCTTTACATATTTATAAACATTAATGAGGTCATCCCTCAGTCTCCTCCAAGCTAAAGAGACCCAGCTCCCTCAGCCTTTCCTCATAAGGGAGATGTTCCACTCCCTTAATCATCTTTGTGGCTCTGCGCTGGACTCTCTCAAGTAGTTCCCTCTCTATGTAGTACCAATCTCTTAAATAGCAGTGAAAACCTCCACCTTCCTCTACATCAATATTTAATATATAGGTAGGGTAAAAGTAAGAAATACAGATCTAAAAATATTTAATTGATATAAAACACCAAAAAAGTCCATGTTTAACTTCCTCTACCAAGTTATCCAGGTAACTTATATTGTATATACAGTGGCTGTTGTAGGCTTAATCTGTTCCAGGATCTCTGTTTACTTTCTCTGATCTTCTCCAGTTCATTTCCCTCTTAAGGCAATTGTTTCCTCATGGAAGATCTTCCCGAAGCTTTGTGTAGGGCTCTGCCTCCAGTGCCATACCATCTTATCCCCTTTCAAGTGCTGTTTTATTGTTCTTTCTTGACACCACCAGAAGTATTGCACAATCTGGATGTTTGTTCTTGCTTCCAAACATCACTATAGTGGTAACAATGCTGAAGTCTGCATCTATCCCAGAAGCAGCATTTGGTGGGCAAACACTGTGCTGGGAACACTGCTCACAAACAGGTTTACCCAGGCTGCAGACTAAGACCTTTGTCCTCTCTCTTTTCCTGTTCACTGGTGGCAACGAGTTGTTAATCTTGTATTCAGTAGGCACCAGGAATAACTGGTAATCGGAAAGCTGCAGGAAAAGAAAAAATATCTGATCTGTGGGAGAAAAGTTTAAAGGCCAAAAGCAGAAAATGAAATTGGAGCTGTTTGTGTGGCCACAACCTTTTCAGACAGCGGTGCAAAGGACAGGCCTGGTCTTGATGAGGTAAGGTCACCCCAACAAGCAAGGAAAGAAATAAGACAAACTAGGGGATGAGCAGCAGCCGTGTTGGGGTTGAATGAGGTTTTATCACCAGCTTCAGTCTCTTGCAGTGTCAGTTTGGATAAGAAAGCAAGAAAGGACCTGATGCTGTCAGCATAGTACTTGGTCCTGTAAGAAAGGCTTTCTAGTGGAGAAAAGTGTACCTTTCTGGGCAATTTGTAGGGGTGTAGAGATTTTGGGGCTAATGTGATCTGTTTTGAAGAAGGAACAGGAGTAATTAACCTCAGGATTCAAGTGTAAGAAATTTGGATCAGCAAATGTTTTGTTTAGTTTTTTTTCTCCTGTGCAGAGCAGGGGCTGTAGACAGTACCCAACCAGCCATCTAACAAGTGCTGAGGGATGCTGTGGCTCTCAGTGATTGCTGAGAGTGTGTTCTCCAGTCTGGGCTGGTCCCTTTGCTTCTCCTCTCCCTGCCTGCAGCCTGTCGTATGTTAGGCATACCCTTTCTCTCTGTGCACTCATTCACTTGTTCTCAGTTCCTTGGAAAAACAGGACCACTTTGGTTACACACAGTACACCTACACAGCACACCTACAACCTCTTTCTTACTGGAACCCATCTTGAAAATCATATTTCAATTTAAACCAAACTCACCCTAACAAAACCCCCATCTTTTTTAGCACTCAAGCTGCATTTCTCACTTGGATTTGAAGATTCAAGTGATATCTAATTTATCTCTGGTTTTCAGGAGCTTAAAACACTGCCTTTGTGTATTAGCATGTCCTTGGTGCTTCGGGAGATGGTGTGAATCTACTTTCCTTCTACATTAACCATACCTCCTGATATCTTTTGCAGATTTCAAATGTTTATTTTGCTAACTGTGTCTCATCCTGTTTTACAGGAGCTTTTAAATAACATGTAAGGTTCCTGTTCATTAAAAAAAAAAAAAAAAAAGCTTTCAGCCAAACATGAGATCCCTTCCTGGGCAGGGCATCCGTTTCATTTGATGCCTGCAAAGTGGTGACTCTGAGCTCACCACTCGCTGTGCGTGTTCATTCTCTGTGCAGGAATCAAAGGCAGTACCTGGGGCTGTGGAGGAGGAGGTACTGCTTTACTTCCAGCCCCATGTCACTACTCTGCCTGTGCTCCCTGAAACAGTTTGCAGCTGATGCCAGTGCTCAAGGCCACGTGAAGGAACATGTTTCATTACAGCTTGTTCCAGTGGCTCAGCGTGGCTCGTATTGTCTCTGTTCATTACATCTGAGCTGGGAAATGTTTCTGCTCACTGTATTTTGCTAATCCCATGTTCCTTTATGTGGATAAAATGTCTGTGCTGTACTCCCTTCCACTGAAAGATGCTGCCTTCCTCAGGTGGGACCAACACCCTGCATGGGTTGTGTGTACTGCTCATGGCAATGTGGTTTTAACTCAGTAGCAACAATTTTTTTGGCATCAAGGGATCATTCAAGAGACCCAAGTGGGAAACATGATGTCATTTTTTTACATGGCATTCCTATTTTCACTTGTATTTTGACCCTCTCCTGTGTCTCTTGGGGCTTCATGCTCACTTGTCAGGCCCTGAGACAGTACAAGTAGCATCTTCTCATCCTTGCTTGAAATCCTGTTTCAAGGTCAGGTAAGCTGCAGAGAATTTGGTGACAAATTCCTTTGGCAGTAAAAGAGGTAAACTAATCTCTGCTCCTGAAAGGTATTGGGTGTGTAACCCCTTCACACCTGAAGAAATCTTAAACCTGTTAGGCATGGAGGAGGTATAAATGAAGGCAATACTGAAGAGGACAGCTGCAGCAAGGGTCTAGAAGTGGGAGCTTGAACACAGTCTGTCCAGTGTGACACAGGGCTGGGCTGATAGGCTGGCCTGAAGACTATGCAAGTAAAGAAAGGCCAGTTGGATCAGCCTGTACAGGGAGGAAAGGGCTGTCAGGTCTGATGAAGGAGGCTCTATCTTGATTTTCCTGTAAATATTTTTTCTGCTTTCAATTTACTGCCATTTTCTCAGGCACTACTCTGAAGAGTTCAGCTTAGGATGTGCCCTCTTGGGTCTGATTCCTGCAGTCACGGGCAGCTCTGGAGTAGGGGTTTAGCCCAGGGAAATAAGGTCTGAGGGACATGTGTTTCAAGCCACAGGCCATGGGAATGCCTTTAACTCCTCATAGCAGATTTTAGATCCATATTTAGATACAGGAGCATTTTCAGTATCATGTTGATACAATCAGTTAGCAAACAATGCTTTTCTTCCAAATTTCCCATGGGAGAAATTATAATTTATGGGTCAGTTTTAGCTATCCCTGTACACACCTGCTTAGTCCATCTCATCTCTGAGTGCAAGCTGCTTCTGCTGAGCCACAGCTCGATGCACCAGCTCCCCAAGCTGCAGTTGTGATGGACAAGTCAGGGGGGTGCAGAAGCTGAGGCAGCCCTCAAAGGGAGAAGGGTGAGGGAAAGGCAGTGCAGGAGATGAAGCTGAAGCAGTTCTACAAAACTGGGAGGAGTGGCAAAATCTGATGTGGAGTTACTAGTAGCAGTAAGGGCCAGTATATTTATCTCCTATCCATCCTGCCAGTCTTTCCTGCAATAGTAAAGCCATAACAATAATGGGTCACAAGATGAGACTAGATATGAAGGACAGTGCTAAAATCTTAGGTCCCTGCAGTAACAAACATTTGTGGGGTGAAATCCCTGGGTGGTGTGAGTATGCTCTCAGTGAAGGCAAGTAACAAACCTGATGGTGTTTTATCTGTTTACAAATGCTGCTGATTTCTCAGCAGCACTGAAAAAAACCTCCAAGAAGAAATCCAGAGCCTAGGTTATCAGTGCAGGGAAAGCTGAGCATGGGGTTGTGTAGGTATATTTAAAGAAAGGTAAAGTAGCATTATTTCTACTGCCAGAGAGTCGTGGTAATGCAGGTTGGACAGATCTCTGCCTGTGTTCACTGGCACACGCTGGGATTTTTATTAAAAAGCTCTGATACTGAACGCAGCGGTAGCAGTGAGGAGGGCTGTTGCCCTTTGCAGTTCTGTTTGGTCAGGACACAGCTCTGGACAGAAGGTGACAGCCGTTTTGCCGTTTCCCACTGTTTCCAGGTAAGGACTCGCATGCTGTAACAAATGCACGGTGTGAGTTCTCCACCATCCCACGTCTTCACGCTGGTCAGGACTAGGTAGGAGTGGGCAGCTCTTAGGAATCTTCTGAAGTGCTGGATGCTGGAGGAACATTTCTGCGGTGTAATGTGCCAGGGTCACAGAACTCTCTTTTTTCACTTAATTTTGAAGTGTTCCACACTGTGTCTCACTTGGGCTCATTTGTTCATACCTCACATGAAGTAGGTTATGGTGGAGTAACCTAAAAGTAAAATCAGTGACTAGCATGATACAGTCCTTCTTTACAAACAAACAAACAAAACCAACAAAAGCACGAGAGGAGGGAGGAAAAAACAACATCGACTTCCTATGGTTTAAAAAAACAAACCCCAAACGAAGTGCCAAAGAGTGTCAGCCCTGCCCTCTAGTGCTGCCAGCGAGCAAGAGGCTGTTGCATGGTTCGCAGCGCTGGTGTTCAAGGCCGTGCTCAAGCTATTTTTTTAAGGCATATTAGAGTGTGTGTGGGCGTTGTGTTTATTTTTATTTGTGGGGTTTTGTTTGTTTTTTAGGAGAGTGGTGGTGTTTATAGTGTTTTCATAGGATTTTGCTGCGAGGCAACCAAAATCAACCTCAGGCTTTGGTGAATGATGAGCTCTAGAAAAAAACCCAACCCAACATAGTACCTTGAGCACCTAAGATAATCATTATGATAAAAATTGAAATAATAATACTCTTTTAAAAAGAGTAAGAACGTTTGTGATTTATGATTAACTGAAGCTTTCCCCCCCTGCAGTATCGAAGGGGAGTATGTTCCTGTGGCAGGCGATGAGGTCACCTACAAGATGTGCACCATCCCTCCGAAGAACGAGAAGCTGCAGGCGGTGGAGGTGGTGATTACCCACCTAGCTCCTGGAACCAAGCACGAGACCTGGTCGGGACACGTCGTCAGCTCCTGAGGTGTCCCTGGGGGAGTGCAGTCTGCATGGTCACTGCTCAACAACTGGCTGCAGGGGGCCTGTCCTAAGAATATTCGCTGTAGTGTGCGGGAGGAAATACTGCATTGTCAATAAAGCAGAAGCAGGCAAAATTTACAATTTTTACAGCTGGTTTGGGGGGAAAAAAGGCAACTCAAATGCTAATGGAAATTATCTAAAGTGTTTACAACACATGTATTTTAAAGAAGTGTGCTTGGTGGAGGGGGGGAGGGTTGGATTTTCTTTTATCTTGTGAACTGATTCAGTAAATGCCCAGGGGAATCAGGAAGAGGTTTGAAGGAGAGCTCTTCTAGCCCAGAGGGCTGGAGCAGAGGCATGACTCTGAGGCCCTGGAGGTGTGTGAGCACTGTGTTCCCTTGAGCTGCTCTCCTCCAAGGGCTGGAGTACACTTATTGCTGATAACAGTGCCTGAATGCCTTGGCTTGAGAAAGAGAGGTGCTCATTGCTGGGATTTGTTTTCCCTGTGGAAGGAAGTTCACTAATGGAGCAGCTGCCACGGGGTGGAAAATCTCCATCTGGTGGTTACGCTCTGATGGCCATGGCTGGGTGCCCTTCAGGTGCACTGCTTGCAAAGGCATGTCTGCATATGTGTGGGATATTGTGGTTTTAAAGCCTGGATTGTGAATTTACTTAGGTGCCTTGATGGTTGGCTAGCAACAGATTTTATAGGCCAGTATTAAAAAAAAAAAAAAAAAAAAAATTAAAAAAAAAAGTTGCTTCAAGGTAAGTGGTAGACAGCTCTAGAGTAGTGGATGCTTCTGACTGTGTCTGAACTTGAACAAAGCTGAAGATTACCTTCTTGATTGCATGTAGTTGAGTGCCTGCTGTGGTATTCTGCTGGGCAGGCAGAATAACCATGCTTTGGAAAAGCCAGTTACGTGCTCTTCAGATGAGTGTGTGTGAAGCACTGTTACTGGATAGGCTCAGCTGCCTCAGTGAAGTTGATTCTGCAGCTGTTTCCCTGGGAAACTTGCTTGGTAGGATGTGAAATGGTCACCCTTGCCCTGGCTCTTCTCTGCCTGCAAGATTTCATCTAGTTGTAGTGCAGCTAAATTAGTTCTGTTCCTATTTGCCTTCTGCATCTTGTCTTTTTTTTTTTTTTTTTTTTAAATGAAGCATTTTTCTCCATTATGTTCCTAACAGTGGATTTTTATTGACTTTGCAAATAAAAAAATTAAAGAAGATGGTATGATACTCTTCTGTTAGTTGTGTGAAACACTAAAACTTCAGTTGCCTATTTGCAGTTTGAACAATCGGTGCTCTCTGTTGTGCAATGTCTTAAGGCTCTTCCACAGATGATCTGTGCTGAGGTCTGCCCTGGGGAGAGCACAGATGTCAGAGGTCAGCAGCTGCTGGGATGGCTTGTTTTACCTTTGTTGTACTGTCTTACACTACAGTGCACGACAGGGACCAGCCTGTAACAGTGTTGGACTTTTATTTTTTTTATTAACCATAAGTAGTGGTGGATTTAACACTCTCCAGCTTGTTGGAATATCACATACTGCTTAATTTGCAATAAATGCAATCATTATAATGCTTTAACATGTCTTCAGTCTGCTGTCTGCATAGGCAAATGTTGGAGGAGATGGGTCATCTCAGCTGAAACTTGGGGCAGGAAGGGCAGAACGTTTCAGAAGGGGTCTCATGACAGCAGCCAGTATTTGAAAATGTTGCAGCAAAGCTACAGCCAGGCTTCAGGGGATAGGGGCTGAGGGCTGCTGAAGGCAGGAAGGATTCTGTGTGCCCTGTTTAAACTCACACTAGAGAAAGTGAGATGGGAACACAGGCCTAGGCATGGTGGGGTGCTGTGTTTGTTTTCTGTTTCTTCTCCCCCCAGAGAGACAGACTGTTTTTCTCACCTGTTGGCATGAGAGGCAGAAGATAAACCTTAGCTATTGGCACTGGCTGCACAAGACTGCCTTGCAAGCTGACTTTTAAGATTTGAACATATGCAGGTATGTGCACACAGATGACTGCATGAGGCTGAAAACAAATCTGGTTTTGGTCCTGCCCAGGATGTTTTGCATAGGTAACTTTCTGCAAATAGAGGAAACAGCCATGCATTAAGTAACCAAATACTCAGCTACATCACACACAAAGCAGCAATTAAAATCTGGCCACCTTTACAGAGCCTTCCTGCACTGCAGATGGTTCTGGTCCAACGTCTGCTCCCATTAAAATGGCTGAGGCTGAATTACCCTACAGAAGTAGGCACAAGGGCAGTAGAAGAGGAGATGATCTGATGCACAAGGGCATCCCAGCTCCCCCTCCTTTTTGGTAAACCCTTGGGGGATTTTGGTTTGTCCCTGAAGATTGTATTCTCCCACATTTTACTGTGTAAGCAGAACACAAACTTGGAAAGGTTCCAGTCAAGCTCTTTCTTTGTACAGACAGGCAGCACACAGCAGGTCTGCTTTACCTATTTTATTTGCCAAAATGACAAATTGAAATAGTAATTTTTCATGATAAAATGATTTTATTCTCCTGTACTAAATTAAACTGTTCATATACAAGATTACTTTTCTCATCTGGCATTAGGAAAGTAATATTAACAGTTACACCGATTATCATACTTCAACTTGAATTTTAATAGAAACATAGTTTAGGTAATTTTTCTTAGTACTAAAATCTCATCTACCCTTGCTGTCTTACCAGGAAAATCAGAAATGCAATTAGTGACAGAAATACAGTTTGCTATTATGCTCAGGTTGTTTTAATTTTTTATAAATTTATTTTTAGATTTAAAAAGTCTGCAAAAAGTGTAGGTACTGTGCCTTAGCACTGTCACTGTACTGAGGAGGTCACTTCAGCACCGCCTGGTCCTTCCCTTCCAGTGGTGGCAGATTCAACACCTTCTGTCCATGCACTGGAACATGGGTGAGGTCAGGGACTTCTGGCTCAGTTTTTCCTGCCCATTCCCAGAAAGAAAAAAACCTTGTCTCTTTTACTCAACTTCCAGTTTTAAACAAGAAAAGCCCAACTGTCTTATAATTCATGTCTTTATAGCATAAGGTAGTATTTAAAAAAAACCTCTAAAATGTTCATCTTTTAAATAGCAGTTTCCTTTCTGTAATGACTGGCCAATTACAAAAAACAATATGGAGTGAAGGAAGATGATTTGAGTTTTTAAGCTGCTGTAACCGTTTAGTAAGTGTGAGTTCTAAAAGTCTTTCATTTAAAAAACAGCTCTTCACAGATTCTTCTCGTATCCTCCGGGGATGTGACGCTGTAGCCTTCTGTTCTGGAGTCTGTGAAAATTTCATAGTCATTCCCTCCCTGAAAGCAGAAGAGGATTTAATGTTGTGTAGCTTAATGTATAGTCACAGTCTTTGAGTGGAAAAGGGACACAAAGGAAGTTATGGAAAGCAGGGACATAACATAGTCATGTCTGAGATGTCTTGAAGAAAGCTAAAAAACTTCACACCACCATTTTGAGACTCTGCATCATGTGTTTATAGCACACCTGTGCTGAAACTTCTGCTGAACCCCACACACCTGCGTGAGAACTTCCTGACCCACACCTTAGAATTGGTAATGAAAGATTAGAATGCTTAGTGTAAGTTTAGCCATGTTTTTAGTTTGGTTTAGCAATCCAGGATTGACTTTTTAAACCTCTTTACTTGTTAAGGTGTGAAGCTTCGTACAGAACACCGTACCAGCACATGGTATTTGTAACTTACTTGCTTTATCCTCTTCCTTCCAACTTGGTTTCCTTTCCTTTTAGTTAAATCATTATTAAAACTTGATCCTTTGCTATTGCAGTAATGTTTTGGCCTTCCTAGCTACTGGTCTGATGTGACATTTGTAACTGGAGAGTGATGAAAGGCTCTTTCACAGCTGGCTCAGGCACCAAAGGCACTGCCCCCTGGGTGAGCAGATCCCCAAAAGCTGCAGCTCTGTGCACTACAGGAGGCAGTACCTGATTTGGGTACGTGGTTTGCCACACTGCTTTCCAGCGAGCCAGCAGCAGCCCTTGCTACCTGCACTGCCAGTTACAGGGTTTAAAATCAACTGTCCATAAACTCTGTACCAGAGGGACAGGTGATTGCTTTTGCAGCTGGTGTCAAGGGGGGGGGAAAAAACCCCTTTCATTTAAAGCTTGTATTTTTCTTATAAAACTTGGCCATCTTAAGTTTATAAAACTATAACGTTCTTTGTAACTTAGTTTTATAAGAACTTACAGTTTTATAACTCTAAGCCCTTTCTTGTAACACTTATCCAGACACTGTTTCCTGGCAGTGCTCAGACAAGCCTGAGTTCTGTGTGAGTCCTTGTGCTTGCCATTGCCCTCACTAGCTCTAGTCAGGTCTCTGCTCAGTATTTTCAAAAGCCTCTGAATCACCCTGCAGAGTTGTTTAGCTCTCTCCAATGACTAGGGACAGGGATTTTATATATATATATAATATTTTCAGTTCCTCTGTGTGGAGACAGGGTGGTTAGCAAAGGAACAGTATTAAATTCAATGGAAAATAAATATGTTTAATAATCACCAGCCAGCAAGAAGCATCAATCTACAATAACCAAACAGGACAATGTGTTTTATATAGCCACGTCACCTAGGTTTTTAACATAATTACAGAAGTTCAATTTAGAAATATATTCCAGTATTAAGTCTGTCAAGAACATGGTGTTCACTTCAGGAAACAGAAGAAAAATCTGCCTGTGGCTATCTCCCAGCATTATGCTGACCTGTATCACAGCCAGTTAGACACGGACTCGTGTTCACATTTATATTTTGACTTCAGTTCTTGCCAGGCATAAAGCAGTTGGTTAGAACCTACAGTGCTTGTGGTTTAAAACAGCAGCTCTGTATATACAAAACAATATACTCACTGGCATAGTCTTGTCTCCAAAGAAATAAATGGTCTTGTATCCATCGTCGGCAATGATTCCTAGGCAGTACCGCTTATCCCAGCCATTGGGGAACACATCAAAGCTTATCTGGCCTCCTAGGACAGATAGGAACCAAGCAAACTTTGTTTTTATTATAAGAACACATTTCTGAGGGGAGAATAGGTGAGGAAAAACTAAACTGGGTACGATTTTTGGTAGAGGGAGCTTTGCAGAAGTCGCAGAAATGTTACGAGACCCTGGAATGAAGCCTTACAAGTACAGAAAGTGTGTCACAGTTATCAGTTATTACCATTGCAATTTACACATTATTATTTACCCATTAAACAAATATGAAAGTCTTAGCATGTTCCCAAACACTGACTGCTCTTAAGCAACCAACCTTTTTTTTTAAAAAACTATATTTAATCTTTTAATTTTTAGAAAGGAACTATATGAATGAATACAGCCATCAGTGTCTGTACACCCACAGTATCTCATGCAAAAGACTTTGTAAAGCTTTTAGAATAGGAAAAAGGAGGAAATCAGCCTTTTTAACACAGCCTAAAGGGACAACAACGGTTCCAGTTCCAAATCCTTGGACTTTATCAATACAGGAAAGCATAATTCCCAGCTGAAGTGGGTGTCAAAAAGGTATTTACATGCTTTAGGAGAGCTGTATTAGCAGTTCATTTCTGCCTCAGTATTTCAATACCACAGCTCTAATGGCAACTGTGCTTATTTATAATTCTAAAAAATAATAAAAGGCAGGTTTTATGGGGTAATATATAGAGGGAGAGGGGAAAAAAAGAAAAAAATGCAAAGAAAATGAATTCCCTCTTCTTATCACTTTTCTCTATAAACTTGCACTTGCTTTTGGATTTTTCTTTCCTCTCCTTCCTCCCACACAATGCAGCTACAGAACAGAACAACCACGGGCTTCTGGAACAGTACTGATGTAGTATTTCTGAGCAAAATAGATTCACAGAAACAGCTCTGACTAATGAGAAGCATGTAATGTGTTTCAAGATGAGCAGAATCAGTCATACAACTGCCATGAAAAGACAGTGAACTGATGACAAGCAATGCAGAGCTCTTTGTTGATGGATTTCAATTAAAATGTACCAAATGAAAGAGGAAAAAAGAGGCTTAGTCTTGCATATAATGCCTGTAACCACCCCCAGAGACAACTGTCACACAAATGAGATAGATCTGTCATACCCATAAGAGAATATGATTTAAATGAAACTTAAATTAAATGTTTTAAATGAAATTATTTTGAATGTCATACCTATAGAAAATGTGAGGCCTTTTCCTGCAAATTCTCTTCGTAAGTCAGCTACAAATTTCTCTCTTATATGTTCCTTCTGTTGAAAAAACCAAACAAATCTAAATGTCAATTACCTGCTGTGTTATTTCACCCATAAAACGATAACCCAAAACACCTCCCCAAAAAAATACCCAAAGGTCTGAGTACCAGGACTAGTGTCATACAGGTGTATTTTTTCATTACTGAAAGAGAATATTTCCCCTTTAATCTGTTACCAGCTTGAAAAAAATGAGAGCAAAACTTCACATACATGTTGTGATACTTGCTCTTCTATCTGAAAAATGTTAGAATACTAAGACAGTATGCTTCAACTCCTGGTAAAATTCAGTTTACAAAGGGGGAGACTGAGGCATGGCAAGAGTCTCAAAATCTGATGCCACATACTCCAAAAAAGGGTCTTTTCAGAATCCCTTGGGCTTAGCTATCCTTTCAGCACCTATTAACTGAGTCCCAGGCAAAGACTGCTTTTCAGGAACAGACCTCTGATATGCCTCAGATTCATTTTAGCTTTGCACAGTTAGCTGTGTACAAAGGAACATAAATGGTGAATAGTTTGACCTCAGCTTTTAAATTCTGCTTCACAGGGCTTTAAAGAGTTGACAAGAAAAGGAACAGGTTTATTCATTAGAATGGATATAGGCTGCTATACTAAAGAGCACTCCAAATAAGTATGGTTTTATCTACAGCAGGGTTTTTCAGGAGCCCTGTGTGTAGAGGTAGGATGTTTGGTACTCTGGATATAGGATTAAAAGAAACATGAGCCAAACCCACCCCTTCTGCAAGTCATCATTGTTAACTATTGCAACAAAAAACCCTATTGTATAGTTCCTGAAGTCTGAACTAAGAAGTTAGTTAAACCACATGGAAAGGATTAAAATGAAAAAGATTGCACAAAGTATAAAAGCTTTTTAAAAATCATAACCTGGCCATAACTGCCTCTTCCAGAAGAGTTGGGTATTTCTCAAGAGTTGTAACTCACTTTATCAAGTTCATAGAACTCAACTCGTTCTTCCTGTGTGCAGCTTCTTCCAATGGGGGACACATTTAACATCCCGTTTCGGAACTCAATGAAAGTGCCCCTGAAAAAAAGTTGATTAACGAGACAGAAAACAGATGAAAAACTGGTCAAAATGCTGCATATCACAAAGAACTTCTGTGTAATTCTGAGGACAATGGGAACTGGATGTCTCCTTCAGCCTCACACTGTATGCATGAAACACAACACATAGGAATCAATACCTCTGGCATCAAGGAGTCTTTTGGACACTTATTTGAACCTGGCAACCTCAACATCATCCTTACTGACTTTTAAAAGTATGACTTGATTTTAAAAAGTATGACTGGAAGATCCTGTCAACCCAATTCTCAGACCCTGACAGACCAGTCTGTCAGTTCTGGGGTAAAGCAGCAAAATTGAGAGCAATCTTGGTGGTGTTTCTAGCTAGCCTCACATATGGTATGTGTTAATGTCTGGAGCAGCTGCACCCTCACGTGTCACACAGAGCTGATCTTCCTGCACACTTCTAATCTCTGGAAAACATTATGCTGCTGAATTCATGTCAAGGAAACACTTCTACTTCCAAATTGAACTTCCCTCTTAAATAAAAATGCTCAAGCAGTATTTCAAATCCTTTGCTCCAGCTAGGAGCTTGCCTTTGTATGCATGAACTGAGCTCTGGTTCATGTATACAGTGTTCCTAAACCCCAAAGTATTCATTTTTTGCTGATTTACATACTGATGCTCCACACTACAACACAGAGAACACGGTGACACTGAGATGTGTGTATGCACATACCTTTTCTTGGGCAGTTTAATCTTCGCAATGTAACTCAGGCAGTAGTTGATTAGATCTTGAAGTATGTCCTCGCCCAGGTGACCCTGAATGCTCTAACAAAATAAATACCATTCAACCAAGGGTCCAGAATTTGAGATTCTAAAAACAAGTCACATGGAAAACACAGACAGTGGATAATCAGGCATGGTTAATACCACACAGAAACATGCCTTCAGTAACTAACAGTTACTCAGTTGATGCACACGTGGTACTAACCAAAGGCTCTCAATTTTCTTTTTTGTTTACTTTGGGTTTTTTAAACCAAACTCTCCTTTAATATGCTCTCTACCAGTACCTGCTTTAGAAAAAAAACAGCGTGGGCCAAAGACAGCAGACCTAAACAAGACATTGCAGTGATGTCTACTGTAGCCAAGTGTGAAGAAATGGAGATCATTACTGCAGTAAATGAGAAACCACTGCTCAACTCAGCAACTTCAGCCAGGATGTCTTGAAATTTTTATTCTCTATTACTTATGTTGAACTGATGAAGGTGATTATGGTATCTAGACTCAGATGTACGTTACATTGACTCAGTATTTCTAGCTTATGCAACATATCAGAATGTGCACTGCGAATTAACCCTACACAGCAGCTGCAAGAGATCTACAAGAAACTTTCTGAACCCTAAGGCCCAACAGGCATCAGCTCAGAAATGCCATATTCCATAGGACCTCCAGGAGCAGAGGGCTTGGCCACGTGTCCTGTGGATAAGCTTTGGCAAAGGCTGTTCCAGGACTTTCACTGTTCTTATTCGATCAGACACTCCAGACTCCAATCGCTTTAGGGTTTGAGAACACCCCGAAGAATAAAGCTGAAGGTGCAGATTGTCACTGCATGAATCAGAGCGCCAAAGGAACGATCTGTTACAGAAGTAACACATAAAAATAGTAGCAATTGGCCTTAATTAGAAGGGTGATTATAGAGGAGTGCACTGTAGCAACAAAGCCAAGATCTTGTTTAGGAAATTTCTCTTTCACGTTACTGGAAATGTCACACTTACCTGCTTGCTCAGGAATTTCCCATCTTTGTATGCTACAAGACCGTTTTCTGGAAAAACGTAGTCAAATTTTTCCACCACTACAACCAAACAAAAAGGCAGTAACTTATAATTTCGTTGTATTTTTAATGCAGAATTATCTTACATATCAAACAGGTTAAAATACAGTAAATGTTAGATGATGCAGCGTGAAAGATTCAGCAGCATAACCTCAAGCACCAGATCAAAGCCACTCTCATTCCTCTCCAAGATTAACACACACCTCAAATCACATGAAGTCTTTCGGTTAAGTTACCTGTATTTTTTGTTTAAAGGCTCTTCCTCTCCTGCAAATATCACAGAATCATCTGGGTTAGAAAAGACCTTGAAGATCATTGAGTCCAACCATCAACCCAACACTGACAGTCCTCCACTACACCATATCCCTGAGCACTATGTCAACCCAACCCTTAAACACCTCCAGGGACGGGGACTCCCCCACTGCCCTGGGCAGCCCGTTCCAATGTCTGATAACCCTTTCAGTGAAGAAATTGTTCCTAATATCCAGTCTAAACCTCCCCTGGTGCAACTTGAGGCGATTGCCTCTCATACATGAAGTGACTGAACACCTCAAATACTGCAAAACCCAAGCACACAGCCTGGCTAGGCTGACTTAGGTTTGTTTTCTCAATGTTACTAATCTACAGTAGGTATGTGAGAGCTGTGAGTCTCACCAGACTGCAAGATGACATGGTGTACTGGAGGCTGCTTGTAAGCCAGACAGATTCTGGGTCACCTGGGTGTTACAGAGGCTATCAGTGACATCAGTTACAGACCATTAGAGATAGATAGTCTTTTATACAGAAAAGGAAATGCTGCTCAAAGGACTAAAGCCAGAATCCACCTCTGCGTGGTAAGCCCACAGTTAAGTCAGAGCCTGCAGGGGTGAGCCAGACCTCTGAGCAGCCTGCACACGTACACATTACAGAAGTCACTCCATTTTAAGATGACAACGTTAAAATGCCCTCCTGAGGTACTGTCACCAAGCCAGGATTTCACCATTAGCATTACCCCTCAGTAACATCCCGAGGCAGCTGTACAACAGACACCGGGCTCCTCAGCAGCCCTTCACGGCTGAGCCAACACAGCCAAAGCAGGAGACAACAGCAGGGGAGGAGGAGCATGAAGAGGGCTCGGCCTCCACTAAACCATCACAGCTTCCTGGTGAGCGACCCAGCATTGCATCACCCGCCGGCCTTACCGTCATCCCCGAGCTGCTCCTTGATCTTCTCGAAGTCCGAGCCGCCCACCACCCCGACCTTCACCCGCCGGCGCAGCCGCTGCACGAACGCCGCCATCTCGGCCGTGATTCTCTGCGTGCGGGAGAAAAGCTTTGTCAGTCCGGGCTGCTGGCACGGGACCCGCATCTCGAGCTCGCAATAACCGTTACAAACCAGCATGCACAGCCTTCCGAAAAACAGGATTTTTTTATTTTTTGCCTTTAACGGCAAAGTTGGCACATCACGGACACAGAATCCGGTGTCCGTTCTGTTCCTTCAGAGCCCTTCGACAGGAGCCTGTGTCCGGCCCGTGCCGACACCACAACCCCTCCGGGACTCGCCTGTCGCGGGGCTGTGAGGGTGCCATCCACGTCGAAGAGGCAGAGCGCGGCGGGCGGCGGCGCCATGGCACCCGGCACGGGCAGCGAGCGGAGCCGCTGCGGGGCACGCCGGGAAGCGGGGGGTGCTGCCCTCTCCCGCCCTGCCGCGGGGCATGACGGGAAGCTGGGGGTGCCGCTCCCTGCCGCGGGGCACGCCGGGAAGCGGGGGGTGCCGCTCCCTCCCGCCCTGCCGCGGGGCACGCCGGGAAGCGTTGGTTGGGCGGCAGCGGCGCAGCCGCGCTCCGGGCCGGCGGAGCCATGGCGATGGTAAGCGGTGAGGGCCGCGACTCCGCGGGGGACTCTGCTGCCGGGAAAGGGGCACGGGGACCCCGCCGTGGTAGGGGCTGTGTCCCCATTCCCCTCCCACCTCTTCCCTTCCGGGGTGAGCGGTGCCGATGGCTCGTCTGGGCCTGAGGGGAGAGCAGGGGGCGTCCGCGCGCGGCGGCTGAGGGCCCGAGGGGAGCGGGGTGACGCGCGGCGGCTGAGGGCCGTGTCACGGCCCGGGGGGGATGGAGGCCGCCCCCGCCGGAGCGCCGAACTGGCGGAGCGCCGTGCTGGCGCCGGGGCCGGGGCTGGCGGAGGAGGCGCCTCTGACAGGTCTTCAGGGGACTGGGGAGGCACCGGGGGAAGCAGCGCCTTTGCTCGCCGCGTTGATCTGCCCGCGATCGCCGCCCTCGGGCACCCCCGGAGGCGGTTCTGGAGCGATGCCGTCCCGTGGCCCGAGGCTGTGGCCGTTGCTGTCCGCCTTGTGCCGGTGGGAGCAGCAGTGTGTGTGCCACAGAGCCGTTCCCGTTCTTCCCTTTGTCTGCTGCTGTCCTGCACGTTCCTGATGTCTCGTCCTTCCTTCAGTGCTCTCCTCCCCTTTGTGCTCCTTAGTCCACTGTTTTCCGTTTCCCCAACATTGTTACTTAAGTGGTTATTTAGTGTTTCACTGATTTTGCTGTCTAACAGCTGTATGTGCTCTTACCGCCTTTGCTTAGAAGCAACCTAATCTCCAGTGCTGGTGTTGCCACTTGGATGTCACTCAAAGGAAGAGACAGGCAGGGGGTGCCATAAGATTGCATTCAGTAAATTAACTTTGGTACTGGCTATGTTATCAGAAGTATTTTCCCTGTCTGTCTGCAGGGAGGGATGTAAGCACAAGTACCAGTTTCCTGCCATACCACTAGTTTGAAGTATGAGGTTACAGTGAGCTGGGGTGGGGAGGCTTATGCTTACTGCCTTCAGGTGCCCAAGGAACAGAAGTTGAGCTAAATGTGATTCGATTATAAAGATGACCCAAATGATGACCTGTGGAAATATTCTCTTATTAGGCTAGGCTCTGCAGAATTAGGACTAAAGTCTGCATGGCACCATCTTTTGGGAGATGTCTACAGAATGAGCTCTGGACAAGGTCGTGGAGAAAGGAAGATGCTTGCCCACCCTGGTGTTCTGGTACGTGGGAGTGTTTGCAGTCCCCAAACTGGCGAGTTAATGGTGCTAATGATTATCTTGGGAGACAGCGAGAGCCATCTGTGCGTCTGTGCCATTTGGCCCCTGCTGCTGTGGTCCCACAAAAGTCTGTGGATGAGAAAACAGAAGAGTTCAAACTGGTCTACAGGTTCCCAGGGATTAAGTACTGCAGGGTCCTGTCCAGGCTGAAGCTGTTACAGACTGCCACCACCGTGGTCATGTGGCCTCCCATCTGCTACCTCTATCTGCAAGACCAGGTTTCTCAGAATATCCTCTTGTATACCACTGGCATTGCGCTCTTCGCTGGTGTAATGTTGTATGGGATGAGCTACTTTTTCAGACGAATTATTGGATTAATCTACTTAAGTGGAACTGGCCGTACTGTCAAAGTGTCCCACTTGACGTTCTGGGGAAGACGGAATGACATTTACTGTCCCACAGAGACAGTGATGACTTTGGATGAAGTTGGAGATAGCACGGGCGAGCAACTTCTCCAGTTCAAACGGTATAATAGTACAGATACTTTATATTTTACAATTAAGTTTGGGCAGATTGTAGACAGACAGAGGTTTACTCAAATATTTGGAGAAGTTAAGCAATACAGCAGCTAATTTCCAGTGATTTTCCTTGTTGCATGCTCATTGTGCTTATTCTTCTGTGCAGTTTAATTAGTTCACCACACTGACATACTTTGGTCATTTTCCTATGCGAAGCCTGCTGGTAAGTGCACACTCAGTGTAAAAGTAGAAATGGTCAAGAACAATGTGCTGAATTAAATGTCTTTGCAGCTTGTTGAAGGTGTGAGCAGCAGCTCCGTGTTGGACACAGTGATGTGCATGGTGTGCTGTTGCCAGCAGTTCTAAGTCTAAACTGTCCTGCTTGGGACACGCAGTAGGAGGGTGAATTACTGACACTGCCCCTGACTGTTTGAGCTGGCCTCTCAGATTGTTTTGAAACAGGAAAACTCTTGAAGGGAAATGCATTAACTAACTCTGCCAGAGCATCCTCAGTTTAAAAGGCATTGTTTCTTTTAGTGAATTTTAGGTTGACTGGAAGGCTTCTTGACATTAAAACTTGCCTTATCCATACATATGATTAATAATGCCAGATACACATATTCATGTTTGTGTTTGTTTTGTATGAATGGATGACATTTAATCAATGCTGTAACACTTGAGTTGCAAAAACTTGAGTAAATGTTACCAAAAATTATCTTACACTATGTGAATTAAGCAGTCTTCTGTGAAGATTACCATATAGCCCGGGAAACAAGTCAGCTCTATCTCTTGATGTATTTACTGGTTTGGATGTATTTTAACATCAAAAGCTCTTGTCAGTTTCTCACTCCACTCCCTACTGCCCCAGCCTGGGCTTACCTAAAATGAAAAGAAAAAAGGGAGGACACCTAAAAGCTATGTTGAATTAAGGCTGAAAATATATGTATTTTGTACTCTGAACGTGTAGGGCTGATCACCTCAGCAGCTGTGTCTGTGAAGGACTGTGGTCTTACTCTGTGGTGTTAGTGTGATTCCTCCTGTTCCAAAACCAAAACCTCAGTAGGAATGAGGGATTTAAACCCGAGAAAGAATCAAACCTGATCCCTTTTAACACGTACAACTTTTTTTTTGAATTGTCAGAAGCAAGTTAACTCCTTACTCTGCTCTTTGAGCTGTTATTTGAAACAATGAGAAATAAACTGACCCTCACCAGCAGAGAAAGTTGGAGTGTTCTTTTCCCTTTCTTCCTCACGTGTATTGAAACCTCTGCCTCTTGGTGGACTGGCAGATGCAGGTAAGTAAAAGTGCAACTGATTTACTGTTTATTCATGTTGAACTTTTCCTAATGGGGGCTCTGTTAGTTTAAGTTTTGGCTGATACTGTGTGGTGCAGCAATAGCAAAAGGAAAAGAGAAATGTTCCTTAGGTTGAACACTACAAAATACAGTGGACTGTGTGTGTACAGCATGTTTTTTTTGAGGCTTAACTTTGTAAGAATATATTTAGTATGCACTAGTGGTTCCGTTTAGGCATGTACTACGTATAAAATAAACCCCCCTGGAGAAGTTCAATTATAAATATTTTATTTAAGAATATTGATTCCACGAGATGTCATTTTTTATGAACCTGTGTACAGTTACTAGTTACACAATGAAGTGTAGTTAAGTCTTTGTTTAAACATTTATTTGGCACTGTCCACAGTATGCTGTAAACAATAACTTTATATGCTTCAGCTGCAGTGCTTCCTACGTATTCTCTAACATGATTTCTTTGACATGTTGTACACAATTATACAGTTACTGAGTGTCAGTAAAAATTATAAAAACACCTAGAGTATTCATAATAAAAGAAGATGTGGTAAGACTTCAAATTACTGGACCTTTGCTTCTGTAAAAGTACACGACTTGCTAGAGACATTTACTAGAATTACTGCACTGATATGTTGAACAAACTAAGTCCCAAACTGCTGTCAAATACAGTTCTCAGTTTGACTTTCCTCTTGCTGACAACACGCTTACGAGGACAGCGATGCCAATGAGAGTTTTGTTGAACACCAGTTTTTCCCCAGATTTCTACATTCTCTGTTCAAAACCCTGCCCAGGTTCTGCCCAGCTGGGACTGGAATTCTGGGTTCTGCAGGGAGGTTTACAGAAATCCCATTATTTTTAAGCTAGAAGTGAGTGTGCTTGAGCGTCCCAATACTAGCACTCAAAAAATACAATGGGAGAACCATGACTAACACTGCCCAAAGCAGGTAAGAAACCTTTTGCATTTTGGTAGCTGTATTAAGCGTGTTAATCCTTTAACTGCTCTGTCTCTTATTATGTACTTAAAAATTGTGCTCAGATCCTAATAGGGCAACTGTAAAGTCCACCATGGTCCCTGTTTTTGGTGCATGACAGAGTTAAACTCAGTAAGCAAAATCCAGATGCTTGCTAGCCAAGGAAAAGAAAAAAGGCACCAGACCTAGTGCAAGTCAGCCTTCAGCAAACAGCACATACTAAAGAGCTGTCCAAAACAGTTCTCTGAAGAGAAACAAATTAATGAACTGTTGTCACTTTTTGATCTGTGGCTTTCCAGAAGATCTCTGAAGGATCAATGACTTAGAACAAAAATAGAATTACTTTGCATTATAAATGTGCAATTAGGACTAGGCCTTCACTGTAGTGGCTCTGATGTCAGGTAATGGCTAAGGTCAAGCAGTTCTACTGTAGTTGTACAAATACCTCAAGTATTTGTGTAGAATCTGTAATAGATAAATTAATGGCTCTTGTGTGTTATGGGCAAATAATTTCAAATCATTCTAGGTTGCTGGCAGAGGTGGAAATAAGGTGCTTCATATGATTCCCTTAGCTTTGTCAAATTACATACTTCAGGATATAGTTTTCTCTGTACGAGTCCGATTGTAAGAGAAGTGAAAGGTTTTAAAATCCAGGCTGAAGAAAAAGGTACAAGTGCTTCAGTTCCACTCAGAGCAGAGCACAGCTACGTGCCTCTGAAGCAGGACATGTAGGCTGAGGGCTGGGCACAGAGTAGCTGATGGCATCCTGATCCTGTGGTGTGGCAGACATCTGCATTCAGGGGAGTAAAGCTGGAAATTATCCTGTAAAATACTGTACTTAGCAGTGGTGGAAAGCAGAGCTTTCCTCAAAACACCTGTTTTATTCCAGCTACCATGAGAGGATGGCACGTTCTGTATGGCAGGCAGGTGGCTTTAGGCGTTATGCCATACTTGTTGCTGCTTCTGGACACAAATCTACTGGGATTACCTGTGAACACGGACTGTACCAGGTCCTATTCAGACAATCAGGTAGTCAGGGCCATGAATGTAGAGAGGACTCTGCAATTAATATGACCCAAGCCAGAAGATGGGGGCCACAGCTTCTACAAATGCACAGTGTGGGACAGCTGCGTGTACCTGCTGGTGACCAGTGCCAGGGCTCTGCCTGCATCGGGTTTGCAGGGAGCAGCTTGCCTCGGGCAGGATTACAGACAGAACACAAACCTTAGTTTATGACTTTACACTTATCCTGTAAGTAGAGAGACATGAATTAATGCAAACTAATTTCATAATCAGCTGTTCAGTGCGAGGGAGCTGCTTTTTACTTGAAGTTTGCTAAGATGTCACTGAAAATGTTCAGAAAGAGGTGTGCGTGATGATCCTTGAAGATCAATGTTGGACGAAAACGGATCGATCTGTCACCACAGCCCCCCAGCACAACACCTAAAACGAGAACAGAGTAACTCAGTCCTCTAGCTGTTTCCATCTTCGCCAAATAGCCAGAAAATGCAGGGCTCTGGCTGAGGTTCACCTCACTGCGGAGGGCCCACAGAAGCTCCCCAACTGACTGCTGAGCATACAATGCTACAGCACCTTGTCAGTGGTGCAAAGGGGCCTCAGGCTCCACAGCAACTCAGAACAACACTGCAGGTGCCTGCAGCTGTTCTGTAAAACTCTTGGGATGCTGGGACTAATCCCAACATCAGCGAGAAATCTCAGTCCCGCGCAGAGCTCAAACAGCATCTGAGACTTCAAAGCTGCAATACTCTACTGGTTAAGTACCTCACTGCCAGAACAGGACTCCATATGTTTCTTTGCAAATTTATTTTTTAAATACTTTTTAAAAACTTAAAATACCTCAGTGCTGGCAAACTTCTCCCTGCAGTACTTTAAATGTATGTTTTTGGTTTTTTTTTTTTCCCCCTCAAAATCAATTCTTTGAAATGTTTGTGGGCAATGATAATCCACATCGTGAGCTGAGCATACCTGGCCTCGAAGCACAGCCTTGGTTTACCATGACACAAACTGCTTGCCTTCCCTCCCTGCGGGCTTATTTTCCAAGAACAAAAAAATACCAGTGTCTGTCTTCTACACTCTAAATGGGTTCACAATGGTTTAGATGCACCATGCCTGCTTCTTTCAAGAGAGATGAGTAACAGCAAAAAACTGGCTCTGAAAACACAAGTATTTCCGGAAAAGTCTAAATACAGCTGTGTTCATAATTTCCCTTCTGATACTGTAGCACACACACCCCATATGAAAAAGGAAAATATAGAGGATTACCTATGTTACTGTTTGCCACTGGAAGCTAATCCACACACAAACTTTCTTACCTTTGTTTCTGGCTATTGTAATTAACTTGTTTCTAGTTGCATCATTTGGAGTGTCGAATGAACAGAATGTTCCTCGTCCTCTCACTCTGCTGATAAGATGGGGGTAACGAGCCTGCAAAGAGAGGTGAGGAAGCATGTGTGGCAGCTGCTGCAACAGAGGGCACCTGGTGGCAGGCTCTGCTCTGCCAGGCATTCTGCCACAGGGAAACCCTCCTGCCTCCTCCGGTCCGGCGGAGCGGAGCTATGGCACCGGCTGGATTTCAAACACAGCCTTGTGTCCTGCTCACCCTTTCTGACAGCCCTGTGAACAGCCCTACAGCAGGCAGGCACTCTCCTTAAAGAGCACATCAACAGCTGAGCAGGAAGCCAGAATGAATTTGCACCAAAATCTTACTTGGAGCCTCCCGAAGCAAGTGTAAAGCACCTTACACCTAGAATGCACTCCAGGAAAACCTGAACATAAATAGTTTGGAATGGGGCTAGAAACCAGCTCACTCTTATGCTGCACTAAGATGCTTGCTAGTATTACCTCCTTCACTTACTATCAGTTACGATCCTCATCTTTTACCAGAAACCTGTTCTGGATAGTACTAGTTGTATTCTGGCCCCCATAGGAGGAAGACTGTAAACTTTTGTGGTGTCCTGCCTGCTCTCGCTTGAAGTTGTGGAGAGAGCAGAGACTGTATTTGGGCTTACCCTGCCCTACTGGTGCACAAAGTGCCTTCTGAGAGGTGAGCATCCACAAACCTGCCCTTAAGCCTGGCTGACTTTCCTTGCTACAATTTCTGTGTTTCAACAGCCCACTGGAACTGTAACAAAACACTAAGGCACTTCCTTTAAAAAGAACTTTTGGGACAATGAAATGCTGCAGACTTCTAGCAAAATAATGTAACTAGCTGCAGTTCATATTTGGGGGTTACCCTTTCTTTTGGATTAAGCTATATAAGCCCAGCATTCTTACATCAGTAAAATAAAGTATACTTCAATTCAAAATAGGACACAGTTATTCAGGCTTGCACTGAAGTACCTAAACGAGCAAGTCAGGATTATGGTCCAGTTCCCAGCTGGATTTCCTCAGCCCAAGTGTTTGAACTGGATCAGGTCAGATTCCACCTCATCAGCAAATTCTTTACCTGTAAATCCAGCAGCCCAGTCAGCAGTGCTTTCCCAGCGTGGGTTGCATTGTTGAGAAGGTCTTCTCTTTTAATAACCTTAATGACTTCAGCAAGCATAAGGTTCTTGGATGGATCACCAAGCCAGGTGTTAAAAATCCGATAGGGCTTGGGAAAAGTGGAGAGAGAATTGTGGAACATGTTAACAGGCAAATCTAATAAAGAAAAGCAAGCCATCAAACTGGTAATGCAAACATCTGGGGAGTGAAAAAGCATGCACTCATCTCACCAACCCCCTTTTTTTGTTATAAGAGCAAAATACAGCTGCCCTGCTGAGCAGAAACAAAGGGTAACTACTTTCTGCTACACATTTAGTGCATTCTGTCTTGCTGCTCTGACATGTCATTAAATATGGCTATAGATGACACAGAAATCAACATCACCTATACGGATTTTACATTCAAGCTTTATGTTCTCCCCCCTGGTTTTTTGTTTTTTATTTATTGCATCTCAAATGTCATTAACACAAAGAAGAAGTGTTGCTGACAAGCTCTGAAGACACCAAGTTGCCCTATGGAAAAAGGTGTCTGTGTTTGGGTGTTGTACTGAAGGTTAGTTAGTTCATCAGGCTAAACCCAGTTCTCCACTCCCCCTCATCCCCCTTATGGCCTTTGTGATTGACAGCAGCTGGAATAAAAGTGAAGAAGGGACACAACTTTTGTGCAAGAACAAAGCAAGTATATATGGAGTAGCAGTTCCATTTAGCTGAACCTGCATTACTGAAGGGAAGCTTCTCTCTTCCATGGACACTGCAGTTACCCAGCACTAGCACAGAGTTTCATTGACAAATCTTACAGCATTTGGCCTGAACTCCTCTTTGTGGAAAAATCCTCCTGTCATCATCTTCTTACTGAATGTTAACACATCAGCTGGGTCATCCAGGCCCCAGTGTTCATGTGCCCAGAATTTTCCTGTGCAGCCACCTCCTGTCTGCACCTCATCCACCAGGAACGCACAGCCGTGCTGCACAGACAGAGGCAAAGAGCAGAGAACGTGAGTCCCCACTCCCAGAACAGAAATACCTCCCGGAGTGAACAGGGAAATGCAAGCCAATTACATGCAGCATCCCCCCATACCACTGCCACTCACTCTGCATTAGTTTTCACAATTTAAAATTCAGCTATTTTTTCAGAAAGGCACTAGAAACATATTTTGTACCTAAATTCACCAAGTACATGTTTTTATATAGTTTTGAACATTTCTAGAGGATACTTGAAAACATCTGGGAGGAGCCTGAGTGGCATTTTCAAAGCCTCTGAGGGAAACAGAACATCATTTCTAGGAGTTTTGTTTGTTTTAAGTAAGAAGTCGCTGCCTCCAATCCGAGTCAGGTATTTGTGGCACAAAGGCAATGCCAGCAGCACGATCTGTTCAGTCTAGGGGCCTAAAGTGATCCTGGGAGAGCTGCCACTTCAGGTGAGTCTGCTGAAAGAGCTACTCATTTTAGCTGGCAACACGTTTTTTTAATGTGAAGGACTATTTAGGTGAAACTTTGGGGCAGGGAGATAATACTATATGATGATATTGTAATTAAAAACAATTGCTAAGTACTTTTGGCAGCATCTCATTTTAGGTGAGGCAAACCTTTCCATTTCACCCTATTTACTCTGTCACCCTTGCACAAGCAGCTGTTATCAATGGGAAAAGCTGCTTTTTCTCATGGCAGAATAGACTTTTCCAAACATTACCTATGCTCTTCTCTGTAAGCACACAATGTTTTGAGGGTGAAAAAAGCACAGAGTAGGTCTCATTGAGGGCCATCCCTTCCAAACTTCACCTTCCAAGTATCAAGACATCTGTCCTTTTCATCGTTTTATTGGAACTCAATTTATGTTTCAGCATTTCTCTTTTGCAATTAAAACCAAGTATGTTAAAAAATTGCCATTTTCCAAACCTGCCTCTTCTGAAATGGCTTGAACCCCCACAACAAATGGGCATTATCATTTAAAGAACACTGCTGCAAAATCCACAGTTAATGAATCAGGGTAATTTCTCTCTCACTGAGACATCAGAAGAAAATCCACTGGACTGAGGACACACTGAGGTGTGCATCAAATGGAAAAGAAAATGCTGTGCTGACAAGGGGCTGCTTGTATCTGACCCCATGCACACAAGGCCTGGGAAGCTCTGAGTGCCTCTGGGGACACCAGGCAGTGTTTACATGTTCAGCCACCCCCGAGTGAACAGAGAAACCTCTGCTCACCTTTCGGGCGATATCTCGTAGCTTTCTGAAGAAGTCATCTGAGGCATGATTGTCCCCACCCTCTGACTGTATTGGTTCTACAATGATTCCAACCACTATCTTCTTCTTTTTCCTGTACTTTACAATCAGGTCTTCCACCTGTAAATCAAACATTTATGGTGTATTCTCCTTTCACCACATTTGCCCATTTCCTCCCAGAAAGATTAAATCTCAGCAACAGAGCTGCAACTTTTCATAGAGATCCTGGCTCTAAAGGTGTCAGGAAGCACAAGGAATTAACAAGTAGTTCCCCCAGGATTAAACACTGCCCTCTTGTTCCTGAATAATGCTTAAGTTTAAATTGTATCCTAAACATATTCTCACTAGTTGCACATTCATCTACAATGCCATGAAAGCTCTAGCAAATTTCAGCTGAAAGTACAGTGGAAACCACTGCAGCTTGCTATGCCACTGCTGTCATTCCACCTGAGCAATATAGAAGAAATCAGATTTTGTATCAGAAAACAAAACTCAGATAATGTATTAAAGAAGGTAATCTGGTAAATTTGCTTTGTGTAATCACTCACTTCAGATACTTTAAAATTAATCAGATGAAACAGTGCAGAAACCCTGCTGCTGTAGGGGGTTTACAGAGGAGTTTTAATTAACCTTGGAGTGCTAGTTGCTGTGATTAGTGGTGTCATTTGTACTTGAAATACCACGTGTGGCTGCCGGGGCCCACTGCCCGCGTGGGCTGCACGAAGCAAGGGTTTCCACAGGGTGCCACTGAGCCAATCCACAGGCTTTCAACCAAAGCCTTCAGCTTTTCATTTTGTTTTTTTTTTTTTTAAAAATAACAGCTTCAAGTCTGTGGATTGATTTTTTACATTACAGTTCCCGCCCCCCAGCTATTGTGGAGCAAACCCAGGGAAGCAATTTGCTCTGCTTTCCATTTTCTGTGCAGCTGGGCAGGATAGGATGTGCTGTTTCTGGCAGCCAGCTCTGCACAGCCACGCAGTGCTGCTGAGCTCCCTGCAGCACACCACAGCCCCCTCGCTGGCTATGATGCTCGGGGTCATCCGCTGTGCCAGGTCCAGTGACAGGGCACGCTGTGCCTTGCTCCCCACTGCCAGTGCTCAGGAGTGAGCCCTTGCAAGGCAGAGCTTTATGCCAGAAGGCTACCACAGAAAAGCTGTTACGAGTTCTCTTTGCAGAGGATTATACACACTGTGCTCTCTCTTAGTCCACGTCCCTTTGCAAGATCTGGCAGAGAAGTTCACTGTGATATAACGAAGTTCTGCTGCATGTGTAATATCACTTTGGTATGATTCACGGAGACCTCTAACTCACAGTAAGCTGGCTGTTCTTCTGAAAGGCAGGGACAAACTTCTGACTGTAAACAACAGTGAATGCTGTTTTAATCACACGCTGTTCCAGTCCCTGGAAACATTCTTTTAGTGAAAAGCAGCTAATCCTACTAACACTATTCATTATTTCAAAACAAAAATACCCCAGAAAGCTGCTGGTGAATTTTTTACCTCCTCCAAACAACGGGCTTCTTCCTGTTGATTCTCTTTCACAAAGTCTTCCAGAGGATACTTCAGCCTTGGAAATGGAGCAATAGGCCAGTCCAGCGATGGAATGTCCAACTTGTGAATTGCTTTGGAGTGAGTTGTAGCTAAGCAACCTAAACCCAGAAAAGCAAAAATTAAAATAATACTTGTCTAGGAACAATTCAGGGAAAAAAGCTACCAAGAGGTGAAAAATGGCTGACACCAGGACTGCAGGAGTCTCTTAATTGCTCTATGTTTTTACTTCATTCTCTGAAATGCCAGATAATTGGATTTAGTTGAGCTTAAGTGGATTGCTTTAGCTTTTAAGCATCAGTTCCCACATGCACTGTTCGAGGAGAACAGGAGAACCTGTCAAACTGAACAGGTTGCTCAGATGAGCTGGGTTTCACCTGTCCAAAGGCAAAGCTCAGAATTACAGCACCCTGGGGTAACGTGTTCAGAACAGGGGCTGAGCCCATACAAAGTGGTAAAAATGAGTGATGTCTCATTTGTATATTGTGGTGGTTTTACCTCAGGAGTTGGATTTTTCCTGTACAGACAGGAAACCCTGGATTCTGAATGAAAGTAACAGACCCTCTGAAGACAGTTTTCTCAGAAACTACAGCGAGATGACAGCTTACTGCAGCAGCTGAGAGGAGGCAGAGGAAGGGGAGGTGCTGCTGGCAGTCTTTACTTACCCATGGTCCTTCCGTGGAAGCCGCCCATGAAGGAGAGCATGGCGTAGTCGGGGCAGCCGGGGGGCTGCGAGCAGAGCAGAGAGGTGGGCAGTCAGTGTGCAGTGCCACGGGCAGGTGGCCCCACCACCCACACAGCCCAGGCACAAACCACAGCGGGCTGGCAGGGCCCACCCCACTGCCTCTCACAGCACTCTGACCACTCGCCAGCCACTGGGCACCAACAACTGTTCTATTTACCCACCTAAACACCCCGGGCATCCTAACGACGTGCTGAGAAGGGACCATGAAGACAGACATGCAAACTGTATACTAACTGGAATTTAATGAAAGGATTGGGCCAACCCCTCCCTCCCTCTAAGTATACAAATTATTTTTCTTTATGCCACGCTCTCATCCTGCAGTGAGGATTGTCACCACTCTCACACTCCATTTACACCTGTACTCTTGCACCCCATACTTGGCTAAGGGGTCAAGGCTCCAATATCTGCAACTGGATTGTGGAGGATCCCCCACAAAAGGGGCATGAGTTGCCCTCTTAAAATCCACATGCCCCCCACCTCCCTACCTGTAAAGAGAACTCAGGCAATTAGCTCAAAAAGGAATCCTTATGTTTAGATAGCTAAACTTGGACAAAAAGTGATCATCAGTTTTATAATTCTTTGGTCATGTTATAAAATTCGTGTTCCTTCAGGCCACGATATGCCATCCTTTTATTTGTAGTGGCACAGCCATCTGTCTGACCATGCTGTAAGCAACATCACAGAACTTAAAAAAGAATTCTGAAGACAAACAAGCCAAAAAAATCCCCTAAAAGAACCCTCCTCATTTTTAAAGCCAAACGAGTTCCCCAGCCCTGTCTCTCAGATTAAATACTCTGTTTTCTGCTAGTGTTGCATGTTAAGATTTGTGACTGGCAAGGAGAGCAAGACCACCTCAGCTGAAGGTGAACAGGACTTCAGAGGTTTATCAGCTGCATCTCAATTTCCTCATCCTGCCTGCTGTTAACATTTAGTCACATTTTAACCAAGTTTTAAGCCATAAAATCACAACTTGTGAAAAAAAATTAGGTGGTCTGTTATTATTTGTAAACTTCTGCATGTATTGGTGACCTCCATGGACCCATCCATTGCGTGGGGACCTCTCTAATACATGATACGTCACGAAAAAAGGGAGATCTGCCCAGGATTCATAGCTGGGAAGGATGCAGAAGAATACAAGCAGCAGGTCTTGACATTTGTTGGAAGCAGTTTGTATTTCGCCAATTTCTACATTTACAAAAATCAAGATTCCACTTCAGAGACAGTAAAGCCAATTTTTCCTCCCAGTCTTCCCTCGTCAACCCAAGCCAATGGTACGTCTGTAGGCGTGGTAAAGAACAAATGTTACCTGGTTAATCATGCAGGATTCCAGTTCCTCTTTTGTGACGTTATTATGGCCCCTCTCCTTGTTCTGCAAAACAGAACCAAACCCCAACAGAGAGCTCTCCTTGAGTTGTAACCAATGCATTTATGGCTGAAGCACAAATTACTAACACTGGTATTCCAAACGAGCTGATGAAGGCACTGACTGTGGCTCTTACACACTGACTGCAATCTGCATTTTCTTTATTTCCTGTTCTTCCTAATTTCTGAAGTTGTGTCAATATAAAGTGAAAGCTTAGATGAAGACTTTTTAATAAAAATTTTGTACTAAGTTGAATGTAAATAACGTCATGAACAAGACAACCTCCAAGCCTTACTTTGTTTTACAGGAACAGTTCTGATGATGAATAAATACTCATTTCTACATCTAAACCTATAAAAAAAAATTAATCTTAGTACGTTACTCACTCTGTACCACATAAATATTGCTTTAAAGGCATTTTCATTAGAGCAGGATCCACAAGACATGGTCATCACCTGTGGCAGGCCCTTAGGAGCCACCTGTCAAGGAAGAGAGAAAATTACTCCTCAATATTAAGCACAAATATAGTGCAAGGTGATGATAATACCAATCAGTCCCTAACACCAGGAGCTTAAGTATAATGGGACACTGGCTGTGCCTATGATGAGGGAAGCCAATTTCAACTGCAGCTGAGAGGGCTGGACTCAGTTTCAGCCCCAAGATCTTCAAATTTAAATGAAGACAAACAGAAGCCACTTGCTGCACTATCTCTTATGAAAGCACAGTGAACAGAAGTTAGTGAAAATGTGTTTTCTCATCAGTTTTTGAATCCAGAATGAGAGAGGCAGTACCTGTGCAGAGCAGACATGTTGCCCTCTCCCAGGCAGCTGTCAAGCCAGGGACAAAGGTTTGCTCTCAGGACTTGCAGTGGGAAGGCAGGTGGACAAACAGCCAGTCTCTAATGTTCCCTATTAAAATCCCTAATATCCCTGTGTCCCTAAACACAGAATGTGACAACTCATCACTGCTACCACAAACTTACTGATAACAAAGATTCCTTCAGTCTTTCCGCAAAGTTCTCCGGAGGTAAAATCCCTAGGGCAGGTCTGTTGATAAAAGTGCTCTGCAAAGGAAGAGAAATTGTCAGGTTTTGCTATCACATGAAAAATACCATGTTGGCATCAAGGCAGTTACAGTTTATTCTAATTGTAAATACCAGCCAGAAATTTGTTGTCATGGCACAAGGAATTTTAAAACCAAGGAGTAACAGTCATGTCTTAGGGTATGTTTTTCTGTTTAATCCTTAGTACTTCATTCTTGCAGACACCTTAGGAAAGGTGCATAATAACTGACACTGATATATTTCCTCTTCAATATTGCCATTTTAGTAGCTCAATCTCAATTTTTCTTATACACAGGAAACACACTTTAAAATCTTAACTACTTGCCTCAGTTTGAGTAGCTAAATGTAAATTCAGTTAGCACAGCAGCACTTGCTTCCTTACTGGGCTTCAAGAAAGACCATTTCAGAATGCTGTGGTTATAAAGAGCCTCCAGATACCATCACAGTGGGATTTGGGGTGCACCTAAAGGCTAGGGGCTACACCTGAGAAAGGTAACACACATGCAAGGATCAGCCAGCACAACACTACAATAGAACAGATCCCTGACAAGAAGACTTGTGCACCCAGGCATGCTGTCTCCCTTCTGGACTCCTCTGGCACGTACAGTAAAGGCAGTGCAGCGAGGAGATCGGTGAGAAGCTGCCCTGCACGTTACTGCCTCACTACTCAGGAACACTGACCATGATATATCCAGACACAGTGGTGAAAATCCTTTCCAACTGTGCACTGTTTTCATGAAGCTTGCTGGTTTGCAGGTACATATTTCCTGTTCTAGCTCTGTCACAGTTGCCCTTCTCGGCGCCTCAGCCCAACCACAGGTACATTCGTGGTTGTGCATCACAATAACCAGTTTCCAGTTCCCAGCTTTCTCCTTTCCATTTCCTGAGCGAGGTCTGACAGGGACCAGGAGCCCCTCAAGCTGAAATAGTCTCCATGGACACAGTGTGATCCCTCCTAACAGTGGATTTCTACAGCCTACTGGGAAGCTGCCTGGCTGAACTCCTGCCTGCTCCCCTCTTTCCTCCAGCCATTCCCTGTCCCTGTCTGTCAGCAGAACTGAATCCGTGCTGCTGCCAGAGCCCTGGTCATCACAGAAGTGACTAGAGGAATGCAGCCTCCCCATACCTGCATGGAGGTTACTGAGAAGATGGAGCCAGGCCCCAGGCTCTTCAGGGGGACTATGAGAAGCAAGGGGAATACACCAAAACACAAGAGGTACCAATTTGGATATAAGAAAAAGCTTTTTCACCAAGAGAACGGTGAAACAGTGGAACAGTTGCCTAGAGAGCCTGTGCAGTCTCCCTCCTTGGACATTCTCAAGACCCCAGATAAAGCCCTGAGCAACCTGGTCTGATCTCACAGCCGACCAGAGGATGAGCAGGACATTGGGCAAGACACAACCCAAGGCCCCTTCCACCTTCAACTGTCCCACTGGTCCTATGACCCAGCCACCTCAGGATTCACACCTTTGAGAAAGGTAACTTGGGTGTCAGTGAACTGCTGCTGGTGGGCAAGCTGAGCCTGCTGCCCACCCAGGTACAGAGCAGCTCTGGAAAAACCCCCTCCCTCTCCCCAGCCCACTAATGCAAATGCATTTGTCATGTTTATGCAATTAAGCGTCATGGATAAAAATTGATTCATCATTGCTCTTTGTAGGTAATCTTATTTGATTCACAATGTGCTACTTTTTATTTTAAATTAAATTTGCTCCAAAAAGGACAAGCTCAATAAATTTGCCCACTGCAAAGCAGCATTATTTGCCCTTTGTTTTTGTTTGGTTGTTGTTGTAACAAGTCATCGTTGAAATTAAAGGCTGAGCTTCTATGACTTAAGTCTTTATGGGTCTCCAGACTGCCTCCCCCAGAACATTTGTATTTGCACATTTATCAGCAACCTTCAACCTTCTTCCTCAGTGCAGGGACTCATTGATTCAGCTGAGTGGTCTCACTGTACCTGTGAGAACAGGCCATCAGAATTCTTGGGGAAAACCAAGTATCACACAAATTACAGCAGAGCATGAGCGAGGACTTTGTAACTTGTACAAGTGTGTTACTTTCAAAACAATGTTGGTTTCCCAGACTCAAGCTTAAAAAAAACCTAAGCAAGGATGTTGCTGACAGATTAACACCAAGTCCTTGTTTAATACATATGAGAAACCTTACTTGACTTTTATCTCAGTTTTGAAGTAGATTTTCATATAAAGTTAGAGGTACAAGGCCATAAATTTGTTGTGGATTTGATTATGGGCTGTCACAGTCAATTGACAACGTATGCCATTAAGCAGAAAAGTGTATTTTTCTTTTGTTGTTAACGAGATGCTCAGGACTGAGAAAAACAGAACACTGACACCAAGCTGTGACGGCCTCAAATGAACGATGCCTATTCTGTTCTTTACAGCTGGCTGTAAAGAGGGTACACAGAGCTCTGCCAACAAACCAAACAAAATCCCTACAGAAAAACACTGATCCTGTCGTTAACATTAAACAAGGGCCCTACCACAGTGTGCATTACTCAAAGTACTTTCACCCTAAAGCTGGCACTTCAGCAACAGTCAGACCCCAGCACACTCTCCTGTCTGCAGTGACGTCTGGCTCTTCACAGCCAGACAACAGGGTGGGTTTTTGTTGTTTTTCTGATGGTTTGGGGTCTTGTTTGGTTTTGTTCATTTGTAAATCTGACTTTGCCTACTGCTGCACTATAATGAAGGTATTGTTATCTCCTCACAAATGATTTCTACAAGTTAATGGAAGTATTTAGATACATTAGTGCTTCTGTGATATCTGGAACCGCCTTTGATAACTCCAGCATTTCTAGCTCTGGTGTTTTTTCAAAATCTTCATGTATTTTAGTTCTGGGGAGGGCAGAATTTCTCATCAAGCAGGCATGAGAACTCCGTAAAGCAAATCAGCTCAGAGAACTCAAATGCCTGCACCCCTCTGACATGCTGGCTCAGGACTGGCACTCTGCTGGAGTGAGCCAGCAGGTTCCCTTGGAAGGGAGTGCAGGTATGAGTGGGAACTGGCCCACACTCCAGCTCTGCCCTTGCAGGCAGCGTGGACACCCGTTACTAGTTTGCAGAAGCAGGGGCTCAGTCACTGAAGTCAGTACAACCAACAAGGATCTATCGACGTGCAGTCAAAAGCCAGTGAGCTCAGTTCATCCACGTACTGCAGACGTAAGCCACTGTGCCAAAAAAGTCACAATTTGAAAAAACTGCACAAAATTGCTATGGAATCCAAAACTTCTGTCCAAGCAGTGAAAAAATTAAGTCTAGAATAGAATGTAATTTCATTTCAACAACTTCTGTGACTTAGTCCAGGTTATTTCCGATCACACTCACAGCATACTGTTAGGGAAAACAGAAAGATACTTTATTTAAGAAGCAGTTACTCTGTTGTGAAATAATCCTGTTGCTCTAGTCTAATGATTTTTATTTTTCACCATGTCAGTGGTTTAATCAACTTAGTGCTTAGGAGACAGGAACCCACTGGTACCCACCCACAGCATTCCAGATTTAAGGCACCATTTTCATATTCAAAATACTATATTCTCTCTCAAGGACCTGTGCTCACTTTCAGCTCAAAAATCTTCACTCAAGAACATTGTGAAAATGATTAATTGGAAATGCTATGCTTGAACTCTCATTCACAACTGGCTGAGAACATATCAAGGGCTTGCATCACCCAAATATTTCTTGTAAAGCTGCACAGAGGTTTTAGAGTCTTATTAAACACTTATTAAACACTACCTTTTCATCCTGTGAGAAATAAAGCAAGCTGATCCTACCATACTTAAAACTGAGTCATTAAGCATTCATTATCAGTTTAATAAAAAATAAGAAAGACCACCACAAGGAGGGAGATGACTCTTTCAAGTACTTAATGTTTTAATTCACCTACCAAGTTCTGTGGCTGCTGTAGAAGCTTGATCAGAGAGGGATGGCTGTAACCTAATTGAAAAGAACAAAGAAAGAGAACAGTTATTACTATCTGGTTTCAATAAACATATGTAAAGCATAACCTAGAGGATAACCTTAACACAGAACTTTCTGTGTAACTTGTGGTTTAACTCCTAATATCAGAACTTCTTTCAAAGTAGGATGAGCCTCTCTTCTTTTACAAAATATATTATCTGGAACTTTGGTACAAGTTTTGTGTCAGGCAAGAGCAAAACATATTTTAGTACTGAAAGTTAAAAATTGACTGCAAAAATAAAGGAAGATGACATGGATCTTTTGCCAGATAGGGCCTGACTGAAACAGCAGGGTTTCTACCAGGCACTGTGGGGCTGACATTACCAAGTGCTTGCTCGCTCTCCTCTCTAGGCTTCCCATGTGTTTGGTTTCTCCATGTTACCACGTGTGAACCTCTCCCTCAGTGAAGAGCAGGAATCACTGCCTGCCAGTGTAGCCCAAAGCTGTTGTCCTTTAGTCACCATTTAGCTGTGGCATAGAAACACCTCCTGTTCCTCCTGCCTGCAGCAGGCTGCCTGCTGTTCTTGCTCACCACCACTCTGACCTGCTCAGCTGGGGTAGCTCTCACTCAGCACTGACACCCAACATGGGTTTCAGAAAGGGCTTCTGACATGCTCCCCATGCAGCTGTGTCCACTCGCAGGAGCTGGGGCTGCACTTCTAGTCTCAGAGCAATTTTTACTGTCCTGGAATACCAGACTGATTACTCTTAGCACAACAACAGAGCCTTTTCCCCCCACTGTGCTTTTTAACAGATTGGATTTTTCCTCCTTGTAAAATCAACTTAGAAACATACATTCTCCCCTTTATGCTTTTCTTCCATGCAGTTCCCCAGTCTTTGGCAGCTGACCATAAGAAACAGACAAGCAAAAATCACATATTTACTGATTTTCTAAAGAAAGCTCACTTAGCAATTGTAATTTCAGTGCATTATAGTGTACTAACAAAATATCAGCAAGGGCTTTTTGTCCCTCAGCAGACACAGCCAGGTGGTGCAGGGTAACATTACTGGCACAGCGGCGCTCTTCTCGGGGGTGGTTTTTCATTGTGGATGCATGCAATGAGCACATCACGGCAGACCCAGCAGGGATAAGCCCTGGGACTCCAGCAGAATTTTGCCAGTGGCTTGACAGCCCTCCTTGGATGGCATTCATCACTGCTGTGTAACCACACTCTGCAACACTGTGTAAAAACTCTGTGTACGTCGCTGCCAAACTTGTTTTGAGACCAGCACGTACTGGCCTCCACATTATCTAGGCTTTCACATATATACACACTCACATTTATCTGCACACATAAAGATGCATCTTCTACCCCTGCACACTGCAGATGCTCATGCACAATCATTAATAGTCCCACCAGAGGGAAGAAGCTGTCTACAGAAGACAGCCACACACTTGAAACGCATGGACTAATAAGCACCCAAAACTCTAACCTGCCACAACCCATTAGCTATTTCAAGACATCTGTCTGGAAATCTTTCCTTCTCAGTCACAGATTTACATACCTCAGTTGTGCATCACTATAAAAAAACCTGTTTGATAAACTGCTGTCTTGTATTAAGGAGATTCTGCACCTGTCACTTTCTCACAACATGGTTTATTGACCAGGTTTGTTTTTCCTTCCAGTTTTCCTTACTTTGACAAACTTTTAGTTGGAAAAAGATGCAACAATTTCTTCTGTCTACCCAGAAACATCAAGGTAGTAAGGATGCTTCAGATTTAATACAATAAAGGTGCTTAATTTAAACCCATTGACGTTCTATGGGATAACTTGCTTGCCCACAGGTAAAACAACATATCTGATGTAAAAAAAAAAACACCAAACTTCACCAAAGGAGCCTAGAAAATTCATTTGAAGCCTGATTTCTAATGTATGAAATGACAAAGCCAGAGATTAACATCATCTTTTATATTCTCTTGTAGAAACAGTTGGAAACCTCATCTTCCCTACTGCTCAAGAAGTCAGACCACTCTAATTTTATTACAAAAGCTTATCATGCCTCTGAACTCCTCATTCCAGTTGAGTGACAACAGCCCTGATTATCCTGTCTGAGCAATGGAGCATTAGGCTACTGCATTAACACTTCAATTATAAATTCTGTTTTGAATATTTTAGCTCAAAACAAGGAAATATCCAGACTGTTTTAACTGCATGTCATGCTGCAAAGAATCTGTTAAAATTATTAGGAAGATAATACCAGCGGCTACTGGGGACACAGGCAACTAAATCTGCATTGCATCTGCTGTCATGGGAAGAACAGTTGTTAGGCTAGAGGGAATGACACAGTTGAAAAGCTGTGTCACTGACAGCTGTGGTGACCGCTGAGAGCATCTCTGAGAGTATGTATATAGTTTTAGAAATCTCCAAACTAAACCTTACAGAAGGTTTTTATAAATAGCTACCATTGCTTAGGAAGTTTAACCATTAACTCTGGTATTGCTTGTAAAAACCTGCAGTTCTGTTGCTGGTGTTAAGATGCGTGAAGAATGCAGAGATCTTTGCATCTTCTCTTATGTAACACAAACTCAAGGCCTCTGTTACCCATAACTTACCCCTTCCCACCCACACCAGATGTCTCTCCCATTCTCTTCACATCAGGCTGAGTGGCCCCATCTTCTTCCCACCACTGCCTGTTCTGCTGGGGCAGCCTCAAACAGACCCCAGGAAAATAAGAGGGAATCCCTAACGCCCGACTCTCTCTGAAAGAGCAGGTCAGCGTGGAGAAAGATGCTGAACTCATCTGTGGGTTCTTAGCCATAAAACTAACACCAGGAAGAACTAAATGGTTAAATAACTATTATATGACTATGGCAGACAAAGTCAAAAAGCTCTAGGCTGAGACAGCAAATAGACAGGAACCTGTTCCACTGCAATGACCAGCACAAGGGTTTATAGCTTTACAAATCCACTCTCAAATCCATTCCTACAAAAAATGGCAGAGCTGGCTCTGAGAATGGCACCTGCTTCATCACCCTTGCTGTGTGTCTAGATCAGTGTGACAGAAAGTACATGTCCTCCAGGCTCGGGAGTGTGCTTGTGTGCAAAAGGGAAAAGGGAAAAAAACCTGGAGGCTGCTAAAATAATGAGATGGAGAAAGCACAAAGAATGCACTTGAACTGAGCAGCAGGCTGCTGTCAGTAACACCAAGCTACACCTCTCTGCATCTCCCCACACAGAACCAGACCTTCCCAGCACTGAACCACAGATTGTTCCACTTGCTGTTCCAGGATGTTTGCTAGTAAACACGTCGCTGGAATCCCCTCTTGCATGTGGCTCCGAGGGGTTTCTGACTCTATTAGACAGATCAGATACAGGTTTAAAGGAGTATGTTGTGCTACAACTTCCCAAAAAAATGTTTAATTTTTGTTTTTCAGCAAGAAACAGCCCAGAACATCTTTGCCTAAAGGTTTTTTATACTTTAATTCTTATCTCTCCGCACAGGCACCTACTACCTCTCAGCCTCTGCTGATAAGTATATTCTAGTGTAGCAGCTCATTATTAAATTCTGGGGAGTGCTGGCAGATTCACAAAAGGTTTTATTGGATTTACTTGCAGAGAGATAAGTGCAGATGACTAGCAAGTACCCTGTGATGCTGTTTTGCGTGTCCCAGACTAGAACCTAACTCTGTCACCAAGGGGGACATTATTAGCAACTTCTGCAGCTTCTGACAGTCAGTCTTGTCATTCAGTACAACTTAAAAAAATAAATTAATGCTCTATGTTCTCTTAGAATTAGGTCAGCCTCTAAGTATGAAATTTCCATTTCCTTCTTGTTGCTACACATCACAGAGCCATTATCTGAGAAGCTGTATGAAGCACTGTACTGTAGTTCCTTCATGACTCAGGAACATGTCCTCTGATTCTGGTCCTAACAAAGACCCTGAAAACAGGCACTGCAATGTGTGTCAACTGTCGTTCAGACAATAGGAGAAAAATGGGGAAAACCCCCCAAGGTTACCCACCAGCTCTTTTAACTTATCCTTATGCTAAAAACAGTCAGAAAAAGCTATATGGCATTTTGGATGCATAACCATTGAAGTTGTTCAGCTGTTGATAAATAAATAGCTGAACATAGTTTTTAAGAATTTCTCCCCATTAAGAAACTATTTCCCCCCAAATACTTAAATATTTCATACACAAAAACATATTAAAAGAGGTGTGCTCACACCATCAAGCACCAGAAGGTCAGAAAGTCTCAGTACACTGTCTGTGCAACCTCAGTTTCATTCTTTTGGAGCATGCACTGACCTTCCTTCGACTACACTATCACACACCAGTTCCTCCAAATCAGCATTTCTTGTGTGAAGAACAGGAGGTCTTGAACACTAAATGCCTTTCCTGGAAACCTAAAACCCAGTCCCATTTAAGTTAGATAAGCACTGGCATACAAGCACTCTGCTGTTTGTCTCACCCCTATTTCCACATTAGTGATGACAAAGTTCTCTCAGTTCAGCCTCTAAAAGATAAAAAAGTAAGCTACAAACATTGGAGAGTTCTGGAATAGTTACACATCTATTGAGAGCAGAAACATTAACTGTCTGCAAAGAAGACTGGGATAACTGAAAACCTGTTGCATAATAATAATAAAATAAGGTCTTTGATGCCAAAAATTTGGTAACGGCCTGAACATCACTAAATTGTTTCCCAATAAAGGAAGCCTGCAGGGATGATTTTGAGTCATCACTGTTTCTATGCATAGCACATCATCTACTTTTAAATTACCCCAGCACTTCCACTCTTTTTGCTTCTGCAGAAATGTATTTTTAAGCAATTGGAAGAAACAAACTGAACACCTGCTGACACCTGTACTCCTTGCAGTTGGAGCCTACATCTCTGCCTTCCTGCTTTTCCTTTTGAAATGCTTCACAAAAAACCTCACTTGCCAAGTCCACTGTTTGGTCCCTCAGCCTAACGGACCTGTCACCTGTGCCATCACCCAGCACCACAGCTCAGTGTTTGGTCCTTTCATCCTACTGGAGTCCACACAGCCAACGCCTTTTTTCAGTTCTCCTGAGAGAGAAATGTAAACTAAAACACATAATTTAACCTTAAAATGTTTAAGTTATGTTTGGTAATGTTTTTAAATGTTTAAATGTTTTAACAGTAACGTGCTGTCACAGAATCACAAAGGACACAAATCCAAGCAAAGAAAGACAACCTAAATTATGGAACTTGCATATTCAAATTAAGATGAGTACTAGAGCTTCTGCCAGGTACCACTATGTACTTCAACTGAGCTCTAAGTATTGAATTGGTAGTTCCTTCAGCTATTCAGAAACACCAGTACATAATGCACAGCAGTGAGGTGCACCCTGACTGCACCACAGCATACATCATGTCAGCTTTGGGTTTTTTCAGTTCAACTCACTTCTCTGGTAGTGGCTGAGGTAACAGAATGACAGGACAAAGCAAAAAATGTTGGTAGAACTGTCCCCTACCTATTGGGATGGATGAAATCTGAGAGTAGAGATCCAGCATGCGATTGCCATCGACGTCTACGAGGTAGTTTCCTCGGCTCTCTTCATAATTGCAAAAAAAGTGTACAGCTTCTGCATTCTTAAAGGAAAAAAACAATTAATGCTTTAAAAACCAGCAGTGTGTAGGAAGGTGCAACTAATGGTTATACAGCAAAATCTGGTAAAAATACCTAATGATAAGATAAAAATACATGATATTCATTGCGTGGGAATTAACTGTAGAGCTATTTTTATAAGCAGGGACTGTTAAAAGGGCAAGCATGCACTTTTTCTACAGGAAGAAAAAATCTCTGATCCTAGCAAAATGATTCTGCAGTATTCAAAATACATTAAAAAAAGATTTTACTCAAATGCATATATACACACCACACATAACATACTCAGTCCAGAGTCAGTGTTTCACCTTTTTTTCGGTATGGAAATAAACATACAAACCAGGGTTTTTTAAAACAAGTTCTGAAATCACAATATTAACACTCCCCAAGCTCAGAAAACTTGACAAATTACCTGAATTCCATTCAGCTGCTTCATTAATTCCTGCAGAAAAACAAACATCAGAGTGTCTCAGGTATGTAATTAGCAAATACTGAAGATGAATGTGCGCTTCTTTTTTATGATCACATAAATCATATGCAAAACTTGCAGTCCTGTGTGCTTACCCAGCAACTCCACTTGCCACATGACTTTTCATAGTGCAGCTTGCAACCATGACAGTCAAAACTATTCACTGTGGCAGGTAACCAAGCCTGATGAGATGTTTCATCAAACTGATGCTCTTCTGCTTTCAATTACTTCATTTGGGAAGTTGGCAGTTGAGATTTAGATATCTCTCTGAGAGAGGGGCATTTCATTCATGAGCTTTTCATTCTCAGCATCTTGATAAAAGCAGGCCTAAACTGTTGTGAGATGATGTTTATTCATATCAGATTTAAGGTTTGGAATGAAATTTGTTTTCTAGCAAGTTAAACACAGCTAAAGAAAAAAATCCAACACATTATACTTTGGGAACTTACTCTAGACCGTGGTCCAGGTACTTCTGTCTTCATTAGAGGTCCATCATAATCAAAATCCACATCAATTTTAGCTGCAGCTTGACTGATGTATCTGTGTCCTGTAAGAAATAATGAAAACTTGAGTACAGATCGTATTTTCTGTGCTCTCCTCTCAGAATAAATATCCATACCTTACCTGACTGAGAACACTTGATAGATGAGACCAATTACACTGTACTGTCTGAAGCGAACTACATCTCTCATCTTTGACAAGTGTGAAAATAAAACTAATACCAGTGAGGTGGCTTTAAAAAAAATAAAAGTGAAATGACAAAGCAACCCTAGAGAAACAGAAGCAAATCCTACTGCAAAGGACAGGAGGACTAAGAGCACATCTGCTGCCATCTCTGCCATTACCACTTGAGCAAGCCTTTGCTGTGAATTCCCCACTCCTCTGCAGAGCTGGTTTCATTTGCTGTCAGTAATAACTGAAAAACCTGATGGAGTCCACAGGTAAAAAAATATTGTGATGTTCTGCACCAGCTCAAGGAACACTGAGAAAGATTTGTGTCTTGAAGGTAAAAGGCTGTGTTTAAAATAAATTCAAAATCTCACACAAATCCAGCACTTGCACTGCAGCTCTGAGATCTGGGTCAGGAACACCAACAGTTGTTCCTCTGCTCCTGCCTCTGACCTCGCTGTTCTTTATCCCCGGGCGTAACTCAGGAATCACAATAAACTCAACAGAGTTTTGTTTCAGAAGCTTCCTAAATACATTTCTTGTTTGGAAACAATAGTTGCCAAATAGAACAAATATTTATCAAGGGAAATAAAAAGTATACAGTGATAGTGCTGGGCAGTGCTTTGGACACAGCTCTATGGCCACAATTTCCAACAGTGATCAGAGCCGTTTGCTCGGTTTGTGTCAGCCCGATGAGAAGTCTCGAGCAAACCTGGCTTTGAGAAATGTCATCGAAAAAATCACAGCCCTCTGAGAGTATCTCTAACTGAGCACCTCAACTCACTGCTCATTTTGGGAAAACTTGGTCTGCAAAGATGATCCTCAGTGTTAATTCCAAGCGCTCTATCTGGGATGCGTCAGTGCCTCTCCGCAAAGCTATTAATAGGCTTCATTACAGCAACACCACTTCATTTTGGTGTCATTCTGTTTAGCACTCATGTAAATTGGGGACCGCATGGCAGCTGCTCCACTGAGGAAAAAACCTACTGCATATAAAAGAGCAAAAGCAACACAATTCACAGCCAATAAAGCTGCAGGTTTAGCAGACACACTATGAAGTATAGAAGGGGAAAAGAGACCAAACTAACCCTTTTGTGCCCCCTGCTCCTTCCCTGATGGAGATCAATGCAAACCAGCAGCAAACCTATCTCCTTCTGCTGTGCCCTCTTCTCTCCCTCCCCCAGGCTTGGGGGCTACTTGATATGATAAAGGGGAAAGCACCAAAAGAGGCACAGTATGTACGGGACATTTTGGTAGTCAGCAGGAACAGGGAAGATCTGGAAAGCCAGCAGCATACTTGGAATTGTTTGACACAGCTGTGAATTTAGGACAGGTGAAGTGCACCCCACATACATGGTCCTCCCCATCATCCTCCCCCCCAGCCCTGCCTGGTGCTCACAGGGATCCTGTGCTGCTGCACTAGTTCACACTGGCACAGCACGTGGCTATTGATGGGTTTTCATACACAGCAAAGATTGCTCAAGTGACACTAAAACGTACAGGTCTGCCCAGAAGAAGAGTTGCTTTAACGATAATTTTTATCAAATTAGTAACGTTGGTCAGTTTGTGAGACATTATTTTTTTTAAACAACAGCTTACCCAAACCACAATCATTTTCAGTAAGGCAGCGAACCAGAGCCATCTAAACACTGAGCAACACAAGTGACAGGTTTCCCTTTGTTTGATTGTTATCTCCTAAAGCGTGCTACACGTCATCATGCTCTACAGACATATTTTATATACTTGTTTGCAATACCTCATTTTATTAATGTCAGTATAATGGCAGCTATACTCATTTATTGGTCCTTACACTTGCCAAAGAGCTGTTCCACCTCCTAGCTCAGGCTCACGCTGTGGTTTCAATTTGAAGGAACAGCTTGCCATAAATAAAATGAAAATGCCTTGTGTTATCAGATCAAAGGATTTTGAAAAGTGTTTTTTTTTTCCTTCCCCTTAGGTAGAGGATGAAGAATACTGGCTAGAACAAAACCCTCAAAAAACCAAAACCTCAACAAACTAACAATGCCTTTGATGGCAAAAGCTAAAACCAAAGTGGAGCTAATCCTCAAATGTTTTATTTTTTACTGAAGCTCTTCTGCTTTGGAGAGTATAACATAAATGACTGCCAGAAACTCACACAATTGCTAGCAAGGTCAACAGATTTATTGCAAATATCCCACTTTGCTACTCATCAGGTATGCATGCTTGCTCACAGGGTTGTTAAAAATAAACAAAACCACTCAAATTTTAAGAACACAAACCCATGTTTTTTCTTCCCCTACTCTTATTTGAGTAAATTGGGACAGTGATCAGAAATTTTTATGATCATCTAAATGGGCAGCTCCTGCAGAGCTCAGTCTGTACAAGCCACTGGCACCCACACGTGAAGAGCAAGAAAATAAACTCTTATTGCCAGACAGCTGAAGAGGTTTGAAGCCCAATGCTACCTCAGTGCCCAGGGACCTGTCCAAACGCTCCTGAAAATGGAATGCAAGGATGTACAACATTTTTTCCTACCATTTCATTACAGTCTCACAGGCTGCCTTTATTGGAGCTCAGACTGCTTTCAGAAGGCACAGACAGCAGTGCCCTGGTGAAGACGGCCTGGCCAGCCCCTGTGTGAAGACCCATCAGCTTTTTGGCACCCCTCACTCTGGATACTCTGCAGCACTTTGGCCTTGGGGCCCTGAATAGCCACAGGACATGGGTATTGCCTTTTGCTTCCAGGCACTCGAGGCCCTGCACTCAGAGCACAGCTCCGGGAGGCAGCTCACTCTCCTGAAAAGGCTTTTCCAAGCACCCAGACACTGTGTGACAGCCAGCCATATCAATACCTGCTTTGTTTTGCCTCGAGGAGGACCTCAGCCTGGAGGCCGTGCTCTGTCTCTCTTGCTTCCCCCCACCCCAAGCATGAGTATCACATTCTCCTCGTGATGCACTAAGTCAGATCACTCACCGTAGTGTTTCGCCCGCAGTGAAGCGCAGCGTGCTCTGCTCAGATGGCATTTCTGTCTTGGCGGTACTCAGTGTGCTTTACAGCTTAGCCAAATTATTCCTGCTTGGCTTTTTAATATCAAATTACTCTGCAACAGAAACCCTGAGGTCATCCTGTAACTGAGGCTACTCCAATCTCCCTGTATTTCCCCAAATGGGGGGAGCTGAAACTCTCCAACAAATGTCCCCAGTGTCTATGTGATGACTGTGTCACTGATGGACTGATAGCACGTGCACGTGATAACCTGTCACTGTTGATACTGATGTACCTGTACTGTTCTAACTCCTCTTTGCAGTCTGATGGCTGTGTGGCTTTTTTATTTTAAAATTTCTTCAAAAAACATAAAAAAAAAGGTGGAAGCTCAACAAAAATGTATTATTGGCTTAAACATCCTCACAGATTTATTTTAAAATATAATTTCATGTTAATATTCTTAAATTCGTATTACACTATGTACGTAAATCAGTACCTAGATGTTTAATTAAAGCTATGCTCCTGGGCCAGTGGACCAAGTCAATCCACTGATGTTCTGTTGAGGTCTATGATCAAACTGCAACAGAAAAAGGGTTTCTTGTGTTCTGTTAGCTTAAGAACAGGTCCAAATGCCACGATCTCAGCTCTCGTCTTAAAAGTGTGTGGAGGTAATGGGCTACAGCAGAGAGTCCATCTCTGAAGAAGCATCAGGCAAGCTCTTAAATTACGTTTAGCTAATATGGCTGAGAACAGTCTTTTCCCTGGTAAACGAAGCTATCTGTTCACATCATGGCAAAAGCCAAAACACAAGTGTATGTACTATTAATGTATGTACTACTAATGAGCCTAATTATCAGAGAGCACATCAGCTGAATGATTTGCAGAGAATTTTCTTCCCATCCCATTTAAAGAGGGTGGGTACAATATGTTCAGTTCTCCTTTTCTTGCTTCTTGCAGATTTCTCAAAGCCCTATGCAACACACATCGTCCTTCTAAACACTTGAGTAACATCAGCAAATCAAATCCTTTTCATCTAACAGGACATCATCATTTGCTAGCAGACAGAAAAGCTCATTTTCCAACTTCTCTTTTCTGTGCTACCCTCATCACTCACCAGGTATCTCACTCAACAATTCTGAACAAAGTACCACATTGCTATAGCAACGTAATTAATATAAGAACACCCTTCTAACATCTTGTGATGTTGGTAGTAACAAAGAGCACTACTGTTAGCAGGTCTCTGTGCTGACTAGTGATCTCTGCTAACAAAAGAAATGTTCAACACAGAACTAGAAAGAAAGTGCTTAAACCTCTGATGTGTTTGACCACAAATAACACTCATAATCACAGATCCTGAGTGTGCAACAACTGGATATTACCTGGGAGGAACTCCTGTGTGAAATTACATCAGTGCAATTAAGAGGAAGAACTACCCCAAGGAAAAGAAAGAAAAGAAGATAGGTGAAAATAAATGCCAGCATACCAGATCTCTCAAATGCAAGTGTTGTGCTGTGAAAGAGTGTTAAGTGAAAGCTCCCCAGTCCCCAAGGAGGCACATTACATGGCCATGGCTCTGCTGCCCTGTGCCAGTGCAGACAGGCAATCTCCCATGCATGCCTTCACTTCCACTCCGCAGTGTCTATCAAACCACCTTCCAGACAGAATTTTTAGAGCGTGGAGGCCCTGACAGCCAGAAGTAGGAGGACTGTGATTTCCCCCAAGTCCTCTTTTAGGTGCTGCAAGTAGAATCTGTTACTAACAGATCTTGAAATGGAATGGCAAAAGGCCAGGCTAGCTAGAGATGTTTGGAAAACGAACATCGCTATTGCATAATATTGTGAAAACTGAGATTGCTATTTACAGAGTGCTTACGCTGTAAGATCAGAAGCTGTTCCACATGAGATTGTGTTTCAGTACTCCCACATATACACTGGAGATTTTATTGGAACAGGATTTTCCAAAGATGAAATAAAAATCCGATATCAAACAGGCTGTACAGAAGTGGAATCTCCCATAAGAATGAGTAAGAACAGTTCCCCATCACAGCATAATCCCAAATCAACTGTTCAGCAGAGTTACAGGAGCATCCAGCTGCTAACTTTCTTGTAGATCTTGTGATCTGAATCAGTCATAACATCCTTCCTCATTTGCAGCACAACAGGCCAGACTAACAGCTATGAGAGCTCCTCAGGGCACCTCTACAGATGAGCAGCCCCAAGGAATGCCCAGCATTGCCACAGCCACTCTTTGTGGCACAGACAGGAACACCAAAGGCCTTAACTCACTCAAGGAACTGAGAACCGAGGTCCAAACAGCCTTGTAGCAGAGCCCCCTTCCAACAACAACAAGTTTTTATACGAACATTTTTATACATCTTAGGTTTTTGTGGAAATGTTTGATCAGACAGAAAAGTGAAGGTTCCTCAGTCCAGTGGGAGAAGTTGTACATCAACAGCCAATTCCCAGGCCATAAGCTGAAGCTGACCTCAGGTCCATGTTCTCTACAATCCAGTGAAGGGAACTGATCCTTGCTTCTCCCACACATCCCTCACACATATCCAGGTTGTTCTCTCCGATTTCCCAGGGAAGCTCCTAGTGTACAAACTGAGTTAAAAATTAAAAAGTCTTAGCAAGGATTAATACTAGAGTCAAAAGCAGGACTGAGAATAAATCTTTGACATGGCTTTCCAACCTCTTTCTGGTAACTGTGATGGGGACGAGTCAATAATTAATATGAACATCTCTCAGATTTCCCTGCAGCACACCTGTGAGATAAAACATTATTATCCTCTGTAGAGAGATAGGAAACAGGCTGAGACAGGTAAAGTACAGCCTCAACCAGAGATAGTCCACATAGGGTACTGCAATAAAAGTGGAGAGAATCTGAAGGAATAAAACTGGGCCTCTGAGGAGAGGCTGAAACAGGATTTAGACCAGTTGAGAAAACAGGGGGGAGGTAATAGCTTTCAAATACGTAAGAGGCTGCTGCAAAATAGAAATAAACATTCCAGCTTCCAGGTCCTTCAAGGGCAGGACAAACAGTAAGGATTTGATTTTTCTCCTGTTTTGAAACTTAGGTTAAATATTAGAAAAAAGTTTAAAGGTAAAGTCAGTTCAGCAATACAGCAGATTGTGTGGGGAGGCGGCAGAAGCTGCACTGCTGGGGGCCTTTAACAACAGGTCAGCATCCCAGAAGGGTATGGGCATGCACTCATGCAAACTGATGTTACCTTAAGGCAGAAGACTAACCTTTTGGCATGCTTTTCAGCTCAAGAGTCAAAGACAATTCAACCCCTTGGGATGATCAGTAGGAAACTGAACCTACATCTCTGGAGCCCCAGCCTGTCCTCATAATTACAGTCCTACCCAACCAGCTAACAACCGACTGCATCTTCACCTGCCTCCAAAGCACGGACATGAACAGGCTTCCTACTACAGTGGCACTGAGCTGGCACCAAGTGGAAGAAGTATTTACATTCAGACTACCAGTTGTGATCACCTTGCAGCACACTGGGCTGACAATAGCAATAGAACTCGACTCAGGTAAGGCGTAACGCAGAGGTACGTTGGCATTTCTTCAGCATCAGACACCTCTCCTCAGTCCACCCAGCTGTCAGTGTACTGACAGCACCACGCAGGAGGCTGTAAAAAAAGACTAGCTACTCAGTCCTTCTGCTGTCCTTCAAATTCTACTGAACTTTGTCTTCGAGGCCAAACTACCATAGAATCAGAGAGTGGTTTGGGTTGGAAGGAACCTTAAAGATCACCTAGTTCCAACCCCCCTCCCATTGGCAACAAACACATAAAGAAAGTAAAGCCACACCTGATTAAGGCTTATTTTTAAGGAAGGCATAAGGACTCCAAATACTTACAGGCTTCACATTCTTGGGGAAGATTTACATTACACATTACTTTCATATGTTTTGCTTAGCTTTTGCATTTTGGTCAACTTAAATGATTTTCATTTTTGCTGTCTAGTTAGCTTGCCATGGGCTAGCACTGTGTTAGTAATGAGAACACTACAAGCAATGGTCAAGTAAAAAAAGACTCTCCAACCAGATGCTTACCTCTTGGCCCATGTTCCCTAAAAGACTGAGGGCTTGAAATCAATCTTAATTAGAATTAAATGCCATCCTCCATGTATAACTAGAGAAAAGGTTCCTAGAAATATTTTGATTAATATAAAGCTTGGTTATCTTTGTTCTCACGTTGTACAACACTGAATGTGCACATAATTCTTCCCTGCAGTGATACAAACTTGCCAGCATCCCTCCTTTTCACATGCCCCATAAACCAGTTTATTTCATGCACAGGGTCAGCACAACGCTGACTCCCACATTTGCTTTAAAAATCAGAAATAATCAAGGATGAAAAAATTTCTTCCTGTAAATAAATTTATCATAGATTCAAGCTGAACAGGATTATTGTGCTTAACGCACACACACAACTGAAATATGACAGCCCACAGACAATGTATTCTCTCTTCCTTGCCACCTCAGTGCCCCCCTTTTCAAACTCTGTCATTTCAGCATCCACAGAAAAAAAAAATCAGCAGACCAAATGGCACTGCAGGATTTTTGTGGGAGTAATGTACAAATCTCTTTTTAAGTCTGTAAAGCTCTGAACTCGTGCTCCAAAATACCTTAGAGCATTGGAACAGAGAGCTCCTGGATGTCGCCCTCAGCACTTCCCCAGAAGGCAGCAGAGACCAGTGGCACTGCAACCTCAGCTGGGGCTCCCCAGAAGAGCCTGAAGCTCTGAGTTTTGATGTAAGCATCAGAGCCTCCTGACTAATCTGTCAGCCAGGAATGCTGCAGGCTAAAAAACTGCTGAGATACTGTTCCTTCTGGTGAGGGGGTTCTCCTCCTGCTCCATCTTTTCTAATCTCTGGACACACACAAAGCATTCAGTCCCAAAGGCCACAAGTCTGTTACACAACCTGCAGCCAAGGCCCTCGAGCCTTTGCTCCCATATTTTCACAGATTTTCCCACTTACAAGTTTCCTGAAAGCAGGGATGGATTAATGAAGTTGCCTTCCTTTTCACTGAAGATCTACACCCCCTCATTGCAGTGGTGAGAAAGGACCAGTGAGTTAGTGCATCTGCCCTCCAGAGACCCCAAGCATCTTGCACAACTGCAATGTATTTGTCTTGGTGGCTGGGAAGCAGCACAGAGGCGTGCAAGACACTGGGAGGGACAGGGAGCACTAAGCAACACTGAGATGACATGAGCTCAGAGGACTGACAGCTAACAAAGGCCAGGTTGCTGCAAGCACTTTCCATTGTCCACTATTGACCAAACGATGAGCACAGGGCACAGATAATCAGTGCCTCACTCCCGTCCTGTACTCAAACACTGACCTAATGCTTTTCCAGTAGGGACAAGATCAGACTTGGTGTTCTTTAGCCAAAGGTCAGTTGCTCCCCAAAGTGTATTATTTAAAAGGAAATCAATCGTGTTTAAGTTTCTGAGCAAACGGAAGGGTTCTGTGCCTGCCTGGCAGTGGCAGGAGGGGCACAGTGGCACTGCAGAAGGGCCAGAGGAGAGAAGAAACATTAACATTTACTCAGTCACAGAAACAGCCAGTCAGCCATACTGTATTCCATACAACAGTACATGAAATGGATGCTACATCTTACATTCTACACCGCTTTGTCCAACAAAGCCAACAGAAATTTAGCTGGGGCCATGCAAGAACTTGTCGTTATGCACTTAGGAGAAAGGAGCTTGATGCTGTGTGGTAAGTTTTTATTTTGTGCTAGAGCTAACTACACGCAGAACCACCCATCTCCAGCAAGGGCCACCTCTTCACATCAGTCACACAAAACCTCCCCACAAGGGAACACAGGCAGGGTCACCCTATATAGCACAAAGACAAAAAAAGGCTGATTTTGATGGATGGGTGTTTCATCTCTGTACCACGTAGCATGAGAAAGCAGCTCTGTAAGGGTGGAGTTCCAAGGGCTGAAGAGTTTCAGTCAGCATGTTCATGGTGCAAATTATTAACTAAATGAGTTCTTGTTTGCAGAATTAAAAAACCCCAACAAAACAGACCAAAACACACCAAAACCTCCACAGTACTTTTGTGGGCCACTTCTGGACTACCACTGCATCGTTATCTGAGATGCAGATAATGGTATTCTTCAAGTTTGGAAAGATTCAGCACCACCAGACAAACCCCAGCAATGTTCATACTGGAATCTTCTCCACCAGCATAAAGTGAACACTTACCAAATACACACCAAGAAAACATAAAAAAACCCACTTACCAAATACAAGCAGCCTGGAGTTTTGCTGCAGGCAACAGGTCAGCTGTCGACTAAGCAACATTGACGCCATTTTATCTTTTCTTTATGCCAAAAGACTCAATCCTGAGAGACTTCTTTCTGGCTGACGTTCTGAAAACAAGAAAAGCAAACACTTATTCACGTCACTATGGATGCAGCCACTATTACTGTGCCATTCATTTCACTTTCCCCTTTCACCAATTTCAATCCAAAGAAACTGAAAGCATGCTTTGATGGATTCCTGCTGATGTTCAGAGCAGTCTCAGGACTCAGACCCAAGTCTGAGGCTAGGTCTTGCTGAGGCAAATGGCTTTAAGGCTAAATCTGTATCTCCCAGCATTAGTGAGGACAGGGGGTAAAGATCATTATTTATTTTCCCTTGTTCTTCTCTGCTTTCTCTGTGTATGTGGACTATGTCAAACTTTTTAAAAAATTGTTTCCAGTCAGTCTCTCAAGCCAATCTGTTACTTTGTTATGACCTAAGTTTATGAGAAAAATCTCACCTAATACAAAAAGACAGTAGGACAAGCACTAGGAAATGAAAGAAAATCAATCCCCTGAAAAAAACCCCACTCTCTGCCAATTAATCACATCTCTATGAAGAACGACTGACTGCAGGGATTGTTCAGCCTCAGAAGGCTCAGGTGGCATCCCATCAATAAATATCTGTTGGAAACAGTAAAGAAGGAGCCAGGGTCTTCTCAGTGGCATCCAGTGACTGGGTAAGAGGCAACAGGCACAAACTGGAATACAGTAAGCTCCATCTAAACACAGAAAAAGCCTGGACAGGTTGCTTAGAGAGGGTGTGGAGTTACCATGCTTGGAGATACTCACAACCCAACTGGACGTGGTCCTGAGCAACCTGCTTTATGTGATGCTCCCTGAGCAGAGCACTGGACCAGATGACCTCCCTTCCAACCTCAACCATTCTGTGATTCTGTCTCAGCTAGTTTAATATAAATAACCTTGTGAAGTCAAGTAGCATGAACGATAATATGACTCCTTTTTCACTCTGGATCACCTGCACAGGAAGCCTGGCTGGAAATCATAAATAGATAAAACAGGTCATTGAATTATTATCCAGGATACAGGTTAAATTCAAACTTTACTCTTGGAAGTGTGGTACCCTGTGTTCTATGTAGGACACTACAGGCCTTTCCTGCCTGTACAGAGACCAAGCTGGTATTTTTCACCCTCCACCCACAGTGGGTTCAGACCATCTAGTAGCAATGGACCAAGGCTTGCAGTCCAAACAAAATGTCACTCTTGAGCATAAAACTTCCAGGAAGAACTCTGTTTAACAAATACACACTGAGAATAGAGCTGACTTCCAGCAGAAAGAGATGACAGCTTACTGCTTACATCGCTTCTATGCCATCAATAAAATACAAAGACAGATGCTGATGACTAGATGCAGGGAAGCAGCTGATCCATTGCCACCATGATAGGAAGTATCTCTTATCCAACACTAATATATTGGAAATTTAATTTCTATATTGTCTTTAGTCAAGACACCATTTGCTTCCCTTCACACTTGAGTTTTTTCAAAATTAGCAAAAGAAACCAAAAAACTCCTTGCCTACAGAGGTCACAGACCTATTCCCACTCAGGTACAAAGAAAATTCCCTGTGCCTTCCCTGACAACTGACACAGCACTTGGTTTCACCTGGTTTGCTCCGAGTTCAATTTAAACTTCAAGGTATTTTGAAATCTGCCAAAGTGAGCAAACACTTGCACAACATTCGTGCGCATGCTGGAAAATGCCAGATTAGCTTTGTAAGCTTTTGGGTCAGAAGTGGAGAGGGAACTGGTTAATTTTTTTCAGAAAAGAATAACTTCACTTACAAGACCAGTTTCGTTCATTCATTCATTAATTCATTCATCAATTCATTAATTCATTTTTCACTCAGCTTCTTTCTTCAGTTGTGCTAACTTTTCATAATCAATGCATAAAGAAATATCCCAATACCATAAATGTCTTATCTCATGACCATCCTCTAGGAAAAAACAAATGCAAGTCTAAGTCAGCGCGACTGCTGCTGTGGAAAAAAAGCTGTGAAAAGGGTGAATCAGCCCAGCACCTCTCACAATGATTAACCACCTTAATCGATGTCCTCTGCCCAGAGCTATTTATCTGGTCTGTACTTCTGCAATCTACAATTCCCTCCTTAAGTTTGCTCTGCAAAGTATTTCTTTTTAGAAGTCTCCAGGACCCTGTTAAAAGCTAAGGTGGACACAGCTTTGCAGGAATGAACAAACGGAGCAGTGCCAACGTACCTCTGACAGAAGGCTAAACCAACCCACTGCAGCTCACTTTCTCTTTCCAGTCCCCTTCAGCCATCTCCCACGGGCGGTTTGCACAAACTGACTCATCTGCCTTCCCCACAGCGATGGCTCTTCACATACAAATCACACGTACCTTCCAGCCACCCTACGTGGTCACACCCACCAGTGCCCACGTTTCCCTGCAGCAGCACCTACTCTTCCTTCCAGAGGTGAACCAGTCCTAAAGTCTTTACTCCCAGAATGTTACTTTATCTTATACTTACTGTTTATCTTAAACCCTTGAATGGTTAAAATACAATATTCATAAAAGGCTCAAAAATAATTTGGAAATGGTACCGGCTTTCTGAGATACTTGTAGAAAAAAATTATTGCAAGAGGTTTAAAAATAAAGCACCGTAGCTCTAAATTTCCTTACCAGTTGTTATATAAAAGGTTTTACCACTTTCTAGTCCAGAGTCATGATAAATCATGACGTTTGAGTATAACCAAAATCAACTTCTTTTCCATCTCGATTACAGCACAAGTTCTCACAGAGCAGCTGATGTGATTGGTATATTTGTCTAAGCACACATTATTTGGTTATCATCAGAACCAATTGAATTTTGCCTCCATAATCCATCTCTTGAGCAATTCCCACAGGCCCAGCTTGTTCTAGCATGGCAAGCAGCAGCAGCACGGTTTGCAAGCCAGCAGAAATCAGCTCTCGTGCACGTGTCAACGCTGCAGCAAAGCCATGCTCCATCACCACTGCTGCTTCGGACTAGCGGCGTAGGCAAAATACATCACCAGTTTCTGAGATCAGACTGTAAAGGGAATGTAAAAGACAACGTTTGGATTAGATTTGTCATTAAATGCTAGTTACCTTAGACCTCAAGGGGAGGCTTTTCCAAAAGGAGATTCATGAAAGTCTTCTCTAAATATTTTTCCTCTCATGGCAACTGAGCTGGCAAAGGCCACTGTTACAGATAACTCTACAAAACAGCTACATTTGCATACATTTTCATCTATAATTTTGTATTACATAAACTGTATTTGCCAACGCATGTGTTTAAGTCACAGCCGCGTTCTCTTAATAAGAACATTTATTTTCAGAGGAAGCTCAGTACAGTTTATTCAGCACATGAAACATAAGGATACGTGGATTTTTTAAATGCACACAATGTGAAACTGAATGTGTTTTTTTTCCAACAGTAGTTCTTAACATTCTGTACCAAGTGATTATTTCTGACAGGCAAAATTAGTTACTAGGAACGATGACAGTCACTCAGCAGCAGTAGCAGTAGCCCACTGTGAACATATAAAGACCCATTGTTTCTGTGAGCTAACAAGATTATGTTTCTTAGGGGAAACTCCTGGAAAAATAAAAAAAATTAAATACCAGAGGGGCCTCAACATTCAGGAGGGCTTGGTCCAGATACAAGAGCGAAAATACACAAACCAGGAGTTCCTATAACATTCTCATATGCTAGCAGAGGAGCTAATGCAGCGTGACACCCGTGTTTCGGACTGCAGCTTGCAGAAACCTGCCTCTGGGAGCATCCTGGGGGTGGATGCAGAGGTAAGAGGTGAAACAGAGACACTGCAAGACACGGATGAGAAGTCAGCACTGCAGAACTGCATCTCTTCCTTGCAACTCATGCCAAAGACACAGAAACCTGTTTTAAATTCATGGGGGCACATTCATCTGTCCCTCTGCTGCTCCAAACCCATTTAACCAGAACAATTAAGTGGCTTAGAAACAGCAGCACAAGCTGCACACTGCAATTACTCCACAAGTCTTCCCAGTGTGTGTTTGGGGGGCAGGGGAGCAGGCAGGCAAATTAATTCCTTCTTTGCTCTTTTCCTTTGCTGGGGTTGGACTAGATGATCTTCAGAGTTCCCTTCCAACCCCCACCATTCTGTGATTCTCTGTGATCCCTGTGGTGCACAGGAATGAGGGTATTGTCGTGCTATGTGTTAACTGTTGTGAAACTTAAAACATCTCAAACTACCTTTTACTCCTGTTTGCCTGGACCCATCTCAATGTGCAAACTGCACAAGGCTTACTTGCTTTGTGAGCTGTGTAAGGACTGCTTAAGGGGTAAGGGTGTAAGGGTGCAAGGGCAGCAGAGTCCCGGAGCTCTGCCATCACCCATATTACACCTGAACGCAAAACCACCCCTTCCACACCCCAGCCTGCTCTGGCAGCCTGGAGGTGAGACATTTGGCAAGGAGGGTGTTTCCCAGAGCGGTGAGAAAGCTCTTCAGTTCACAGCTCAGCATGCTTTGACACTGCATTTTCTGCATCTGTTTTTTAACAGTGGAAGAAACTGCAAATTGAGAGGCCAAGCCAGTGATAGTTCCTGTGACTAAAACCAAAGAACAAGCTTCCCAGCCTCATTCATGCTGCCCAAGCCCTATCATCTCTTGCTCTGCAACAGGGTGACAAGTTAGAAGGAACAATCTTAACTAGTCCTCCTACATTCCACACCCTATAAACTCCTGAAAATCCCCTGCTACTCATTTTTTATTATTTTCATCCACTTCTGCCTGACTGTTCTGTGTCTGGGGCCCACAGAACAGGGCCCTCATCTTAAAAAAATAGTAACAAACAGCCTTGGATTTTTAAAGGGAGGCCACTTTCCTGGTTTGCAGTGTTTATAAATAAACATCTTTTATGACTTAGGTGATGCAGCTCAAGTGTTTTACTCATAGAAACAGGCCAAGGAGATCCCAGAATTTGGAATATCCCTGCAGTTTCACAAAGAAATATGAGTGAGGTGGAAGACAGTTGAGTCTGTCATCCATTAAACATAATCATGTCCTTCCTCAGACTGCATTTGCGGAAGAACAAGGCAACCTAATGGCATCCTGGTAGCTACATAAAAAGATTCACTGTATACAGCACTCGCTGCTTCAGAGTGCACTGCAATCACTGAGCACCAGCCCACCCTCCCTTGGGGAGACAGGGAATGTCCAATAGATCAAAGCAGGAAAAAATTGGAGGACTTAACCAGTTGTTATTGATAGAGTGCAGGGTGACATTAGAAATCCTGACTTACTGCTTTAGCCACTTAAATGTAGTAAACAACAAAGTAAATAAATAAAGAAGCCTGCCAGCATGTTGATGTATTTAACTGCAATTCACTCGATCCCAGAAGCAGAGTTAAGAGTTCAATATGTAGTTATGAAAGCCTGAATGCACACAGTGAAATACAACAGGTCCTTTAACAGTTTTGTTTTTTTTTTTTTCCCTGAAGTATAGTTCTGAAAAATATTTGAATTAGCTTACAACAGCATTTGCAAGAGAAGTTTGTTAGAGTAACACCAAGAACTTGCAGTGATAGCTGGCCTACGGCTATCTCAAATCATCACAGGACTAGGAAAGTCCTGTTAAGAGGCAGCTGTGAGAAAATTTATATCTAGTGTTCATATAAGGCCAACATTAGATTTTCCATCCAGCATCTATATAAACCCAGCACAGAACAGAGCTGAAACCCTTGACTTCAGGAAGAACAGTACCTACCACCATCCTCATGAGATGGCACAGAAGAGAGAAACAAGCTGCTCCTCACCCAACTTGGTCAACCAAAGGCCACAGCCTCATACTTCAAAGGCAGAGGTGGTTACAAGCACCCCTGAACACCAAGGCTGCGTACCAGGATCACTGCAGTGACTGACACACTCTGCAGAAGAAGTCTGCTGGGTCTATGGGACAACCCATGCATCAGAAAAGAGACCCCTGAGCACTTAGAATAGAACATAGAATAGAATCATAGAATCATTATGGTTGGAAGGGACCTCCAGGGTCATCAAGTCCAACCTTTATCCCATCATATTCCTAACCACTTCCAAGCTCAACACTTGTCTGGCACAGACAGCAGCCAAGAAAGTCAGCGCAAAGAGTGACTCTCACCAAGGAACAGCCAGTTTGCCCTTGGAGCACACAGCTCACCAGGGCAGTTCCCTCCGAGCAACGCTGACAACACCACAAGTGACACTTACCTGCAAATGGAAATCTGTACCTACCACTAAAACGGATTTTGTCAGAAAACACTTCATGAGCTGACAGTTGCTTGTGATGTTTATTCCTCTAATAACCTTAACGGCTTTGTGTAAAACAGGATGTAATTGGAAATTCCATGATTGTACTTAAGTTGTCAAGGACACAGTTGTCATAGTTACAAGGAAAGCACAACTGTCTGTTATTCATGGTTGCTTATTTATTTATTGACACCATCAGGATCAAATACTCCCAGTACCGTTCAGAACAACAGAAACGGGGAGACTGGTTTTGTCTTTCAAATCTTGACAAAACAGTAAATATTGCACACAACAGTGTTAAGTCTTCCCTAATAAACTAGCTTTTTGCACAGCTGCCTCACCTCACTCCACACTCAGCTGGCATTCAAGTCAGTCTGTTCTGAAAATGGCAGCAAAAGACCACAGCAAGGCGCAATGCACAAGACAAACCCCTCATGTCTGTAGCTTGAAAGTACCGTACAGTGCCCATGGTGACACAGCAACACCCGCCTGCCCAATGAGACCAACAAGTAGGGCAGAGCTGAACCAGCAGTAAAGCTACAACAGAAATCTTCAGACCTTCCATCAAGTTTTAAAACTCACCTACACTCAGAAGTGTCAATACACTCATGTCCAGGTTCTTCTCTTTAGATGTCTCCTAAGCAGGGTTTGGTGGTTGGATGCAAATACATCTTTTTTTTTCTTTTTTTTTTTCCTTCCTTTTTTTTTAATCTTTCTGCCCTTATCTCTCTTTGTTTTCCCACTCTCCAAGAAATACCAGACAAAGAAAAGACTCCTGGTCCATAATCCAATGAATAAAAACAGGTGGGAATGTTGTGATTATGGCACCTTAGGATTCAGGTGCCCCATTAAACTTTCGAGCAGCTCATTTTTGATTCAAGAACTACTGGAACAGCTAAGCTGGGATGGGATGTGTCTACACCTTCCCTGTGAAATAAATACATTGTCTTGGGAAAAGCAAAAATGGGGTCTAAAAATCGACTGTTAGAAATCGGGCAAGTTTCAGATCCACAGATAAAAATACCTACATAAATGGCAAAGCTGTACATAAATGTTGGTAAAACCCAAGCACAACTAAACTAATATTAGCTGAAAAATTTTACATTTTTTTAGTTTGTTGTTCCTTAATAGTTCCCACTGAAAAAAAATTGCACTTTGATATTTCAGTGAACTTTACTAGTGAGCTACCCACCAGAACCTCTCTTCAAGCCTGCACATTTTCAATCCATTATTTTAAACACAGATGGCAACAACATACCCAAACCATGCCTGTTAGTTTCCACACATCGCCCACACCAAAACAGTCCAGCTCGCAAAGGGTTAAAGAGCTTAAATCACGACCCAGCCGTGCTTTCCAGTTTAGTTGCTCCGCAGGAGTTCTGTAGTTCTGGAAAAATTAAAGTATTGTAAAATCCCCTCAAGTGCAGCTTCCTCTGAGGAAACGCAGTTACATTCCTTGTAAGATTTTATTCCTCAGCATCCCACCACTGCCTCCTCGGAGGCCATGAAAATAGATAAAACATCAACTAAAACGTCCTGTAAAAGCACAATTTATTCTCCTGCTTCCTGAAGGCACAGAATAGCGTACTTGGAGGCAGCCTGCACCAAACCAAGGGAAACAGAGCTCTGGTTTCTCAAGGTGACCCCACTTCAGCTGAAGGCACAGCAGATGTGTACAGCCGATGTCTCTTACCGGGGGTCCAGCAGACAACACGGGGAACAGCTAACCATGCATGTCCATGACAGGGACATTTTAACAGCACAAATGCACGCACACACACAGACACACAGTCACCTCTGAACGGAAAGCAGGGGAGCACAGCCCTTGCAGGCTCGGCCGCAGTCTGCGCTGACCCCACCACACACAGGCACAAGGCAAAGGCACTTACAGGGCTCAGAGGAGAACTCCCCGCAGCCAGCTCGCCGGCTGGGAACACCGCTCTGCCCTTCGCTTCAGAGCAGGCTGCTGCTGGCTGCACTCCTGAGAAATGCCATGGCTGTCAGCTCCCTCCAGCAGCCGCTCGCCACGCGGCGAGGACAGGCATCACCCAGAGGAAACCCTGCGCTGCGACCCTGCAGCTTAGCTGGGGGAATGCCCCAGTTAATGACGGGGAATGAAACGGCTCCTGCAAGCTGTGCTCAGTTCAACCCAGCGGAGAGTAACACCCAGCTCACCTCAAACAGAGATCACCTGGCTCTGCCCATTGCTACTCCAGCACCTGTGACATGTGGGTGGCAGCCCATCAGCTTGGACCCCTGGGAGTCTGAGTTCACCTGAATCCTTTCTTGGAAGGGTTCCAAAAACAAATTCCTGAGATACAGAGCCAGGCCCCTTAATTTTCAAGAATCATGAAAGCTAAAGCACAGGTTTTGTCCTTAAACCCCTTCATTTTATTCTGGTTTGCAAACCCCCCGAGGGTGACACCCGGGCACACAACTGTCACACAATAACCTTGGTTCCATTCAGTCCCTTCAGGTCGTGCAGAGGTGCAGGCAGTGCAGCAGCCAGCACACATCCCAGTGCCACCTCCAGCCCGCGCTGCTCGAGGCACAGTGGGACAGACGTGGGTATACACAGGGGTAACAGCAGCATCCCTCCAGGGCCACGGACAGGGAGCTCGAGCGCAGGGATGCCATTGCCAGGTTGCCATGGTGCTGGGGGGCAAAAGGGAAGATGCACCAGAGTGCAGGAAAAGGCTGAGCCGCCTCAGATTTAAATCCCTGTGACACCGACTCGGCCCAGCCACTGCACCGTTGCTGTGGCAACCAACGAGTGAAAAATCACAGAGGAAACCTGTAATTATTACAAGCGAGATGGTGACTTACCCACTTCAGTAATCAGGGCGTTAAAAGGGACTGGAGCGGAGGAGAGGGTGCTCCATGCCCCCCAGCACTGCGGCAGGGAGCCAGACCCCAGCGGTGGGATGCAGCCTTGAGGGAGGATGCTCCCCTAAGCACAGGGTTTGAAGCCTGCCCCAGGGGCTGCGACAGAAGTGCCTGCACCCACACGCTGCAAGGAGGGAGCTGAGCGAGCCTGGGCCTCGGGGAACCAGAGCGAGCCCCAGACTCTGCCTTGGGTCACTATTTGGTTGGGGTGGATGTGGTGATGATTACCGTGCTAACAAGGGAACAAGGAGGCACAGAAGTCACTCAGGTAGACCAAACACTGCAGCCTCTCTCCTTGTAACATTATCCTGACACAGACAGTTTACACACTCACAGATGTGACTGATATCCATTACAGCCATTGCAGGAGTACACGGTTTAAAGTCACTGTGTTGTTTTCCAGCACTGTTCTACACAAGATGGACAACTGATCACCACCCAGACAAACTGCTGATGAAACACCATCAACACCAGTAAGGAAGGGAATCAGACATGGCCAACTGTTTTGGTTCCCTCCTCCTTCACCCAAGACTGTGGCCTGGGACCCCATGTGAGTACTAGTAGCTGTCAAGAAAGGAGCCCAGGCTGCAGTCATTTACAAGGCACATACCACATTACTCCTGAGTAACACGCTGTTGATTTGATCCAACTTTAAGACTGAAGCTGATCCCTCACCTTTTTTTGTAAGTTAAAATCTGTTATTAATTACATACACAGACTGTAAATGGCATATTTAAACTGGCCTCTACTGGTTGCCAGACAGTAAACAAACTGCTGACTCTAAATTGAACTTGTTAACTGGCTAATTTACCACAGAAAGTGCAATAATCCTATGCAGACAGATGGTTAGCACAGGGACACACCACAAAGTAGAGGGGGAAGGACTGAGAAAAGTCAGAGGTATTTACACTCACCAAATATAAAACATTGGATTCAAAGGCAATGCTTTGTATCAGCAATGTATTACTATACTTAGTGAATAACCAGGATTACAGCTCCTAAGGGTGCACTCCGGGGAGATCAAGGTATGGCAAAGAAATTCTTGTGCCTCTGCTGAGTGCTACCTTACATGATGTGAGGCTGAACCCATTAAAGAACATTATCTTGGATGAAAAGTACTTTCCACAGGATTTGAGAAAAATCAGTATCCAGAAATAGCAGCTCTAGGGTAAAGACAAGATGTCAAAATTCTAAATATCATATATGCCTGCAAGAAACGGGAACAAAACACACAGGTATCACAAAGCAGAAGGCAAGACATGCCAAGCTGATCAGCACCAAGTCCTAGCCCTCCTTCAAAAACTAGAGTTGCCACAAGACTAAAAAGCAGGGTCTCAGGACCCCAAACTTGCATGAAGAGGAAAAGCAAAACCCCTTTTATGGGCTTGCGATGTTTGGAGAAGGAATAAAGCACTAACTGGAGTGTCAAATCAACCTTTAGATACTATGAACAGGAATTACTCCAAAAGATATACTCCAAAAACCTTTCAATGCAGTTGGGACAAAACATATAGTCAGACTAAAGTAAGACAATTACTGTGAATTTCTACTATTCAAAAGTCCTATTATCGCCTGGTTTTGCAGGCAATAGGTTGAAAAGAACAGCAGTTGGGCAGTTTTCAAAGAGTTCAGGAAACAGATACATACACAGTGTTAATCAATAGACTCTGTGGCTAAATTCCCTAATATGTTTTGAAAATTATTTTTGGGCTCCAGATGGACAGAGAAACTAGTGCCAATCTGATTCAGCTAGATACATATTTCCCAAGTGGTCCCTTTTTCTTTTCTGGGCCCATTCACAAAACTGCAGTTGTGCATGAGTCAGAGCACTCTGTTGAACTGAAAGCAAAGTAGGAAAACTGGTAACTGGAAGACTAACTGAAGGTTATCAAAATCTGAAAGTTACCCACTAGGGAAAAAACACATGGCTACTGCATAAACAATGCTTATTTCCTCCTTATACATTGCCTGTTTGACAAAAATAATAAACCTGCTGCATTACATTTCACACAAGTACTAAATACCTGGACACAAATTCGAGGAGATAGATTAGACCTTACTAAGGGTGCTAATGGCTAAGCTCACTGGTAAAGCCCCATCAAGGTACACCTATACTGCACCCTCTGCTCTCACGGTAACACACCAGTCAGGTAATTCTTCACAGGAGTTACTACATCTCGTGCTCTGTTAGCCTTTAGCAGCACTGTGTCAGTATTATCTCAAGCTGCCCCTTTTCCCTTTTTGCTGTTAACTAGTAACAGTTGCTGAAAGATAACCAGAGGCTGAAGGTTTGCAATAGCAGAGGAATGCGGCTGTAAGGCTGCACAGCCTGCTTACCAGCCAGGGCAGAGATCCCTTATGTAAGGCTGCATATGGATTTTGACCAACAGTCACTTTCTCCTCTCTTTTCCATTCAGAACAATAAAATTGGACCCGTGAGCTGTTTCCTATCATTTACCAAATCACTCTGGAACATGATTTTTACTGCATGATTTTCTCTGCAGAAAATACACTTGATGCAAGTGCTGCATCCAGAAATGATGTATGGTGTTACCCCATCAACCTGAGGTTTGCAAGGGCAGTAGCATCTTCTTAGCCTCTTTTCTGAAGAACTCCACTTTCATCTAGTTCTCGTCTCACCTGCATGGCTGAGCCTCGCATCCACACCACAGAGATTCCCAGTTCGGGAGAAGAGATATCACCATGCTCCCAGCATCCAGTGCAGTCACAAGTTCAGCCCAGAGAAAACGAGGTACCCCAGTGGAAGGAAACAACCAAGCAGTGTGAGGAACAAGAGGCCAGTCAGAGCAGCCACCACGCTTGACTCGCTGTTGAAACATCACCTACCCATGAGCCCATGCTCATCATCACTCCTGTCATTTTGACTGAATGAAGCCTGACTACACCAAGATCTACAGAGAAGCAAAGAACAAACTCTGAACTCATTTATCATCATGGAATGGTCCAATTTTTATGAATACATTAACACTAGGAACCTTACAGGTTTCATCAGAAGGGGTATTTTCCAATCACCTTCTTGGCCAGGATAAAATAAAGATTACTGATGAGAATTTAAGCAAGTGCTCACTGATCTGATACTGCTAAAAGAACTGGTATTTTGGATTTCCTAATTGGAAGAAAAATAGCACAAGACTTGTTAGCTATAGTTACTGCAACACACAGATGGTTTCTGGGTTCACAAAAGTTCTTCCCAGTCAAAGCCCCCATAACACCATCAGGCACTGCTTGTCATTATCCCCATTTGCCTCTACTCCCGCTCTCAATAACACAAGCTGACCCTTTTTATCTTGCTCTTCAGCTGCTTTTTACAACAGCCAAGGCAGAAGCATCATGTCACAGCAGTTACATCAGCCCCTTACAATACCCGTGGTCCCAAGCATGGAACAAAACTCCCTAACTCCAGTACCTGGGAAAACTGCACTGCAAACAAGGAGCATGGAGCTCACCTGAGCCAAGCTCATTCTATGCTTTCCTACCTCCACCAGCACTCCGACTGTGCAATCTTCCTTTCCTCTCCAAGAAGCTGCATTGCAGCAATAGCTGTGGAGTGAAAAACAAGCTTAGCTTTATACTGGTGTTGGGACTAGAGAACATTGAGGTGGACAGCAGCATGGTCCATAGAGGTAAAACAACACATCCCTTGTGTCTGCTCTCTGGGGACTGGTGCTGTCAGTATGCTCAGCAGTGTGCTTGCCCTGAAATGATAAAATCAGTAAGAATGCAGAAGTCATGGCCTCTAGCCTGTCTGCAGCACTGTGTGGTTGGGTTTTGGTCTGGCCTGTTGCCAGGAAGCATCTTATGCCTGAAATCTGTTCTGTCATGCCAGAGCAGTTTGGTTTGGTTTCTAAACAGCTTCTTAACCTGCCATATCCTCCATTTCCCCCTGAGGCAGTCATTTATATCATCCGATTTATACAGTGAGCTGTTAAAAGTGCTTCAATACAAACTTAATCCCACCATCCTACCCCTAGTGTCCTATTTTTTTTCTCTGGGGCACATCACACCACCAGTATTAAGCAAGCACCTTGCAAGAAATGTGTCATTCATGCTAGATGCAGAAAGAGAGGTGACAGGGAAGAAGAGGACAGCTGGTTCCCGTTATTTGTCATCCAACGTGAAGCAAGCCTGACACAGATTTGGAGGAAACAAAATACAAACAAAAAAATATGACTGCTAATAAGTTACACCAAGCCTACTTAAAATACTTAACTTTTATGTTATTTATGTCACTTATTCACATTTTGGTATTATTTCCAGGCCAATTTAAAATATATGAATTGATTTCAGTTGTGTTTACTGCCAAGGGATGCTGCCAAGATCCTCCGCACACTCTATCCTTTGCTAAAAGCGGAAGCCAAAATTGGCATGCTGTTGTGATGTGCAAAGTCTTTAATCAAGATAGAGCTTGATGCTATACAAATACAAATGAGGGATATTATTTTTTCCTTTCTCCCCCCACCCCCATTTTCCTCAGTGGCTTCTGCAAGCCTGTGTTCTTGCATTGCTTCATTTGGAAAAGTGCTGGAGGGCAAGAGGTGACATCTCTTGTGAAAAAGTCAGTAGGGCTGCTCATTTGCTGGGTAGGAAGGAGGAAGAGGTGGGTGATTTAATACCAAGATTACAGGCAAGAAAGCTAACATGAAATCATCCAGCACTGGGGTGCAGATTTCCATGAAGAGCTTACTGCCTTGGGCTTTGCCTGGTGTGAGGCCTACAGATGGAAGATGGATACTTTAAAATTGAGCCAAACATCAAAAATAGGATATCAGGAGAACATCATTACTAATTTATGTCTTCTCCCCACACCCACTGTTTTGTTCTGTGAAAAAACAGTGATGAAACCAAGGTTACAAGGGGAGAAAAAATAAAAGTCATCAAAAAAACCCACAACCCAACAAACTAGAAAGAAAGCCTTGTGCAGGAAATCCACACTCTTTGGTAACACTCTTCCACACCCATAAATATATCAAGTGCTTTTTAGCCATCCAACCCACCCACGAGTGACTTGTGTGCTGCAGGCTGAGATGCCTGCTAAGATCACTGGCAGGACAGTGCCTCTCCTCACTTTTTTCTTTCAGTTTACTCTGTCCCCCCTTCCAACCTCCCTTCCCACAGGAGGGGGTCTTTGATCCAGCAGGCTAGCATATGTTCTGCTATACCTTCTACAGAGCTACAATGGTCTTCTAGTCAAAAGCATTTGCTTTTAGAGCCAGGTTTCAAACTACAGGCATTTTGAGGACATTGCTAAACAATTCCTGTGTAAAATAGAATTATATACGGGCACAACAGTTGCAAACCAACATATTTTCACTTGTAAAATTAAAACTGAACTTTGCTTGGGGATAGTCGGAAAATTCCATCTGGAATAAGAAGTATCTTTAAGTGTTTGAGATGAGGAAAACTGGAGACAGGTTTAGAAGTTGTTTTACTCTCAGAATTACAGCTGTACAGCTAAACCAGTAGTTTGGCACTTCATCCTGTGACCCGGAGCGCACTTGAGACACACTGACTTTCTACAGGAAATCTTCAGCAGGCTGCATCACTCTGAACTGCCCCCAGAAACACTATCAGAATTAGATTTTAACTTTTAAACTACTGGGTTTCACAAGAGTCACAAGAAGATAAACACTTCTCAGAGAGCTCCACTCCCTGCCAAATAGCTGTATTTCAGTGAAATCATAAAATCTAAATGGGAAGCTCACCAAGTCTGACGCTTTATTGCCTTTAAAGTGCCTTATACCTTACCACAAAGAGAGTTACACAGTAAACTGCCTTTTAGACAGAGACCAAAATAAGAGTTTGATACAGTACAGTATAAGCACTCATCTACACAAATGCTTTTATCCTGCATTAAAACTGAGAGATATTCACTAAAATAACTGCAGTAGACAATATAAAGGGGAATCACTTAAGACTGAAGTAACTAAGCTCACATTTCTGGCCCTTTATCTTCAAGCTGCTAGTGTTTGCTTACTAAATGTAGTACTTTTAGTTGAATGGTTTTAGTGCTTTCTCACATCAATCGGCACAGTGCAGCTTAATCATTTTTTAAGTCCATCCCTAGGGCAGATCTGTGTCCTTGACACTGCAGGTGTTGATTTTTCAGAAGTACAGCTTTGGAAGCAACTGCAATATGCCTTCACAAAGGCCGCCAGCGAGATCAGCTCCTTGATGCTGCAGTAAAATAATTAAATGACTATCCAGCCCAAGCTAGAACATGTATTCATTTCCTCAACAGAATTTACCACTGTAGAAGCTGCCACGCACAAAACACAATAAAACTCCAAATCCACAAACTAGGGCAGAAAAATATAAACTTCATGCTGCAGAGAGTGGGATTCCTTTTCAAAAGAAAATGCTCGCTCTGCTGCAAGCAGACATACCTCCATTGGACAGCAAGAGAGACAACCTTCTTCTTCCACATAACCCAGAACTGCAATACATAACCAAGGTTCCTACTTGATTCTTCTGCTGAATTTCTATTATCTGGCTAACTAAGAGACGGGAAATGAACAGTCAAATATCTTGTAAAAGGAAAGACAAACAATCTAGTAATACAAGGACACAACAGAACCCTACTCCTACAGATCAGAAAAGAGTCTGAAAGCCACAGAAACAGTTTAGGACAATATTCTCTGTTTTATACACTTGGCGTGTTGTGGAAAACCCCCAGAATACTGCTATTTTTGCACAAACACCATATGGCTAACAAAATATCACTTTCTCTGCTTTCCTGGCCCATAGCCATCATTTCACAGGACTGTGGTCTGACAAAACAGATCACAAAATCAGAAACAAGAGGACAGACATGTATGGCTTTCAAGCCACAGAGCAGTGGCTGGTAGTTATCTAGTTTAAGCTGTCAGCAGCTCTGACCCCTAAAGGCAACCTCTTATGTTCATAAAGAGAAGGAATTTGAAGGTAGATCACTCTGGAACAGGAATAGGGTGTTTTCAGCCTCCTGAAGCATAAATCCATTACCTAAGTTTTAGAGCATATCCATCCTTCCACAGGTGACAGACGCACACTGATAATTATCTGTGCAGTGCACTGGTGGTCTTTAAGCTGCAGTGCTCCTGATGTGACATTTGTGCATTACTCACCTGTATCTCCACAGCCTCCTGCACGACAGTACTAGCTGCTCTCCTTTTGAGGAAATCCAGCTCTTTTCTGATTACTCTTTCAAATGGGATCAGATACCTCACTATTTGATTCAGACTTATCATTATGCCTGAAAAACTCTTATAGGAGCTTACAAAGAACTGTAAAAGAAAAGTAGGCACTGCTGGAAAATCACGCCTGAACAAAAAAGGTGCACACAGACTGACAATTTGCAACATACAAGAAGGAATCCTATGGTCTTTGAAAACAATAAAGAGGAGAAATGTCTTACATGAAATCTGAGAATTACCCCATCAAGATGTATTCCTTTCTTCTCGTGCTCCCTCTCAGCCAAAGCCAAGAGCAAAGGAGATTCATCCAAGTTCAGAGCCATCATTTGATTAAAAGCTTCTGGTGTACAGCCAATACAGTAAGAATTCAAGACACAACAGGACACGTAGTGGCACTAAACATACCTTTTTCTACAAGGCATTTCCACAAGCTGTTCCATTTGCGTAAGAAAGGAAGGGAATCTCAATTTGTACCTGAAACAGCTAAAATTTTTTAAAGTGTTCCTGGAATGGACTCTCAATCCTAGAAGTCGTAAAATAGATCTGGGAAGCCAAGCACCAGATCCAATTTGTCTCAAATCATCTAGAACACCTTCCTCATTCTGTGAATCTTGATGTTATAATCACTCAAGTATGAAGTTAGGCAGCAGTAGAGGTCTATGTCATGACCTAAGCTGGGCTGCTTTAATTCAGGCCCAGTGATCAGAGCACAAAGCAGGAGGAATACTCTGCAGCTGAACCTACACCTCCAAGGGCAGGAGTCATCCCTGTCAGCACACCCAGGAGGGCCAAGATCTGTGCAGTGGTACCTAAACCACAGGCAGCTACTGCCAGACTGCTGACCAGCACAGCTGGGGGGGATAAGAGGCATTGTACAAACTGCTCTGAAGCATCACTGTTAAGCACCATACAAACTAGACAGGGCAAGGGGAACCACCTGGAGACCTCTAAGCTGCTGTCAGGTGCAGCAAGAACTGGTTTGGATGTATATACACATGGCCTGTGAGCATCTTCATTCCTCTCTGCTTTTGAAAGAATCCAGATCAGGACATTTTCAAATGACAGCACAGCTGCCAGCAGGATACCTACTGATTTGCTTGCCGTTTATTTGCATGCTGTGCTTGCTTACTGCCTCTTGGACACAAATATCCCATTTTACCCACTTAGTTTACTTTGTATCTGAATGCACAAGACACCTCACTGCACAGTATTGCCTCTAAGCCTGTTATTCCCCAGAAGACTGAAGGCCTGGGCTTTGAAGAAAGCAGTTCTGTTGCATTTTTTTCCCGCATGCATTGTACAAGTGATCAGTTTGTCTAATAATTCTGTACACCTACAGATTCAGGTCTCCATTATCTGGGGATATCTGCATCACAGTCTTTGGCATGCCAGATTGTCTAAGAGGTACAACACAGTGTAACAGCAGAGCACTGGCTGACTGTAGGCACAGACCTGCACACTGATCCCGAGTCCAAAAGCATACCCAGTAGGTTACTTGCAGTAACAGCTTGCTTTCCCTGTATCTATCCCAGTTTCCCCATCTGTACAGTCAGTCCAGTGATGTTTATCTCATTTGTGAAGTGCTCTGAACACTAAGGATGAGAAACACTATGACATCCATGTTATCCTTCTTTGCATGTGCTGTACTCCAGTACTGTGAGCTATGATCCAGCATTTGAATCACTGACCTTCAAGTCTGCATGTGTAACTCCAGTCAGAGAAACAAACTGACCCCAGACACAATTTGCCCAACACTCAGACTACTCAAGCACACAGAAAAACCAATTACAGTAAAAAAACCCAAACAATACAAGAGCTGCAAAAAATGTCCTCAGTTCAATTTATAATACAATAATCAGATTATAATGGGATTCAGTAGGTAATTTCCTCACTGCAGAACTTCTAGAAGGTAACCCTGCTAGTACCCTCGTTTTACACCAGTTGGCTTTCATCCCTGAATGAATTCCTTGCCTCAAATGATAGAAGCAAAGACTCTTCTAAGAGTCATGCCTTTGAACCGCAGGGCAAAATCCAGTGTTTGTAAGCCTGAACATTCATTACTGATTACAGAACTACCTGGAAATCTCCCACAACAGTTCGGCTTCTTTGTGCCTCATTCCCTCCGCCGTATTTTTTAGGCAGAGGAGGAGAAGCGCAGAGGCAGAAGCTGAGCCAGCCAAAGGCCGGGCTCTGGCCGGCGGCTGCACAGCACAACCGAGGGCAAGGGCAGCGCAGCCAGGCAGGTCTGAGGCAAAGCCTGAGGTGGTGGTTTGGGTCCTGCACCACAGGCGCTCGCTGGAGAACAGGAAACTGGGGAGAACTGGTGACTCTGAGCTGGAAGTGCAGCAGCAGGCCTCCACAAACACCACCCCCGAAGGTTCCCAGCGAGCGGCCGCAGCGCGTTCAGAAGGGGAGCGCTATGCAAAGCCGGCCGTGTTTCCCCAGGGCGGGCGCGCACATCCTCGCGGGTCTGTGCCCGCGCGTTCCCTTCTCCCCCTTTGCTTTCCGCAGGGCCCACCGCTCGTGGGACACAGCCCCACAGCCAGCACCGCCGCCAGGGCCACACGGCCCCGCACACCCGGGGGACACCGAGCCCGCTCAGCAGGGTCCCCGGACACAGCGGCTGCGCCCTGCCCGGCACCCGCGGGGTCCCGCGCCACGCTGGGGCTGACGGTGAGGGAATTGGGGCTGCCTGAGGATGCCAGCCCCCCGACAGCACACGAGCACGGGACCCCGCGGCGCACGGCGCCTCTCCCGCGCAGCCCGTCGGTACAGCAGCCCCAGCGACACCCCGCTGGCTGCAGAGGCGCCCTCGGGGGTGGCGGGGACAGGCCGGCCGGCAGCCCCGGCCGCGGGAAGGGCAGCAGAGGGGGCGGCCGAGGGAGCCTGCCCCGCACTCCCGGAGAGGGGGCGCACGGCCGCCGGCGGGGATGCGGTGAGGGAGCAGCCGGCGGGCTCCCGGCCCAGCGAGCCCACGGGGAGCGCCGCTCGCCGGGCAGGAGCGGGGCCGCGCAAGGTGAGAGCCTGCGGGCTCGCCCAGCCCCGCCCCCCGAGCGGCCGGAGTGCCGGCCGGCGTCCCCGCGCGGTTCCGACGCTCACCGGGAGGTGCGGGCTGTGTCTCGTCCGGCCGCCGCGCTCCGGGCCGGGCCGGGCCGTGCAGTCGCCGCCGCAGGACCCCGCGCTCGCTGCCCGCTGCCTGCGCGGCCCCGCCGCCGCTCTCCGCCCGGCTCCGCGCGCCGCAGCCAATCCGCGCCGCCGCCCGCAGCCCCGCGCCCCGCGCGGCCAATGGGAGCGCACGGCACGGCCCCGCCCCCGGCGGCGCGGGCGGCCCTGGTCAGCCCGGGGCGGGGCGGCCCCTGCCCGGGGCCCGGCCTGGCTGGGGGGCGCGGGGAACGACCCCGTCCGTCCCCGCCGAGCCGGGGGAACGGGGCAGGCGAAGGGCCCGAGGCCTGGCCTCGCTGACAGGGGGCACGGCCAGGACTGCCTTCTCCCGAGGACAGACCCTTCCCAGCCGGACCCGACCTGTGCCGGCTGCCACAGCGCGCTCCGCTAGCGCGGGGACCGCCCGCCCCGGCAGCACAGCTTGCGGGGAGCATGGGAAACCGGAGCCGTGTTCTGGCACCAGGGGCTCATTTCCTCTCGAAGCAGGCGCTGCCAGACTCCTGCTCCATTCAGCGCTGCAGGCCGTGCTGCATCCCCCCGGTGCTAATCCCGAGGGCGGTCCGGGTCTGTGCTGCCACAGCTCCACCAGGACCTGCTATCCTCGCGGCAGTTCCTACCATGTACCTCCAGGCACTTAGGATATATTTAATTTAGCAAACATAGCAACAGGGAAAGGCATTTGGGCTTTAATTCCGATTAGAAACTCACATAAAACCTAGCACTGATGTCAAACTCCAAATTTAAAATCCAAGTCTCCACTCCTATTTAAGCCTGGCCTAGAACAAACACCTTTGTCATGTAGACAGAAGTGGATTGAAGCAGCTGGATGCGGTGCAGGTGGCAGTGATGTGCAGATGGCAGATGAATCCTCCTACCCACCACCACGCACATCCCTACCACTGCCCCACTCCCGGATCCAGATGAGATTAAGGCAGCAGCAGAGCTGATGCACCAAAAATTTTACAGCCAGGATTCACGCCTCTCTGAAGGCATCAGCAATCAGTCAGCTCTCCATCAGGTTGAGTGGGACTGCTCATCGATATTGAGCTTTCACAAGAGTTTCTCTACAGGCAATGATGACCCCTTCTGTCACTGCTTAGCGAAAGGAGCTGTCAGACCCTGCTCAGCCCTCAAGTCCCTCCACTGAAGGCTCCAAGGAGGATCCTGGAGCAGATTCTCGTGGCAGAGCAGATGGAGGTCACTGGCCAGCAGAGCTGAACAGGACATGAGCCAGGCAGGAACCCTGCAGGCTCCGAGCTGCCAGAGCTGTTCTTTTTGCTGCAAACTCCACTGATTTGAGATGGTGTTACAGGACCCTTCTACCCACATCCCTCGAGGCTGGGCCATCTATGCCTCTTCAGTCCCACTTACCCTGGGCAGAACTCTTACATCTGTCACAGCTGGTTACGATAAGAAAGTTTTAATGGTCCAAAGTTGCAAGAAAGGCAGCAGTTTGCAAAGTAAGAAAGCCTTTGTATCTGAAAGGATAATGAAGCACTAGAACAGATTACTGGGAGAAATACAGAATCTCTGTAGCAAGACAAACACTCCTCAAGATTCTCAGATGAGTATGATTCTGCTTTGAGAGGAAAATGGAGCAGAAAATTTCTCAGTGTCCCTTCTGATCAATCTACCTGCTACTCATCCCCCATCGAGCAGGAACTGAGTCAGGCCATTACAGAGTAGTAAACCTTACTTTTCTCATGGTATCTTCTTTCCAACTCACTGATAACTTTCTTGCCTAACTCATCATATGTATTTTTCCTCATCTTTGTGGCAGGAATTAATGTTAATTTTAAATTAGTATTAATTAACATCTTACAAGACACTATCTGACCCACTATCAAACACAGCCAGTATTCAAAGGGATTTCTTGAAGAGGGGAGAGATGGTCCACTTGACAAGTTCCCAAGGGATTATAGGGTACAGTCACTTGTGCTAGCACCAGACTGCACTCAAAGACTGGAAAGGCACAATAAACTGTCTTCTCTTTCCTTTTCCAAATAACTTACTTTCTCTATAGTTGGTGCTAGTGTATTATTTTTATTGCTTGATCAGCTCAAGTCCCAGGAGGATAAACATAAACCAGGACTCCTGTTCTTTCAGAATCATTATTAGATATAAGGAACTGCAGAGAACAAAAGCCATCAAATAAAGAGAATTTTTATAGAGTACAATTTGCTGTTGCTATCCCTATTACAAAAGAAAATCCCTCTTACAAAGACAGCAGGAGCTTAGAGGATGCACTCACCTTGCTGAAGAAGCTAGGGAAGTTCCTTTACATCTCTTCCTGACACCCCTGGGAATGGCCTTAGCAAGCAATCTGTAAACACATACGGATGTGTAGGTGTTGGTACTTCATTTGGGTGCTGGTATTGTTAAAAGAAACTCCGTATGCCACCTGCTGGAAAAAAATCTCTGAGGCAACATGCTGTACCAACACACCTGACTGCCCGGGGTGCAGCCTTAGGAGGCAGTGTTTCTGGAGATGAACCTCTGCCCTACTAATGCACCAGCACAGGCACACAGGACTCAAAGTCAGGGTCAGGATGAGCGACACAAAAGCAGGCTGAAGTCTGTAAGGAAATACAGGCCTTTGGACCTGTGTCACGTGCCAAAGCATATGACAGCCCTGCAGCACGAAGTAGCTCATTTTCAAATCCTACTGCTTGACTTGACACACACATCACACCGTGCTGACCTGGTCAGGCTGGTGTAGCTCCCTAGGTAACAGTCAGCACATTAATCAATAATTTATACTTTGTCCTAGGAAAAACATTGCATAATGTTCTCTTTAGATGATAGGGGGAAGTGAAGAAGGGGAAGGATTTGTAACCAGACAGAAGAATCTGAAGAGAAATCACTTCTTTCCAGTGGCGATGGCAGATCCCATTCAAGACTAGAACCTGACTGGTTTTGGCTAATGGTAGTTAGTTTCTCTCTGACAATGTCTCCAAATAAATGAAAACAAGTTTCACAATGTAGGAAGAAATGAAGAATTATTACTTACTCTCTGACACTGTTCCTTCCCCATTTTCTATTTCTTGTCATAAGATCTTAACAAAATTTCCAGTCCCTAACCTTTGGGATTTATCTACAGGAAAGCTCTTTTCTGCCAACTATACTTTTCAGGTTATGAATACCATAGTAACACTCTGAAGGTGAACTGCATTTTAAAGACATGTTGCTAAGCATTAAGTGAATAATTCTCAACTCACTTTCACATTGAAAAAATCTCTATGAGTTTACGAGGCAGGCAGCTATCCTTGACATTTCACAACAAGCAGGTACACAGGAATTCAGCACCCACTTTTCAGAAGCAGTCTTTAGTTTGCTGCACCCAACACTCAACACCAACAACTGCCTTTTTGAAGCAACAGCAGATCATTCACACTTCTGGCAGTCAGACTACAGGTAATCGTCGTCTCAGGCACCTGACTGAGAGAAATCAGCTTGCTAAAATGCCATGCACTGCCACATGCGTTGGGAGTACAGCTTTATATAACCCCAAAGTGGACCCAATTATCCATGGCCATCACAATAGTTGGCCTGCTCACTCTTTATACCCCCAGCAACAAAACTCTACTGATGGCCATGTATGGGTCACAGGAGTCAGTTGGATTAGATCTCACTGATCCAATGGAGAAATACACTTGCAATTACATTTCCTTGGGATAAAAAAAAAAATCTGACTCAGACTGCAAAACTGCTATAACCAACACTATGGAAGGGGGAAATATATAACTAGAATATAAAGTAAGCACGGAGAGTTAAAGAAAGACTATTCCTACAGCAGCTGCCTATTGTTTTATCAAAATATAACGCAAAATGATACCGTTCACCTGTAGCCCACAGGGAAAAACACATTATATATGCTCCAGTGATCACAGTTCAGAAGGACAGACTGATTCAGCTACAGCACAGTAACCCATGGCCTTGACTCAGACTCTCAGGGCTCTTCAAAGATGGGCAGCCAAACACAGCCCACACAAAAGGCTGCTTCTGAAAACACATGGCTCAATGCAAGAAACAGAGCAACTGTGCAGGTGTAATAAAACTGAGGGTCTGCTTCCTCATTCGGTCTGCAAGAATCTACCCTTCTATTTCTCCAGGAGCACTGCAACTTGCATCTCCATCTTTTGACAGGCCAGTACCACTACATAAAAGGACATTAAAGAAAAAAAACCAACATACCACACCATGATCAATCTTACTTGTATGCATCATCTAGACATTTGGGCTCCTGAATTTCCTGTTGCTTTCCAGGAGTCCCCCAATTAGTTCCTAACTAATCCCCACCTCCCATTACCTTCTTGGATTCTCCTGTGCTGCTTCCTGACAGTCCCCACACTGCTGTGTAGGACTGTACCTCCCCACAACTCCTGGCTTTCCAGGAAAAACTTCAACACTGCTTTCTAGGATTTCCCTCAGTTTTGTAGGAATACGCCTGCCCCTCCAAATCCCTCTGAGTTTCCAGGAATTCCTTATGCTGCTTTCTAGGACCACTATGGATCGCTCCCCCCACCATTTTCAGGGAATCTCATTTTCTATCCAGGATTTATCCCTTTTTTACTTTATAATTAATATGATTTGCTTGTACAGCACCAGAAAAAGTACAATAATCTTTGCTATTTTTTCCCCTTATGTTATTCAAGGCCTCTAGCAAGACGTGGGTCTGTTTCAGAAATAGTGCAATGAATGTTCATAAAAATCATATAATACTGCAAAGTCATTGATAAAGTGCATTTAAGTCTTTCCAAAATTGACTCATCACTTTTATTGTTGTGAAATAATGAATTTCATAATTGACCTTAAGCATATTGTGGTACCCCACTAGAGACAGGCAAGTATTATACTGGCTCCTGAACAAAAGATGCTGGAGTCCATTGGCTTATTGATCTTGACATGAAATACAGTACAAATCTCAAACACAAAATTATTTCTTCAAGTTTCAAGATGTGCACCAGAATGAAAAAAACAAACAAACAAACTAAAACCAGAAATGGAACCGTCAGGGACAAAGCCCTTATAATTCTCTGGTGAAAATGACAAAGGACTGGAGCTAGTGCTGGATGTAGAAGTTCATGAGAGCAGTCGTGTCAATGAATAGACAACCTCATGAGATTTATCTGCTATAAAACTTTGAGATCCAATTTAAGTCCTGATCTTCTAATGAATGAGAAGTCCCTACCAAAGACACAGTTACATCTAGTTCTTCCTAGAACGTTTCCTGAAAATCCAAAACTGCTGGAGGCAGCCTCCTAAAGCTACTGTTAAAAAGTAGGTAATTAAACATTACTTTTTTCCCCCAGATTATTTCCATGGTGACTTGATCGCCAATATACACATCTGCAAGTCTAGGTGAGAAATGCAGAACTACCTATTCAACCTAAACTGTTACTCCAAAATACAATATTGTTAAAACAGAAAGGAACAGGGTGTTTAACAAACTGTAAAATATTTTGACTCAAAGTGTTGTACAGCAGATGGAGCTACAAGTATGGTCTATGAATAGCCACCTACACACGAGAACACACAGAGGTAATAAATATACATTATGTATCCCATCAAGTGATTACCGTAAACAACTTTTCTTTCTACTGCAAAATGACACACAGACCTTCACTTTTGTAAACAAAAGTTCACAACAAAGCAGCTCTGCAAGTTTCGACAACGACTGAAAGGAAATAAATGTAATCAGCTTGCAATACTCAGTCAAATGTTGTGTAAAAGTTCAAGTTCCTCTTTTGACCATTATCTACAATTATGTCATCCGTGTTCCTCTTAAGAGAAGATAAAAGCAGAAAGGGAAGCCTGCCATCTTCATCTGAAGTGTGGGGACTGACAAAGGACATGTGTTACTTCACCAGACACCAGTGACAAAAGTAAAAAAGTTTGTTTCAAACAAGATTCCTCCTGGAAGATCACGCCTGCATCCATTACCACACTTCCCAAGAAAATTGTGACACTCTTATCAAAAGTAAGTGCACTGCAAGAGTTGAACAGGTCCCCCTCCACCTCCTCTGGCAATCCATCTGGCTGACCAACAAGACTATGCCAACCAGATCCAGAAGTGCAGAATGACTTTATTTAGCAGAGAAGAAAGTCACTTTTCCAAATAAAATCTTTCCGACCTCACCTTCATGGCAGAGTAAAAACATTAATAAATTTACGATTAAGTACCTACCTTCCCTTCTTTCCCCTTCACAGAAATAAAGGACTTGCAAGAATGGGCAATACTGACTAGAAGTGTTTATTTATTCCCCTTTTTTCCCTACGAGGTATGAGGTGATCAAAAAGTAGTATATGAATAGGCCAGCAGAGTTCTTAAGGGTTTTACAATGAAATCTGCAAACTCTTTCACAGTAGTTCACAAGTCCAAGACCATCCAACTGATGCTGTATTACTTGACCTTTCTGTAAGTTGTATGAATTGAAAGCCTCACAGAATTTACACTGGACTGTGGTATACATACTAATATCTTCTCCCTCTCACAATCATATTTTCTCTCTTTTCCATCTGGCTAAAAATAATGGCAATTTGTGTCTAACACACAGCAAAAAAACCCAGCTATAAAACAGGACTGCAAAAAGAAAATAAATCTAAGAACATTACCTGTTACAATTTTTCAAAATTTCCATTCATCACCACAGGAGCATGCTGTATTTTAAATCATGCTTTATTAGGAAAAAAATCCTTCTTGATGATATAAATACAGATTGTGTGCTCAAGGCATTATCGTGTTAGGCACTAACTTGATTTCCAGTCATAATCTGTATGCTCAAGACGAAACAATTCCCCACTTTTAATCATCTTAATAAACAATGAACTGCTAAAGGTGTAAATTTGCATGATGGGTTCTGAAAACAGCTATCATATGTGACATATTTAAAGCATGATTAAAATCAAAATTTAGAAGGTGGCATCTGTACTTACTATCCTTAAGTAGCAGTGGACAACTCTCTGGTGAGACAGGCTATATTATCTCTCACTGTCACCACAAAGCTAAGGCATTGTGAGAATCCTGGGATTCTTGTGTTGTTAGCATTGTTGCCTATTTTTGACTATTCCTTATCATTAGTGAAAAGGGCCATATCCAGATTTGCAATTTGGCCTTTGGATCTCAGGCACTGAACCCTCAAGGCTGTTTCCCTTCAATAGAAGTATTAACTTAGGAGGAGATTCTACTTTGGCTTGCTTCCCAAGCAGCCATGATGTATCTTTGATTGAGTAAATACAAACAAGTATAAAAATCTTTTTCAGATGTTAATTTAAGCCAGCTGTGGCAAAATGGCTGAATTCTACGTTTAAAAGATCCACAGTATCCCTCTACCCAGATGAGTTTGTTGATAATTCCAAAGACTTTCAGAAGTCCTGTGCAAATAAAATAAAAATCTTCTCTAACTGCACACGCTACTTCACATCAGTTCAAATTAATTTCTTGCTACAGCCTACAAGAAATTTCTGCTTAAATAAGCAGCTACATTCAAAAGCAGTTGTTTTCAGCTATTCTACCAAAGTTATTAACAGTACAAACCAAACAAACAAACGCTAGTTTATTTTAATCTAAAGATTCCCAGTTTTATATCTTTGCAGTACAAATGAGGGTTCTGAGAGAGAAGTTCTGTATTAGTCTAGGCAGATATATGCTAACAATCCAATTTTTACTTTGACTACACTCACAGGAAGAGGCCAATATCATCTAATAACCTTTCATCTCATTAAGGAAACATGAAAAAAGTATGTCTTCATACCCATAAGAAGGTTATGAAATAACTGAGCTAAACCAACTGAGCTAAACCAAACGTAAAACAGACTTTGAAGAAGCCAACCAGATGTTTCTCATGTCATGTATGCACACTCCCACAAGCCACAGGCTGGAACAGCTTCATCACCCATACCCTCTTAATGCTCAAGAATCCAGCAGGCACAAGCACATTTCTGTGACAGTATACATATGGCAAGTGATCTAAACATAATTGTACACATATGTTTTATAAAAAGTACAAACATATTTTCATTAATAACATAGTTTCATTAATAACACAGGAGAGATTTGATCAATATGTTGTACTTTAATCCAAAAGTTAAGCTACTGAAGGCCCCATTTGTATAAGCAAGACTGGGGTCACCCCAGCCTCACACGTACACATTGAGGGTAGGATTCCAAACATTTAAACAGCAGCAGTGTATCACTTCACATGGTACCTTCCCACCCTCAACCTGCCAAGGACAGAACAGCTTAACATTCCAGCAGGATAATATAGCTCCAAGACCTCTGTAGAATATTTTTAGAAGCTCAAAATGCATCTTGTCTCCTGTCAGTTCAGACAGTAGCCCTAAACTAGAATAACTTAGATAGTCCTTAATTTTCAGTTTGTGCTGTTTCATAAACAGATTGCTTAAAGGAAAGTCCATGAAAGACAAACAGGTCTTTCCCAGAACACTGTTTCACCAATGTCCATAAATAGAAATCACGTGGAACTGGGATGAGACCAAGAACAGTGTCCACGTTCAGAAAACTAAAAAGGAAAATGCATGACATCTGCAAATCAGCCACATGGAAAAGGTTAAATACCTCTTTGTCAGACTCTAAAACCTAAGTCATCAGTCCCAAAGAGCAAGTCACTGTGTCACTACCACTGTTCAGCATCCAGCATGTACTCTGAAGATCAACATTCAACAGTTTTGTAAAAGAAACACCAAAGAAACCATTCCTAAGTGCCAAACCCAAAACTTACTGAAGTAAAGCAAACCTGCACAGCAATACTTTCTGAAGAACACAGTTCCACCAGGAAAATGCTTTTCTTGGGATGAAAATCCTTTTTTCAACAAAACATCAAAAAAGCCTTTCTCCTTAGATAAAGATCTTCTATTTTCTCATGTCCCTGTCACGTTAGCTGTTCAGCAAGGATCCTCCACAATTCCTGCAGGAGTGAAAAAAATACATACAGGTATTTTCTCACATCAGTAGGCTGCAATTATGTAAAAGTTCAACATGCCCACTTGAAGTTTTAAGACACACCCTATAGATACTACCTATAGATGGAGCTATCTGTGGATGGACACTAAATCCATCTACGTAATCTCCTAAAACAACCACTCAATCATATTTGAGACAGAGCAATAAAATTGATTTATTTTAAAAAATCATGCTGCAACAATGAAGAAATAATTTGTATCACTCAACTTGTTTTAAAAAAAATTAATTGGTCTGCATGACCTTCTGCAGTATTTTGACTGATAGTCTTGCTCTTTTTCTTAGCCTGTGTTGATAAACACTTTCAATAACACAAGTAAAAATACAACTGAAAAAATACTCAATTTTGTGCAAACACCCCCCCCCCCCCAATCTATTGGACAATGAAGATGAAAAGCTGACCACTTTACTTTGTAGAAGAAATTAGAATATGTTTGGTCTGCTATACAAAAGATTATTAAGCAGATTATCACATACTCTTCACGATGATATCTTGAATTGTGGCAATATACTTCATAATAAATAGATAAATTTTTAAAACACCTAAATATTTTATTTCAAAGACCAGTAGCCTTCTGCAAAAAGGCCAGGGAATGAGTTTAACCTGGATTATGCCTAAATGTGTACATTTATATACTTCTAAAACTTGTTTTAAAGTTTTGCGTGCACGTTTTACGCCTGAAGGTACCAGCATTAAGTAAAACAAATCAATCTCATGAAGTCAGTGTGGCCCCTGTGACCTTACAATGCATACAGACTGTGGAAGACACAGCAATAGTATGTTGACTACAGGAACATCATTTCTTGGTAACAGATTTGCAATCCAGTACAAGGCTTGCAAATTCTCTGAAAAGATCTGTAAGAGTGTATTGTTCTAGAAGCTAGCAAGCTATTAGCTACTCTGATAATATTCGTAGGAGCAGAAAATAGGGAAAAAAAAAAAAAAAATAGAGAAAGAAAACCGTAAGTGCTTGGGAGGTAATTAGATAACTACAAAGATTATAACTGCAATGTTCCTGAATAATAGAAGTTTACAGCTAATCGACCTCTTCATAGTTATTAGAACATTATTTCCTGAACTGGGAAAGGAATTAATAAAACTGTGAAATAAAAGCTTTTCTACAAGCAAATAAATGAGAAGAGGTATCAGTCCCATTTTCTAGTCAATCACAAGAACTGGATTTTACAAAGTAATGGAGATTGCACTCATTTCCTCAAAGGTTAATAAACAATCTAAGCCACTGTCACACCTTGACAAACAAGGGTATGTTATGTCAGTCTAGTATAGATCACACAAGCACAAACAAAAATAATTTTAAACCAACAAAAAGTCAAATGAAATAAATGGAAAGGTAATGTTTACTCTCCTGTTCTTACTTCGTGTTAAGTAAACAGCTGAAAACTAATTTGAGATGATTAGCCCAACACATTACATTTATTTTAATGAACGCCACTTACCAACTGCTCAATTCGTTCATAAATGAGAAACTGGCAGAAATCAACCTTAATGGGCTCCACAGTGTACTTCATTTTTCTATCTTGGAGGTTCTCCAAATCATTTAGAGCATTTCTAAAATGACTGTAGGCTTCACATGTAACATCCATATGTCTCAAAGTGAAGTTCAGCCTGGCAAGAGGATATTTAATTTAAAATGTTTCTCCTACACTGGCATCTTAAATAGCTATGTAACTTTCCTCAGCTAATGGAAAATGTGGGTCTTCTCAGTGTAATTAACTAACTTTGATAGCAAAACCAAAAAGTAACCCCCCTGCTATTCCTGAAAAGTCTTGTGACTTATGTTAGAATCAATACACAGTAACTCTTGGATCAATCTTTCCATTGATTTTAAGGTACTTTGCTGCAACAGAATCATTGGCTTGGCTTCCTGGACAAACACTTGGCAAGAAATCATATGAACAGCTATTGCTTACATATCTCCAGAGATTTAAGCAAAGTCTATTTATATATTATGAATGGACTGCAACACATGATTATTTAAAAACATTCAATGATTCCTTCAAAGAAAACACAAGACACATTGTTACAGAGGTACTCAAGCTGGGAAACATATACCCTAATTCTAAACCCCTTCATTCCACTTGATGACCTCAAAGATACATAGCAAATGTGTTAGGCATTATAGAATACATCAGGCTAGCCACCTATTTATCCTTATTTGCACAGAGGTTGTCTGATGTGAGACAAGCTGAACTCTTGTGGAAGTCAAATTCTGAACTGATAAAAATTAAGCATAAGTACAAAAACAAATGCTTGGGGTTTTTTTTCAGAAACCAACCTTCAATCAAATCACATGTTTCTTCCAAATAAAAAGAGCACATAAAGTTTTTAGTGCTTTGTATTTTAAGTTCTTGGTAATACTTACCTCTTTTCTAATGCTAGGTAAACTGTGCAAGAATTTCTCAAGTTGTGTGTGATTCTGTACAGCGTTCTGAACAAGGCATCTGTCAGGTCATCATCATAGAACACTACAAAAAAAAAAGAGTAAAAGCATAAAATATGTATGTTTAAGTGTATTGTTTATTTAAGTCTCAGGTATGAAACAACAACAGGCCCTAGTTTGGTTATTCTAATCAAACAAGTCACTATTTTAATTAAATCCCAAAGTATAATTTAAATGGCAACAGCTGACCCTCTAATAGTATCCACTGCTGCTATTTATCTCAGGGTTCCTTTAAGATTTCTCCTCTGTCAATGGGAATCACTTATGTCAGATAACTTGTAAAACTTTATCAAGATTTCTCTCAGCCTGGAAATAACTTACTGCAAAGCTAAAAAAGACAGGGTATCACAATGTATAGGGCCTCATTTCTTACAGAAATATAAAAAAGGCAGTAACTAATATACTATTATACCCATAACTCCTTGGAAAGCAGTCTTGCAACATCTTTCAATATCATTAATAAACCAATCCTCCTTTATATATCAAAACAACAATAGTTTTCCTATACAGCTAAGCTAGCCTGTCATTTCTCAGTCTTTCACTTAAGCAACAAAAAGGGTGGGGAAAAAAAAAAGATGTTCCAAGGTATAGACTCTATGTGCAAGGGCAGCATCTGAAACTGTTTTTCACATTATAAAATATGTTAGTCTAACCACCTATTTATCATTATTTGCATAGAGGTTAGCTGATGTAAGACAAAGATAGGGCAATAAAACTCTTCTGAAAGTCAAATTCATCACTTACTTGTGATTATATTCTTTGAGAAATTTATTTAGTCACAGATAATCACCACACCAAAGGACAGAAAAAGCTAGTAGTTTTTCAACATCTGTTCTCCTATTGCTAATTCAGAATGTAAATTCAATTGTTTAAAAGAAAAAAGTAATTCAGGCAGGAACACTTAAGGCAAAGCTCTGACAAATTAGGTAAAGATTTGACCTGTTTTTAAAAGCAAACTAGGTATGCTTAAATTATTACTTACAATGCTCGTTTGATTTAAAAGCTTATTGTTTATATTTTCCTACCATCAGCTGCCATTATCACAGTACAGTGGTCATGCAAATCAGCAATCTCTTCTTCAGACCAGCTGTAAGGACCTTCAGGATCTGTAACAAAGAATATGGCTTTGGTGTACATGATTAAATGTCTCAAATGATTGACAGCTGGAAAAAAGAAGCTTAACTCATCTGCTACACCATAAATGGAGCACCCTGCTGAAGATAAATCAAAACCTCCCTCTATTACTTCTCTGAAGTTCCCTGCAGTCCTTTTGTTTCTCTGCATTATGCTCAATCCTCCCAAGGCTGACTGGCAACAGTAAGTTTTCTTTGACTTTAGAATTTACAATCAATTACTGCCCTGTAATGAGATCACAGATTTAAGTAGATTGACATAAATACTCCTTTAAATAAAAACCCAAATACATCTCCGTAGAAGTTTTGCTTAAGCATCCTACTACACCGTGCTTTTTAAAATTTAGATTTTGTTAAAATATAGAAACTTTTGCTGAAAGTCTAAAAAAAAGCCAACAAACCAAAACCCCAAGCCTTATCTGAAAGGACACATTATTACTACCTACCAGTGCAGAATTCATCTTTCAGCCAGTCCAGTTCTTTTACTTTAACTTCCCCTCCTGCGGGTGAAGAAAAATCACACCAGTCACAAATGGCCTTTCAGACAGTACCTAAGCAAAAGTAGAGTCAAAATCTGTACTGAAACAAGTGATGAAGATTCATTAGGAGGACATATGAAACAAGTAAAGTTGAACATCAAATCATTTATTGTACCAAACCAGTTACCCACTTGCAAGAGAACAGGATAAACTTAGTGTCAGAAAGACAAACTATGTTCTCTTTTACATGTCTCGCCTGCAAAATACTTCACCTTTCCAGAGATCTACCTCTGTCATTTACACCCTTGGCACCTGGGTATCTGTGATCCTACCAAGTCCCTCAGTGAAACTCACACAGCGACCGTGTAGGAACTACAGGTGGTCTTAAATGATGACCAGAGAAACAGTATTTTACTCTTCTCAAAAGGAAGCTGTCCCATTATGGACCACATATAGGCATCTTGCATCTTTCTTTTTAAATGAGTCACTTTTAACCAAGACAAAATAATAATTTTACTTATGAATATGTTAGGTAGTCAATGACTGTGCTGTCTAATCCCAAAGTAGCTCATGTATAGGCAATTGCACAAACACTGACTGTATAGCACTTACCTCCTGGCTCCATCAGGTGTTTGTTTAATGCAACATTTTGCTCACACATGGCCAGCAGATCTTCACCAACATCTGGAAAAAAGTGATAAGGATACTCAAAATAAGAGTATTTTACATGGGCCATGCATGCCCCTGACCTCTCAGACTAATATCTAAGTTTCTCTCAAGATGACAAGAGTAAGGAAAATTCAGAGTAACTCTGTCCAGGGATGATTGCTTCCCTAGTATCCTTGCTTTTGTCTTCCAGCACTAAGCTCTGAGCTGCCCCTGAAGAAAAAAGTTAGATCCCTATACTGCCTATTTTAATCTAAGCACACTATCTTGAGTTCACAGCAATATATCTTGCTTTTAAACTCTTGCACTTAAAAGTAGTACTGCTTTTTCAATCTGTTCAGAAAGTTCTTGTTATTTTTCAATGAAAACCACAACTTTATACACATTAATAAAAAAATCATTAACGAAAACTGAACAGATGAGGATGAGAATGCCAGGATGAAAGCACTGCTTTGTGAAGTTTCATGAAAATATGTAACTGAAAATAACTGCCTTACCTGTGCAATAAACTCTCTTGGCAACTGTTCCCATGATAATGCTTGTAATTCCAGTGCCACCTCCAAGCTCCAGCACTGAGCAACACCTGAATGTGTCCCGTTTAAACAGAATGTAGTCAGCAAGAAGGAAGGCTGCACGCCAGACCTGGGGATAAGGGAAGCTGTTAAAACTGAGTAAGTTCTGAAGCACAATCCATGAACAGCAAGACACTACAAAGCAAAATACATACTTGTTTACCAACATCTTCTAAGGGTGTTGCCATAGTATGTTCTGTGAAAATGAAAGTAGAGCACAATTAACTCAAACTGTTGTTCAAATCAAGTTCCATAGTGGCAAATTTGAAAATCAGGTCATGCTTCCCTTTCAAACAGAACTAAACACCCTTCATTCTACATAATAATGCTAGATAATGCTGAAAACCCCACCCTAAATAAGCAGCACTGAGTTTCCCATGGTGTACTATTGCCCAAATAGCTTCTGAAGAAAAATGGTAATTTAAAAAAATATTTACAATATCACAGTATTGTGTTTGATTTATTATCTCCTTTCACTTAACAACTGCTGTCCCATTTCTAAAGAAAACATATTTCTCTTTTGTTTTACACAAACATATTTATTCCATTTCTCCTTGACGGTAAACCCTACTCCTTACCTATTTTAACAACATCACTGCAAGTGCATTCTTGTTCATCTTCAACAGCATCTTCTTTCCCTTTCATCAGAATTACAGGACACACTCTATCCCTCAACATATCCTCCACTTCTAAATCAGAGGCACTTCGAGGTCTTCTGACCACTTCCAAGTCTCCGTCATCATCCAGCAGAGCTTCCACTCCTTCACTACTTAATTCTCTTTCTTTTTTTAGATTATTCCTGTCCTTGTCACACAGTTCATCTCCACTTCTGTACTGGTGTTGTCCTTCTGTTGTAGCTTCTCTCACATGTTTCTTAGATGCCAAATCTTCCGTGTTCCAAAGGAGTTTGAAATACGACAGGAACACTGTAAGAACACAGAAGGGGTAAGAACAGAATCTACGTGCAACTTCCACATGCATGGAATTTCGGTATGCATTTCACATGTTAAAAATCTAGAGGATAAAAATACACAGACAACTTGAAATATAGTTCAATTTCCTACAAAGAAATATTTCTATTATTAAGTTCTGTCAGTAGAAATAAATGAAGCACTTTCACAGCCTGCTGGCTGACTCAGCATCTACGCAGTCACAGCGCACACTTTCACCTGATTTAGTAACACTTATTTTAACACCTGGCAAGAAGGGTTGTTTTCTTACATCCTCCAAAAGATCTGCTGTTGAGACAAGCTCAAACCAAACTGAAAGAAGAACTAATGTTTCTTTAGGTTAAGATTTAATTCCTATCTTATAAGAAACAAACATGTTCTAGTAAAAAGCAAGTAAAATATTTTACTGTTTTAAAAGTCTTTAGGAATTCAAGCAACTTCAAGCCTTGAAATCAGCTTAGCACGAGTACAATGAAGCAGATATAAGTTCATAGGAGACAGCTTGCCAAAGCTGGACATGCTGATACTTTTTTTTTTTTTTTTAAAAAAAAAGTCTTCAAACTGAATCCCTGAAGAGATTAAATAAGGCTTTTGTTCTCAATAAACCAATTAACTAAAACCTTCTGCAACCACCATCCAGTGATGTCAGCATCTACTAGAAACTTTCAGTGTTAAGACTTGAGGAAAAGATAGCCAAGAATACAACTAGTGAAAAAGGTCAATTCCAGCAGAATTCTAAGAATGTTTTAGGATTATGTTTTTTCACACCAAAAGGGAATAGATAAAGTGCTTGCAACGTTGCTTTCAACAATTTCACAAGTTATGGAGTTCTACTCCAGTTTCTTTAGAAAGCAAGATATTCAAAGTTGGTCTGTTATAACCTGAGAGAAATTCTTCTCTAGAGAGACCATTTTCAGCTAGATCTAATAAAATCTTCATTGCCTATCCTAGCATGAGAATTTTAAGTCTACTGGTTGCATGAAAACCAGATTAAATTGATTTGGATATTTAACAAATTGGAGGATGCCACAAATGAATGAAATGTTCTCCAAGTCCATTCTGATCCTCTCCATGCTCTACAGCATTTCAGAAGGTATAAGGTAAAACTGACCCAAAGCAGCAGAGACTTAATCCCCATGAGGTTCCCTAAAAACCAGCAAAGTGACAGTGGTAGACTGTCATTGTATTTGTTAGAGCAAAAGTTGTCATGCTACCATCCAATTCTTTTCTTAATAAATAAAGGAATTTTGCACACCAGGTACATTCAGAGCACATGCTGTCATTTCGTTCTGTTGAAAGGTTCTTTGCATCAAGCAAAATCACAGCAAACGAACGTCGAACGGCATGAAGACACACCACAGCATTAATTACCTGGGTTTGACCTGATTAGGGTCAAAGTTATTATCCACTTCTTTGTCAAGCCTACTTTTATAATTTTTTACATTGTCATATGCTAGAACAGCTGCAAAAGTTACTCTTTTTATGTCCCAACTGGGTTTGAAAAAGCAATTAACACTTCTGTCACAGCAGTAGCAGTACTTTATTCTACAGAACATTTTACCAGCAGCCTCAAGGTCAATTTCCTTGACAGCTTTATAGAAACCTATGTCAGATGGCAACCAGTCAGAGGCATTTGCCAATTCACTTCCACTACAGCCTCGATTCTTCAAATTATGTCAGCCAAAGCCATCACTATTCTGAGCTTTCTTGTTGCTGATTTTTTTAAAACAGAAAAAAAAAACCAAAACCCAAAAAAACCAAACGAAGCTGCTAGGCTCCTAGATTTAATAAAAATTGTTAATTACAGATAACTTTTAAACTTAAGTTACACAAACTAAAACCCCTGGCTTTTCATCTTTTGTTTGCATGCAAGAAGCATCCCAACTTTTTAACAAGATTCCCAAAATGCTATATTGAGATTATAGCTAAGTGAACAAATAAATAAATAAAATTAAACCTGAAGTTAATTTGATTACTTCTTCTCAGAAACTAATTTAAAATTTATTTTTTAAGATAGGCTGTCTACAAATTCTACATTAATAGTTTCCATTTTTGTAGTTAATTTCATGAGGAGAACCCAGCTAGCTCTCTTCCTAAAGACTAAGTAGGAAGCAATCCTGCTTCTAACTGGAATAAAACATGCAATGATTAATAACAACCATCCAAAGCAGGATTCAGACATTACAAAGATATGAATACACTTAAAAGACAGCGCCATCTGTCTAAGCATACATTACCTGGTTGACCAACTGCATTCAATCGTACCATGAGGTGCCTTTTGTTTGGACAGTGTAAGTGAACATCAGAAAGTACAGTGTCACTTTTAAACGTGGGGTTATCCATCTCTGTTACATCTACCATGATGTGCTGGTGAGAGGAACATCTACAGTACCCAGACAGTCCCCTACGAAGTGCTGCCACAAAGTGATTTGATACTCTTCTATTAACAGGCATCAAGTAACAGTTTTGCTCAGCAAGATAACTTTATGACATAGTTTCTGAGACCTCTGGCAAGCTCCCCCATGCTCCAGTAAGACAGCAAGTGGTGCATCAGGATATTCAACCTACAACCAAACACAGACAGCTTTTAGTGACATCCTGACATTATTTGAACATTGCTCCAGCAATATTTTAGAAGATAAAAATCAGATTATACTGTCCAATAAAGGTCGTAATGCTCCAATGCTCTCTTTTACAACGCTCTAAAGAATCATCAAATACATAATTGCTAGTAGCTCACTGGCAGACATTGCATATTTTGGGAATAGCTACTAATTAGCTTGTGTTAAAAACAACCCCCCCCTGAAAAAAACAGATGTTACCATGAATGCACTGACTTACAATGCTAAGTCAGGGTCTCCAAAGGCACATAACATAAGGCCCTGCATACACAACTTCACCATTTTAAGGGATCTTATTCTTCATAGGAATATGAATTTTCTCAGAAACAGACACAATTACTGAGTGTATAATCATGGGTTAGTCCCCTAAATTTTGTAAAAGGAGTATTTGCCCTTCCTGGAGAAAATCCAACTTCTTTTATATGCCTCCGCTAATTGGGCAGTTAATGGCTCCTGTCTTTGGCACTCCTTATTCCTTCCCAGAAAAACAAATACATAAACACCTGAAATCATCTCATTACCTAATGTCCAAGGCTGAGTCATCCCTCTGTCCTAAGGCACAAGCAAACGAATTACCTCTTATGAGCAGAAAAATAAAAAGGTTATTTATCTCCCTATGCTCTGCAAAGCTTGACACTGGGTATGAGAAACACCAGCGAACCACGGAACTGAAAACAAGATTGCTGCCTTTAAACACCGAGATGAGAAGCTTAGATCACACATATACCACACACAGATCATCAGTTACCAGAGGAATGAGTTAGTTAACAAAGTCACCCAGGTCTCACGAGCTGTGAGCGCCGCTAACAAACCTTCCACAAAAACTGCTGATGGCGTTAATAATACCTTGGGAAGATTAAGCCGAAATTTCTATTCTCTGCTTATGCGTGAACAAGATCATAAATATACAGGCTTAAAGAGTGCCACAGGCGGCCTTCCCAGCTTCAGCCGTGCAGTCCTACCGCCTTCTGCAAAACCCGCTCCAGCCTCCTGCTGCCCCCTCAGCCGGCAGCGGCCTGCGCACGGCCGACACCCGCCGACACCCGCCTCGGGCCGGGCCAACGCGCGCTTCCTCCGCCGCCTACCGCAGCGCCGGGAGGGACCGCCGGCAGGGCGCGGAGTTTCGGCCTGGCGCCCCGCGGAACCACCGGGCCGTGCCCACACCGGCACGTTCCCCTCCCGCCGGGGCCGGCCGGCTGCAGCCCCTCAGCGCCCCCCGGCCGGGCGGGCTGGCCGCGGGCAGCGCAGCGCCAAGACCCCACCTGCCGCCTCAGGCCGCCTCCCGCCGCCATTGCGGAGGCGACGGCTCCTTCCGGCGCTCCGCTGACGCCGCGCCCCGGCAGCCCCCGCGGTGCCCGGCCCGGGGCTGAGGGACGGGGGTGAGGGCAGCGTTCTGGGCCTGCTAGGAGCACCGCCAGGCCCGAGGTACGCAGGGCTGTGCCCGGTCCCTGCCCCGCGGGTCACAGCCGTGCCGGGGGTTCTCCTCATGTCAGAGTTAGTAAATCCCAGGCGAAGGTCTGTGCTGGGAGCGGCTGGAAGGGAGCACCTGCGGGCAGGCGTGGTCCTGCCACGGGCACCATCCGCAGCACCTGCCCAGAACTGGGTGTGCTGTTGTTACTGGGTGTCAGCGTCACTCACCCGGTCTCAGTTCATGGGTGATTCCACGCAAAACCTCCAAACGACTCCAAAACAAAAAAAGGAAAAGCTTATGTGGAGGCGAGCAGGCATTCCTTCCTCAGCCCCAACCCCATCAGCACTGCACTAAGATGACAGGAAGCATCTGCTCACCTATTAGGGGGACAGAGGGCTGTAGCTGCTTAATTCTGCAGAGTTTTTAACTAGGTATCACGAACCAGGTGAAATAGGCTCTAAACTCCCAGCTGTACTCTAGTTAAGTTCCTCTGCAAACCTGCAAGGGCTACTGAAGTTGTTGGTATCTTTCAGGAGAAAGATCTGGTTCCAAAGTGGGCATTTACATAATAATTACTTGGTTTATGCTACTAATGTCAATTGCTGCAGATGATCCTTGGATTTTTCTGGAGTGGATGCTTGTGGGGAAGGAAAAATTAAAGAATTAATGCTGGGAAAACACCTTGGAATGTAATGCATAGTATGTATTTATTTTTAGATGTGTTTCTCATCATCTGCATCCTTCTATAAAGGCTAAGAATTATTAAGAGAATGAAATAATCTTTCCCTGTTTTTACAGTCTGGAGTGTTGAGTGGTAATGAAATGGAAAACACAGCAAGCCATGCAGATCTCTCACTGGAGCTCTGTGGGGAATTCTATTGGATGAACATCTGACAAAAATGCTTTGGAGATTTGTTTTCCTTTTATTTGGCTCCGGTGAAAGAGCAGAATTTTACTTCCTATGGTGATATGCTGCCACATAAATTATTACTGCAGTCTCTCTCTGCTGGCATATTCCCCACTGCTCTAAAGTGCTAACAGTATGCAGACAGAGCAGATTATATTTGTCACAAAATCTTACCAGTTTGCAACAAGAGACACTTACTGGTATGCAGACTGAGTATTACTAGAGGAGTAACTAAAAAGCTTGAGTGTTTCACCACGCTACACAGGATCTTTTAAGCACAAAGGTATATTATGTGAGAAATTGAGCTGCTATCATTTCTTTTCTAAAAAAATGCAGCTACCTTGTTTCACATCTATATAATCACTAGGCAAAGCAGGAACATTTTGTGACGTTATCATGTGGGTGAAAACTTAATGACAGTTGTTTAGGGACAATCTGGCTCTGGAGATGCAGTTTCTGTACTACACACAAGAAGGCTTTGGCAGCAAGTGCCTGAGATCCACCTGTTTTTGTAAAGGCTTTGGGATGCACCTTAGTTACATTTCCTGTCTTCTTCACAGCCATGTGAGCTAGGAGTTTGCTTCAAGAAAGCAGCCCAAGAGTATCCCTTAGTCACATCACACCAGGAATTAGGGGATTTAAAAGAAATGATTGCTTCCCACGTGATTTTTGCCCAATCCTTTCACGGCCCAAAGGATATTGCTAATACAAATCCTTACTGAGTTCCTTTTAAAATGCCAGCACTGCTGCAGGAGGCTTGGAGAAGAAGAAAACTATACAGAAAACCCTGAAAAATATGTATCACAGGGAAAATCTAATTCCTTAGGAACAGATAAAAGAGCAGAGCTGACTCTAAGCAGACAGGAATAACCAGATGAATTAATACACCACCACATATTTGATCTTGTACTGTGCAGTAGTGTATCCCTGATAGCTCATGCTATCTTTCCAGTACATACTGTACTGTCTCTTTGCTTGTCTTCTTTTCTTTCATTATATGTCTAGCAGGCAGAAGCACGTTCTGGGCTTTCATTAGGTCAGTAAAAACAAAAATATAAAAAAACAAATTGAAGGCTGTCAGGAAGATAAAATGTATCAGCTCTCATCATTTCAATCCTGTACTGGGGCTGTTGAAAGGAGATACACTGAACTAGTTTGCACTTCATCTTGTTTACTCGTATGCTGGTATGCAAAGTACTGGAGACAAGTTCCTTAAGCCATCAAGCAGCATGGAGAAATGTCAGGCAACACAGCAAATAAAGGGACTGTTGGCCTAGATGATAAATCAGTGAAGAATTTTGCTCTGCTCTCCAAGCATGTGTGGCACCTCAGTGTCGGTCACCAGGCTGAAAATTCCTGAATAACTGCCTGAAGTTGAAAAGTGCATGGGAGGAATACTGAAAAATAATTTAAAAGGGCAACTGCAGCTGTCAGCGTTTTTATCTCCACTTTTCCTGAATATCCATTTGTGCTTCCCAGGGGAACCTAAGAGTCACACTGCCTCACCAGCAAGAAAACTGAATTACAAAGCACTAACATTAGCAGCACAGAGCTAAAATCCACAGTAATTTCTTTTTCATTATTTTGTGGTTGTTTATCACATACATTCACACTCTAACTATAGCGTTTTTCTCCATGGACTTATTCAGAACAATAATTTGCATGCCTTTGACATCACCCCATCATGACTCCTCAGGTCCAACACAAGCTGATTTGCACAGAAATTTTTCTAAGAGAGGCATGTATGTAATGTCTCAGGTGATTCTTAGAACAATGTCAACCCAGTGACTATGACTGCAAACACCAAAAATACCTCTCTTTAGTCTGGGGAAAAGGAGCAAAATTAAGGTAAATGAAAAGCCCTCCTTCACTCCTGAGCACATCAAATCCACCAAATACGAAAGCCACTCTGATTCCTCAGCAGCAATCAGGGATCATCAACTGTCTTTTAAATCAGTAGCTCTACACTAGATTGCAGTGAAGAACTGCAGAAAAGTATTTTAGATTTACGTGCTCCGTACCAAATACTCTCTTAGAATTTTAGCAAGGACTTTAACGTTTATCAATGATCCAGAAACTAAGAGAAAGTTCCATCCATCCATTCTGCTCAGCACTACTTTTCAATACTTTTTCAAGCATGTCAGCCTAACAGGGCAGTGAATCAGCCTCAGGCATTTCTCAGCCTTAGACCTGTAGCATATGAAAAAGAGGAAGGTAAAGACTTTAATTCACCTCACATACCAGACAGCTTTACACAGTTTTAACTGCTTGTTTTAAATGATGAATTGATTGAATTTCATCCATTGACTGAGTCCCAAGAAGTCTATGCAAGAGATGAACTGGGCGTATTCAAGACAGAGCAATAATTAGCTAATACAGTAGTTTATTACAGGCTGTTCACATCATCCTCATCAGGCATCATTTAATCTCAATTTAGATTCTCATGAGACCTGCTCCTCTTTGCCATCCTGTACTTCTCACCTCCTTCTCACTGCATCTCCCCTGTATTTGCTTGCACATACCAGAGCAGACATCCTCTTTTGAGCTAGCTGGGCTAGCCAAAAAAATGCTACTGTCCCTCTTGCTTAATAAAATCCACCATCTTGCCTACCAGTATTAAGACTGTAAGTATCCCATAATCCCCTTGAAGACAAGTCATATGGACAAGGGCACCTTTATCATCTGCTTCAAGTGGGCAGTATTTCACTTACTTTGGAACAAATCATAACTGTGCAATGGAAATGAGACATTTTTATTAAACTAAGCACTTTAGCATCACCATTGACCTTGATACTATGAAAAGTTTTTGTATCACATCCACCTCATTCGTTTCTTTCCTGATCTGTTTTAAAGGCAGGCTGTTAATATAACCTTTGCTCACAGTTTGGGGACTCAGATCAGGCTATTCTCTAAGTCTTCTGTAATTCTCATCCATATAGGGGTCTTCTTAACTTATAAAAATGCTTGGATAATTATTGTCTGGATAACACCCAAGAAAGAAGGTTTCAGTGTTGCTACATGTCTGGTTTTTGCCACTACATATGCACCACTAGATCCTGTGGAAAAAAGAGGAGGCTGCAGCCTTTCAGAGACCAAATGGGTGTACTCTGTTGAGAGTCACATGGGTTGGACAAACAGCAACTGAAAGACACAGGCAGGGAACTTTCTGCCTGGGTACAGCTGGAGAACAGAGCCTGACTGGGAATCAGAGCTGATGGGGACACACACTTCGGGACCTAGCAAAGGCTGCGCAAAGGGTTGCACTGCAGGAGGCCACTCCAAGACTGCATGGCAGGGCAGAAGGAGAAGACCCCCCCTGTGAAAGTCTCAGTAGGCAAGGTGGAAAATAGAAGTTCTGTACTTTAACATGATTTCTTTATTTTAAAAGCTCCTTTGCTCTAATTTTTTTTTTTTCTTGATAGGTCTTAGAGACCAAAGTTAGCACATCCTGCAAGTCAGGGTGCTGAGACACTTCTCTCAAGCTCTTTTTTTTCCACATGCTTCATCAGTCAAAAAGATTTCTGTTCTGGCTGGATTGTTTCCTCCCTGTTTTTCCTGCACTGCCGTTGTGTGGTGCCCTCTTTTCCCTAGTCTTCCTGAACAGTATTTGTCCCTGTCAGGCCTGTCACTTCCAGTGTTTGAGCTTAGCAGCATCAGTTCTGCCTGCTCGATATACTCCTGTTAGCTATACATCTTTTTCTGCTTGACACACTACATAAATACTTGCTTGACTAAGCTTAAGTAACACAAACTTCCTTTTTTACTGTTTCCTACAGCAATTTCCAGTAAATCAAATTATGCTTCTCGAGAGTTGTATGCAGTTACTTGTATGTAGCCATGTCAGAATTCAAACCAGCGCTCCGTAAATCAATTTCCAGAGTGCACAACTTCCAAGAGAAGAGAAATGACACCAGCTGTTGTTTTTCACTTTCAATACTAATTTGTTTTTTATCTGGCATCTTTCTTGTCTGTCTGAGGGATGTGAGGCTAAGGCAACTTTTGGGGGTACATTTCAATACAATATTTGAGCTAGGATGCCCCACATTGAAACAGTGTGCCATTATCACTGGGGATTGGATGGGGCTTTGAGCAGCCTGGTCTGGTGGGAGGTGTTCCTGCCCATAGCAGGGTCATTGGAATGAGATAAACTTTGAGGTCCCTTCCAACCCAAACCATTCTATGATTGCCATGTGGATGACTTGTAGGCTTTATTACTAAATGAGACAAGCGACACATAAGAACAGCATTGATCTTTGGGTGTCTTACAGTGATGGAGATCAAGCCCAGAAGAAAATGTTAGGAAATCTTATATTCAATACAACAACAAGGAGATCATTTTCAGATGTCATCAGGTAGGACTAGAAATAGAGTGCCTAAACCAGGAGCTTTTCTTTCACATACTTGAGCTAACACTTTGTGTGTTCAGAGCACTGTATCAACTGTCTTGCATACTTTATAGCTACTGGCTCCCTTTTCAAAGAAAAGCTAGATTAAAAAAATGGATTTTTTGTTTGTTTGGTTTTTGGCTCTAGACAAGAACTTTCAAAAGGATGAGATGTGACTAATCCCTTTGTTGAGTGTTTTGTACTGCCTTTCAAGCAGAAAAGTATTTGGAAAATCTTAACTACAAAGCTTATCTGAAACGGCCTCTTGAGGTCCTTCTTTAGTTCAGTTTTGCTCATGGTATCACCAAGCAGAAGCGTGGATAATCAAAGCTTTCCTCTCTATATTCTCACACAGTGAAAACAGGAAAACCTGGGATTTCCCAGTCCGAAGGAGGAAGCCTAGGTATCGTGATGAAATACAGAAACACATGTTAAGAAAGAATGCAAAGGGAGTGTATTCACTTGTTTTGAACCTTCTAAAGACAACAAAATAAGTTGGTAATGTTCTTAGCTGATCCAGGATGGATTTTACAGGACTTACTGGCATGTTTTTCCTTTTTTTTTTTCCACCAAAACACAATCCTATATTGTATGCAGAAGCAGTAACTTATTACACACCATAGTTTTACCAGATAATTATATTCATTTTTCCACAATATTCTAGCACCATGCTGACTGGCTTTTACTTTCCTGAAGTTGTATGGATAAACATTGTGGGAATCCCTCCTTTCCTCAGTTTACATGTAAGTTACTTCTAGTGACTCAGTCACTTATTTCACAAATACAAACAGCAGGGGAAATAAAATAAACACTGGGGAAAACTGAGGACTTCATCTTGTAAGAAGAGTGGGTTCTAAAAAGAAATGTTTTAATGATGTTTACCAAACTTACATGGATAGTTTGTGGGGTTTGAAGAGACAAACACTGGGCCTGTGAGAGGAACGGCTCTTTGAAATCCAGAGAGAAGTTAAGTCCAGAGAGAAGGTGGACATTTTGCTGATAGGAGGTGTGTCTGTAACAGGGTTAATGATATGCTGTTTCCTACTCTGAGTGCTGATATTCAGTAAACCATTTAGAGTGATTGCCCACAAAGTGCCAAATCACTTTCTCTGGCTTTCACTCACTCCTCTCCAGTATGAACACAATTAGTACTTCCACAGCAACTTTACCTCAAGGATCACATTTGGACTTAGCTCTCAATCATTAAACATAACTGGGTGGGAGCCTCTGCTGCACGAGTACAGTACAGGTTCAGAGGGACTGTACATAGATGCATTTTACCCAGTAAGAGTCCCAGAAGCCACGCTGGTGATTTCCAGAGCACAGCGCTCTCTGAATCCTTCAGCACCCAGGTAATCTTGCAAGCAGACAGGATAAGGTAAAATTTACTTACACAAGCTCTGCTGTGCTCAAGCTGGGAGACTGCTAATTTGCTGCATCATTCTCTGTGGACTAATAATTGACTGCAACTTTGGGAGCATCTTCTGAATTATCTCTGATATTCTGAGCAGCAGATTGATGTTACCGGATCTGACGCCTGGCCCGTCTATGCAAAGTGAATTACTTCTTCTCCACAAAGATAAGTCTAGATTAAAATTTTGAATCTTTTAGGCTGAAAATCCTAGTTTAATTTTCAGAGTGTTGTGTTCTTTTTAGAGACCTCAGTAAATTGGAAATCAAATCTGTGGAGAAGCTAATCTGTACTACTGTCTTTTTCCTTTCATTACAAACCTGTCCTAATTCATACATGAAGATGTTTTAATGAACTCTACTTTTTTAGTTTTCTGACTTTGTAGGAATTAATTTTTCCTCAGTCTGATAAGGAATGCCTAAATAAATTATGCTGATGTGGAAATTAAACCTCCACGTCGAGCTGATTTATTCTTGACATAAACTTTTCTGTCATCGCAGTCTGGTCACAAAAGGATCAGGGGTTAGCAGGCTCTAACTTTTGTTTACTGTAAAGTTAGTCTAGACAGATTCTGCAAGGACCTCCACATATCTTTATGGCTAAAACAAATTATTTAATAATGTTTCTAAAAATAAGCACGTGTCCAGAATTTTGTGGACCCCGAGATTAGGACAAGAATTCTTCACAGATCATCACTGGTAAGCATTTAGTACAATACCTGACATACAGCTTGGACCCAGCTGGGTTAAATGTTCCTGCAGTTTAATGTTAATTGGGAGATGACAATGGCTGATCATTGCAGTGGTGTGATAGTTTAGATGTATGAATGCCTCTAATTTAGATTTCTGAGAAGAGAGCTGATAAAACATCTGCTCAATACATGGTGTTTATGGGGCTAAGTAGAACTTTCAAGTAACTCTGCAAACATAGTTGGAAAAAACAGACAGGTTTGGGGTCCCAGTTAAGACTCAGGTGTCCCAAAGGGCACTAATTTTTTCTAACTGCATCAGTCTAACAAAACATTTCACCTTGCTTCATAAACCTCACACGGCTTCTATCACCTGACCATCACAATGACAAGGTAACAGCTTAGTTTGTAAAACTACACAGGCACTTTCATATATTACAAATACAACTTGCAGATGCAAAGAAAGAGATGGCAAAAGCTCAGAACAGATAATGCTATAGCTGCTTAACAGTGTATTCCTGAATGGAAAGTATTATAATCCCAACAATATACACCTTGCAGTACTTCTGCAGAGCAAAATGTGGTCTGTAGTGCTTACTGTGTTTAAATAAACACTCTATCTCAAGGAATAATTTCCTTTTAACTGATCCTACTGCTGAAACCCTACTGGTTTACCATAGCTTGTTGCCATGGATGGGTAATGATGTCACATACCCTGCCCTGTGTCCATGCCAGAAAATAAAGGGCAATGATTTTTTTAATGACTACGAGTTAGCTATTCCCTGGAAGGCCTGAAGTGAATTGCAAGTGAGAAAACAAGGTGCCCCGTTGACCCTGCCTGCATTGTGTGTTTTTGCAGTGAAGTGACGCAGCACAGCTCCACAGTGGGTTTAAAAGCAAAGTTGTGTTACTGGGGTTTGCCTCGTTACCCCACGGATTTCAGCGGGCTGAAGGTCAGCAGGAGGCTGGGTGGCGTGGCTGAGGGGCTCACGGGGAACGCGTGTGCCTCTGGAGGTGACACAACTGTTTGTCCTGCCGAAGAGCGTGGCAGAGGGCACGCCACCGTGTCCTTCCCTCCACCCGTGACAGCGGGGTGATCCCGAGTGGGTACAGGCATCACGGCCGTCTCACACCGCCTTCCAAACCGGGTTCGATCTGTCCTCGTGAGGCCGGCGTCTGGTGTGCACAAAACCCAGAGGAAATGTGTAAATACCGAGAAGAGAAAGGCTGTGGGAACCCCGGCACTGCTCCCCAGACCCGGCTCCCGTCCCCTCCCCGCACGGACAGCGGGGCTGGAAGTTTTTCCCCCTGAGGTGAGCTCATCCCGGCGCTCCGAGGCGGCTCCCCATGGCACACCCCCAGCCTGCCGCCAGGGCACCCTGCCCGGGCAGCCGCCCGTGCCGAACCGCGGGGCTCCTCCCCGCACAGTCCCCCGCGGAGCTGGGGCTGAGGTACGGCGGCGGGAGGCGAGCGGCGGGGGGACACGGCCCTGCCCTCGGCCGGGGCGGGGCTGCAGGCCCGTACCTGCGGCGGGGCCCGGCCGCGCGGGGCAGGCGGCGGCCGCCAGCGCGGGGTCCCGCTGAGGGGAGGCGGCGAGCGGGCCGGCAGCATGAAGGTGAACGTGGGCGCCCTCGCCCTCTCCGTGGCCCTGGTGGGAGTTTCGAGCTTCGTCTTCCTCGTGGCGGCCATCGCGACGGACTTCTGGTACATCATCGATGCCTCCAAGCTGGAGGCGTCCCGCAACGGCACGGGCGGGCTCAGCTCGCACTCGGGGCTGTGGCGGACCTGCCGCGGTGAGTGCCCGGGCACAGCGCCCCACGCGTGTCCGCGGGGGCAGGGGGCGGTGCGGGGCTCCACGTGTGCCCCCGGGGACCCCGCGGTGACTCGCCGGGGGGGCGTGGGGAGAGCGGGTTTCCTGCCCCCTCGCCTCATCCCACATTAACTTTTAATTAATTAAAACTAATTTAACCAACGGTAACCGTGCAGAAGGAAAGAGCTGGCTTGTCGTTCGAGTCAGGGGGAATTCAGGGGCGAAAGTCCTGGGTTAATACCCTTATGTGGTTTTAATGATAGATAACGATAAACAATAATATAAATAATATAAACATAAATAACATCGAACAATATATAGTTTATATGCATAGATAATATAGGTAACAGTAATATAACTGATATAAGTGTTCTTAGTTTGAAATGTATGTCTGTAAATAATATAAATAAAATGAACTCAGTCCGGTGCTAACTAAAGGTCAGTGCCCAACGGCTCACCAATAGCTGTGCTGCATTTGGTCTGGGTGTTTCAGAGTTCTGGATTTTAATGAAAGACACATAAGCCCTGCGTGGGTGTTATTATATTTTCCCCCTTTAGATTAATTTCTATGCCAGGCATGTTACTTTTGGGTTTGATTCCACCACTAAAAACAAGGAGTAAGCAGTGTTCCTGGTAGGCAAGAAGGGCTGTAAGTTCCAGGGGAGCCAGGGAGCTGGAGCAGGGTGAAGGGGTTCTCCCCTTTGCCTCCCTGAGCCCCACTGAGGAGCAGATGTTTCTGCAGTGGTCAGGCCCTGTGGGAGAAGAAGTTGGCCAATGGTGGGTACTGAAAATCCCTTCCTTTTCTTCCCTGCCTACTGTCTTTAAATCAGGTAATATTATGTGAATTATATGTACATACACAAAAAAATAATATATTGCAATAACATAACATAATTTTTTTCTCATTGTTTTTTCTCTCCTCTATTAGTGAAGAGCGAATGTTACCCTTTGATAAACCCCTTCTGGCATCAGAATGCAAACATCACTGATTCACACAGGCAGCTTTTGTGTGAGTAGCTTTTATATTGTTTCTATACTTCCATCCACCCATTCCTCCCTCCCTCCTCGGCCACTCACAAGGTCTCGTTTCTGATTGAGAGGGGGAGCTCTTTGAGGTGGTGTTTTGACTGCTTCTGTACAATATCTGTCACTGCATGTGGTCTGTAAGCAGGATTAAGGTTGAAATAACCATTTATTTGATGTCAAGTTCAGCTAATTCCTTCACGGGAGCAAGATATTTCTGCCTGGAATGGCTCAGGAAGGTATGTTAAAAGTAAAAGGCAAAAGTGTTCAAAATCCCCTCACAAGAATTGATCACTGAAAATGCTTAAGCACACATTTAAACTAATCTTTAAGACAGCTAATTACCTACACTTTCAGTGGGATTCCTTGCACTGAAAAAAACTTTAAGTATGTGTGAATTTAAGAAAATAAATCAGTGACTAAAAGCAGTGTTCAGAGTCTTTGAAGAACACTATGTTCAAAAAGATTACTTTAAGTTTCTAAATGTGTTGCTTGGTATTTACTTCTTTTTCTTTACATCGATTTGTCAATGTCAGAATGTTTTCAGAAAGTCCAAACTAAACACTTTCAAGTACTTTTAGGCTTCTCCTACGAGATGATTTAGCCATTTCAGAGAGGCTTAGAGTGTCTTTAGTGTCGTGAGCAGCATCTCATGATATAGCTAAAGGTGCAGGAACCATGGCAAAGTGAGCCTATGAGATGCTGATGCTCGTGGAGCTGTGTTGTGACAGTAACTGGAAAGTGAAGGTAGGAACAAGATCAAACATTTTCCAGTGTAGTTACAATAACTCTTCATGTGTTGCTATATGGGGCAGAGACTAATTGCACAGCTTTAATCAGTTAACTTCAAAAAAATACTTTTTTTCTCTGTGTGTGCCCGTGCAGGTGTATGTGTGAGACACATTCACATGGGATTAATCTCATTCTCTCTAGCTGTACACTCGTATTTCTCACTGTTTCTTTGGCAAACTGAATTTCATGATCTCTGCCAACATCAAACGTGTTTCTTGCTGATTATTCCTAAAAAGATTTAGAAGGGCTGTCTCCTAAAGCAGCACTTTAAGCAACACATTGGGAATCCTGTCCCCCATTCTTCAGAGTTCCATACTTTTCCTGGCATGTTTTAACTAGACACAAATGCCAAGAAGATGGGAGGAAGTCTATACCTGAGTGCAAAGAGCTGGGTCTAAGTGGAACCAGAAGTGCTGGTCACTGCCAGAAGACAAGCCCTTCATTAGAGAATGAAAAGCCTTCACATTCCCTCTATTCACATTTCCAGTCTCTCTCCTATTCACCCTCAGCAGATTCCTTTTAGGCTTATTGTGTCCTTCAAATAGAGCTCCTAGCAAATTAAAAAAAATGTGCATACAAGTTAAAGTTCTGTGCTACAGGAATGTTACTCAGACAATCAACTTAGGTCTCGTTAAGCTTGTGAGTATGGTGTATTTTCACATCATGGGAGTACTCTTGAGCAAGTTCCCTAGTGGATTAGACACAAGCATGTCTTCTCCTGTACGTTAAACTTCCATTTCTTTTCTTACCACTCCCTCCAGCTGAACATGTGGTGTATACCCTCTCTCTCTCAATGAACACCCACAATGTATAAAATATTTTCCAACTACAGATTACGTTATGGCATGGTTATGTATTTGTTTAAAAATTCAGCCACTGCCTAAAGTATTATCCACTAGACTACCTACCACTAGCTTTCCTGAAATTTCTGCATTTAAAAAAAAAATCTTTTTACTGGAGATGTACATTCTCCTCTGTCCCATAGAGAATGAAAATGTAAGTGTCACTTTTCACAATTTAGGCTGTTAGGGTTTCTTAGTGACCACTAAGATTAAAAATAGTCCTCTGAAGTCACCTTTAAAACTGCAGTCTCTTAGTAAAGACATCTCAGGTATTTTCTCTGGCCTTGTGTGCTCCTGTGTCAGCTATGGGAGACGAGCAGAAAGAGCAGCTCTTTTTTTTCATGATGAGCTGAATCTGTCTCTCACTAAATGGTAAAAGAGGGATGTGTCTCTGACTTCAGAGGAAGCTGCATCAGGAGTTCTGAGCAGCTTTGCCATTTTTCAGTCGAAGGAACGTAATATTCAAAGTCACATCTAAATGTTGAGGATTACATACATACAGAGAGAGGGAAGTTGGTGCGTAGAAGGAGTGACAGTATTTAATCTACTGAAAAAAATTCCCTCTAGAGTTGCAGCTTTGTAAAGTAATTTATTTTAATAAAAGCCACAGAAACAAACAAAAAACCCCCAACAAGTTACAGTGGAAAAGGTTACTCGTAGGTGTTTTTGTAATAGAATTATTTTTTGTTTACCAAAGTCTGTGTTGTTGTTACTAATTAGTAAATACCAGTGTAGATTTAGCAGCAGTGTAATCCCTGCAAAATGAACAATTTTGTAAATATTTCTAATCAAAACCAGTTTGTACTCTGGACGTGGTTCAAGTACTTCTTACAGGACAGATGAGCTGTCAAAAGAAGAAAGTAATGTGTTTGCTGGGTACTTTTTTCACAGATGATTACTGAAGAAACACAGTAAAGATATTTTAAGTCATGTCCTCCTATAAACTAATTCTGTCCCTCTAATCAAGGAATATAATGGCATAATACCATATGCCAGACCGCATGAATTCAGATTCCTGAGTGGTTTCCATGGCAGCGTTTTAGAATAAGTTTCCTAGGCAGTTGCAGATTTCATAGAAGAAGGAGAAATGGGTATTAGGTACTGAACTAGAACACTGGAGGTGATAAAAGTGCTATTTAACCAAATACAATCCCTTAAGTATTTGATTTTTAAAAAGCTCTAGGTGATTCATGAGAAATGTGATCCCAACTGTGTGTAGGAATAGTAAGGCTCTGTCACAGTGGGATTTGTGGGTTTCAGCTGAGATATCCCCAAAACCTGTATTTTCACTGAAGAGGGCATAAAAATCAGAGTTATTCTGATGTCACATGCAACTGTCACAGATCGTTGATGTAATATATGACACTCCCTAGGAGGGCACTCTGGTATGGCTTTGTTTTCCCTTTGCTTCAAGAGGTTACATTCAGAGCCTTATCTTCTTCACCTCTGCTTGTCCTGGCTGAGGTTACAGTCCTAGCTGCAGCAGCTCAAATCACATCGTGAAAGGAAAGTCAAAGAAATAGCAACTGTTAGTGCTACTGTCCTGCAGTTTGTTACAGTTAGTGCTACAGTTTGTCCTAACAAACTGTGTAGTTTGTTAGCAGCAACTTTGACTAGTGAGGGGCACCTGGAAAATCACCGGACACAGGCCCAGTGATGAACTTGTTTATGTTTCTTCCCTCCCAGCAAAGCCAGGTCTGAGGACAGAGTTGCACCATTCTTACATTCTTACTTTAAAAATGTTAATTGCATCAGATTTTATCCCCCCAAGGCCTTTTCACCTCTTACATGCAAGACCAAATCTGAGGGGACGCATGGATGTCAAAATGGTGGGGAATCAAAATCAGGCCTAATACCCTCAGAAAGCACAAGTGGGGCTGAAGACTAGCCTGTTCCTGCTGCTCCTCTAGAATATAAATTGTGTGCCAAATCTCTATTCTGTCACACCATGTCACATCACATCCCTGACAGCCACTTCTAACTGTATGAAACTCCTGCATGGCTGTTTCTCCTCATGGTGTTCAACTAAGATTTGCAAACAGTTTTGACATACTGGTTTATCTCAGTGAGCTGAGGACTGATTTGACTCTTAGCTTCTGAGAATTGCTATAGGTTTGGGTTTCTTAGCCAGCAACAACAGCCGTGGCCAGTTTTGCTGAAGGAGAGCCCAGGGAGTATCCTCAGATTTAGAAGCAAGGAGAAAAAGTGTTCCCTTCAATGCTGAATTTGTGCTTTCTCAGCATCAGCTGATGTGGCCATATGTGGGCATATGAGAATATAATACCAGCATAAATAAATGGAAATGGAAGAACAATAGAGTCACCTCCCAAAACTTTGTCTTTGGCCACATTTTTCCTTGTAAGCATGTTCTGCACTACACAAAATAAGTAATTATGTCTTGAAGCCACAGTCCACTCAAGTAAGGAAATTAACAGTGTCTGACTTAATCCCGTGCAGGCCCTTCCTAACCTTCCAAGGTTCCAGAAATGAACAGAGATACATACATGATTGTGTCTTATCTTTATAATGATATTGAAGAGCATAAGGTGGATCCTTAGGCAGGGGCAGGTGGAGTACCTCCAATGCAGTGGGCAGTTACAGTGACTTAAAAAAATTGATCATCTGATCACACGTAAACTGCAATCTCTTAACTGACTCCTTTTCCTTGTTGTTCCTCTGTGAAAAGAAATAATTCACTGAAGCCTAGAGCCCTTCAGAAAATGAATTTTAAGTTTTCCTTTCTCAGTAACTCTGTGTGTCACTCTGGTATGAAATAAATTGATACCAGAAGCTGAAATTACGTTCTTTTGGTTATTATTCTAGAAAAGGTTGTGTTGAATGTTGTGGATAGATTGTATGAGAGGAAACAATGACACAAAGATGGTTTATAATGGAAAAAATAGTGTGATATGAAAAAATACATAGCAACCCTCTGTTTACATGGCTTTTAAAATACTATAGGGATCAAGAAAGACTGATATAAAACATTTAAGGTGGGAGGAAGCAACCTGGATAGGTTAATGTACTTAGTGAACCTGCTGTAGAAAACAATGATGGACACATCCAAAGCTGGATGGGAAAATTTACCTCTAGCTGATTGTCAGCTGCAACAAAGCAAAAGGTCAACACTTTGCTAGATCAGTTCAGCAGAGGACATGTGACAGAAAAGAAAGCATTTAACCAAAGCATCTGCTGGATCTTCCCACCCAAACAGAACAATGCCACTCACTGTGATCTGTATGATTCAGAAAACCAAGGCTACTTTTTATTAAGGTTATCAGTGACTACTGGTAGACTACTTTAGATTGGATATTAGGAAAAATTTCTTCACTGACAGGGTTCCCCAGCACTGGCCCAGGCTGCCCAGGGCAGTGGGGGAGTCCCCATCCCTGGAGGGATTTCAGAGCCGTGTAGATGAGGTGCTGAGGGACATGGGGCAGTGGGGACTGGGCAGTGCTGGGTTAATGGTTGGTCTTGATCTTAGAGGTCTTTTCCAACCAAGGCTATTCTGTGATTCTGCCTGATATGCAATGCATCACTTGTTATCCAACTAGGCTTAATATCTGAGAACAGTTCAATGTCTTAAATATATCCACGTAGACATATCCTTTATATTTGTGGTCTCTGTTTGAAACATAGGCTGTGATCCTGTGAAGGGCTTGCTCTGTATGTTACCTTTCTCTCCATACTGTATATTTGTCCTGCCAGTTTAAACTGAAAACCCACGAGATTGTCCAACTCCTTGTTTGTGCAGCACAGAACAAGGCTTTCATCCTGCTCAGGGGCTCTGCACTCAATAATTATTAGTACATCAAATGACACCATAGTAAAATATTAAGATATTAACCTCCTTCATTTTTTTTCAGACATGCATGGAACATTTGTCATCTTGATGCCCCTCAGCCTGATATTGATGATTTTTGGAGGAATGACTGGATTCATCAGTATTCTTGCCAGGGCCTACCTACTGCTTCTAATGACGGGACTGCTTTTCCTTTTTGGAGGTAGTATATCAAACTCCTAGCTTAACCAGTTTAAATGATACGAGATTACATGTGGCAAACATCACTTTGTCTTCCAGGGGAAAAAACCTAAGCAAGATGCTTTCAGAATAATGCTGGTGTTCATTCAGTTGGTGTCTGCTCAGCTCCTGATGGGATTCTGGAATGGAAAACTGCCACTTAGAGTCAGAAAAGGCGAATAATCACACACAACCATCTATCCCTGTGGAGAGAGTCACACTTTGAACACAATGTGTTGGTTATGCCAATTAACACGTAAGATTTAATACCTCCTCAGCACAGTGCTCAAATTCTTTACAGACAGGGTAATGGTGTAATGGAGAAGTGACTTTGGAATTAGTAAAGCATAGGGTTCAGTAGCCTTGCACAGATCTTACAACTATTAAGAAAACTGACATTTTTTCAAAGGCATTTACATTTAGTTCCTGAAAAGGGTCTTGGTGGGCATTCCTGGGTTAGTTTCACGGCTAGTTTTGAACTCGAGTGGTGTCCCCAGGCTATGAGTCACAAAAGGAAAACCCAGAGTTATTTTAGTTGGACTGTAACATTTCAATTTGCAGCTAGTAAAATTCCTTTATGTTTTGTTTTGTATTATTTTTGCTGTGTTTTAGAAAGACATTTATGAGTTAAAACCATTCTGTAAAAGTAGGAAAACTGAGTTTGAATACATCTCCATTTTCCTCTCCCAATAGATTTTTCAGTACTGTTTCACAATGTAACTTGAAACAGAAATTTTCCCCAACAGAAAAGGGGATTATCAGTATTGGCCCTCATAACCTCTCATAATGTCCTGTTTCTAAGAAGAGAATGCTAAGAGACTGCTGGAAGCAAATGCTGCTGTCTCAAAGTCTTGACTGACCTTTTCAGTCTGAAATGCTCTTACAAAGACCAATCATCCCCCATTATACTTTTCTTCTGGGGAAAATTCCTTAGAACATCAGAAAGCTGAATTCACTAAAAGGGCTTAGGCTATTGGAAACTACTCCAGATAGTAGGTGAAAGATGAAAAGCTGTGAAGTGCAAAGCATGGTTATCCTGCTGAGGAGTAGAGTACTGTGCATTTCTAAGACACTTGGGGTTGCAAAGAGGGAAAGGAAACACAAAGACAGTATTAGGAGAGGGGTGCTTGGATATGTTCTGCAGATGCAACTAGTGCTGTTTCCCAGGACAGTGTGAGCAGACTGCAGGGTGGCCTTTGGTGTGAGACCTCCTCCCACTCCGGTAGGATTGTTCAGCTGTTTCAGCTGCACTGAGGCTTGATGCAGGTAACATGCACAGTTTTATACTATATTTCAAGGATATGTCTATTAGATTTATATTTATAGGATGTTTATAGGACATTCACAAGGTTCGGTATTGATCAGATAGTACTATCTCAGCATAAAGAAATATTTTATGATGCAATTCCAAAACCTGGAGATTTTTGGAAAATACCAGAACTGATATGTTCCACATCCCAGGACATACTATATGCTTCCCCATTTTTTTGAAATGCAGCCACATTTAAGGGATGTCACAGAAATCAATGTACCTTGTTCAAAATGTCAACAAAACAGTCGCTGACAAAAGGTATAAAGTGATTTTTTTTTTCCCTTGCAGAGGACTAGAATAAGGTACAGGCATAAAAGCATGGTTAAGATAGGAATATGTGTATGAATTTTGACTGTTGGATAACCCAATACTCTTCTGTCTTGGCTTGCTTCTACTCAAATTTGTCTTTCTGGCAAAAATGCAGACTCATCTAGACTTACACTGTCATTTAACAGAAAGTCAGACTAAAATTTGTTTCCCTCAGAATCAGGTAAGACCCTATCTTGTCCTACTAGTGTTCCAGTATCTACTACTGGGCTACAGTCCTTTAATCCAGGGTCTTTCTATCACATCTTTCCTGCCACTGATCCAGTATAGTTATGACTTTAGTTAGTATGTGTCCTTTGAGTGACATAGATGCCAGGCAGGTACTTGTGCTAGATGTGCCATCCCTAAGTTTGCTAGCTGCTGTACAGCCCTTTCATTCTGAAAACATCTGGCTTCTTGTTTGAGTGCCTTTATGAATTTATTTTTAGTCTGCTCACAGGATGCCTTTGGCTCAATTATTTAGAAGTGATGAATAGTCATGACTTCACAGCACTTGGTCGGAGGTGACAGTAAAAGGCCAACACATTTACATTGAACACTCAAAACTTAATGATACTCAAAATTAGAGAGCAGCTTGACCTGAAATGCAAGAATCTGTCCCCGTGGGCTTTCTTGCATAGAGGTAGACAGCTGTATGTGGTACACAGCAATGAGAAATCAAGATGCATTATAATACAGTACTGAAAATAGTACATGCATTAGATATCTCTAAAAGACATGACTAGATTTTTATGGTGGGAGGCTTACTGCTATACATTTTGATTCAGTGTTTAACAGTGAGAACACATTAACTCAATGGACAGAAATAACCCTCCCTTTATTTCCCTGTCACCCTTCTCCAAAACCACCCTCAACTAGATTTCAAAGGTAAACAAAGGCTAACCAGTAATCTGGGCTGGGTAGATAGGAAGGAGTGGCAAAGAAGCCCTAAGAGATATCCAATTAATTATTTTTAATTTCTGCAGTGGATGCTAACTAGCTGAATTTGTTTTTCTTTCTCAGCTTTTGTTACACTTACTGGGATCAGTGTCTATATTGCATATTCGGCTGCTGCCTTCGAAGAAGCTGTCTGCCTCCTGAGGAGTAAGGATCTCCTGGTAGAAATTGACATCGGATTTGGCTGGTCACTGGCACTAGCCTGGATCTCCTTTGCTGCAGAAGTGCTCACCGGGGCTCTGTTTCTCCTGGCAGCAAGAGTTGTGGGTCTGAAACAGCGACATGAAGAGGTGTTATAAACAACAGGTATCATTGCAACAACAGAACCCTGCAGAGCCTAGAAATGTGGATTGCTTGTTCTGTCTGGTCACTAGGGGTAATAAAAGTGGCCAGGCTGTGACTGAGTATCTTGTCAGCTGCCATGAACCCTTTTCCTCACAGTTATCTATAACACACAAAGATCCTGATAAATCAGTAAAATGTTTCAAGTGTTGCCAGTAAGGAAACCCTTGTGACTTTAGAAGAAAGTACATTGCAATGTTAGTGTTTCTAAAATAATTTCAGCTGGCAGCTCGTAAGACATCTCCATTCATTGCTTAGAACACAGCGGTTTTCTTGCTTTCTTTTCTCCATGTTTCTGTCCCAGCAAAGTGCCACAGACTACTTTGCAGGCCAGTATGGACAGTCCACTGGGCTTTTGGTTTCTCCTCTGAGACTCCTAATAAGTATGCATAGGATTCCAGTCATGTTGGCAGCCTCCACCAGCAGAGCTGCTCTGAGATGGCTGCTCTGTGGTAGGTAGTGTGATCTTGCTGCCTTTGAAGGCACATAGGTATATATGATGTCTATACACCTGAACCCAGGGAGAGAGTGTGATGTGTGAATATCCTCAGTTATATTGCATATGGAACATGGTTTTGTTGCACAAAGTAAGATAAAAAATAAAGATCCAGAATAGGAAGAACTTCAGAATATTTGGAGAGCTTTAGAGATGATTCCCAGCACTAGGGCACGGCTAGAAAATCTAGTAAGGTGAATATTAATCTTTACTCTGGTGTACACTTCTGTATTTATAGGATCTTTCTTTTCCCTCATGTCTCCCCAAAGTGGCCATCCTCTCTCCTCTATCACAATCACACTATTTCTTTGTGACAACATATAAAAATGGGATGATTTGAGAAACAAGAGAGCCCCAGAAGCCTAATCCATGTCAGCTCTGTGTAATGTCTAAGGAGAGACACAGCATCGTGTTCTCTTTCCTAACATCATTACTTGTAGGGTGAAAACAAAGAAATCAGTCATTTTCTAAAAAAGGACTTTAGTGCTGTGAATAAATGAAAGGATACTGTGAATGACTGGATATTGGTTATCCAGCAGACGGCAGTGACCACAATCGTGAAGTGCTCACGTGCAGTGCAGTGGTGAGTGTACTGCAAGAGAAAGATGCAGATGCTTTTCCAGATGTTTTAACTAACTACTGTAGCCAGCCCCAATCTATCAGATGCTCAGGCTGCATACAGCTTATTACTAGATGCTTTTTCAGTTCTCTAATGCAGAGGATGTATCTGATGCATTTCCCAGTTTTACTTAGCAATTTTGATGATGGTTGCTTTTAATGAAGTCGATGCACATGCTTTGTGCTAGAATATGTTTAACTTGTGCTGAAAACTGCTGAGTAAAACTGAACACACAGGATACCTGAATTTCATCTCAGGTGTCAAGCAATCTAGTTTTTCTTTATTGGTTTTTCCTCTGGGTAATCGCGTTTAAGAGAAAATTTACTTCACTGCCCACTGGAGTTAATGAAAAAATTTCCCCCTGACTGCTGTGGCTTTGAATAAAGACTTGAATGTGTTAACAGCTCCACTACATTTCTTTTAGATCATGTATTCTGGAGGACTTCAGCATATTACAGTTCAAGACTGTGACACAGGAGCTGTGTCAGCAAGGTGCACTGTGTCATTGGGCAAGTCCCTTGTACTTTGTTCAGTAGTGCAAAGGGCATCATTTACCTACCTCTGTTAAGTATCAGAACAATTTTATCATTGTGTCTCGTGTTAAAGATTGCACATTTACTCTTACTGAGCTCAGCTCTAATCTTAGTCCCACAGTACCAATTACTTCACAAAAAATAGTAGCAGGGAGCTTCCGAGTGCTTACAGTCTTTGGAGATGTAAGGAAACATGATTAATACCATGCTGTGAATGGAGAACTGAGGCAGAAAAACTGCCCAAGGTCACATGGAACCAGAGTTTCTGAATCCCAGTCTAAGACCTTAGTTGGCAGACCTTGCTTGTTATCAGAATGAAATAAGGCTAGAAATCCTGCACAGACTGAGCAGGAGAAATTCTGTGAATAGCGAGTACAATTTTGTAATTCTCACTTGCTCCCATGTTTTCACATATTTTCCATATTGCCTTATGTTGGGACTCTGTAATTGAGTCATATTACAAGTTAAAGCATACTAAATCAGCTCTATAAGAAGAGTAAGAAAAAAATCCTTTATAGCCAGAATTCCACATGGTTAAGTGAATTATGTAAAATGTAGTATTTCTATGTTTTGGTGCTAGTGAAGCTATTTATGATACAATTTGTATGATGTTACTCAGACATTACTGTAAGCTGTAACAGTAAAATGTCATCTGAGTTATTTTTTGAATATTTATTACAGTTGTTATTTTACAGTGGTTTTGAATGTCGTAAAATTAAATAAAATTATGTCTCAGAGCTGGGAATTATTTACCAAGACATGGAAGAGCTAAGATACATATTTTTCTTTAACTTTTTCTGCAGATCTATTCTACAGTTTGTATCATGCTTTTGAAGTGCCTGTGTCACATGTGGTAGGTATTTTTAAGATACTTACATAGCTGCAATATAAAGCACTGAAGTGATCAAATCTAATTAGAACGCCAGTGAATCTGTTACTGAATTAGAGCCATTCTCATTTCCATGGCTTTCCTAAATTTCTCATTCTGGCTTCCTGCAATATCTGGCACAATGGTAATAAAGAGTGTCTTCTGCTCCTGAATATTTGTATAACCCCTGAATTTCTCTGAAATTCCTTCTGAGTCCAAATTAAAATGATGGTTTGGAATAATCAAATAAGCCCCCCTCCCCTGAAGGGGGCCTACAAGAAAGCTGGGGAGGGACTTTTTGCAAGGGGCTGTAATGATAGGACGAGGGGCAATGGGTGGAAGCTGAGAGAGGGTAGATTTAGACTAGATATAAGGAAGAAGTTCTTCACCCTGAGGGTGGTGAGGCACTGGAACAGGTTGCCCAAGGAAATTGTGGATGCTCCATCCCTAAAAGTGTTCAAAACCAGGTTGGATGGAGCCTTGAGCAACCTGATCTAGTGGGAGGTGTCTCTGCCATGGCAGGGGGGTTGGAACAAGATGATCTTTGAGGTCCTTTCCAACCCAAACCATTCTATGATTCTGTGATTTTGAAGAATTATGCTAGAAAGAGAAAACATCCTGGAAAGGACTTTATGTAATTTGATACAAGTGACCTTATCAGCTTCCTCCTTTTACTGAAACTAATGGTTATTTAATACCCAGTTCTTTGCTGTTTTTTCCCAAAAATGTGTTACTGAGATGAGGACACTAAATCTTCCCATTACTTTCTGGTGAATTGCAAACTTGCAGGTAATGGGCCACATTTAAAGTGAAGGAAAACAGATGTAGTGAGTGGGCAGAATACCCAGAGCTGCTGGCCAATACTAGTCACTAATTTAAAGGCACTGAAGCTGTTAAGGAAAACTGGAACTGGCCCATAAGACAGATCCAAAGGACTTAGATTTTTCCAAGCTTGATTGACACCTTGAGATCTCAAGTAATCTTGGCCTCCAATTTTATCACTTGCTTTGCATTGTTTTGCAAATGAAATCCAATGGTCTCAACTATTTAAAACTGAAAAACAAAGTCTGAAGAAATGTGAGCCTAATTCATAAATATGAATATCTTTTTCTCTGGTTCATTCTGTAAATTTCTTGCAGTGAAGCAGTTCATAGTTAGCCAAGATTTATCAGTAAAAGACACATGTCTTGTCTGACTATTATTTTCATATTAACAGTCTAAATTGCCCTAGCTCAGGACCAAACAGATTAGAACAAATGCTCTGGCTTTGTACTAAAGAATCAAACTGTCCCCAGAATTGGTATAACCATGCTCAGGAGAGACTCCCCTGTGCCTCAGTAATGCCAGTTTGTTTGCTAAGTGGGCTCAGTTGTTAGCACAGCAATTTCAATCCACAGGGATTTGGTCAGGTGTTCTTGGAAGCCAGAGAAAACTACCTTGAAAGCCAGGCTCAACCCCCAGAGTTTTAGCCATCCCTGGTTTAGGTCACAGGTCTTTAACTACTTGATTGCATTCTAGTTAGGTTATAAAAATTAGGTCTTTTTACTTTATGAAGACATTACAGTGCTGTTTTACTGTAATAGTGTTTTCCTATGTTTTACACATCAGCTTTAACCCTAACTAAGCCCTCAAACTTTTCCATCCCTTTTTGCTGGTCTTTTCAGTAGCCATATCCCTGTCACATTCAATCTTTGGATGCATATTAGCAGTGGCAGTATATACTGCTGGGTCACATCCCACTTTGGAGTTTGTAGTGCTCATAATCATAGTTTGAATGCTCTAACTTGAAAGATCTTTTCTGTTTTATAACGGTTTGCACAGAAACAGCGGTGTCTGCTGACATCTCATGGCTGCACTAAGCAGGTGACTGTATTTGGAAAGAAACCATTCATTTCCATACATACTATTTTTTGTATGGCTTGAAAAGCAGAGGAGACTGTCAGGCTCTCTAGGCCCTGGCTCCTGTATTTTATAGCCCAGAGAATCTCACCTAGAACCTGCTGAATCCCAGTCAGTAACATCTCCCAGCCACTGGCCATCTGAAGTTAAAATGCCAGGTGATAGGAAATCTACTGTTAACATCCCTGTTTTTTTAAAAAATTAATCACAAAACATTATTAAAGGCTTTTACTTCTTCTATTCTTAGGAGATAGATGCTGAAGCCATTCCATTGATAATTACGTTTTGATTAGATCAATCAGGTTTTTTGTTGTTTACATTTGTGGCATAAAGGTTGAAACTATTGAGCTAGAACTAATAAAATTGACTATCTGAGGGTGCAAATATTAAGAAAAAAATTAATAGCTTTATATCATGGCTTATTTCCTGAACATGACAGACTGTCTAAGAATTGAACAAATGAATGGGACAGACTTCAAGATCGGTCCAGAAAATTTAAGAGGGGTTCTGCAGGAAACACCATGCTACATTTTTCTGTGGCTCTTAATTTCTTTACCCTCTCTCAATAAAAACATTTTTTCCATCAAAGTCAGGAAGCTCTGCTCTCAGTGGGAGCTGAATTTCAGTGAGAATAACCACATTGTGGAATTTTGAAACTATGCAACAGCTGTCAAAGTAGAAGAGACCAACTCTAACCTCTCACATTTATTAGATTCAGTCTTCCTTTCCTGGGAACTGTGGCAGCATTGTCCACTCCAGATCTATGAATATACCTCTGCATAGACTTCTCAGACACATCCGTAATTCTTCCAAGCCAAATTACTAGGGTGGAGGATCTGGAAAAAAGTGCTCTTAGCTGTGATGCAGGATCGAGTTGCTACTTATATGTTGGGTGAACATTTTGGGGATAGTTCCTTCATCTCTGAACTATAGTCCCCAAACAGATGAACAGCAGTTGGTTAACAGTCTGCAGGTATGCGGAGTCAGGTATTAGAGGGAAAGGAAGAGGGATGCAATGCCATACCTCACCGTAACTGAAGTGGCATTGACAGATTGAAATCTCTTGTTACATGTGACCTAGTTTCTCAGCCTATTACCTAAGAAAACCCATCTTTGTGATCTTACAGGAACCTTTCAGGTTCCATCACCTATGAGGACAAGGCACTAAAGTTAATACTTGTAAAACTGTCAGGAAGGAAGGGATATGGGACTGTAAGTAGGCAAGTTATCATCAATTAATGAGTTACTGCTTATCAGCCAAGCTGTCACAACAGAATGTATTTATACCCTCAAGTCATCTTCCACCACTCTTGAGAATTAAAATGCATTTATTCAGAACACCACCTCTACAGCCTGGTCCTGTTTGCATGATGGTTTAAGCTTTTGGGTTTAATATTTCATTTGGAGCAGACCACAGCTGATGAGCAGTGAAGTATTAAAAAGTAGCATCTTAGTCCTTGTGATAGTCTGCTTATACCACTCATTTCCAAGCTATGGGTTGGAGGGACAGCAGACAGTTCCCTGAAGAGCTTTTGGCTCATTATTGTACTGTTTTCATTTTTGCCAAGGACAAGGCAAACACTTGTCATGGAAGGCTGGGATTCTCTCAGTGTAATGCTCCCTGGGTGTTGAAGGGAATTTGTCTGCCAATAGCTGAACAGCATTTGCTCATGGCTTACGCTTCTGGACAACACATCTGGCTGCTGAAGGAGCAAACATATTTCTCTATCCAACCTGGCCTTCTCAAATATTTATAAGCTAATGTTGTCTGTAATGCCTGCAGCATACAGAAAGGCTGCACTGAATTGTGGAGGAGTCTCTGTTTTCCACAGCCTTTTGGAGGTGGCTGTATCAGCACCATGAAAACCCTTTGGCATCATAAACCTTTTATTGCCACAGCTCCTGCTTGTCTAGTTTTATACAGTGAAGCATTTAATTATGCAAAAAAAAACCACATAAAAAGAATTTTATAACTGTCAGGCAAACTCCATAGAAGGAACAAACTTTGCTGGACTTGGAATAACAAGTCTTTTGAGCTATTTCTCTTTATAAACAGAATGTTACAGGCATGGCAACAGCTGTAGCCAGCAGATCTGGAAGTTTTATCTCCTCCAATCTGTGGCAAACTCTACATATGACAGGACCTTGCTTTGGTCCAGGGCATTTCAGATAAAATGGAAAAGTTCTATGCAAGTAACTGGGTAGACCAGGCCTGTTTCATTCAGTGAAGAGACAAATAGGAGACCTGTTTACTACCATGTGCAGCATGAAAGTGTAAATACTTTGTTCTCAAAACTCAGGAATAATGCAATATTTAATGAAAACAAAAGAAGAAAGAAATGGCTGCAGGGTGCTTTCTCAACAAGAAATCAAGACAATCACAAACCTATCTTTTAGATTCAGCCCTACAGGATCGCCTCGTACTCAGATATTCATTGTTTAAGCTGCTACTATAATTTATAAGTGACGGGACTTACTACTGTGAGTTTCATTTTGCTGAACAGGTGACAATTAAAAAAACCCCATCTTTACTTGAATCACTCAGTCCCCCTGTTCACATGCACCAACAAGACACAGTGGTGCCAGTGCTGAGGCAGTGAGGGTCTGGACCAGCTGTAACTGACTGTCCTGCAGGGTGCAGGCAAGTCAAAGAAACAACATCACTGGTGACCATATCTTAAAGAGAACTGTTCCACCTGACTTTTGTGCCTTCAGATGAACCTATAAGTGGAACCTGATGTTAATAATCCAGCTGAATAGCAACATCTTTGCTGAATAGGCTAATTAACAAAAAGGCACAGTACAGCATCTTTATTGTCCTACTTTAGTGAACACTTGTCACGTTAGCATGCAGAGACACATGACTGTAGCTCCATGCAGGGAGCTCTGCTGGGTTGGCTTCAATTTGAAAGTAAGATTTCATATTCCCCCTCAGGGGTCTCTGGCTTGCTGTGTGGGTAGCCAGGAGGCTGTTACATCAGCAACGTAGATGAGAAAAAAGTCCACTTCCCATACTGATATCCAATAGAAAAAACATGCTTCTTGCTCCCAAGCCCCTTCTGGGCAGAGGCCTGCCCTTTGGGGTCTGTCTTGGGCTCACTTTCCTGCTCTCCTGTTCACCAGAAAGTCCTCTTACTCCTCCGTGGCAGTAATAGCAGTGCATTAGGACCCTCTGTCACCGTAACAACTCGATATCTGTCTTATAATTCAAGCTACCCTCTCTAACTTCAAGGGCCTCTTCCTACACACCGTCTAGAGATCATCAATCCTTCCCTGAGCAATTCTACATTCTTTATGGGAGTAGTAACTCCCACACCCACTCTTTCTAAAGCTGCTTCTCTGCCATTTTATGTCCAAAAGCCTGATGAGCCGTATACTCACCCATTTGGGAAGAGGTTTGAATTTGATACAGGTAAACTGTAGTCTTTTCAAAGACCAGCTAACCCTGTGATTAACCCCATTGTCTTGGGTTTGCCTGTGGGGAAGCTTGCCGGAAGGAGTTCAGAACATAATCCCCCCCAGAGCAAACCTCTCACATAGCAAATCCCCGTGTCATTCCTAATTCCTTTGAAATTTAGACAACATGACAAGCAATAAAATAGTGAAGGCTCTTAGAAAGCATCATGTCCCTCCAAGATGACAAATGCATCCCCAAAATCTTACTTAGCCACTAACTAACTTTTGGGCATTTGGCTAACTGGTATCTGTTTCTGTACTTCACCATCTTTAATGTCAATGTTCCTACCCAATTGCCTCAAGTTGAATAAAAGACTTCACTAAACCTCCTCAATAGCTCATTTAGAGACTGAATCATTTTCATTAGGTTTTCTTTCATTATATGCAGAGATTTCAGCGTGCACTGTCAGTTGCAACCCATACAAGCACTGCAGGTCAATACAAATATTTTCTACTAGTTTGGTTAAAATGTTACTACCCTCTAAATAGTGCTGTTAGATAAGAAATACGGATACAGTATAAACCAGTGCTTGAAAGGGGGTTTGCAATACTCATAATCAACTTGGCGTTTCACCAAATTAATTTATGAACCGTTAGCATGACATGGGCACCCAACTAACTGGTAGCTGTTGGTATGACTGTGATTTTGCTGTACAGAAGCAGTCCCTGTGATAACAGCATTCCCGGTTCTGTATCGCTGTGCTTTGCCTGAGCAGCCACTGCACGTCACTGTTGTTCCACACAGAAGAGTCAAAAGAAACTCATTTATGTGAGCAGGACTTGGAGAGTCTCTTTGCCTTTTCAGTCTAGGGAAGAAACAGCTACTAATCAAGGGATGGATTTTACTGAAGTCAAGGGGGATTTTTTTCCCCAGGACTGAAGGGAGCTCATACCTGTTACTCTTTTGCTTTTTCATTTGCCCGTGCAAAAAGGCTTTATCCAATTTTTCTCTTTAAAGGTGTAAAAAGAGAATGGTGATTAGCCCAGGACACAAGGACCCTGAGGGAACTGCCTGCTCTTCACAGGCCAGTGCGTGAACTGTGACGAATCACTAAACCTCTTGATGCTAGAGTTCTGCAGCAATGACACCATAACCCACCTGTGGGGACTGGAATTAAAGATACGAGATGTTCAGATATACCTGTAAGAGCAACATCATGCATACCTTTTTAGGTTTGGACCATTTCTTCCTTTCAAGCAAAAGGGAAATTTTGGAGTGTTATGTTGCAATTTTAAAAAATAAAAAGCTTGAGAATCTGGCATGAGTGCTAAGCCTAAAAAGGCACCTACAACCAGGGGTCTGAAGGATGTTTTTCTGGAAGCACAGAGTTCCTAAGAAAGTTTCATCAACTGTGTCATTGTATAAGCTGACTAGCACTAAGCTCCTCCTTCCAGTACTTGCCACTAAAAATACAGAAATATTCTCAGTTCCTCACATGACTTTTTTTTCCCCAGGTTTTCAGCAATGGGGAGGTCTGAATGCAATGGGGAGGCTTAGTTCCTTTTTCAATAAAGTTTCGTACAAAATGATTCAAGAGGAATGAAACTGCCAGCAAAGACAGTTGCAGTAGAGGGTAGGAAGGAAGAGGCTGAAGGATAAAATAAGAAATAAAATGCGTGAGAAAGATGTTGAGGGGAATTAACAGTAGAAGAGTTATATAAACTTAACAGAAACTGATTTAGCAAGTAGGGACCTTGTGGGATCTTCTGTAGCACCCAATGCACGAAAAGCAGTAGTTCCCCATCCATGGGCTTTCATACTGTGCTTGCAATGCACCAGTGATAACTGCACTTACCAGGTCCTACTGTTGCAGCCCAGGGTGGCTGCCATTGGCACATGAATTCATCACGTGGCTGGCAAACCTTCGATGTGGGATCACAAGGAGGAGACAACACTACAGCTGCGGGTGACACTGAGGTGCCATGCAGATGTACCCAAGCCAGGTTTTCTCATCTAGCTCCAGTTTCAGCAGCAAAGCTGAGGGACAAATTTCAGTGTGGAGTAGTTGTGTTCCTGCCAGGCTTGTGTGGTGCATTTCCCACCCTGGGAACACGTGCACAGACACAGAAATACCTGCATCTTGCTGGCTGTATGAAGCAGCTAAGCCTGCATGCTCGACCCGAGTGCTGCTGAAAATCCTGTGTCACAGAAAGGAAGAAAATTCCAAAAAGAAATTATCCTGCAACCTCCAGCCGTGATCTTAATCCTTTGAGAGGTCTAAAATCAGGCCAGAATTCTTCATGCAGCACAAGAACAAGGAGTTTTGTTTCTGAGGTTACGAAACCAATGTTTATTTCATAAGCCCAGATCCACAAACATGAGAGGAGTAGAGATCATACTGCCAGAGGGAAGGAAACCTTTTCCTGAAGCAAATGACTGGGCTGTAACACTGCATCCTACTGAGACAGGGATGATTTATAAAAGAGAAAACATACACGGCTTGGCGATCAAAACAGTTGCCTCAAGATTGCTGAGCTGAGTGAAGAAGTGAAGGGACACAGAAGTGAATCAAAGTCTAGAGTTGAAGGCAGAGGACTAAAAATGTCCATCCTTCTTCAGACTTTGTGAGAAAATAGCATTACCTTTGCCTACAACTTTTGTTCTCCATTTTGTGTGTTAATCCTGTGCTGCTCAGGGATGTGTAATTTCAGATGTCTTGGTTTCTACCTCACGGTAGCATGTGTTGGTCAAGATGATCCCTGCTGCTCTACTGCTCTTGACCTGCAGGTGTTTTCAGGTAACAGAATAACAGATGAAAGAAATTGATGGGCCAGATTCTCCTCTCAAGCAGAAGCCTTGGCAGAGAAAGTGGGGCCTTGGGGAGCCACAGCTGCTGCACAAAAATGTCCTGGTGCCCACTGGCTCTTGAGCCTAATTGACTGCAAGTACATTCCCCAGGCAGGGCTAAGGAAGAGCTGTGCTTTGCCTTGCACATTGGCTGAGCTGAGAATTATTGTTTAAACCAGCGATACCTGATTTTTACTGGACAGAAATTTTAGCAGAGCCTTTGCTGGTGTGGTTTTTAGCAAGGCAGCTCTGAACAGATTCAAGTTATTTGTGTGACTAGCATGCTGCTAAATGGTTGGAGCCAGAGAAGCCAAGTCTGGCTCTGACCTGACACCATAAATTGTGATTGTCTGTATAATTGCAAGATTTGCTTTTGTTTTGTTTGCTACATGAGCCCAAATGGAAGCTTGAGGATCTGTTTGCAGACCCAGTTATCTGAAGCTGTTCAGCATACATGCTTGTAGGTCCAGCTTTGTATTATTTAGAGCTTTTGCTTGTTGTTTTAGATTTAATGTGTTTGCTCTCTTGATGGCTTTGTCAATATACATTCTGCGCTGAAAAAGTTAAGTGTCAATATATAAAAAAAAGATAGGGCCAAAAATACCCATCCAAAGTTTGGAGATGGAAGGCAAATTGCACGTTTGTCAATAGTGTGTTTGGGAGCATTTTACATAGTAAATCACTTGATGCTAGCTCTTGTAAATATTGGTTTAAAGGTGCTATAAAATTGATGGTGCACAGTTAAACCTTCCTCCAAATCCTGATCTATTTATTCTGCCTCAGTGTCAGATCCAAAGACCACTGAAGATAATAAGAGTCTTTACCAAGTCGTTAACAAGCACAGTGGAATTTCAGCAAATGCACATAATCTTGCAGTAAGGGGACAGTACATATTCTTGCAGTTTTTGTTAAATTAGGCATGATATACTCCAGAACTTTGTTTTCTTTTTTTTAATGTGACAGCAGAGAAAAATGTCATAGAGTGACTTTCAAAGAAGAGTATCACTCCCTACCTTAGCTGCCCAGCTTTTCATAATGTTAGGTTAGACAATGAAAACAATATTCAACTCCCATCACAAACTGTAGTGTGGGACATGGTGACTGAGATCTGGCTCCTGAGCCGACCTGGACTGGATATTATTTTGAGTAGCAGCTTGGTGAGGTTTGCTGTTTCTGCAGAGTCCTTCATTGAGTGCTGGATCTGATCAGAGTAAAACATTTGAGCTGTGACACCAAAACAGTGAACCCAAAAAAAGATCAGTGTAACTTCTACCCAGTCCAACCCCCACTCTGTGAAATTTGAAGGAATTCTTAATCGCATTGACCCTAGTTCCTACAAAATCTTATTTCACTGTCTCAGAGGCATGTAACTGTCCCAATATCTGTACATTAGATTAAGTCCTAATTTAGAAGCAATGAATAATTGTTGAGTGCTAGATTTCACAAAAGGCTTAACATCTTCAGCACAGCCATATTTTCCAAGAATTTAACGTATCAGAAGAGTCTGGCCAGCACTGTCCTAACAGTGGCTTCTGGGTTTTAATTTTTGTTTTCATGTAGAAGAAATGGAAGGAAAGGTTTTATGTATGGTGAGCACCTTAAAATCTGGCTGAAAATGTTCTGAAGAATAAATAGGAATTCAGGCTCCACAAAGGTAAATCAGAGTTTTGCTGCTGTTGACCTGAGTGGAACTGGCATACGTAGGTTTGGAGAGCTGTGGATGAAAATCCATTTCTCAGTCTTGCAAAGACAAGTACTTAATTCAGCCCAAACCTCATGATACCATGGTCCTTGCCTGGAGTGTTAGTATACCTGAACTCCACATGGAGGAAGGAATTAATGACGAAGAAAATCCAACAGGAGAGTTATTCATGCTCATTTGCTTTTGGTGTAGCTGTCTGTTGTAGTACATCTGCATTTTTGCCCTTGTCTCCCTATTTTTTCCCCATCCTTTTCCCAAGGAACAAAGTGAAAACAATTCTGCTGTGGGCAAGTCTGGAACCTGTCTGGTTCTTCACCTGTGGTTTCCATCACAGAGAAAACCGTGATTAAGGGTGACAGGACCCTTAGGAGACTGGAAGGTGAGATGGCAGCTGGAGAAGAAAATGACAGGCCTCTAGAATTACCTGTTCCCATAGAACAGGTGCCAGCAATCGCAGATAAGGCGATGCCTGGAAGTTTCAGTGCTCCAGGCAGCACTGAGAGGGGAAGATGTGTTTGCGAAAGGGCATGTTCACTCAGTTATAGAGTGCATGTGTTGTGCTAAATGTCCTTAAATCCCTCTGGTAATGCAGCTGTCTGTAACAATAAACAGCAAATAACTATTGTCTCCTCTGGGACTATAGCTATCATGCTTCCAAATAGGAGTCATCCTGCTCCGTGTTGAGGTGTAAGAGACCATAAATTTACTATGAGTTCTGGGGAAAAAACCAGAAAACTGAAACACACATAATTTAACCTGAAATCTTAGATTGCTTCTGTTTACACAGCTTTGCATAAAAACAATAGTAACACTTTAAAAATCCCAAGCAGCTCTCTCCTCCCAACTATCCTAGGTTTAAAAACTCCCCATAGGTAACAAATATTTGTGTCTTAGTACTGAAAAATGTTATTATTTGTCCATTCCCATTCCACTTCCTGCCCCCTTGTTTCCAGGGACATTCCCATTTAAAATTTTCCCCTGAGTAGAGATACAACTGGAAATGCTTCAGTGTGCAATTTTTGTGATTAGTAGGAGTATCAGAAAGAGGACAGATCAGCTGAGAAGTCAGGAATCTAGCAGATTATGTACATACATAATCTTTTAAAAGTGACTAGCAGCTCGCCCTCTTTGTTTCAAAATGTTCATATATATTTCTGGAAAAGAGGATAACAGAACATCTAATAATAGCAAAGGGTTTTATAAGCTAAGTCAAGACACTCAGTGTCTTGAAAGTATTTTACAAACATGAGCATAGCTATACTTCGTGACTCATCTGCAAGGTAGCTCTCATTATTTCTCTTGTTCAGATGGGGGAAATGGCATCCAGAGAGGCCAAGAAACTCAGAAGTAGCACATATTAAAAGACTGGTGACAATTAAAACAAAAAGAAATTACTAGTAAATGATATTGTTACTTCAGCTCACTGCCTAAAGTCATTGGAATGCTAACACTCCAAAAAATCCAGGACCATCTTTCACACCAAAATACACAGAACGAGAACACCTCAAAGAAAGATGTAAGTAGTTCAGAGGCTGTAAAGAACACTGAGGTTTTCTGAGCTGATCACAAATCTCAGAACAGGCTCAACTGTAATAAAACATTTAGAAACTCTCCAAACCCACTGCGATACCCATGCCCAGTTATCTGACAGTTGCTTTCATATATAAACTGATATTTCTCTCCTAGATCTCAGAACAGAATTCAGCCATGTAGATATCTGTTACCTGCTTGCTATTTTCCAAATAGGAATTTTCCAAACCCTGCAAAAATGTGAATGGGAACATACTGATTTCCATGGTTTTCAAGCAGTCTTTTAGAAAGGCAAAACCTGTTAGATTAATTCCTAGTAAAGAGTGTATTATTGATCATTGATCTTTAGATACTATGAAAGGTCCATGAGAAGCCTGCTACACAGAAAAAGCTGAATTTTGCCAAGAGTTTGGTTAAGGATGAAACTGGTCTTCTTAGAAGCTGGTAAAACCTTCTAAGGCCTGAAAAGACCTTAGATTAAACTGATTATCTGCATCCTTCCTCTAAAAATTATATTATTTTGTTCTTAGAGACTTGAGCTCTGGAATCCTAGGTATCAGTCCTAGATAACAGTCACAAACTGTGAGGAGTGGGACTTAGAACTACTGTGCACTTCGTCATTGTAATACATGCAGTGCTTACAAATCTAAAATCAGGATTTAGCAGCTCATCAATAGAAAGGTCAAGGCCTACCCAGTATCTTTTCCCTTGCCTCTCTAAGAGAAGTGAAAAATGGTTTCCTTCTGCATAGAAGTCTAGCATGTCCGCTGTCGTGTTCGTCAGCCACATACCCATAACTTTCTCTCTACAGAGCCATAAAAAGGATATCCTTTCCACTAACTGCCTCCAGGACTGGATTTCCCGAATGATGCCTTCACCTTTTATGAAAGTGCTTTTTTTTCTGTAGTTGTATGGAAGCACTGAGCATCTGTTTTTTCATCATACCTTCTAATAGCTTGTAATCAGCCAGCATAGCCACCTTTTGCCAAAAGCCAGTCACTGAATTGTTCCATTCCAGAGAATGCTGCCAAGAACCCCTTTTCTATCTGTCCCCTTTCTGTGTTTGTCAAGGTGTTTGGAGCCAATGCTTTTGGCTCCTGACCTGCACCACTGTGGCACCTAGTCTTCCTTCTGCTGTATCACTCTGCATCTCTGACTGTTCTGCAGTTAACCAGCAGTAAGCTGCAGCATTGCCTCTTCACTGCAGACTCAGTTCTCCTTAACTTGATGAATATTACTTACTGCATTCTCATGGTTTCATGTGGGGTCTGTTTCTGATTTCAGCTTGTCCTTTGGCTCTTAGCATTCTTCCAAGAAATCTTGCTCTACTATTAGAAAACATCTAGTCTGTATGATGGTCGGTGCTCAGCTTGACTTTCTCCTTCACCTGAAGAAATGTTGGTGCTGCTCTAGCATCAGCCAAGCTTCCCTGTCTGTGCTGTTTAGTGGTGAATGATGTTTCTGTTAGTCAAGTGCTTTGAAGAGCCCACAATAACATCACTTCCTTTTCAAAGCTACTAATAGCCTCTATTTATTCGCTGGGATTTGTACTGTTCTGTACCTTTCCAACATCTGGTTACACTTCTCCAGTCCAACACTGCTAATCATCCCTGATTGGATTTTATTGAGCTGGAACTGAACTGGTCATTGGCTTATTAATAGTGGTGGAATGACTGACAGCCTTCTTCAGTAGTGCATGTGTGCTGAAAAGCTTCAGATTTCTTCACAGGTCCGTGCCTAGGTCCATGGAAAAGGATTTTGAGGTGGGCTGTGCTTTCTTGTCAGATTCAGGGAGCAGCAGGAGGCAGAGAGGGACCACAGACTACACTCAAGAGTTTTTTTTTCTGACCACATAGGCTGCCAACCCTGTCTGATTCTTCTCAGGCTTCTGAAAACATCTCATTTGCAAGGGGCGTGCTGGGAGGCTTTGCAGGGGTATTAGCACAGTCAGTTCCATTAGAAGAACATGACATCTGTCTTTCCCTCCCATGTCCTCCTTGTCTTGCTGCTGATCACTCTTAAACTCTGCAGAATCACTTTCTATTTTCAGCTTTTTCCATTATTTTTGCACATACCTTCCACCTCCTGTCCTGTTTGCATCCTAGTTGCTTTCGTTTGCACTTTCTGTGGCATCTTCCTTCACTCCCTTTCACTGTTACCTCTCGGTGTTTATCTAATTGTTCTTATGTTTTCCTTATCAAATTTTAATTCTTTCTGTGGTTTGCATTTGTTCTTCTTCACTTCTATTATAACATAACAGGTTTTGAACTACATAGGTCTTAAAAATCTTATGAAAGGGATTAAGTTCTATCCATATTTTGATTAAACTCAGATGAAAACTGAATATTGTAATGTTTGAATGTAAATAGCTTGACAATGGTATTAAAGAGATCAGTTATATCTCAGAGTACTTCAATCAGTGCTACAGTTTGGAGAGAGAGTAATTGTACAAAAAGATTCAGAGGTGCCTGTGTGTATATGTACACTCAGAGATAAAACACATGCAGTAGACATAACTGAGTCAGCTGTTAAACTGTAAAAGGCACTTTCCCAAAGGTACATTGAAGTATCCACATAGACAACTCTTCACACCTGTGTGCTGGCTGGAAGCTGTACTTCTGCTCTGGGGGCCTTTGTAAGCAAGAGGTCTGTTATGTGCAAGAGAAGAGAAAAAGCCTTGGTGGTCTTTTTTTTTCTGGTTCTGCTTTGTTTTTCAGAGTTACTTCATTTAAAAATAGGTCAACTTACAACGTTTCTGAATATCACAGCCCATTTTAGAATTGAAACAGGCTTGATTTTCCAGTTAGCTGCAATTACACATAAAGGCAAAGCAGGTTGCCTCAGAAAACGACCCTCCATCAGGGGTATATAATTCTTCACAGGTGCCAAAACAAGTGCTCAAACACTAAAACCAGTGAAACAGACACAAACAGAAGTATTATTTAAGGTGTTATTTAAATGGACAACTGTGTCTGTTCTTTAAAACACAGGGACAACCACTCATTTTCCTTTCATTGTTCACTGAGCAGTTGGTTTATTATAGTCTGCAGGGAGGATATGTTACTACATACACAGGGGCTGGTCAGATGGTTGCAGTATGGATGTATTTAAGAGGTCAAGCAAGATGTTTAGTTTAATAACAGTTGAGTTTCTTACTCATATTTATCTGTCTTTCACATAGCTCTCAAAACCCCTTTTTTTTTTTTTTTTTTTTCTGATTCACTATGTTTAAGATCAAAACCAAAGAGAAGCATCCAATCTGGTTTCATAAAGCTTCCCACACATGGAGATCAACACCACTGGGATGAGATGTGGCGAGAGAGGAGTTCATTAGCCCTGTACATAAGGAAGATGAAACCCCACCACTCCTTGTTTACTTTGGCCAGATGCTGGTTTCCAGAGTCAGTGGCAGGGACATAATAGGTCTGGATCCTCCTATATTTTGCCTCAAGGAGCTTTTCCAAATATTTCATGTTGATTTCTCCTTATGCATAAGCAGTTATGCAGTTGACTTGCCTAATGTCTATATTAATTTTGGTACATTTTTAATTAGCAGATACTTAATTAACGTAGTATAAGGTTATCTTGTTAAATGTTAATTGGATATGTAAACATTCTTTACAAGTTAATATTCAGAGGAAAAATATGTAATATGCATTTGTTGCCTGTGTCATTCTGAATTAATTAGATGACAGCCAGATTTATCCCTTCCCAACTTGAGAACCCTCAATAAGTACTCTTTTAAGAATCAATTGGTGCTTAATTAATATGGTCTGGCTGTCCTATTTAATTTAAATTAGTTCTTTCAACAAGTTACAACGTTGCTGAAAGACACAGCATTCCCCCTGTGACACAGAGCATTTTCTGCTGAGAGCACATGAGGGTGCTGTGAGAAAAGGCTTGGTGCTGCTGGCCTATATTTCACGACTGGGCTCACAGCCTCCTCCTTTCTTCTTATCAAAAACAAAAACTACCCACACAGAAATCTTTATGAAAGTTGCATGTACCATGCTGTATCTCATTCCATGGGGCTTCGTATTGCTCAAGGCTCTCTGATAGCTCCCTACCTGGATGGTGTTTATTACATTAGATGATGAGGTCAGTAACCTTCTCCCCCGACCAGGTAGGGAGCGAGGTCCACATTCCTTCACTCCCCTTTTATGTTATCTTCATAACATCCACTGATGAGATACGTGTAGATTTAGCTCATTGTTTCAGTGCATTGATATTCCTAGCTACAGGAGAACAGCATGATTGAGTCCCCGAGGGGCTGAATGCTGGGATGGATGCATGGCAACGATATTCACGTATAATTTATTATGTGTATGAAATCCTTAACATCAGCAAAACGGTTGCAGAGTTTGCCTTTCCTTTCATCACACAATAAGGCTGTTAATGAATAAGAGACGTCTCTTTGTGCTGCAGTTTAACACATTCAGTGCCCAAGCAGCAGCAACAGGGATCTGAACAGTTTTTCTGTCTGCCCAGACACAGATTCTCTCTTCTGTACCTTTGCTGCAAATGATTGTGGTTTTAATTTTTGGATGATTATGTCTCCAGCGATCCCCAAGCACTTTATAAATAATAATTAAGTATCACCACATTCAGGTGATATAAGTATTACAGGTGGGATAACTGAAAGATAGAGGTGAAGCCTCTTGCCCAAAGCCACAATGTGATGTAATAGCAGCTCCCAAGAGCTCTGACTCTCAGTTTCTTTCTCTAAACACAAGATCACACTTCCTTTCTCAGGTAACTGCACCAACTGACCTCCTTCTGAACAGGTGATCTGTCATCATAAGCAAAATAAACCCCCTTGAATTCAGACTGGATCCTGTAAGAGGGGGCCTGGTCTGACTCTGAAGTCAATACAAAAGAATGGTATCAGAATGGCAAATGATGAAGATTAAAGGAGGTCATTTTCATAGGTGCTTAGACCCTAGGCCTGATAGTTCAGAAGTTTTAAATGCTCAGCCTTTCTAAAACCACATCTGAAGCCTTGCCCAAGGTCACACAGGCAGCCTTTTGCAGTGCTTTGGCAGCTGTAAATCTGTCCAATTGTCTTGTCTCCGAGTTTGCTGGTGTTACTAAATTTTCCTCTAAGGAGGTTTGCCCCATTTGTTGCAGCTGAAAAAGCCATTCTTTCAGCTTGAAGAGGCTGAAAGAATCTGAATACACTGTGTTGTAATCATTAAACACCAGTTTTCTACTGGATATAAGCAGAACACCTATTTTTAGTTAAAAAGCTGCTGTTAGGTTACACAATGTCTTTTATGGCTGAAGTAATGCAGCAAGCTGGCAGAAACCAAATGGTACTTGACTGTTTGCAAATTGAGCATCAGCACAAACAGCAGGTGGTCACTTGGCTCTAGACTTTCATGCCAATTGTTATAATAATAGCTAAAGTAATAAGACAAAATAAATACCATTCAGCAATCTATATGTTTTTTTCATGGGGGGTGTGAATACTGAAGATCCACTTTTGCAATTGATCCTCAGACAATTATTACCTGCAGCTTTATTTTTGTCATCACTTTCTCCATTTTCCTATTGTTGAAAATTATGATTAGTATCCCTGTATCCCTGCAGTCAAGACCTTCAGATCACATAGATACTTTCCTGGAGCTCCAGGGTGCCTTTTTATTGTACATGACTGCTGCACCAAGTTTTGTCTAGCATGAATTTTTTACTCTTGTAAACCCTAAAAGCAGGAACACATGACCCACTTTAAAACATCTAGGAATCATAACTAAAAATTTCTAAAATAGGCATGTATGACAGCAGTATTCTTACTGCATTTCTCCTAGCTTTGCTAAGCATAAACTGATCTAGTTAGCCACCCTGTGTCCATCTCTCTGGGCAGGGGGAAGAACTGAACAGTCGTTCACTTTGGAGCATTTTATGACACTGTGTCTGTGTGGATACATGTGAAGAATTCAGATTACCATGCAGCAGCCAGGAATTTTAAACTAGAAAGCAGAAGTTAGGCTAGGAAAATCTCTTGGTGCCCAGAAATGCTGAAAACTTGGAGACAGCCATCAGTATTGGCCTACCTTCTTCTTCTTATTATTATTATCATCATCATTATTGTTATTATTATTACATATAGCCAATCTTTATTTCCTTGTCCTCACTAAAGAGCACTAGTGACCACGAGAGCTACTTGTGGAAGAAGATGCTAATGGATGCAGAGATGGCCCAGTTTTTGTAGCTTTCACTGTTAGGCACATAAAATGTCTGCTTGTTATATGTGCTGTGAGGAGTTTGCCTCCACAGCCATTTGTTCTAGCAGGACACTGGGAACATACTGGTTACAGCCCAACAGCCAACAGTTCCCATGTGCTTGTCAGGCTCCCATCCTTGCTGATGCTGATGTGCACTAGCACAACCTGGTACAGGAGGCTCCAGTAGCATGAACTGCTTGGTTAAGTCCACCCGTGTGGTGAGGATGACACGGGTGCAGAATGCAAGGTCCGAGATAAACAGCAACTTAGATGGAGAAGGAATAAAAAAAGCTGATCAGGGGAAATTCTAAAAGAATCTTGTGGGTCTGGAGGAAGAAGGTGAAAGTGAATGTTATGAAAATGAAATGAACAGAGGCTTTATCTCAGCAAAATTTAGTTTTATGTGTACAGTAGTATTTATCTTGTGCATAAAAGCCCTCCCAGGGGTGCTACAAGGCATACCCGAGAGTAATGTAACACCTAATTATCACTATTAGAAAACAATGAAAGACAATGTTAATTCCGAACATATAAAGCAGATACAAAGTTTAATTTTTAATCATTTTCACTGCATTCCTGTGCAATTTGAGATTCCCAGAAGCAAGCAATATACAAATGCAGCCTTACAAGTATAACACAGACAGTTTGGCTAGCCTTCACCTGCATATTCTGGTTGCCCCAAACTGTAATTTGAGGAGACCTATGACTACCTATGGATTCATGTCAAATATTTCTGGCAGAACAAAAGAGAAAAGACTATATTGAAACATTCTGGTGTTGCCTGAACTGTTTGAAACTAGATTTCCCTGGCCAACTGAAAATTAGAAGCAACACAAAGCAGGTTAATACTGAATTTCTTGAGATGAAGTTCCAGAGAGCGTGGGCAGGACACATCCTCACGTGACACAACTGCTGCTTTTGCACACACCTGGCTGGCACGACGAGCACCTGGCACCAGTGAAAACTGGTTGTTATAAAGCAGGGAAAGCGTGTGAAAGATTTAACAACCACTCTTGCAAGCAGATGTCACGTGCTTTCAGATTATCAGCAGGCCAGCCTGAAAAAGAAGCAGGCATTGTACTTTTACAGGTACAACATACAGGGAGATTGCCAAAACTGCTCTCAAAGAACTGCAATTCCCAGAACTGACAGCCCCAAAGATCATACAAATCCTTAAAGTGAAGCATTAAGCAGGGTCCTGTCGGCTGAGTGGCATGTCTGTTAAACCTTCTAAAGCAACACAATCAACTCCTGTCAGAAAATTCAGATTCATATTTGTGTCAACATTTGTGCTCTCCAGTGTCAGCTGAGATATCCTCTTCTGTGCTTGTCTCCTGAAATGATTAGTAGACCTTGGGAGAGTGAAAGCTATTTTTGTGAGCAGCTGGTTCTGATATTGTAAAACGAATCCACTCTGCATTCCTCTGAATTCTAGTGACAGGTGGGATTTTAATCGAAAATGGCTGGCATTTCATGGAGAAGGGGAAGAAGTAGGTACTCTACAGCAAGGGCTGGATTTTTCAAAGGCACTTCAATCTCTGTGGCAGGGATGGATCCATGGTGCCCACATAACCACCTTGTTCTAGCCGAGCGGTTTGCTCCAGGGGGTGGGAGTTGTGTTGCTTGCCCAGCCTTGGGGTACACCATCATGTTTGATCCTTGCCTCCAGAAGAGGATGACGTGGAGTGGGGTTAGCACAGGCCCTGGGCTGGAGGGGTGTGACTGTCTGTGTGTGCAAAGCCATGGGAGCAGGTTTGGCAAGGCTGACTTTGCAGACCTACCACCACCTACTCAATCTACTTCACAGCACAGCGCCAGCTTGGGGACACTTCCAGGACTGGAGCAGGCAGAGGGCTAGAGAGAGTGAGCTGGGCACAGGCAGGACCTCATACTGGTGCAGAGGAGATGCCACCCCTGTTTGGAAGGGAGGCTGTGTGGCCATGTGAGTGCAACTCAAGCCTGGGATCCCTCACTGGTGCTAATGAGGGAAGAGGCACGCTCCTTGAGCCTGCTTTGCTGGCTGTGACAACACAGAAGCTCTTAAAGTGGAATTAAAAGCCCTTCCTGCCCTTAATACGTGTGAGAACAAAATGAGTTTCTTCAGCAACATGCTCTCATTTAGTGAAACTTCAAAGGGAGCTCAAACTCCCCGTTTCTTCACGAATAACCCAGTTTGAGTATTATAATATTAATAAATGCATTAGAACTATTTTTAAGTAAGCAAAGTCTGGATGATAGTCATCCAAATTAATGAAGGGTATGAACTTAAAATTGATTATGTAAACTGCACTAAATCCCTGCACAGATTTAATGATTTAAATTCAAATTTAATTTAGATTTAACTCAAACACTAAGTTGAATTAAAACCACTTTAATTCTGAATGAGAGTGTCCAGAATGGGCTTTAGCGTAGGTTAACAAGTCTGCTCTGTGCAAAGATTTCCTGAAAGTGCGTTATTTTTTCCTAATGCCATTAAGTCAGCAGTGAGGAGATTGAACACACGGGGCTCTGACAGAGAGCCTGTGCTTGGAAGTAGAGGATGACTCACCAAAATGCATAAGCAGCCCCCAGCTATAAGCACAGGAGAAAACTCACATTTTTTCTGCTAATTAAATCCCTCAGCGAGCGCTTAGCCTTGCATCATTTGAAAGAAGAGGAATTCCCTTTGCTGGTGTGCAGGACAGTGGGGTGAGGCTGTGAATCACCCCCTTTTACCATTGTGCTCTCCTCTAAGGACCCTGCTGAAAGGGTCAGTCTGTTCCCAGGTTACCAATGCCCTTTATTGGAGTCCATATGAAAACAAAACAAAAAAAGGAGAACTTGACTGTTGTGAAGGAGACAGAAGCTCCAAATTTCCCTCTGTTGCAAGACATTTGTTTCTCTTACTTAAATCTCTGTATGTATCACACCTGTTTGTCACACACACTTTTAGCTGACCAGGGAAGGCCATCAGTGCTTTTCTGCCACGTTCCTCACTGGGTGCAGACTGCTTTGAGCAGCAGAAGGTGCAGCAGAGCCATGTGCTTCTGTGGCTGGACACAGCTGGTTCCCCAATGGCCCCACCTTGGGGCACAGCTGATGCTGGTGATGCCTCTGAGAAAACAGATTTAAGCAAGGGCAAGCCCCACCCAGGTAGTGAGGAGAGCAGTGTGAGGTGCTGGAGGAGAGGTTTTTCTGGCAGCCCTTGAGCAGACCATGGCAGAGCAGGGGAAAAGTGAGGAGGGAAGAGCTGTTATGGACTGGCCCCAGCCCCATCCCCTTGTGCTGCTTGGGAAAGGGGACAAGAGGTGGAGGAGTCCAGGATGAAGGAGTGAAGTTGAGGTCAGTGAAGAATTTGTATGTGTTTTTCTAGTTTTTGTCTTTGTTTCTCACAATCCTATTCTGTTTTTTAATTGCTAATAAATTTAATTTTCCCCAAGTGAAGTCTAGTTTGCATGTGGTGGTAACTGGCAAGTGATCTCCCTTCTTCATCTTGACCCATGAGCTTTTCCATCTGATTTCCTCCCCTGGGGCTGTGGAGGGCAGTGTGAGAGGGGCTGGGTGGGTGCCTGGCCAGGGTCAGCCCACTGCTGGCCCTTACCTGGGCTAGAGCAGTGCAGCTTGAAGGAATGCTGTGAAAACTGGTGGTGTTTAAACACATGCATGCTTCTGTCCTTTAACAAAGACCTTGGACAGTGTTCTGATGGACATCTAGAATGTTCTGAGGCAGCAGGAGGGATGGTTACCTCTATGCCCTGCCTTTCTACTAGGGACCACCTTGCCCAGGTGGGTGCTGCTGCCATTGTTACAGTACCATGAAACTTGGACCCCTCTGCTCAGGCTAATCAAAATGGGAATGGCAGCAAGAGATGGAAAGGATCCATCTAAATTACAAGTTCATTCCTCCTGGGCAGCTGTGAATATGACAGCTTCCCCCATTCACGGAGGGAATAAGGGATTAAGTTTCTGGGACGAGAGCACAGACTGGCTTGGGTGTCTCTCTAAGCCTGTGCAGGCTGGGTTTCTCCAGCTTAATGGTATGTGTTAAGCAAGAACATCTGCTTATGAAGAGATAGATATGCTGAAACATTTACTGATGTTTTGCTTCCTCCCCTTGTGTCACCTGAAATCTATCATCTCACTATGGTATCCCAGCACAGTCCTGCTTGCAAATCTAGGGAAGCAGGGCAATGGTGCACAGCTTTTAGAAAATGATTAGTGATCTGTCAGGCTAACATCTAAACATGGGCACCAGCTCAGATGTGTTACCTATAAATCTGTTCATCAGCAGCTGAGGAACATATGTGCCTCCTCTTCCTTAAACATAAAAACATTAATTACATTATATTGTAGCGCAGTAATGGGCAACATAGTGACAGGGGCTTGCCAAAACTTTAATTTTAACTGTAAATCTGGAGGGTCTGAAATGGCAATTCAAGCTGCTTGAAAAGATGAAGATAAAGCTGAAGTCGGGCACGTAGGAGCAGGAGTCGATGGGGGGGTGGGGAGAAAGGCAATGGAGAATTAGCATAGACTGACTGAAACACTTGAGACTGAGATAATAAAACTACACTCTTCCCTGGACAAGGGACAGGAGAGAACAAGTTGCAATTCAGTAACAGCTCCTCTTCTGACTTTCTGCACTAGTAGTGGAATAAAAAGGTTTCTTATCTCCTGCTATTGGGTCTTGGCTTCCTGCTGTTTTGTTTTGCTGTCCCTCCTTTTCTTTTCCCTGGTGTAATCATCTAATCACAGAGGGAATACTGAACAAGCAGCCCTTGGTGTCCTTTCTCTGGCAGGATTTTCATTTTGAATAGAGCTGACCAGGAGAAAAGATGAGGCACAGCATGTAGCTTGCACTGTCCTTTGTACCGGGATAAGAGCAATGAGAAGGAGCATTCAGATTATTTATCAACAGAAACAGGAGGAACATGAAAATCTGTGTGTACCATTAAATATAAAAGGCTCTGGGAATAGGCTTTCCTGTTGCATTAGGTGCTGTACCATTGACTGTTCAGAGGGTTTATCAAATGAAGCAGGCCTGCTGGTCTGGGCAAGGCAGAGCAGAAGGCAGCAGCTGCCAGTGCCCCATGGTGCAGCTTGTCCCATGCACGTTCATCCCCATCTGACCCAGTCCTGCCTGGCTGCTGCTGTGAGCCAGCTGATGCCCCTGACATCGGTGCAAAGATGGGCAACCAGAGATCTCTGCTGCAATTGCCCCAGTCTGCCTTGATGTGCCACAGGCAAAAGGGCAGTAACTTCTCTGCCAGACTCTTCTCAGTGGTGTCCAGTGACAGGACAAGGGGCAATGGGCACAAACTGGGACGCAGGAGGTTCAATCTTAACATAAGGAAACACTTCTTCACAGTGAGGGTGACAGAGCACTGGCACAGGCTGCTCAGAGAGGTGGTGGAGTCTCTGTCTCTGGAGACATTTAAAACCTGTCTGGATGTGTTCCTGTGGGATCTACTCTGGCAGGGGGTTGGACTAGAAGATCTTCAGAGGTCCCTTCCAACCCCTGCCACTCTGTGATTTTCTTTCTGAAATTATGCAGATTCTCTCTGAACTCTCTGCCTTCACTTTAGGATTTGCTTGCAGGGTTTGAGCCATCTGGCCATGCTCAAGTTACAAATTAAAACGTTGCAGCAGCCTGCATCAGATGGAGGGTTGGTTTTTGGTACTAGGTCTTTAAAGGCTCAACTTCCCTGGTCACTTGGGTCCACTCTTTAAGGAGAAGTAGGAAATTATACTGGAGATGGGACTGCTGAAGGGAAGCCCACACTTTTCTCATTTGTTTATTCTCTAATTCTTCTCTCTCTTATACCAAATTCATCTCCACAAGAGCGACAAAGATGATGTCAGTTGTCTGCATAAGAAAGCAAGCACAATTAAAGCAGAATAAACTGTTCAGAGTAATACTTCTGGCAGGCACAAATCCAGAAAGACATTTTCCCTTTGGAAAGGCAGCTGCTGGTCAGAAGCTAGGTAGCCCCTATTAATCTACAGTCCTTTTCCACTTTACTGTATCTTTTCTGGTCAGTTTTCTTGGGTAAAAAGCCCTGAAATGGTTTACCTTGTCAGCAGTTTGTGGAAGTTTTGCTCTATTTTAAGTCGAGCATCATGTTTTTAAAACAACATAAACCTATGGATGGTTTATATTCTACTCACAGGCTGTTTCCCTGCTCTTGCTCCAGTATATCTCTTATAGAAGATGGGATGAACATAGATACAAGTAGTAACTCAACCCTTTCCATACTGCTGCTTCCTTCTGATGTAAGAAAGATTTCAGAAACTTGGCATTTGAACTGCAGACACACTGGCCCTGACTGAGCAGTGCTTTAATCCATCTAGGTCCAGCTTCAACTGGCAATGATTCCACAGGTATTAAAAGGGCAAAATGCTGGAGTACCATGTACAAATAATCCAGGCCTGGACTGCAGAGGCCCCAGGTAAAGGTATGAAATTGTTTAGAAATTCCATAAGGTCCATGATTTTTTGTTTTCCCAAAGCAGGATCCATGACATAGAAAATGCTTTCTTTTTGCAACTCAGCTAATAGAACTTAACTGGCTACCAGACCTACCAGCTTAAAGAAGAGCATGTAGCAGCAGAAGACAGCAACCCATTGGACACAAAGCATGGGCTGGGGTGCAGAGCAGAGTTTGCAGCTGCAGTGCGGGGCGTTTCTCCCCTGGCAGATCAGCACAGGATGTATCTATCATAGAGCAGAACACTGAATATTCACTGTGTGCTGGACAGCAATATTTCATTTCATGCATCATTAACAACCTGCATTGATTCCAACTCATCGTATAACTCATCACCCTGCGCTCACTTTAAAGAAATAGTGTGTGTGTGTGGGAGAAAGTCTCTCCTTCCCAAGTCACTAGATAACTTTAAAACTTGGGTACTTGAAAAAATAGTCTTTCTTAGTGTCATCTTTCTTGGGGACCAAGATGCCAAATGCAGTACCCTATGACTTTGAAAACAGCAAGGACTCCAGCGAGGGTCTTGGTCTCAGTGTAACATAGGTTTGTTCAGCACACATCCACATTGCAGTGATGTATTTGCAGGAGGTCTTATCTCCCTGCCAGTGTTGGAGTCAGTTTGATTTGGAGTAAAGTTTAGTTCAAATACACTAAAAAGAGAGGAAAAAAATATCAGAAGAGAATGAACTGGCACAGTAGCTAGTGTTGGTCTCTGTGGCCAGCCAAGCTAGCTGTGAAGCATGTGCTCCTGGGCAACCTTCTTTGGTGCTCTCTGGTATGACCATGTAGCAGCACTGTGGACAGTAGTAAGAGAACCATATCAGCTTAAAAAAATATAACATCTTTCTATATATTTCAGTTTGAAGGCATTTATTGGATTTAGCTCAATCTACTCAAAGTGTCTAGAGCTATATCTGAATTTGGGGTCTGGATCTAGATTAAGGACAATAAAAGAATTCAGTGATACTAAGGCTGAGTTGTCCACATCCATGCTTGAGAAGGCAGAGTGTCATTCTGCTAGAAGCATAGAGATGTTAGAGAATGATAGCTATCCTTGCAGGCTGTGGCAGGACAGTTGGACCATGCTGATGGCCTTCCCTAGGGTCTGATCTGGACTGTGAGGGAATTGTTGGTCCCATTGTGAGCTCAGTTTGGATGAAAAGGTACCAAGCAGAATGATCTGGGAAGACTCAGACAGCTCTTCCTGCCACTTTTCAGTGACCATTGCTCATTTCTAACCATGGTCTTTGGCTTGTTAGTAACATTTCTGCCTGAATTTTCCAAGAATCACATGTACCTGTCACTCTTAAAGGGAACTTGCAAATGTTTATCAGCTAAAGGAAGGAGCTCTGAAAACTGAAAGTGCTGTAGGTGTTTGCTAAACTCATGGTTTTTAAGAGGAATGTTATTGCTTATTTATACTGTCTTTCCTCCTCAACTTGAGAAGAGGAAAGAGGCAAAAAGATGAAAGTCTAACTGGCATCATTACCAGCTGCTCTTACTGGCATCCATCTTGCCAGCAAGAAACACTCTTTCAAGGCTTATTAGCTGCCTTCAACAGGAGAGACTGCATCTTTGCCACTAATCTGTACATCAGGCTGTCTCAGGATGTGGGGCAATGCAAAAAATAGTATCACATTAATATATTATTTACTGTTTGAATGAGATGCAATATCCTTCATAAGTTAGGTGGCAAAGACTGTCAGGGATGCTTACTCTCCATGAATAGGCTGGGTTTATTGCATGACATAGTCCAGAGTAGAATAAGAGCCTTACATTCATTTCTGGCTATAATTTCACAGCAAAACTTGCCTTTTCCCTGTGTTTTAGTCTCTCATTGCCATTGTTTGATTTTATTTCCCCCCCCACCCTGTACCTTCAGATCCCACAGCATCTGGTGGCAAATCAAACATGGTAAAATGTTGGTTTTGAGCTTAATAATATTTTCCAAGTCATTTATTTAACAAATGCTCTTGGTGGAAGTGTTTTGTTCTGTGTGTTAACAGGTGGTGCATACTCAATCTGAATGTATGGGTAATCAACTCAGCAATAGGCAAGTCTCTCAGGGTGTTGTGCCGAAGTTGGAGAAGTCCTTATAAATTCAGAGGCTGCAGGTTTTGACTATCTGAGCTTCCTGGCCACTCCTCCTCCCAAGCCTGAGCATGGATTTTGCTATCACTTTAGTTTAACATTTATGGTTTGCTTTTCTGTACCTGTTCTATTTATGTTGCAGAGCAGTGACGGACTCTATCAGGGAGAACAGTGAGTGGGCTTATCCAGTACAAAGCTTCAGCTAAAAATTCAGAATTCAGCTAGAAAGTAGCCTCCTCATCTTTCTTCAGACCCAAACAAGACCTCAGCACTCTCTGCTCTTTTCTTGGCAGGCTGAGCTTATCTTCAGGGCTTGACAGACGTGCCTCACTCTGCAGGGGGTTTACTTCATATTCTCCCATTTTCAGTGACTACAGATCTCAGAGGGAAAAGAAATAGTAGTAAAAATGTATAATTGCTGTTCTGTACATTGCCTTTTGATTAGTTCACAGCCCTGTTTAAGATTAGTTACCTAAATTCTATAGGACAAAGAAATTGAATAAAGAAATATTATAGGCAAAGGTGGCCCTTTTTTAAAAATTGGGAAACCACATTTTTTTCTTCCAAAGAATGATAATTTTTACCTGATTTCATATTCTTAGAGTACCTGCAGAAATGTGGAGTTATCAATCATAACCTCTGTGCCACCAAAACATAAGGGGCCTTTGCAATGTTACCCTGTTTATAAAAAACCCCAAACATTAGAAAAGTTGTATGTCTCTGTTATTCAACAAAAGATAAATTCATTATAATGGTATCAGAGGGAACTGTCTAAAGTCATGACCCTTCTAACTTCAAACTGTAAACTTAGACATGGAGGTTTTTGTTTTGTTTGGTTTTTTCAATACATCAAACAACAGGAGCAGATGCAGTTTATTTTTTGGATAAGACATCCCTCTTTTGGAATGATTTCACATGCTAACTTTGCTTGGGAACTGCTCCTGTTGGTGACCATGTGTTCAGCACATCTGCTTTGGCTTGTTGTTTTCTCTGAGACTGACAATATTGTGGCAAGACGTCAGAGTGAATTGAGGTGAAGAAAAAGGAAAAGGAAAATTAACATGAAAGAGCTGCATCACAAGTCCAAATGAACCCTGAGAGACTTTCCATCCCTTGATCCTCCCTGTGTATATCAGGATATGTGTTAGAGGGGTTTGAAGAGGTGGGAGGAATTGATGGGCTTGAAGTAATACCTGGGCTTGTCATGTCACAGTGGAAAACTGAGCTGGAGCAGACATGCTGGGAGGACATTTCTGACTTCCAGCCCATGGGAGAGGATGCCTTCACAAAGTTGGGACAATCCTGCCAGTGACTCATCAAGGCTAGTTTCACTGTTCACTGCGTAGTGCACTCATTCATCAAACTGAGAGGATTTCAATCAATGTTGTCAAATTAAAAAGTTATGTATTGTATATACATGCACACACAAGTGCACTCAGTTGTGCATAACATATGTGATGGCCATCACCAAATAAATTACAGAGCTGGGTTCCAAACTGAATTTGCTAAAAATCTCTGTCTCTACCTGTACTTTGCTTGCTCTAAGATTCCCCCATGAAGTTCAATATTTTTTGTCTGCTTCAAATGATTATCAATTAATGAAAACATTTGAAAAAAATAAGAAAAATCAGGAATTTTTTCTTTCTTTCTGCAGCCTATGGCTCCTTCACCAAAATCACACTTCTGAAGATGTCAAAGAGCATTCAGTCCCACCACAGAGCAAGTCTGAAATCTGAAGTCAAGCCAGCAGAAGCTCAGTTCAGGTAACAATGTGGTGCTTTGAATAAGGTGGAGGCATTTTCACAAGATCCAAGGCTAACTTTAACCCAGAAATCCTTTTATTGGGCAGTCAACAGTAGATAAATCATGCCTGGCATGTAATGTTACATGATCTTTAATTATGGAAACGTGGGTGCAAGTATGGACTGAGTGATGCAGCTGGGGGGATGCAGGCACTCTGGGTTCTGTTCCTCATTCAGTCTCTGTACTGGTATCTGTAAAGAGGGAAGTGATGAGAATAAAAATTATTTCTCTTAACACTCCTCTCTTTTGGACTATAGATAAAGCTGGCTGGACAGAGAGAAAAAGAGGTAAAATAAGGGTTTTCTGTGGCCATTAACCAATTCAATAAAATTTAAACAGTGCATGGAAATAATCTGATTTTCTAAAAGAGAGGCCAGGGTTATAGATCTCTGCTTTGATTCCTGACACCTCAGCAACTCTGCTGCCTGGCAACCTGCCCGTTGAGAACCTGGAGGCCTTGTCTTCACTATTTGTGGCTCCTCAGCTGCCTAGATGTCTGCACCCTGGGGGCACTAATAATCCTTAATGGCCCTGAGCATCCTTATCTGTGGCCTCCACCCTTCCCCTCTGCCCATGGCTCATCCCCTCCCCTGGTCTGGAAGTCTTCATGGATGCTGTTATGAGCCCTCAGCTCTGCCTGCTGTGTGCAGGTCTGTGCTCACTGCTGCAGGCACAGCCTGGCTGCACTGCCTTGCCTTCTGGTTCTCCTTCCCTTGTGCAGCACCCCTGCTCTTGCTGGTCCCTGAAACTGGAGTCTGTGGTCTGATACAGCCAGTTAGGCTGTCAGGTGGGGTTTCATGCAAGAAGTTTGAAGCTTGGAGTGTTAATTGTGAATTGAATCAAATTTTGGTGCACTGCTGCTGTTGATGAGCTGGAATTGCTACCCATCTGTGCACTAATCAAACATAAGGCACAAACAGTCCTAGATACCAGTGTGTCTCCCCTTGTAATTATCAAGTGTCTATGAAATACAGTAAGAGCTGGTTGGCTTAACAGTGCAGTTCTGCTGAATTCTGCCCACACACCAGCTCCCAGAGCATTAAATGGGCAGGGAGCTCCTTGCTGACTTCTTGCAGTGGAGCAGGTGCCCTACAGTCATGTCCATGTGGCATTGCTCTCTGGAGGTACACAACAGAAGAATAGGCTAGTGGCTGGCTTTTAAGGCAGACTGCTGATGCGGATGAGGATTGAGTAAGGAATTTGGCTGTCAGGTTGAAATCTCACTCATGTGAAGCATTTTGTATGGGAATCTCAAAGAATCTTACTGATAAAACAAAGACATGAGTTGAAGGGATTTTTTTTAAATATGGACAGAATGGAGCAGCAAATCATGTAGTAAAGATCTGTTTGGACATGGGATGTGCACTCTGGTGCTCAGTCTAGAAAAGTACTTACATATGGACTTTAAATTTTAGGATGTTGAATAGGCTCCCTGGAGTTAATGTTAAAGCCAATGCGTAAGAATTTTATTGGTTTGAAGATGGGTTCACTGAGCATCCTTCAGGAAAAATACCCTCCATTTGCTTATGGCATGGACTGAATGAAGCAAGCTAAGCTGAGCTGCCTTGTGCTTTCTGTGGAGCAAACTACTCTGATGTCAACACCTGCAATTTTCTGAATTGCCAATCCAGGTACCTAAACCAGTGAAAACGATACCTGGCATTGCCAAAAGACTGGCAGAGTATTACAAGCCATGTGAAATTAGAATTGGGCAGGGTTGCTAAGCTACTCTGTTGTGGTCGTCATAGAATGAACAGTGTTTTAGCTAGGTAAATATTTTAATTGTTCATATTAAATGTAAGAGGGGGAAAAAAAAAGAGTCCCCCTTTCCTGCCACTCTGGTGTAATCCTTTGTTTATTGATTTAGGTGCCTTTGTAGGGACAATTTCTCTCTCCTTCTCCCCTACTGCTCTTCTCCCTTTTCAGAGCTTATTCCCCATCTTCATTTTTTTGATTTCCCTGGCGTTCTTGATTTCTCTCTTCAGCTAGGAAACTCCTGGATCCTTTTACCTTTGTGTCTTACTTCTTGTAACACTTGTGATGCTCCTGTTGAATCTGTGCATCCCTCCCTGCTAGGTGGAGGCTGTGCACTTACTGCCAGTGGAAGCAACCTTTGCTCCAGATATGTGGGGTCTCTCCAGCTCTGGGGCAGGGGTGTGTGTGTGTGTGTGTGTCTGAAATGTAATCTCAGCATGATTCTGGCTCAGTAACTGATGTATTAACCAACAATGTAAGTGAACAGTGTGTTCAGCTGGTTGGTCTCTATGCTACAGCTTACCTCTCTGTTGGGTGAGTGACTTGTATGGCTGGATTCTCAGCTGAGCTGGTGGTACTAGGATCAGCACAACCCTCCATCCAAGCCTGGAAAGAAGTCCACTATCTTTACCTCTTTGAAGCTAAGTACAGGTCTCCCAACACTTTGTGAAGAGCCATGCACTGCTGAGTCAGACTCTCAAAGAACATTAGCAACATTCCCCTCCACCTTCCAACACATCCAGTATAAACACATGGAGAGCACACTATGTCACACAAAGAATATCTTACAGTTTTCCCTTACAGTAATCGAGTACCAAGTACTGAGGCAGCATTTTTCATATCACAGCCTAGGCAATTCAGTAGCCTTTTAGCAAAAATAGAGTGCATTAACACCCACAGGCTTTGGAGGTCTTACTTTCTGGAGTATTTATTTACTAAAAAAACTAATCCTTGCCTGCTCATTCTACTTTTAAGAGACAGACTCAGCAAATTTCCTGCTAAATAGATTGAGTACTTTATAAAATCAAAGCATTTGTGCCAGGGTCAACCTTATTTGTGACTGGAGTTCACTCCTTGGAGAAGGTTGAAACCTGTATCCCCAGGCACAGATGGGAGAGGTTTATTGCAGGTATGGGAACCCACGTGATGAACTGCAGTGCTAGGTGAGGTATTTTATTTAGTATTTAGCTTTGCCTCACATGTCTGTGAGCCTATTAATTCAATCCCAGGAGACCTACTGTAATTTTCCAGACACCTGAAAATTTTCAAGCAGATGTCACTTCAAACAAAAACAAAAATCTTGGAGACATATCTGCTGATTCTTACTGGTGTCTGAAAGCAGTAATTTCTGGCACTAAAACTGCTCATCCTTAAGATAAGAGAGGAACAGGTTCTCATATCTGACTAGTAGCAATATTTTTTACATTTGGAAACATAAGTGTGGAAAAAGGAGGTCTGTTATGTTGGAGGAGAAGGAAAGGCTGGGAGTGAGCACTTGGTTTTTATCCTGGAAAGGGCTGGAATAGTCAGCTCCAAACTGGGGTATGTTTAGATAGGAGAAACCTTTACATAAGTCCTTCCTTGAGCCTCAGGCAGAGGATGAAATTATCTGGAAGAAGAACAGGGAAATAAACTTAGGAAAAGGCCAATGCCAAAAGCATTGCAAAATGATGGTTTAAGTAGGGAGCTTGTCAGCAGATGGCTAACACCTGAAGAATTTTAAAGCTTTGTTGTTATGGTTATAACCTTCCTCATGCCCAGCTCTATATAGTAAAGTTTGAAACTGAATAATCAGTGTATCTGGCTCCTTTGCAATCTAATAGATTTCTACCACTCACCTAGTTTTCTACACTGTTTAAGCACAGCTACAGAGGTGATGGAATCAAGGTGAGTATCCATGGTTTTCGTTACCTGCACGTATAGATGACAGATGGATACACTCATTTTCCCAGTTACCCTACTTCTAGCTGTTCCTGTGGGAAGGTTCAGGATGGTGATTGCTTGGGGTGGTGAGAGCTGTTGGGAAGCTGGAGGCGGTGCTGTCTAGCAGGTTGCCTTGTCCTCCTGCGCAGCATCGGGTCGGATGTGGGAGGACTGAACAAGAGCATGGGAAAGCTGACAGCTCTAGTTCAGCCACCTTCAGACTGTGTGCCATTAAGCCTGCTCAGGAGGGTGTTCCTTCATCTCTTTTGTGACAAGAAAAGAAGAGCATAAGCAGTACTGTTTTTCTGTCTCTTTCACTGAACAGTTAAGAAAATAAAACCACATTTAAAAGCTAGATGCCTGAATCTTTCCCTGGCTGTCAAGGTGGTGAAGTATTAAGAACTTTGCTGGCTCAGTCAGGTCACTCCATGAGCATCAGAAAATCAGGCAGTGGACTGTGTTACCCATCTGTCAAGAAAGTTACCAAACAGCTTTCAATTAATTATTTTTAGGAGGAATGCAAATTGTCTTTGCTTAGGACAGCTCCACTGCAGGTCTGTGCTCTGTGAAGTGATGTCACTCCAGTGAAATCAGTGCAACTCTGGCTTGTAACAGCTGAGGATGTGGCCTGTGCTAATTTTTGCTTAAACCTTGTACAATAAAATGTTTTAGCACATGATGAATGTTGGGTTTTTCAGTAGTTCCAAGTAATAATGAGATTCTGATTGCTTTGATTAACTCTTCGGTGTTTGAGTCTTCATCAGCAAACCTGCAACAGTTCCAGTTAAACAAGTGGTATATTTAATGCCTTTTCCTCTGGGCTGGAGGAAATGGTTTGCAATAGTTATAGAAATACCAGTGACCAACCTAATAGGATTAATAAATAAAATTAAACCCTATGTCTCTAAATATGTGAGAAGATGTTGAGTTGAGAGGAAATACTCGTACAGAGCACTGCACATTCAGGTTGTGTTATGTGAGCTTGCCATGATTTATGATAGGAGCTTCTCAAGACATGACGTTTTCAAGGTTCTCTTCCTTTGCACTGGCATTCTCAACTTCTCCCTTCCTCATAGGCAGGCCAATTACTGGAATAGCTCAGAAGTTTCTGTCACAACTCAAGCAGTTTCTCAAAACAAGTATCAGCTTAAAAAAGAATAGATGGAGGAAACCCAGAAAAGCTACAGGGAAATAGCTGGAGGGGGAAAAAGGAGGGGATGTCTGTTGTCTACTTCCAAAGCAATTGTGGATATGGATTACATGGAAGCCATCTCATCAGCGGGGAGTCTGACAGGTCTATCAGGGGAGAGTTCATCTACTTCTGTAATAGTAGTTATTTGAACAACTGGAGATCGATATAGTTTCTAGGGGAGATGCTGCTATTTATTGGGAAATAAGAGAGAAACACTGGTGAAAGTTTCCTTTCTGTTCCTAAGTAACCACCATGAGGAGGCCAGTGTACATGTTCACTCTAGCTGAGGTCCACGCACAGTGGTTCAAACCCCCATTGCTACGAAGCAAAAGCAGTCTCTGCGTGTCACAGAGCGACACTTGCTTCGCCTCGAATTTTGCAAAGCTCAGAGTGGTCAAACTGTGGGCATTAAAGTGATGAGTTAGCACCTGAAGGAGATCACTTGTGAAATAAAATTTGGCTCTGAATTTGCATCTGCTTCTGGCCAGCGATGGAGTGTTTGGACCGGGGCCCACCCACGCCTGCCTGCAAGTGATTCTTGCAGCCTCTTCTGCTCCCAAACTTTCTTTGAATAGCTATGTGTGCAGAAGGCAGTGTGTTACAAGCCCAGGAAACACGCAGTGCTCAAGGTCAGCAGCTCATTTCTATGTAGAAAGCAGAAACACCCTGATAGGTGGTGGGCAAAAGGGTTAGATTTAGCTCTGAATTTCCTGGAGAAAGGGGATCCGTCTCATTCATTGCATGTGAAAGACCTGGGTGTGTCACCCCATCTGAAGGTGAGGAGGTGCAACGTGCTGGTGCCTTCTGCCACCTCGGACCCCTTACAGAAAGGCCATTTCTATGAGTACCCATCACAAATAAGCAACACATCTAGGATGTAGGTACTTAAGGACTGGGTTCTGGTTAAGTAATGATTAAGGAGACAATAAATACTACTGCATGGCACATCGTCAAGCCAGGCAGGAACACTTCTACTCTGTTAGCAAACATACCTGCAATATCTTTATGTTAAATGAGCTATAAAGTTGTCTGCCTCTCCTTCACTGTTTACTTTGTGTTACCATTTTCTGCACATGCTGCAGTATTTTGCTCCTTAAGAGGTGTGTGTGATAAGCTCATGAATAACAAATGAGGATTTATGTTTGTGGATTGTGAAATAATATTAACGTGACTATTACTTTTAATCTTTGCTTTTGAATGATGTATTGAGCTGCAGGTAATCCCAGAGGGATATTATTAGGGTCTGAGTATTGAAAATGTCTCCTTCTTTTGTCTTCCCTGCTATTAAGTGTGGAATTGAATGTAGAAAAGTGAAGAAAGTAGGACAAACACAGGCTCTCTGATTTAATGTCTTATATTATAGCCTAAGAGCCCCACCACCCGTATAATATAACAGGGTGGGAGGAGGGGAGAAGAAAGATGAGAAATTCTGAAAATCTGAACACAAGCTGCCTTTTTTGAGAGAAATGATGAAAGTCTCTCCATGCTAAAGCTTGATCTCCAGTAATGAAGACTGAAATTAGCCATTTCCAAGAAACTTTCATTCATTTAAAACCCCAGATATTCCTTACTCTTTGGAGATGATCAAATACATTTTCTTTTTCAGCTTCTGAGTACCAGAACTAGAAGCTGGACTGAATTTTGCAGCCCAGTATTTGAAATAATAGTAGAAAAAAGTAAAGTGCTTGCAATTCTATTGGAATAAAATTGAGTAGACTGTCTCTTCAAATTTACCCTTCTTTGTCTGACTGTGATAGGATGCTATTTCCTTAAGAGGATGTATCTCTGAAAATATTCTCCAGGACTGTAAATATGAGAGGAAAAATATGATGTCTGGGATGGTTTCATGCAAATGCACCCCCCCATATGTATTTGTTAGTAAACAGATAATCTTGCTAGCTCTGTAAATCTACTGTTTATTTCACTACATCAAACAAATATTGTTTGTTATCTTTGTATATCAGTAATGCTGCTATTAACTTCCATTAGCACATTATTGTTGTATCTCTGTCAGTATAGCTGGCTGGACAAAAGAGGAAATTTGGGGGTAGAAGGAGAAATACTACTGATGCTATTTTAACTCTCATTTCTTGTTCAGATACACTTCTACTGAATATCTTTCCTGGTCAAAAGTAACTCCACCCAGCCTGCAGGGGTGGTTCAAGCTTCCTAGCCATAGGAATCATACCTGGGGTCTGTATTGGGCCATAGGCAGCAGCAGTGCTGAGCATGCACTCAGAAGGACCAACCCACCTGTCTGTTCCAGAGGTGGCTGTTATCCCCTGTCTGTGTCATGGCAGCAGCCTGCGGGCAAGAGGAAGGTGCTTAGCTGTCAGGGCAAGCTTCTGAGTGACTGGCAGCTTCCCTTCTCCTCTTGGGGCAATGCTGGCTGCAGCGAAGCCTTCTGCAGGGTTGCACTTAACTAATGGGCCACCAAGCCACACCACATTGCCTTACCTGCTCTTAATCCCACTAATGACTGAAATGCAGAGACCTCCCAAGGAATAGCTATGCACAGGATCAACAACCAGCTCTGTCTTGCACAGTATCATAATGCAGAATCCACCAAACACTGTTGAAAAGGTGGGCACAGACTCCTACCTCCCCCTCCTGAGGGATCTCCTAGGAAAATATTGTAGGTGGTTTAGCTGAAGGCAACGCAGGTTTGCAAAAATGAATGAAAAGCCTACAACACTTGAGAAGCTTGAAGTGTGTAGAAATGTAAATGTGGTCCCTGCTGTAGGGCAGCTCAGAACTGAAGGAAGCTGTGGTGCAAAGCTGGCTGGGAAGGAGCAGTGCCCATTTTTCAGGAACAAAGTGACCGCAGGTTCACAGCTCCTGTGTACTCACGACTCTGAGGCCAGTAAAACTGAGAGGTGGATAAGGGGTGAAGATTAGGTCCCTTTGTCCTTTCTAACTTTACTTTGGGAAACAGTTTAAATTTCAGTGGGAATTCTTTTTCTTAAAGCTAAGACAGTCCTGCCCTTGAAAGCTGGTAGACCTAATTATGAGAGGCTTATAGGGATGGTGAATAGATCATCTTTGCTTCTTGAGTTAATCTTGATGTATAATGCATGGCAAATATTGTCTTGTTTCTTTTAAAAACCGTCAGTGAGAGGAAATTCCAGAGACGGGAAATGCAATCTTTCAAAGGATTAAGAGAGAACTAACTAACATGAACCAGATCATTAGCTTTGTATTTTCTGTTCCACCTTCTGATGCCCATATTTCACTCATGAGGATGAGTTGGAACGACTCCAAAAACTAAGTGGAAATTAATTTCTCAAAGGCTGATCTGGAAGTTAAGATGCATTTCAAAATCACTTGCTTTACAGATCCCATCCATTTGCCCTGAAGAAAGAGAAAAATAATGCTTTATGTAGCAACACGAAGTACAAGTTAAAATGAATGTGGGTGAGCTGCTCCAGGAGGCTCAGGGGGGAACCAGCCAGCAGCCCAGCACTACCATGAACTGCCACATCGGCCATTGTGGGGGTGTAGTTAGCATGTTTAAAACAGATCCTTAAAACACAGGATTTCTTAGGGAAGCTGGGACGACAATGCAAGGAGGATTGTACACAGGTAGTGTTTAAAATCTGTGTTTTCACAGATTTTAATATGTCACAGTCAGGCTTTTGGAGAGAACCCCTATGTTACATAAACCTCCGTGATGGAAAATGCAGGGAAAAAAATCAAAGGTTTGATTTTGCTTTCAGCATGATGTTCTCTCTCATAGACTATTTAAGAACCTATTGTCAAAATGAAAGTAACATTGTGTTAAAACTCTTTTCTTCCTCTAAATCATGATTTTAATGATATTTAAATTTTAATATTTCTAAATGTCAAACTTACAGAAGATTTAATTACTGAAAGAATATTTTTTTTTTTTTTGTGACAGAAAACTGCTGTGCAGAAGGTTCTGCAGAGCTGTTTTGTAACTAGCTTTAACATAAGCAATTTCAACTGCAAACAAAAAATAGAGAGAGGAATAACACAGATAAACACAGCAGAGTTAGGGAAAAGTAGGGCTGTTGTGAGATCAGATTCTAGGCTCAGCCTTAATTAATGTCCCTAATTTTAAGGCTGAGAAGTAAAGGGTAAAATACTGGTGCTTTGAGTTATGAATACACTTAAGGTCTTTGCTGAACTATGATATGAGACTAATGATGATAAATATTGTGAAAGTGATTAAAGCATGATTGCATAGAAATGCATTTGTATTACTAATATGAGGTAATTAAGGTCCTTGCATTCTTCCTAGCTACGCTTGCAGGTAGGTAAGAGGAATCGCAGTGAAACTGATACCTTCATTTTCAGGAGTGCTGAAAAACCCTCTTCTGCCACTCTTTTCTGTGTGCTGTGATTATGTCTGGCATCTCCAGACATCTTGCTTAAAGTCACAGGGCAGCTGAGCAGTGACATAAGTAATCTGGTTTCATATCTAACCTGCAGATCATTTTGGAAGGGATTTCTCCTGACGTAGGATAGGAAAGAAAGGATCAAGTACTGCAAATATGCTACAGATTGTTTAATCTTGATGCTTTGTACCTTGATTGACATTGCAAGCAAAAGTATGCCTTGGGATGAATAAAATGCTGACTCGACAAAAGGAAGTGTCAAAATCACTGTGGATTCTAATAGCACTGGATGCTAGCACTGACATTTTAGTGTGGCAGACTTGTGAGATGAGTTAGCACGTGCAGATCTAATTGAGAAAAATGCTCACTATACAAGAGCTAAAGACCAAGTGGGAATGACTTGCTCCTTCCTGCTTTGGGGAAGCACCAAAGAGCAAGCAGGCAAGATGGCCCTAATCTGTGGAGAAATTCTTTGCATAAATGCAGAACTGAGGTTTCCAAAGCTACTGTATAAATCTTTCCTAAGGTTTAAGTTAATTTACAACAGAAAATGCAGTACCCATGAAAAAGCTTCCCTTTGTTCCAGTCTTAAAATGTGCCTTTTCATCCAGTTGAACCTATTTGCACTGGCTTAAAGCAATACTTGCTAATGATTCTTTTGGTTCAGTGTTATTCTGGACAAATTATGGCAATTATCTAGACGACAAAAATATATCTTTGATACTTACCGTAATTGTGCTTAAAGTTCAAATGCCTGATGTTTCATGTGGCCTATTCCATTAAGGATTGTTCCAAGTGAAGTCAGTGGCAAAAGTCCCAGTGACTTCCGTGGTGAAGGTTCACACCCTTAGATATTTGCTCATTTTACTTCAGAAGACTTTCTTGTTTTCTTTTAATTCACTAGATGGTAGCAGTGTACAAATTGTGTTTTGTGTGTGTTGTTTGGTTTTCTTTTAAATTCTAATCAGACTCATGTTCAGAGCCTTCTTTCATTCCCCACCCCATCCTTTCTGAGTCTTGTACTGGGGTTTTGAGGCGAAAGAAGACAAAAGGTTTCAAACATCCTTCTGAAGAGATGCCAACCTTTGTGCCATCCTCCAGATGTTTTCTTGTGATGGCAGAAGCCAGACTGCGTTGGAAGAGTACAGCTCCTGATGGTCAGAGAATGACATCAACATCTGAGGCTGGGCTTAAACACTTTCATCCTACCAACATATAGAAAAAAAAGAAAGAGACATTAAATCTCAGTTAATTCTGTATCCCTTCCACCAGTTTTTACTGAATTCTTTGCAATGTGTCAGGCAGCATGATTACATGAATGTCCATTATGATAGCAGTCGGTCCTGGGAAAGTGACTATGTTCAGCAAGGGACAGTCTAGTTGACAACAGGCAAGAAGACTTGGTCTTCCAAACCACTAATCTTGGGTGGGGTTGTTGCTGAGTGTGATCCATTTTTGTCAACCAGCGGGTGTGCACATAAATAACAAACAGTCATTTGAAACAGATGTGCTGTTTCATACACTTTTGTCCTACCTAGTACACTGCACGTGCTAGGGTTGACCTCCTGATCTGCATGTTGCTACATGAGCATTAACCATTTCTTGGGAGGGAGGAAAGGAAAATTTTAACAAAATGTTGACATTTTATCTCCAGCAACAAGAAATTGTTTTCAGACAGGTTGGTAATAACCTTTGACATTTCACTTTTGTTGCTAGGACACCCTGTGCTTTCAGTGGTGATGGCCAGTCCTGGGTGGTGCTCTTGGGGAGCTGGTCACAGCCACTAAGGGCTGATTCCTACCAAACTGCTTCTCAGCATCTCTCCAAAGAGTCTGTATCCCTCTGGTTTCTTATCTACTACTCCCCACCTCCTCTCTCAGGACCTTCTGGTGTATGGGGTTTATTACAGTTTATTACAGGTGCTAGGTTTAGCCAAAAATTAATTCCAGAAGAAGATGCTGTGGTGTTATGGCTTACCTCCAGTTTGGTGTTACATCTCAGCAACCTCATAGGTGGCTTCTCTCCAAGGTTGCCTGTTCTTGCCTGCGTCTTGAACAATCACGGTTAGTCCAGCTGACTGTCTTGGCTAATGCAGCAGCTTGAAACTAGCTCAATGTTTTAAAAAAATGCACATCACTCTCAGCTCTAAACTTCATTCCTAATAGTTCTACTACAATATATTAGAGATGAATGATGGAAACTTGAAGTGGTCTATCAGAGAGACTTTTTCAGCCTAAAAATACATCATACTAAAAAAGATGAAGATATTTAAGTACTGATAGATAATGGCCAGAAGTAGCAGAGATATGATTAATGCAGCCCTCCAGTGAGTAGCTAGAACTAACTGTAGTTATCCAATATCCCCATCTGATCCTAGTGGGATGCAGATAGGAGCCTTATCACTAACTGAAACACACTCCACCTGACTGAATCAGACAGGCTGATACTGAGATCACTTTGCAGAAGTTGCTCTATATAAAGCTTGAAGCAAACATTATTTTCTGGTGGTACAATGAAATAAATCCGGGGACGTTTGCAGGAGAGTTTTCAGAATTCCTTCAGGCAATGACTGTGGAAGAGAGACTGTAATATAAGTACACTCTTGCTTTGTGCAAAGCACAGTGAGATAGGCAGAATTAACATTTATGGGAGAAAGCACACTCAGTTTTCACGATGTTTAAATATCTGATATCATTTTTCCAGGTTGAGTGGCAGGAATATACTGGGTTTTATACTTTATTTTTGGCAGCAACTGAGGTACTGAATTTTAAAATAGACTTGCAGATGCCAAAAAAATTAATCATTGTACATGGGTATCACAGCTTAACGGTTTGTCCATTTTATAAGCCTTTGTATAATACCCTGGATAATAGGAATCAATTTCCTAGTCAGGGCCACAAAAATCATCTTAAAACATATGATAGAGATGATGATAAAACAAGACAGTCAAGATCAGATTTCCATTTTCTTTTGGTTCTTGTTATTTCATAATTGCTATCAAAACTTTCAAAATTAGGGTCCCAATCTAAAATTTCAGCAAGGAAATGCTTCACACCTAGAAATTAACAGGTCATGCTGAAAATAGCAAACAAAATATGCCAGTTCACATTGCAAGAAGGTGAAAGCAGGGTATATGCTGATTACATTTCATGCTAATTCTACAGCTATCACTTAGGAATTAATAAAACATATAACATGGCTGTCTTGCAGCTATATTCCTGCTGGCTGCTGCTGTGGTGATACACTGCAATAATATGCCAGTGATAATATTCCAGTAATAAATGATGGTAATATACCATCAGATCCTCATCACTCCAGTGATGTACTATTGCAATACATCATCAGGCAATGGAGTTTAAGCGTTAGTGGAAGAGGCAAACTTCAATGTACGTATACTGAACATGGTGTATGACATAATGTAGAAGCTTTAGGAAGAAGATCTTTACTGAGAGGGTGGTTAGGCACTGGCACAGGCTGCCCAGGGAGGTGATGGAGTCACTGTCCCTGGGGGTGTTCAAAAAATGGGTTGATGAGGCACTTGAGGCCATGGTCTAATGGTTAGGAATATGATGGGGTAAAGGTTGGACTTGATGACCCTGGAGGTCCCTTCCAACCATAGTGATTCTATGATTCTATGTACTGTAGGCACTGTGTATGTGTGTTCAGCAGCAACTGCATATGAAACGTATACTGCATATATGTGTTTTTCTTACTCATTTGAATACTTAAAATCCAAAGGGAATGTGAGTGTTCAATCACAGAATGGGATCATCGACTCATGTAGGTTGGAAAAGACCCCTAAGACCACCAAGTAATGGAGCTGCTTGGCAATCAGCTCTCCAGATTTCCACCATGCTGCATTGCAGTGTGACTGTGTTGGGTGATTGCCTTTTGTGGTGTTTATCTACAAAATGGTATGTAGAGCCTTGGCATGATAGGTCAGGGTCAGCAGGCTTTCGATTTAATTTGTGACTCCTTCTCAGCTTGTTCCTAACACAGTGATTACTGCCGGAGGGCTCTCAAACTATACCAACCAACTCTTCTGCAATGATGGTATAATATTACACCTGATATGCATGCAGATGGACCAAGTAATTGCAGGGGAAAATTGCAGATATTTCTCATTCCTCATTCCTTATTTCTTCTGTTTGGCAGCTGTCTTCATGGGAAGCTGATACAGATATAAGGCATCGCAGTGGTGACATTTTCACTGAAGTCTTCTCAGATGACATAATTCATTGATTCACCTCCAGTGAAATTTCCTGAAGAACTGGTGCATCCTAGCTCCCAAAGAGTGATGTGAGTTTGGAGAGTCGTGCTGAGGCACCTGCCTACAAGTAGGTTTAAAAAGAAGGGAAGATTTTACTTTGGAAGCCAAAGTGGCAATACCAAGATGTTAGAGTCAAGGGAAGAGACCCCTTTTTAGTTAGTGAAGTGCAGTTTCAGAGGGTCAATTTTGATGACAACAGACCAGAGAATTAAGCTATGCACTTTAAAGATTTTTCTTAGCCTTTCTGATACTGAATTTCTCCAGAGGAATTCAGTACCAGCCAGCTCTGTGATCAATAAATATGCTATTGATGGAAAATGAGGGAAGGACTTAAGGAATCATTAAAGGTCAGCTGATTTGTCCCTAAAGCTCATATGCTCAGCATCTGTTTACTACTTAAAGAGTCACAGATTCAGACAGTGAATTCACCGGGGAAAGAGGTTTGATTTTTGTATGGCTGGCTGAAATTTGTATCTCCTAACATTGAAGAATTATTTCTAGGAGCTGCTGTGAGTAGCTCCTGCATGAGCAATCAAATTAGTCACTTCTGCTTCCACTTTCTCTGATATAAAACAAGTAAGATTGTTCTACTTAAGTTCAAATATAAAAAAACCCAAGCCAAGTAAAGCATCACTCACAAAACTTGGAGTACTGCAGTTTCATCACCCAAAATACCGCTGCTGTAAATTTGGTTCAGCTACAAAGATTGCATTTTTTAGTACATTATAAATAAACTTTTTAGGATACTATTGCAAGAGTGAATGCCACATGCTGGAAAAAAGCAATTAGAAGAAAAGAAAGCTAGGAGAGGTGAGGATCTCCAAGTGTAATATACATGTTGTAACCCAACAGAGCATCCAGAGCCACAGGGGCAAACTGTGTTTCCTGCTGGGCTTGAAACGTTTTGTCTGCTTTATTAACTTCCAGTGGTGATAGTGGAACTATAACCTCAGATGGAAAAAATATCCACCTTTAATATAAAGATTCCTAGTGATGAAAACTATCACAACCTTCATTAAATTGTTCCTCTGCTTAGGAAGCTTCACAGTTAGCAACTTGAAATGTATGTCTGGAATATGCACAATTTGGGTTGCTTAAAGCTGAGGCGGTTTGAAGTGCTGGGGTCTGAACTCCAAGCCCTGAATTAAGGTTGACATATGGGTGGTTCCCATGGTCCTTTAAGAGGAGGGGATGAGTTTGCCTTTTGGCTTTCCTCCAAGGTGTGGCTGACCTTGCAGGGAAAGCCCTTGGGTAAACAAGCCCCAGGTGCCCTGCATTGGGTAAATTGAGTGCCAGGTGTCCTGCTTTGGGCATAAAAGCTGGGACCACTTGCAGGAAGGGTGTCAGTCTGTCTGTGAGGTGGATGCACTTTGCAGAGCTTCCCTGTTGGGGAAGGACCTCCTGACTCTCCCTGCAACTGGGCCCCACTCAGGTTTGGCATTTGCAAACGTGGGCTTTGTGGGGGAACAATATGGGGCTACTTCTATCTGATCAGCCTAGTGACTTGGTTGTCTCCCATCTCTTCTATGGGAGACTTTGTGTCTTTGTTTATTCTACCTATTATGGGTTGTGCTGTGTTGTTGCTGGGGTTGATGTCTGTTATGTGTGATCTGTTTGACTTGTTTGTACCCCCAGTGATCACCCATGTACTGACTGGTTCATTCTGCTGCTGGCTGTGTCCTTTGTGATTGGCAAAACACAGTTTGGGTTCTACTGTAGGTTTCCTTGTTCAGCAGAGGTTTCAGCTTTCTGGTGGCTTTTACCTTTCCAGTTACTTACTTTATAGCAAAGTTATTGTGTATCTTTCTATTCTGTTTGACCTTTTGGTACACCTATTGATTTATTTTCTTTTAAACTTTCTAAGTTCATAGTTTTGTTTTGTCAGCTGTATAGGAATGTTTTACTGAAGCCTATTTATTAAATGCTCTTCCTATATCAACCAGGTTAATAATGTCTTCAAGAGTATTAAAATTACTTTGAGAAGATGTATTTTCTATACTTTGCATATCACCCTGCCAGTCTCTGTTATCTTGGCCATCTTGCCCATACTTTGTAATGAACTAACAAGGAACTAGCATTCTTTAAGTTTTCTGGAATTCTCCACTGACCATGGGTTACTGAAAAATCAACATTAGCTTCCAAAAAAGCTCCTCAGCCAGCTGCTTAAAATTTCCTTGATGCAAATTACCCAGAACTTCTGATTTAAGTATGTCTAACTACAGTAGCTGTTGATTAATATCCTCTTTAGTTACAGTAGGAATAGAAAGTATATTAGCATCATCATATAACAAATACATCATCCGTCCTCCCCAGTACAGAACAGACATCTTTATTGAATTCTCTTGCATTGTTACTAAATAAAAAAGAACTATCTATTGTTTCTGTTTGGGAACAGACCCATTGGTCTGTTTCAAGTTTGGTTTTTTTCCCACTCCAGAAATGTTTTGCTAAAAATGTTCACTTATTAATGTTCTCAACTACACATTTTTTTTCCTTGTCAATTATCTAGCCTCTTTTACTGTCAAATTTGTCTTTTTTTCCTCCTTGTTGCTTTTATGACTATATTCACTTCCTTCCTGCTGCAGAGGGTTTTGATTTGTTACGCTGATCTTGTTTTACAACCTTCTTTCTCCTGTTAAAACAAGAGAGTTCTTACAAAGCTCTTGTATTTTCAGCCTTATTTCCTTCTTCTAGTTGATTATGCTCATAATGGTTTTTAGCTTTATAAAGCCAACTTTCTTAAGGCACCACTGTATACTGCACTGGTTCAAACTTCTTTTTGCTGGTATATAGCAACATTAGTTATTACCACTCGTATGTCAGTAGTGAAGCCAAGACTGGTCCTTGGTGTAGGTATTTTCCCTTTATTCAAGAGCACATCAAAGATAAGCAAAAATCCCACATAAAGCTGATTCATTCACTCCTGACACTGAACCCTTTCTTGCTGGTAAAGGTTCCTCGTTTTTCCTACAGGAAAGACCTGGCTGCTGAGTTAAACCAGGAGAAGTGCCAGGCTCACCAGAGGAGTTTTATAGCTCCCTGTAGGATATGGCAACTCACTCCAGCTGGGCCCAGGCACAAATTCCCCCTCCCTCCTCCTTCCCCCATGGCAGGGTTCCCTGGCAGTCCCTGAAATGAGGACAGGCAGCTGTGAGGTGTCCTCTGCCAAGGCGAAGAGCATTAACCCTCTTCTTATCACTTGTCTAATGGGGTCTGTAGGACTTGTGACAGAATCACTCAGACCCTGTGGGCTCTGCCCCAAAGTTGCCTGGCATCAAGGGGAAGCTGTCCCCGGTGAGCCCTGTGCTGGGCTGGCTTCAAGCCTCTGCTAATGTTGGAGGTAAAGGATCAGAGCTTGGCTTCTTAATAAGCTGCATTTTGCAGCCCTCCTATTCACTCGGCTGCTGGCTGAGAGAATAAGCTGCTGTAAGTATTTGTGTCTGTGTGGAGCAGGTTGAGGCTGCTCTCTGGTTCAGTTGAAGAGTGAAAGGGAGCTGATATTCCCCACTGCTCCCTCGCCTTAAAGCCCAGTGTCATGCACTCAAAACAATACCCTGCTTTAATTTGGTTCCCTGGGCTAAAATGTCTGCACACTGTTTTCCTCACTTGCATTTGTGTAAGGATCTTTACTCATAGCTGCTGTAATTGAAAATGGTTAAGGTGCAAGGGTGTCACTAGGTGGTTAACAGATCCAATTAGGGCTGAGCTCAATATCTGTTAGGTTGCTTTGCAGAGGACCAAAACTGGCTTACATCTTAACTTCAAACCTCATTAGAGAGAAAAATCCTTCCATTGTATCTATCTCCCCATCTCTGGATTTACATGAGTTTCTTCAGCAGATGAACAGCAACGTAAACAAGCAAAACAGCCAGCAAAGGCAAAGTGCTCTGGCAGAAGGACTTCTTGGTGGAGTCGCCGTCCCTGGGGGTGGTCAGAAAACGGGTCGATGAGGCACTTGAGGCCATGGTCTAATGGTTAGGAATATGATGGGATAAAGGCTGGACTTGATGACCCTGGAGGTCCCTTCCAACCATAATGATTCTATGATTAACAAAACTTCTTTATAGCTGCTCTTCCTCCTCCTCATCCAAAAAAAGGAAACAATTCTTTCTATTTTGGAGCTTAGGCTGTAGGCTTAAATACTATATATACACGAGCTTTCAACGTGCAATATTGTATTTTATAAAACCATGGCAAAGAAAATATATTGAATGCTTGCCAGTTTCCTCCCCCTCAGTCTTGCTCCTGCCACTAGGCACCTATTGTAGAGCTTGGAATATTCCCTCCCCATAGCTAGGTTTTGACAGCAGCTTGCTTTTGCTATTGCAAGTGAGCCATAAAAAAAAAAAAAAAAGGAAGAGAAGAGTTACAGCAAATTAATATCTCCTCTCCTGAATATGTTATTTCTATTAAAATTTTAAAAGTTTGAAGTGACAGTAAATGTGGTCTTATTTTAGAATGGTTTCCATAACAGTTGCCAACGGCACGTATGCCTTCTCGTACATACACACAGCTATTTAGCTGACAACAGTGTTTAAGCCATTAAACAAGATAATATTGCAACTGTTATGCAATGGTAAAGCTTGCTCTTGAAAGAAGTATTTGGTGTTTTAAGCTGAAAGTCGACATTTGTTCCATATTCATTTATATTTTCTTTATTAGAAATGTATAATTTAATGTAATATTCAAGGCCCTTAGGGTATACACTCTGTTACCTATAAAACATTCATGCACATTGAACACTTTTTTGGTGCCAGTTCTTGGCTTTGTACATCTGCTATACAATACTGAGTATTCTAACTAACAACATGCCTTAATTGAGTTTAGGTGTTCGAGTCATTTATTTAAATTTAGTAGTGTGAATAATTTATTTCAATTTACATTTTAATTATTTTACCCACTTTTTTGGGAGTAACCTCATTTCCTAGCTTCTAAAAAAATAATCGGCATATGTTTACTGCAGCAACATTCACACTTACTAAATTCTCTGAGAAGTTTAGTTCCAAACTGAGAAATACTAATGAATTATTCATGTGTCAGGCATTAGCTGGAATTAAATTAGGATGTCCAGATCTAAAAGAAACCTGACCTTCTAGTACCCAACAGTTCCTAAAGCTCCCTGAGGATTGTTCATCTGCCATGGAAAGTTGGACTAAGCTCCAGTTTATAGCAAAGTATGAATATTTCTGCAGTCAATGTGGGTTTATATGTGTTTATTTATTATTATATGTTATAATTTATTATCTGTAATTGAACAGTTTACTGGGAGATCATGCACAGCATGGAGTTCCTTGTGCTCTTTTCCCAGGAATATTTATAGCCCAAAGGAAACTGATTTTTTTTGTGTGTGTGTGTGTTATATTGGTCTGCTTTGCAAAAATGGACTAAACAAAGCAATTTTTTCCCCATGTAACTAATTAATAAAAAGTGAGGGTCTGAGATAGGCATTCCATTTCCAGCTGGTGCTCATTGTATTTAGGGGCCTCACAAATGAGGAAATGGACACATGCCCATCTGTACAAGCATCTCATCTGTGGCATCCTTGGAAGCTCACCGGCGTGCCCAGAGCTCAGCTCAGTTTACACAGGCTGCAGTGAGGTGTATTGGTTGTGTGTTTGCTGGGAGAACTGCAAGGAAGTCCAAGCTTGAAGGACTTATGTCCTCAGAAATAAATTGGGACTTTGATGGGAAACCAGCAACAATTTATAAAGCATTATTTATTTATTCACTGACAAGAAGAGCTAATTGCTCCTTCCCTGAAAAATCTGCTCTCTTTAAAGGTGGGCCTGAAAAATAGAGGCATCCAAAAATAGACCAAAGTGATTAAAACTCTTGAGGGTGCAGTGCCAAGCCTGTAATGTTGCCTGCACCATGTCAAGGATCTCTGGGGCACACAGGTTGCCTGATCTGCTCTCCTACCCTTGAGCCAGTGTCATTTCCTTGTAGCATGTGGAAAAGTTGGAAAGCAGCTAATTTTGTTTGCAGAATTGTGTGAGACTTTAAAGGTTTCTGCTCCTATCTGCAATACAAGCCCAGAGCAGTTGTTATCAGGAGCTGTAGGCAGGCATGGTTTTATCTAGTTCTCTCGCCATTTCCTCTGCATTAACTGCAGACCATTTTCTTCCAACCACATGTGTCAATAATTTGACTCAGTTCACTGGAGCTATTCAGAGACCTCAGCATTTGCATGGCACAGTTTAACCCCTGAAGTGCTGCTGCTGTTTTAACTGCCACACAGAGATGAATCAAGGATGCTCATCCGGGGCACAGCCTGGTAATTTGTTCACCAGGGTGTCTGTAACAGTTGTCTCCAATTCTGTCATGGGTTTCTAGTGCATTCAGCCTCAGGGTCTAACTGGGCCCTGATGTTAAGATGTACAGCATGATCTGATTTTAGAGGGGCTTAGGATCTGAGAAAATAGCTAAGATCTGAATCCAGCTCTTACAGAACACCTCTCTGAGAGGCAGCTGCCTGTACAGGTTTCAGAGTGTTAACAGGAGAAACACTGTCCCCATTATATAGGCATTTGTTAGTGACTGAGGTGGCTAAAATAGTTTTATAACTACAAGAAGATGCCTTCAACAAAGGGCAATGAAAGCCACTCCACAATGAATATGTGAGGATTTTTCTTTAGTAGCAAAGACACATTTTGCCCTCAGTCCTGCGTTTAGGCGTGCATTACACACGCACCTGTCTCTCTCAAGTTGTCTTTTTTTTTTTTAAATAATCTTTTCCAAATATGATATAAAGATAAACAAAAATCTCTGCATTGCTTTCAGCCTGAATGTTCCTTGGATATCTATGTATACCCATATATATATTATTCAGCACTGTCTTTACTCATGCATACCTTTTCGCACACACAAGTGCGCCCTGAGATGTTACGATCTCCCTTGCCTGTCGATCTGTAGCTACATAAATGTTTCTCTAGGTAAATAAATTTCACCACATTTTACTTTAAAATGTAATTTTTTTCAAATTCACTTTTACTGCTAAATATAGTACATAATGGCCTGTCCATAAATGAACACCTTGAGAATAGAAAATGGTAAGCTGGAAATATTTTTAATAATACAAATCTTTAGCCTTTAGCTATAACAAACTACACACACATCTTTGTTTTGAATATCAAGTGAGATGCTATTCAAAATAAGCCTTTTTTTTTTTTTTTTTTTTTTTTTTTGTCAGCTGTAGAAGAAAATCCCAGCTGAGCAGAAGTTGGGTGTGAGGAGTCTGCAGGGAAGCAGTGATCCAGTGGGTTGTGATTCAGGTGCAGTGACAGTCAGCTGAAACTATGAACTGCAGCTTTTCAGAGCTAAAAGCACTACCTGCAGCTTCAGCCAAAGAGGTGGCAGTGCTGCTGAGAGCTGCTCTATGTGGGACTTCTCTGCTGACCAGGTGGTCACCCTGGAGGTGACAAAAATTTATTCTGAAGTTGACATGTTCTCTGCTTTGGAAAGGTTTAGTTGTTGTGGGGTGCAATGAATGCTCAGGCTGTTTTCTCTGCATCACAGTCTGCAAATTCCAGCTGAAGGAACTGGTTAGTTCAGCAGATGGTTAAATCCCTTGTTGAACCAGAGCCATATCTGATCCCTACACATAAGGAAATAACTTGGGGAATGATTATGACAATCACAAGGCTGTGGACTTCTGAGGTGTGAGGTGTCCCAGAGCCATGTGCAGGCGGTGACGGGGACACTGCCAGCTTGGACACCTGGCTGCTGTGGGATGGGGAGCCCCTGGCTGGGGCTGGGGGTGCAGCTGCCCCTGGCACTGCAGGGAGGCATGGGGAGGAGAGCCCCACAGGGGACTTCAGTGTGCAGAGGGTGGAAGGTCCATCTGTGCTGTGTTGGCACCAGCAAGCAGCAGAGCAGGAGTATCCTGAGAGGCATCACACCACAAAATGAGCTGTAGGGACCATGAGCTGCTGCACATTCGTGGTATTACAAAATCTACTCCACAGTCATCTTTAAATGTTTATTCCTCAAGTTGCATGCTCTCTAACAAAGGCAGCTTTTCACTCAGACCCTTACAAACCCCTGTCCTGAAACACACCGATCACAACAGATTTTGCAGTAATGATGGCATGCAGTGTGAAGCTACTGGTGAGCTGTGGTGAATATGCAATATATACAGCTTTCCGTAGTGGAAACCTGTGTTTATCCTAGAAGTAAGAGGATTAAAATAATTTTGGACACCATGACCTGTGTTTTGAAGGTCAGAAGCAAAAGACCTTCCTGAAAACTAGACAGAATGTTTTGCAGATGACAAGGAGTAATTCCTATAAGAAAAAATTCCATCTTTGAGCAAAGAGCTTAACCAAAAATATAAGCAAAAGGTAGAAAACCATCATCATTTTTTGGGGGGGAAAAAACCCCAACCCAAACCCGCCCCCTTGTTCACATAATGTATTTATAAATACTTTTTTATATAGTGGTCCAAGTTTTTAGCATTGTGTGGACAACTCTGAGACTAGCTCAGCTCTTTGTCCTGGTACACTTACTATCCAGTACTGCACATATGCAGGAAATGAGCAAGTGGTGAGACTGGGAGTGACAGATATAACTGGGAAAACTGTTTTGGCCTTGTTTGACTGTGAATGGCTTTTCAGGTGCAGATTTATTTGAAAAAGGGACTAATATAAGAAGGATGTCTTCTTATTTGATGGCTCTGAACCTGCCCCCTTTCCTTTATGCTGGAGGCACAGTGGATATGCTGGGAGGGGGATCATGCCATACTTTTCCTCTAAGCCTCCACTGTTGGAAACAGGATATTAAATGCTTGGCAATAAAGCAGGTTCTGCTCCTTGTTTGGTAACCTTGTAGCCTTCAGCCCTGCTCTGAAATCTTACAGGAGCTGAGGAATCAATGATTTGTATCAGAGAGGAAGGAGGATATTAAAGATACACGGTAGTAGACAAAAAAAGAAGCTAACCTTGGAGTAGCCAAAGGGCAGAGACTCACCGGTTCCACTTCTAACCCTCATTACTTGTCCCTTCCCATTGCCAGCTTTAATCTTTGCATAATTCTTGCCAGCCCCTCCTCTGGCACTGCAGGCTGGCTTTTTAACTTGATTAGTGGCTTTTGTGCACAGCCTCAACTGGGTGGGGAGTTGAGGCTGGGGAGGGAGATGAGGCAGTTGGGGAAACAGCGCTGCTTTTCCATCTGGGCTGCAGCAGGCCCTTGTGGATGAAACCCATCCATCATGTGAAAAACATTTCTCAGCACTGCTAGAGCTGAGGAAAGCATATGTTTCTTCCCACCTTTGCTATTAGTCCACCCCCTTACTTCAGGGCTTTGTGCTCATTAGCAGCCACCTCTCCCTTACACCCAGGAGGAGCTTTGCTGCTGATGCTGATGGGTGAGGGGCAGTGAGTGAGGCTGCAGGTGATGGTGTCCCCAGGTCTCTTGGGTGGTGCTGGATGTGCTGGGCAGGGAGGACAGCCCTACAGGAGCAGCACCCGAGCTGGGCTTGATACTGTGGGTTGCATGTTCCCCTCTGGCTCAGCTGTCAGCTCTCAGCCACTTCTAACAGTCCTCCTCTGCCTCCCCTCTTCCTTCCTCATCTTTCTAAAAAAAAAAAATTGCAGATTTTAGTTAAACTTGCAATGCCCAGAGAGCTGTCCCTGCAGAATGAGCTCTGCCCCTTGGCCTCTGCTTTTCATGTGACAGTCGGACCTGTGGTGCAGGTGTGGATGTAGCCAGTTATCCCATTGTACAGAGCATCCCAGTGGGCCTGGAGAACAATCCTTGTGCAGACAGAGCGTTTCTCCTTTGCAGGGGCACAGTTTTCTGTAGGGGTTACGGATCTAACTGAACGTGCTGACGCAGGGGCTGTCCTTTGAGCAGCCGGGCAAGGTGGGGACTTGGATGGCTGATGATGGGTCTGTGGGGTGTATCTGGCAAGTGAGGATGCCCAGGCTGTGAATGCAGGAATCAAAGTGCCTTTGCCCTGAAGGAGGAGGCAGTCAGGCTCGGGGGCTGCCAGGCACGCCTGGTCCAAGCTGCTCGGGCAGGGGGAGAGCAGAGGTGAAGGGCAGGGGGGGTCAGGCCCCAGGCACTGTGATGGGCTGCTCTGGTTGCAGGACTGTGCAGAAGTGTGCCTGTGTTTTGCTTTTCCTCAGAAGTACAGAATTAATTGGTAAGCCTTCAGAGAGTCTTAATGTTCAAAATTCTGGCTCAGGGAAAAATTACCCTGTGTTTTTTTCTGAACACAGTGGATCATGTGGGTGGGAACAGATTGGTCTAGAGGATATTACAGCCCTGGTGCCATGCTAGAAAGATAGAGGAGACCAAGCTGAGAGACTGCCATTCTGAACTGGAATAAGGAAAAGGTCCAGCACCCCATACTGGTCTCTCAGAGCTCTCAGGGGACAGCTGTGACAACACTGAGCCATGATGATTTGGGGACCTCCATGATGCAGGAGCCTAAAGGACAGAATCTGGTCTCAGTTACTGCAGTGCAAATTTAGAACAGCCTGACAGATCTGACCTATTCTTCTGCTGTGGTTAAGAACCAAGAGGAGCACATCAGTCCTTCATGTGTAGTCACCCTTGCAGCTCACTGCTGGCTCTGCAGGGTTAAGCCTTCCCACATGCCTGCACGTGCAGAGCTGCTCCCCAGCCCCTCTGCAGATGAAGGGACACCAGAGGCCCCTTGTGTGATGGTGGCTTATTCTGCTGTTTGAAACAGAGAGTGTCTTTCACCTCACCTCTTAATGTTGATCTGGAATGACCATTCATTCCCGTGCATCACCGTAAAGGCTATCTGGAATGCTAGATTCATTCCAATTAAATACCAAGCTTTCAGATTAGTCTAAGTGTAATATAAGAATCATTAACTAATTCTGAGCACTCACCTTCTCCTGGCCCTAACAGAAGGCTACAAGAGGCTTAATGCTTTTAAATCTCTCCACTCTGCTCTCTTATTAAATGCCACAGTTTTCAGCCCCACACTGCATTATTACCATTGTTGTCCTTTAGGGGTTGATGTTAATGACGACTGAAAGAGCTTAATGAGCATGTGTCTTGAATAAGCTCTTTATACACCTTATAAAATAATTACATTTTATTGAAAACTTCACAGGGCCAAGCTCACAGAAGCAGTCGGGGGTACCAATTTAATATGATACGGTGCACTGCTTTGCTCCAATAAGGCCTGATCCTGCAGGAGTTCATGGCCACAGAGGAGAGCAGGATCAGACCCGCAGCTGCTCAGCACAGGATACCTGCTGTTCTCCATCCCAAGGCTCTGAGGAAATGCAATTGAATTTAAGGATCACAAAACACCCTCTTAGACTGGAAGTGGTGTTGTATGGCAAGGGAAATAGGATTTGGGTTCTAAGAGCACAGACACCTGATGATCTCTGATGAAATGTGATTTGTCAATAACAAGTCACATTTAAACATTCTTTAAACATTCTTTAAATAGCATGAGCAAGTTCCTTTTTCCTGTCTGGTTCCCATCCAGCACAGATCAAAATTGTTGACCTCTTAAAGAAAGAAAGATATTCACAAGGGAATGCCTTGCGATGCCTTCTGGGATGCAATGTGCTCTCTGCTGTTAACAACGCACAGCGGCGATGGCTCTTGTAAGGGCTATAGAAAGTTCTTAAATAGGAATGAATGACAAACAAAGGTCCTATTGAGTCTGTGTTAGGCTAAGTGTCTCATCACATAAGTGTTTTGTGTTTGAGGGAAATGGCTACATGATTCGCAGCAGGTGAACTGCTTGTAATACATTTGGCTGGAAAATTAAAAGTTGGAAATTTATTTTTCACCTTTAAGCAAAAAGCTTCTGTATCTATCGTTGAGAAAATGTTCTTTCAGTCTGAACAAAAAATAAGAAGGAAGTCCAAAGGAAATACTCCCTTAAAGTGCTTTTGCTGTTATTCAACCTCATCTTCTGGATGAAATTAAAACCCTTGTGAAAACTCTTGCAACTTTATATTGCAAAAATGCGTAAGGATCTCATCATTTCAGAAACAGGCCCTTCAACAAAATGTGCCCATTTTTACTAATGGGCCTATGACAACTTCTTTCAAAATATTTACTAAATCTGTGCAAGACCTACGTACCAGACCCCACAAGGACCCATGTGTCAGTGAAGCTCCTTGCTATCTGTGTCTCTGGAGACAGGGACACTGCAGCCTCTGATGAGATTTGAGCTGCAGCAGACTGGACCGAAACACAAGAGATGCCTTCAGCATCCCGATCCCAAACTGCTTTGTGAGCAAAATGCTGAATTTAGTGTTAACAGAGTCAATGCAGAAAATCATGGGACGCTTAGGGAAGGTGAAAGCCTGGCATATTTTTTCTTTGCCTTATGGTTTCTGAGTCTTTACAGGAGACTAGTGTCATGTTTTCCATTTTTTCCTTTGCAACTGTGGAGGTTAAAAGTGTGTTTTAAAATGTCATATGTGTGAATAATTATTAATTTCCTACTATTGTGATGACATTTCCAGGCTACTATCCATGGCTGCTCATTCCTACCCAACCAGCCACAGCTTCTAAGCCCTCAGCTAAGGAACAACCCCCCCACCCCATATAATTCCTTTAGCTCTTAGCACAAGATCAGCGTGGGATGAGGGGCAGGGAACAGGAAGAACCTTCCAGAATGGATCACCATCAAGGATGTCCTGGTTCCCCAGGCACAGCCCCATGGGCCAGCCATGCAGGAAGCCATGAGCAGCCCCGAGGCAGCTGAGAGTTCCACTCAAGGCACTGGCTCACAGGTGTATCCCACACCACCTCATCATGCTCATCAGAAAAGGAGGGAGCTCAGGGAGGGTGGGGTTCCTCTTCTCCCTGAGGCTCCCTGTTGGTGGTGCTCTGTGAGATACTAACTGCTATGGTCTAACCCTGAGTACTGGCTAACCATAGACAAAGGAGGACTGGTTTTCAGCCCATGGAGGATGCACTTTAGGAGGTGAAGTGCTGGGGTCTGAGCCCTGAATTAAGGTTGACATATGGGTGGTTCCCATGGTCCTTTAAGAGGAGGGGATGAGTTTGCCTTTTGGCTTTCCTCCAAGGTGTGGCTGACCTTGCAGGGAAAGCCCTTGGGTAAACAAGCCCCAGGTGCCCCCCATTGGGTAAATGAGTGCCAGGTGTCCTGCTTTGGGCATAAAAGCTGGGACCACTTGCAGGAAGGATGTCAGTCTGTCTGTGAGGTGGATGAACTTTGCAGAGTTTCCCTGTTGAGGAAGGACCTCCTGACTCTCCCTGCAACTGGGCCCCATTCAGGTTTGATGCTTGTGAGCATGGGCTCTGTCCCATATTATCAGCCTCTTGGCTTGGCTGTCTCCCATCTCTGCCATGGGAGACTTTGTTGCTTTGTTTGTTCCACTGATTGTTGGCCGTGTTGTATCATTGCTGGGGTTGATGTCTGTTATGTGTAACCTCACTGACTTGTTCCTACCCCCAGCAATCACCCACATACTGACCCTTTTGTGTGCAATAGAACCTGGTTACTGGTTCGTTCTACTGCTAGCTGTGTCCTTTGTGCTAGGCTTAGTAATTGGCAAAACAGGAGGTTTCACCCATCCCTCTCCTGCAGCATGTTATGGGACCATCACATCCTCCCCAGCCATGGTGCTGCAGTTGTCAGGAGGAAACCACCCCCGACAGGAAAGCAATGTCCAGCACAGACACTGCTCAGTTGTGTGTCTTGCTCACAGCAATTACTCGTTGTGCCTACAAGGTAAAATAACCAACCTCAGGAGAGAAAGTGGCAAGAAGTTAAAGTGGCAAAAGGAAGGGTTAACAAAAAAAAAAAAGGCTGTTTAAGCAAAGGAAGGCAGAAGCACTTCCCTTGTTTCACCCCTGCAATTTGCAACAGGGAGCCAGAACAAACCAAGGGAAGGTACTGAGGATGTCACCTATCTGCTCAGTGTCTACACAGGGACTTCTGTCACAGGACCACCAAGGCAGAGCTGTGTCTGTGCTCAGTTAGACATGGAGCTCTGAAGCCAGCATCTCCAAATGTGGTCCATGTGTGTGTTCAGAGCCAGTGGCAGGGGCTGCACTCAGGTGCTGGTTGGCAGTTTATAATCAGCAGCTCTGTGAAATAATTTCATTAGGCAGGTGTGAGGCAAACGTACAGTGTAATCCAGTATAACACAATCATCATCACATTTTGATTCCCTTGCCCATCACCTTCCACATTTATCTTCAAAGACCTCTTGATGAAACAGCTGCTTAGATTTAATTAAACAACAGCATTATATAAACAAGTTCTTTTGTTTTCTGCGCTGAACAGGGTATTTGTCTTCAAAAGCTTTTCTGCCAGAGCTGGCCTTGCTGCCCCTTGACTTGTCTTTACTCCAATTACCACTCCAGTTTAGCTGATTAATTTGTAGCCACTGGCAAACATGCACAGTTGGCAGGACATCATTCCATTTCAGTGACAAGCACTATAAAAAGATCATTATTTTCATTAGCATAAATAACTGCATGTTGATAGAACTCTGGTTTCTGAAAATAGGTTAAAGTCTTAACTGTCTTTATTCATTACCCAGATATAATTGGAAGTAAAATTATCACATAAGTGAACAATAAGCTATCAGTTTATAATGCTTAATGACTGCACTCAGTCCATTAGCAGTCTGGAATGATTTTTTTTTCTTAAAATGAGACATTTTTATGTAAATGTCTGTAGAGACACACTATTTTTTTACAAAACCATACATATTTGATGGTATATAGGAAGGGTCAGTGGAAAAAAAAAGAATCACATGGGAAATAAAGATGTTTTCTACTGCATAGCTTTTCTTTTCATAGGGCATATGGATATTTTTCCAGTCACTGGCCCAGTTTGGATGCTTTGAAAGCTCCTCTGGCTGCAGCCTTCTAGTCAATCATCATGTTCCTTACATTTTTTTCCTTTACTGGATTTTTAGGAGTTAATATTGCATAACATGGTCCTTTGAAATTAAAGACTTAGTTTTCTCTTTCATTCTCTTTTTTTCTACCATGCTGACTCCACATTCTTGGTGGCAGTTTTATGCTAGCTTGGAAATGCCACACCTGAGTCACACTGGTTGTAGCACTATCTGGGCTTGCAAAGCAGCTGTCCCCAGTGGGACCCTGCTCTGTCATGATACCTCGTACGTGCCAAGAGAACACCAATAATAAAAAATGGGGTTTGAAAGGTAGATGTTTCAAGAGCTTTAGACCCTTATTTGTAGTTTAGCAGCTCTTCAGATGAAAAAGTATATCAATACAAAGGATGTGACCATCTAGGTGTTTTTAACCCCGTACCCGAAAAAGAAAGTTTGAAATGAGATGTCTGCTTTCAGCTCTTATGGAGTATTTGATTTTATTTCACTCTTTATTTATATATATATTTTATGTATATACACATACTTTTTATATATACACTTTTAATTTATATACTTTATTGATATATATACATTTATGGATTTTATTTATTATTTTACTCTTTCACTATTTCACAACTTTACAAAGTGTGTATATCTATCTATCTATCTATCTATCTTCTGATGCTAGGTATAGGCATGAGGCATGCATAGGCAGAGCCCTGTTTCTGTAGCAATGGTCTAGGGCAAACTCCAGCAAGTGTTGGTCGAACATGAATTTTAGTGCCTATGCTGCCTGTGTTAGGATTCAGAGAAGAGCAGCCCCTAAAAGATATCACTGTTGTTTTTTTACTTCACTGGCTACTGATAGGAAGCACTTGTGGTAAAATAGTTTTCCTTTGTGTTATATAGCAAAACAAAACAAATGGGTACTGCAAGATGGAAAAGTGGGAGAGGCTGCCTTTACTTTGCTGCCATCAAGAAGCCTTCCCACTGCTTTGAAACATTGCCCAGAACATTTTTGTGCCCAGCTTGTATCTCCAGACATGTCAGAAGATGACTTTGAAAATTAGCTGGTCTATACCACAGGGAAGAGCCAAGGGTAATAACCATGAGAGCAAATGATTGCCTCAGTATTGAATATTGTCAAGGAAAATAAAGTAGAGGAGTGAAAGGTGAAAACAAGATTTGGACTCCAACATAGCTGTGACAGCCATTGGATCCTCACAGGTACCACATGGCACTTCCTCACAGCCAGCCCCAACCTCCCAGGCAGAGCCCTGCCCCATCCTCCCAGCCCCACATGACTCCTGGGGCTGCATGGGGATGTATGCAGAAAGCTGAAGAAGCTGTTATGCTGCCAGAGGATGACCAAACTGAACATGTCTTGCAAAATGCTGTGTAATATTTGCTGAAATGTCACACTCGGAGTGGGATGCAGGGGAGAGGAGGGCGGGGGGGTCTGACAGCATTGGTGAATGTCCACTTTGGGAATGGAGTGATGTGATGGAATGCTAAAATGGATGTTTTTCCTTTTGGAATCACTCTTGTGAAATGCTTATTTTGCAACAAATTATATATTGCGTAAAACTTTTTTTTTTTTTAAAAAGCATTGAAACATGCTTTTATTTTGTCAAAAAAAGAAAACAAAACCATACATGAATGGGTTTTTTTTAGGTTTTGCTTGTACTTGGAGCAAATGCCTCGAATTTAAAGCACGGTACCTGTCTCTGTGTGCCACAAGTCCTGCAGCACCAGCACCACTCCCTGGGACCATCTGGGGCTGGCAAAAGCCAGCAAAGGGCAGAGCTGGGGTTCATGACAGCAGGACCCAGGGACTAGCTCTGCCCTGGCACTCAATGGCAGCCGAGGGGATGGTGGGTGAGCTGCTCCCGTGAACAGAGGCAAGAATCTCAATCTCCATCAGTTCAGATAAGTGATAGGTGAGACAGTCATCATAGCTTTGACATCTCCTTGTGGCAGCGAGCAGAGTGCTAACAAGGCAGTGGAGGATTCAATTCAGACAGAAGCAGGGGAATCCTCTGCCTGCATCCTACGGAGTGTGAGCAAGCCTGGGAAATGCCTTTCAGCAGCTGTGATTTAGTACCCCATGGTGTTTCCTGATGGCAGCAGGAGCCAGAACTGCAGCAAACTGTGGTTACCTCTTTGGGGAGGGAAGAAGAGGTTAAGGATTGTTTGCAGTAGGCAACAACCTGCAGAGAGGAGCAAACAGGTTTTGTGTTTTTTTTTTTTTTTTTTTTTTTTTTTTGTAAAAAATTAAGTTACTACAAAACAGCCTTGGAGGGTCATTGTAAATAAATACTAAGTTGGACCTAACTGCTTGTGGTGTTGCTGAATTGGATGTGTTACAAGAACAGGACAAAAGGCACTAACAAGTCGACAAAAGTCAGGCATTAAGGTAAAATAAGAATGTGCCTATTTCATGTGCAGAGAAAACTGGATGTTTGAGATGCAGTGCAACTGCTGGCAAATCGTTGCATTTTAGAAAATGCTATTGTAGTTCTGAAAGGCATGGAAGGAGGTAGATACAGTCTCAAGGAATGATTTTTACTTGCTATGGCAGAGTTCCCCTGGGCTGAGGTCCCACGAGGCTGGTGCTGTATGAACACAGGAGAGGACATTTGTGCAGAGTGAGGACTGCAGTTTGAAGCAGGAGAGAGGTGCCTGCCCACCAGATTAGCACTAATGTGCTCTGCTGTCATTTAGGGAAGTGCTGCTTTCGCAGTGGCAGCAAACTTGCAAACAACAGCTTGCCTGAACTTAATGAAATAAAAAGACTCTCCTTATTTTAGACTGGTATGCGCCTTTGAGTTTTGCTAAATGTGAAAATTTGTCTACCTGAACAATCAGTCGTAAATGGTTTTATAATGCCAATTAGCAGCTGTAAGAAAAAAAATGAAGAGAGACCAGAAAGTTTTTTGGTTTTTTTTTTTATAAAAGATAAAAAACATGATTGTGCAGTCTAAGTGAATTCAGTACCATTTACCTGGAACAGAGGCTGTCATGTCTGGTCAGTCTCACTGATGGGCCAATGTGCCTCAGTCAGCAGGCACCTGCTTTGCTTTCTGTAACTCTATGGCAAATTACAGCTGGGACTCTGCTGGAGCTCAAACACCAGGCAGACATACATGCTACCTGTGCTTGAGATGGATTTTTTTGTTCCTCTGAATGACTATTTCTGTGACACCATCATTACCATAGGAATTGTCCCAGAAAGCAAACAAAAGCAGGGTTTTTTTTTTTTCCTCTCGCAGGAGTCAGCACTGAGGACTCATTGCAATGTGCTATTCCTTTGCTGGGCAGAAAATGCTTGTGTTTGCATTTTCTTCAGCTGTTGCTATCCTGGCTGCCAACGTGGCTAAACTCATGATGGATCAGCCTCAGTGCTGCAAGATGGCTTGCTTGGAGCGAAAGATTCACAATGCTTTAAGAGGCATCCATGCTGTTCTCTCAGTACCACTCTACTGGCTGCCCTCCAGGAGCCTTATCTGGCTAATAGAACATTGCAGAAACAAAGTTGTGGAGATTAAAAAAAAAAAGCAACGTGTGTGGCTGTGGTATTGTAAAAACACGGACTAGGGAGAAAACATTTTTAATGTAATACAGGTGACCTGGAATGTCTTTTATTCCTGTGTCCATTTCCCTATGTGTAATACAGCTGATTTGAACACTTCTTAGTCCTTTGAGCATAGATTTCTGGGCTGAAGGATCACAATGAAGTTTTATAGCCCTTTCTTATAAAGTATGGCATTTCTGACATTATTTGATGTGCAAGAGCAACTGCATTAGTCGAAGGCTACGCTTGAATAGTTATCACTTTAAGCCCATGCTCTGGGAGTATTGCACTCAGTTCTCTCATTATTTCCAGCCCTGCAGGTTATACCAAGAGTTGCTATTAGTACATTACAATCATAAAATGAAGGTAGTCACTTTCTATAAGAGTCAAGTTTACTCCTAGAAGCTGGCAAACTTCATTTCACAGCTTGGATGGGCTGGCATTGCCCCATTCCAAGCTTTGCTGCTGCCCAGCTGTTTTGTGTGCAGCCTTGCTCTGCCTTCGTGGGCCCAAGACTCACTTGGACAGCACTAAGACATTTAACAAAATCTAACACTACAGCATCTGTATGATGCAGCCATCAGCCTGTTCACCTTATGCAGCCTCCTCCATTGGTCACCAAACATACTGTCTGTGGTGTCTGGAGTGGTTGGGTCAGAGTCATGGGTACTGCACTTTGCTATAACACAGAAGCATTTGGGTATATATAGCACTTGATAATAGTGAAAAAAAAAAATTAAAGAGAAAAGAACAAGGAGCACCAGCCTCATTTGAGCCCTGTGCTTACTTGGTAGAGCTCTGCTGTAGCACATCATACTTCCACACCACACTTCTCATTCATTAATTACTTTTTTTGCAAAAAAAAAAAAGTGAGATAACTTTTGCTAGAGCAGTGTTTAACAGACCTGCCTCACATCTGATCAATATTAATCAGTGAAATTAAAGCCATCAAATTAAGATAATAGGATAAAATCTTAATGCATCTCATTGATGGTGCTTTGCCTCAGAGGCACGGGAAAGAGCCATACGTGGCTGTGTTTGTTGTCTACAGTCAACAATGCTTGTAAGCCTGGTCTTTAAATGTGGCAACTTCCCCTGTAAATAACTCCTGTACTCACCTTAATTAGAGTCCTAACCAACACTAGCAAAAGAGTAACATCACAACTGCACCCCAAATAATTTTTTATGATCTTAAAAGTTGACAGAGTTTCAGCAATGCACAAGAAAGTTTTTAATCAAATATTTTCGTGGATGCTTTCTGAGAAAAAAACAGTCTTCAAGAAATCTCAGATTGGTGGCATGAACTCCTAAAGCAACATCAATCTTTTTTTTGACTCTGCCTTCCCCAACAAAAATTAACAGTATTATATTAAAAAACCCAAACCAATCCAAAATATTCCCCTGCACAATTGTTTTCTGAGAAGAAGATAAATAAAATATGATGTGAGGGGTGTTAGGGTATAAGAACATAAATGGAATATCAGGATTACACATTTAACATTATTTACATATTTATTTATAGATATATTTCTAAAATGTATTTACAGACTACAAATATGTCTTGTGCACACAAAGACAGTCAGTGTTGATATCTGAGGGGTTTTCTTTGTCATGTTTTGGGTTTGGTAAAGCTTTTTGTTCAAAACATAGCCAGAGCAATGTCAAAAGTTTAAGGAAAGTCTACTGATTTTGATCACTCTCTAAGCTGCTGTTACAATGGTCAACAGGTTATTTACCACCATGGCTGATAGTCTGTCTTCTGCTGATGTGCTTGTAACTATCTGTAAGGCATATTGTTTATGCTGAGGATATTTATACCTTGTAGGAATTGGGTATTAGCCCCAATATCACACATGTGAACGTAACCTTGCTAGGAAGTACAGTCCTTTCAGTACAGGCTATAAACCCCAGGTTTCAGGAAAGCTGTTCCTCACAGGGTAAGAATTCCAAAGCTGGAACACGTATTAAGATTGGTGCTACCAGCACCAGGAGCACGGAACGAATGGAGCATTCACACTTTAACTATGACTGCAGTTGAACTAATTGACTCGTGGTGCTAGAAGAGCTAAAACAGCATGAGGCTCTGCCCCTGCTAACGTGTGCGTAGGAGAGGAGAAGCCCGGAACAGCAACACTGCATAACGACCCAGGAGCAGTAAAATGATGTATGAGCACTCTTCTCATTTTCACAAGGCAGCAGTGGAACACTAACTTGTTTCCATGGCAACCCTGAAAAAGAATTACAGCTTTAAAATTGACTGAATGGTAGCCCCATGAAAAAGTAAAGGGCAGACCATATCTTTCTAAAATATAATTTAGTACTAAGTCACCTGAACAGTATTAGCTAAAAGGATTTTGGCACTAGACTTGGGAAGTGACCCATTTGGGATATGGAGTGTTAGGTTTTTCTAATGGTGTGCTTTAGATCTGAAGGGCCTGGCGGACACACCATAGTGTACAGCATAAAAGAAGAGGAAAAAACCCTTTCTGCCTGAAATCTCTTATCAGAAAACCAAGAAATTATTGAGGTGAAGGGGAGGGGAATAGCTTGATAGATAACTGGCACTTTTGTAAAGAAACAGTAACACACATGTTGAGTGCCTAGTACAGAAATATATGGGGAAGTGAAGTGTGGTGGAAATTAAACAATCCTTGGGGTGAGTGAGGGGAAGCTTCTGTAATTAGACTGGAAACATATCCAGTTAGACTGGGAGGCCAGCATCTGCCTCTAGCATGAGGCATTATCCTGTGCTTGGAAGGCTGGTCAAATCTGATCCTGTCATCCCTGAACATTTCAGAAAGTTTTTTGGCAGGAAAAACTCCCATTGACTTCCACAAGAGTTGAGAAAAATGCTCAGGATTTGGTCCTTTATGTGAAATCTGTAGGGCTGAGGAGAAGGGCAGAGTGTGGTAATTTGTACAGGCAAGATGACATTCTTTTACGTGACAATAGTTGGAAGAAAAGATCAACTTTATTATGGGAGACCAATTTGGGAAAGCAGAAATCTGAATTTATTGACAGAGAGTTTTGTTTGCAAACAGGAGAAAATTAGACACGTGCAAAGTCCCATGTACATTAGTTACAGACTTAGCACTCACCCAACATTTGGAAAGTGTGGTCGTATCAGTTTAGAGAGGCAGATCTGTAGCTGTGATGATAAACTGACAACAGGCAACTGTACAGTTCAGGATTTGGGCAAGTAAATTTCATTGCATATTACAGAAATCAGTATTTTACCAAGAACTATGGCCAGTACACTACTGGGGACAGTGTAATACCATGCAAATGGCCTGCCACTCAGGAGCAGGGCCCATTCAGTCAGATGTTACTGTGTGAGTTGTGCTGAGATCCTGGTGCCCCCGCTTTCTTTCAGTGGTTTACAAAAAGCAGCTGCCTGTAAAACCACATTGAAAAGTCTTGTTCAAAAAATAAGTACAAGCATCAACCTCGGATTCTAGAAATGGCCACAAAAAAGGAATTATTTCTGTGTTTGGATAAACAAGGGCTTCAGTCTCAGAAACCTGCACGGATGCTGTTTGCACTAAACCATTGCTTTTGAGTCTTAGCAAAACAGGTGTCCTGATTCTCAAGACTGATCAACACCGTTAATCCCTTAGGCTGGGATTTTCTAAAGAATCTCAAAAGAAAACCTCAGTGAAAGTAAAAAGCACTCTCAGGCACCTTGGCCATCCCAGTGTGTGGCCCCCAACACTGGCACCCAGCAGCAGAGATGCCCAAGGCTGCAGCTGGGTTCCCTCTATACAGGCTCCCCTTGCCCTCTTCTGGGAACACTCACTTAAAACATCACATTAAGGTATAGGTTGAAACAAATCACAAGTGTGCTTAATAACGTATAAAATAGCTTAGTAAAATTGTCATGAAAATTTAAAAGCTTGGGCAAAAAACTTACACCTCTGCCATTTATACTGATGACAATGATAATGAAAAAAATAATGATGTTTTAACTCACCTATCAAAAAAATTTATTCACCCTGAGAGAGTAGAACTGTGCAAAGCTGGTGGAAAGATATACTTACCTTGAATTTATAAACTGCTCCTCAGTTAAAGAAATACAAGATGAGGAGTTGCCTCATTTACATTCATTCAGTCACCCTTAGCCATTTTTTTAGCCAAGTGGATGGAAATTCTTTGAAGTCATTGGAGCTGAGAAGAGAAGCCCTAAACCTGAGCCTGGTTTCACTGTTCATAGGTAGATGTCCATACATCTGAGGCAATGATGGCTCCTTATGTGCACCAACTGCCAGAGAGGACGGACAGCACTGCTGAGCACCACCGTGGCAGCCTTCGGGTCACTGACTGCAGCCCGTCGGGTGCTCCAAGAGTGAGGTAAGACCTCCTGGTGGTAGTGGTGTGTGTGGCCTGCCTTACCAAAGACCACTTAACAATCTGTTTGCTTGATGAAAGGTGAACAGTTTTTCCTTACTTCAGTAGCTATGTGGCAGATGAAAAAAAGCAGAAATTGCATTATAATTATTAAACTGAAAAGGCAATTCCCATGCACCTGCTTCTTGCTGGTTGATGTACAGAGAAATTCCATATTCTGAACAAGGGCTTTGCCATCAGTTATGTCTAAAATCAAAACAGAAAAGAAAAAAAGATTGCTTACTCTTGAAATCACATGCTGAAAGACCCTGAAGGAACAAAAGGCAGCAGGAGAATCAAATAATAAGGGTTATGGCAAGGAGCTCATACAATTTCCCCAGGTAGATGTGAATTCAGTTCTATTTAGGGATTGATCCATATCACAGGAGAGGTCCAAGCTGGTCAGCTTGGCTGGGCATGGCAGAGCAGAAGTGATACTTATAGCAGGACATCAAGAAGACAGTGTGAGTTCTTAGAGATAAGTCTGCAGTGGACACTTCACCGGGCAAAGCACAAGGCATTTGCCATCAGAGTGCACAAGTGGGCATTTGGCCTGAGATGTACTGGGGACAGTGGTGTAACGAGAAAAGGAGGGAGGACAGCCTGAGCTGTGGGTAGCTTTGCTTCGTGGACAGTCACAGTGTAGGGAAATGGAAGTATGAGTAAGGATTTCTGGGAAGGTTGCTGTGGTAGGAGACATCCTCCTTTGAGTACTTGTGCCTGCCCCTCCCTTGCTGTAGATAAATGAAAACGGAGCAGTTCTTCTGTGCCCTTGTCTGGCATTAGCCCCCCCTGACCTCACCAGGGTATCATGAGCTGTGCTTCAACGGAAACAGACATGCATATTTAGCATTTAGTCACATCAGGTCTGAATTCCAGCTTCTTATTCCTGTAGAAAAGGATGGTATGGTGAACTTGCATGGTTTGCCATTGCAAAGAGTGAGAATCCCACCAGCAAGTCGCTCCTCGCAGCACCCAGCAGCAGACCTTGTAAATGACTATGATTGAATCTATTCTAAATTAATTTGGAAGCCTGTGGGATTTTAAGACAGAAGAAGTGATCACAGCACAGTTAACTGGGGCTGCCCTCTCAGCCCTGTGCCCTGCCAGCCCAGCTGAGCAGCTGTCCCAGCAAAGGCAGAGGGGAACGCGAGGAGGGAAGCAAAAAACTCTGAAAAGAATTTAAATGAAGTGAAATAGCCAAATTCTCCACTCCATTGACTTCGTTGGGGTTGGGTCTGCAGAGACCTTGGCTTGAACCAAAGCCATAAAATACAAGTACAAGAACAAGTGTGGTATGTGTGGCACTTCTGCTGTGTCTGTCTCTGAATGATCTTGCTCTCGGCTCCCCGAGATGCTGTGAGAAGGTGTTCAGCCCTCTATGCTGCAAAGTGACTTGCAAAACATGTCTGTTGTTACCTCTGCTGCAGCTCTGTCAACAACAGGGTCTGGGGTCCAGTTACCCCACTAGAAATGAGGACTGAACGGGGCTGACACGGCGTGTGAGGCACCCTCCTCTGCTGGGGGCTCCCCGCTCACCCAGCGCAGAGCTGGGAAAGAGGGCCCCAATTACAAACAATTATTACAAATCCCAAATTGGTGCTGGAGTGTGACAGACTAGCATCAGAGATATGTGCAAGGCCCCCCCCCAGGCTGCTGGGAGGGGAGCTCTGAGCAGCTCTCAAGGGGCTGTGGTGCTTTATGTGCACTGCGCTCCCGGAGAAGGCTCCTGGTAACAACTTGCCCTGTGGAGCCTTTAAAACAGATTACGGATGACAAAGCAGGAATCCGAGGTAAATTTTCAGAGCTGATGAGTGAAAAACAGCTCACATCTTTATATACCAGCTGAGCACATTTAGGAGGGAGTCACCGGGGTGCAATAAGCACCATTTCACATTATGTCGCTTTTAAGAGTAAAACTTCATAATCCTTGGCAACTTCTGCATCCTAAAAAAGCAGGGTTTGAAAAGTTACCACACACTGCAACACCTCGTATGTCCAGGAGACCATCACTGCTCAACTAACCCATCCCTCCGGTGCCTTTGGGTGAGACACAGTGTCCCAGCGCTCTCCTGCTGTGTGAGGACAGCAGGTCGGGGGGTGGCAGGAGGGCAGATGGGGCTGGTTTGAACTGGGGCAGCAGAGCAGCACCCCAGCCCTGGCAAGGCTGCCACCCCCCCTTCGGCCTCCATAACTTGGGGGCACCATAAATGCAGTGCCTGTATGAGCCATGCTTGTGTGGGTCTGTACTACTGACCCCTCAGGTGTGGTATTTACAGAAACTAAAACCAATTAAATATTCTAGAATTGTTAATTTTTAGGCAGCAGCTCATCCCGCACTAATTAGTGCAAGTGGGAGGGTGGGTAGAGAGGGGGGGGGGAGGAGAGCAGAGTCTAAACACTACAGTGACAGATGCATTTTATAGGATTAAATGATTCATTCTGAGGCACAATCATCTTTTTAAATACTTATTACCAGCTACTATTCCAGGACTGTCTGTTCTCAGGGTTGTACTTATCACAGGTCATATCTAAAACCTGCTGAAGATATTGCAAAGACTTAAATGCCTTTGATGTGGGACATAGCTGACATGTTAAGAAATAAACCTAATTAGATTCCCTTTACATGGGTATGGATATATGGTATATGAAATGTTCTGAAAGGTGGACACTATATTGGTTCCTGTAGTTGCTGATGAGCCATTGGTTAAGTTTCTGCTTATTCAAAGCAAGATTTCCAAATAGCAGTTGATGATTTTGGCTACCCCAAGAGATTTGGCTACCCTGGTGCACCCTGCGAGATGTTCCAGCAGCCAGTGTGGCAGAGGTGCTGAACATCCATCCGTCTCTTGCACACTGGGACACTGTTATACTCCATACTGACTTCTCAGGCAGGAACTCACCTAAAATACTTGAATTATTTTTGAAGATTTTAACCATATTAGAGCAATCTGTTACATTTCTTATCCATGCTTCACATGAGGTTCTTGCAAACACTAGTGAAACACTTTCTAAGACAAAAATCCCCCAAATCCTCAGAATACAGGTACTCTGTTGATTGGAGATTTCAGAATAGAAATCCAGATCTTCAGTCCAGTCCAGTAATCATCTGACTTTCTCTGCCCTTGCAGTGCTCTGTAGGCATTCTGCATGCAATACTAAAAAGGCCACGATTAAGCCTGTTTATACAAATTACAGCGCAGGTGATGCCTTACACTGTGGGTATCTCAGACACTACTAGGGCTGTATATCAGAGCACTGCAAAGAGCAGAATGACAGTTTGGCTAGTGGTTCAGTATAAGAGACACAAATCTCATCTCTTTCATTCCATTCTTTATTAATGGGCATTCTTAGATGGGATCAGACCCCGAATCCACTTAGTCCAGCTTGCTGTAGCCAAGGATAGCAAGCAAGAGGCAACAGAAGAGAAAGTGGGAGCTGGAGGTCATGGACATACTGTGTCATCACATAACTGCCCTCATAATTTCCAATAAAAAGGTCAAAGACCAAAGCCAGCTCGAAGGAAATCTGCTATTCCATGGCTGCAAACTATCACACCACAAAGCAAGTGTCCTCCCAAGGTGGAAATGCCACACCCAGAGCCTGCCTCGTTCTCTGGGTGGCAGTTGGGCCCAAAACAACCTTTGGCAAATACGATGTAATGTACATGAGTTGATCTTCCTTCCAATTTCATCTGCAGGGATAATTAATGAATCTGACAAGCACCAGACGCTCTCTCTTTGCATCGTCTTTGAATGATTTGCCACACAGAGGGTACAGCACTGCCTGAACACCTCGCCCACCACCGTGGTGAATATTTATACAGATTTGTCACCATGAGCTAGCGTGATTTTGCAGTAATCATTAATCTGCTATCTAGTGTTTAATTGCTCTTATCTGCTGCTGCAGAGAAAAGGAGCAGTTCATTAGGCAGAAGCAGTTCACTGGCAACATCTTTGTAACTGGCCTGGAGCCACAGTCACAGAGTGGCAGGGGTTGGAAGGGACCTCTGAAGATCATCCAGTCCAACCCCCCTGCCAGAGCAGGACCCTAGAGTAGATCCCACAGGAACACGTCCAGACGGGTTTAAATGTCTCCAGAGATGGAGACTCCACAGCCTCTGGGCAGCCTGTGCCAGTGCTCTGTCACCCTCACAGGAAAGAAGTGTTTCCTTATGTTAAGACTGAACCTCCTGTGTTCCAGTTTGTGCCCATTGCCCCTTGTCCTGTCACTGGACACCACTGAGAAGAGCCTGGCCCCATCTTCCTGACACCCGCCGGAGGGTGTCGGACCCCACTCCCTTCCATGGCTGTAGGAATCCATGGTCTCTGTACCACTTGTGCTGAGAATCTTCTGTATTCTGGGGGTGTCTGTGTGGTGTCCCCCATGCCTGGGGCTGCAGGCTTTCCTGGCAGGGCTGCAGTGGTGCCATCACTCCGGTGGCAGCGGGCTGCAGGATGAAGGTAAGCACCACATTGACTATACGCCTCCCCAGCACTCTGGCCAAGCATTTGGCCATCAGGCACCACAAAGTGTCAGCCAAGCTTGCCTTTTCCTCGTCCCACCCTCCCCTTTATCTCCCTGGGTCCCTCTGCTCAGGGCTGCCCTGCTCCGTACACCGCCTGGATGCTTTCCCCCGCAGCCTCAGATGCATCACCCTGACACACGCTTCCCCCCAGGACTTGGCTTGTGGCAAAAAACAAAACATGAGGGACTAGTTAATGCGATTGGCTGCCAGCTCTCGTTCTTCATGCTAAGAATATGAAGTATGTGCCTGCCAAAAATAACAATACCATATACACAGATACAACTTAGCCATCAGATAGGAAAAACCCAGCAGCTTCCTGGTGAGAGATGAGCATACAGCTCTCCTGCAACAGAAGGAGCAGAAAAAAGTAATACCTACATAACTGAGTTTTCTCTGTTGTGTGCTCCAAATGACACCTTTTGCTCAGAGGCCCTTAGGCACAAAGAATCAGGGTAGCTGGGATGTATAAAATAACATGTTTAGTTTTGGGGTAATAATATGTCTTTCAAATGAGAATGGTCTATTGCTGCAAGCTTCAAAGAAGCAGTCAGCACACTTTTTAAAGCCCAAATAGGCATTTTATGATGCAAAGGATAAATCTGTCAGTAAAGATAGTCGTAAGTCAAGTAAATACAGCTGTTCTCTTACATGAAGAGCTTGATATTACTATTGTGGGGAAAATTCTGCCCTTTCTTAAAAGGGAGCGAAGAAAAAGGGAAAAACAGCAAAGCAAAAAAGGTAGGGAGTTTTTTCCTACACCGTGCAGCATTGAGGAGCAACCAGATATACCTCGAGTGGGGATGGGCTCTGGCATCATCACTCCAGCACCAGCAGGGTGTGTGGTGGGGGAGGAGGATGTGCGAGCTGCCACCCCTGTGACAACACGGGCTGCTCCATCTGAGCATCAGCTGGGCTTTCAGATCAGCTCCTCTGCAAGCTGCTGAGTCCTCAGGTCTGTGGCAAACAGGGAAACATGGGTGTGACAGGAGAGGCCTGTGTATGCATTCATGTAGCATGTGACAGAATGGAATAATGTGGGGGGGAGAAGGGGACTTTTAACACTGGCATAGCTAAACAATAGTTGGAGACCAGCCATGAAGACACAACCACTTGGTCCCAAGCAAAATAATAATTTCCAAAGCCGAGAAGAGAGAAAAGGGACAAATACTCAGGTCCTGGAGCTGGGAATAAGCAGGCAGCTGGGGTTCATGCCAGCAGCAGCACAGAAGCCTAATCAGGAGCAGGCACTTGGTGAAGGAGCAGGCACTGCCTGGTGGTAGCATTTCAGACACAGGCACACAGCTGCCTGTAGAGCTGTGCATCACGGGCAGGCACAGGATGGTGGCTGACAGGGAGCTGGTGGAGGCTGGCACACACGTACCTGCACTGCAAAGTCCCACGTGCCTGCAGGCTGTGCTGTGGTAAATGCAGACATAAGTAGGTAGGGTTGCATGAGTCTTTGACCTGCCAAAGCCAGCAAGGAAAGAGACATCCATGTATCCCTCATTTTATATACTTTGCAGTTTGGACAAACCAAAATCCTGTGTGTGCATTAGTGTAAGGTCACACACACACACACACACACGCGAGTATTTAATTTCTATACATAAATTAAGGCCCTTTGTCTAGAATGGACACCAAAGCATTTCCTCTCTTCCTCTTGAGGAGGCTGGGGATCCATAACTCCCTAGAAGATGTGCCTTCGTGAAACCCAGGTGACTTTCTGAAATCCTGAAAAAGCGGTTGAAGGAGCAGAGCAGGGACTGGTTTTCCTGTGTCGTGCTTAATCCGCTTAATCCTTTAATGTGCCTGATGTTGTAATGACCTCCTGCCCTCCTCTCACTGCACTCTGCCCCAGAGCTGCCTACTCTGCCGCTCCCAGCGTCAACACCAGCCCTTGGACTGTCACCAGGAGGCTTGCACAGACTGTCTCTGGCACAGCACAGAAGAGCTTTACGTTGGATTGCAAAGGAATAATAAAGCATATCATTATAATTACAGAAACAGGCTTGTCCTGTAGATTTTCCCTATGCAATGATCTTGCAAGGACTGCAGTGGCTCCTCCATCATCGGGTGTGCTGCTCGGTGAGGTGGCAGCAGGCAAAGCTGGGGCCTTCAGTGTGCTCAGCCCTGCTGGCATCCACGCCACCCATGCCCTCACAGTCACCCTCTGGTCCTCCCCTGTGTGCGGGGAGGAGGTCAGCAGGGCTGGATGTGGTGCTTCGTCTGCAGAGGAGGTTCTCAGGTATAAGGTTTGAGCGCGTTTTATGGAGGATTAGCCCGCCTGTAATTGAATGTGTTCTGCAGGGTTTGTTCCTCCTGAATAATTAAGGAATAAGAGAGAGGAGAGGAAAAAGCTATAGAGTTAAGTGAGCTTTGGATGTGTGCTGTCCCTTGTGTTCTGCAGCCCCAGCACTTCACAAGCCCGTTCAGCAGCTGCCCAGCCTGTGGTAGCAGGCAGGTGAGGACACTTTAAATCCTTAATTGCTGCTGGTGCTCCCAGCCCTTCTGATGTGCTGACGCTTCACAAGCAAAAGATTAGATAATGACAGCTCCATCAGGAAGTAATTCAGTTCGTGTGGTTTTGAATTGTGTCTGCAACAAAGAAATCACATCACAAAGTGGCTTCAAGCGCAATGAGCAACAGAGGAGCTGGAAAAATATTGAAACTCTAACTGATCTCCTGCAACTTTCTCAGGCATGCTCTTTCAGAGAGAAGCCCAGGTAATAAATTATCATAATTTTGAACTTGAGGTACCTTATAAATATTTACTGGTTACAGTTCTTGCTAGCAAACAAATACTAGTTAAAATCTCCAATTCTTTCTTCTTCATTTGCTCAACAGTCTTTCAATTGAACAAATTCCTGCTGAGTTGTATTTCCTGCCTGGAACTTCCACCCAAAGGTAATAATTTCTGAAGAGCTTCAGAAAAATCAGGATAGTGGTTTTTGAGTTACTTGAGGGAAGGGAAAAAATATGCTTTTCCCATATGTTGTGATTGAAATGTTGAATTTGCATAAGTCAAAAACCAGCTGTAGCTATAAAATTTTTCACTTAGCTTGATTTATTGCCCTTATTGAGAAAGGAAAAACAAAACACGTCTCACGATGATCTGTTTTGTGGATTTTGAGTTAGGATATGAATGGCTAGGTCTGGCATATGTGCAACTGTAATATTATTTAGTAGGGCTTTCACAAAGCTCTTGAACGAGAACATTTTAGCTCTCATGGCATGCACAGATCCAGGAGCCCTAGCTGAGGATGACAGCATTAAAGGACAGTCAGCATTACTTTGCACTTGGAAATGATATCATTGCTTACAATTGTTTATTCTTCATGAGTGTTTAAATGCTCCACAGTCATTTGGCTGTGAGTTGTGATGATATCTCTGCTCTAGTAGCATCAGTAACAGCCTAGCTGCCTTCAGTGGGACCACTGACTGGGTAAGATGCTACTGGAACTGACTCACAGTATCAGTGTGACCCATCAAACACCCTGCCCCAAAGATCTTCAGCCGTTAAAAGCAGGTACATGGAAGACTGTGGCAAGTGAGACAGGGAACAGACAGATACAGAGAATGCACAGCACTTGAGTGACACCATTTCCTCTACAAACATGGGAACCATTTAATAATGGCTAACTGCATTTCAAAATGAATGTCAATATATAGGCTTAAGAACATCCTGGCTTTTCACAGAAAGGAGCATATTTTGCTCTCAGATTTTTTGTTCCGGGTCTTGATTTTTAGTTGCCTCTCCCCTTCTTGTCTTCCATTTTTCCTCTCAGATGCAATAAGATAAACTTCCTTGGAATGAGTGTTCCCTTCCCCTTTTTATGTACTGTCAGAGGGGTCACCCTGCAGGTAAGAGATGCTATCTTGCTCCTCTCTCCCTGGCATTGCACTGAGATAGGAAATGGAGCTATACTTTACTGCACAGCAGCTGAAATCTGGTCCTGGTGAAGTAAGAGACAAAAATTTCCATGCATTTTGATGGGGTGAGCAAATCGCAGAGAAATGGCTGAGTCACTTCACTCATCTCTGTAGAGTGCTTGGAGTTCTTTAGGGAGACTGGTTTATTAGTGCAACATATGCATTTGTTTATCTGTGCACCAAAAAGCTTGTCTAGTATTTTTCAGCTATACCAGTTGGTCTAATGAAAGATATAATTGCTGCTTACAAACCCTGTCCTGCCTATTCCTTAAGATCACTGAAGCTGCAGCAAGATTCCAGTTTGTTATCAGTCGGAGTCAAAGGTTGACACAGGGGTAATGCTGAAAGTAGGGGTTAAAGAATGATATGCAGGAAAATGATACAATCAAAACTGTGTCTCGCTTGAGAAATTTCAAGAAGGGAAGAAGCCCATCACATATAGCTGTTAAAGAAAGTATTAAGTTAATGCTGAAATGAATGAAACCCTACTGAGCTACAGCCTCTGGAATGTGGCACGCTTGTCCTTGTGGAGCGTCAGGCTTTGACACCCCTTGTCACCTTTGTGTCTCAAAGACAACTTCTGCAAATAAAATCTTGCTGAGGTTTGAGAAGCAATTGGGATCTGCATGAGAAAATGTGTCTGCCCTCACTGCAGCGATCAGGGCACACAGGATTGGTCCTGGGGCTGCAGCTAGTGCAACTCCATCAGTTTGGCTTTCTGTTCCCCACCTCATGCTCTGCAGGTTTTGCTTTTGCTGGCAAAGTTGTTTTCTCAGTGTCAAAAAATGAGCCAAAGTCTACAGTGTAAAATGATTTTTTTCACCTCTCTCACCTTTCTGTGGCAATTGGCAGGATTTGCAGGTTTCACATTACGTGTCAAGCTGCTTCCAGAGGCTCCAAACTCTCAGACTCTTAAAAATCAATGAGAGAGACACAGTGAAAGCTCAGGAATTTCTTGCTTCATCAGGTACCATACAGCACATAACGGTGTTTTAAAAGAAACAAAACAACACATGTATACAGAAACCTGCCCAGAATTACAGCTTCTCTCCATTTTGGAGAGCTGAAATTGTGGGGAACTTGACAACCCATCTGCCTTCATTAAGGCCAGTTCTCATCAGCATAGATGTTACCAGTTAGGAGGTACACGGGGGGGAAGGGTTAGCAAACATACCCCTAATCTTACAGCTTTCCTCAACACTTATGATCTGTGCTTTGAGTAAAAATAAGGGATATCTGATAGGAATAAGTGTGATAGCAGTGTTAAGGGTGCTTTGGTCAGCACAGAACACCCACTTGTGCTGGAGAAGAGTCCTGGGGAGCAATAGTGCCAGTGGGAACACACCTGAAGGGAAGCAATAAAAAAAAAAAAAGGTATTAGGATAAGATGTGGGGTAGAGCTGAGTCTATGTGTGAGGGCCAACCAAAAACCCCCAAGTAATCTTAGGTTGATTCCAAACCTGAACTTCATAGTGGAAAGGAGTAAATGAGGTCCCCTCATGTACCCATTCAGCAGCACTGAGCCTGGTGAAGACCCAGACCTAGAGGGAGCTGGGGCAGAGGAGGTGCAGGCAGGTGCTCTCCTGCCTGGAGGCCTCCCCCCTGTGTACCCCATGGGGGGAGGAATTGTGGGGTTTCCTATCTACCTCTCTCTTCTGATGCACTGGGAAAGGTGTCGTGGTTTGAGGCTGGGCCGGCCACTAAACGGACAGCAGATGCTCTCTGTTAAGAAGCATAACAAGCATGCAAGGGACATGAAAAAAATCCCAACTAGCAGATAGGGAAATGTTTATTCATCACCTAGAAAAGAAAACCTGAACTACCTATTCACACACTTCAACAAAAACTGTTTTCATCTGTTGGTGGAGTAATGAATCACTGGTTATTTGCATACAAGAAGTGGCATCTTACAGTAGATGGATGGAAACGGAGATGAATTTGAAAGTGTCATTTTGTGAAGGGCACCAGTAACATTTGTGACACATTCTAGTTTTTGACCATCTGGCAACATTGAGGGCTAAACTAATGTATGAACCTTGAGAGACTCCGTTTGTAGCAGGAACTGCTTTAGACTTCAAATTTTAATGGAGTGAGATCTCAAATCAATGCCACCCTAATAATGCAGAATGGATTTGGGCCAGGACACAGTGCTGTTTGTACTGGCTTTCTCTGAAAGGCCAGAGTTACAAATAGAGACTAAGTCTTTCTTTCCTAAATTGAAAAAGATCTGTTAATAATTATTGCGAGCCAAGAGAAAAATCCAGACCTCTCTAGAGACAAAGGAGGATACAGCCGGGAGGTCGTTAGCTGAAGCTTTGCAATTGCTGTCCAAAGGGGCTCTTTTACAAACCTGTCAGGAATTTATTTCTACAATTCAGCTATTCAAAAAGTGTCAGCTCAGATATTGCAGAAGTCACGCACGACGGAAGGACACAGGGAAGAAGGCATGAAATTCAGCAGTGAGTTCTAGTCCTAGTCCAACGATTAGCATCTAAGGAGCAATCTGGGGAGGCAGCTAGCCCAGCGAGTGGTGAAGCGCCGCGGGATGATGGAACTGCAGCTGAACTCCTAGTGCTGGGGCAGGTCTACACCCTCACCTGCCTCAGTTTCCCCTTTGCAAAACAGGAGTAATGACAGCGACCTTGTGAAGCCTTTCCCTTGACTCCGGCACACACCACAGATGGAAAGTGCTTGCAAAGAGGAAGTGCCGCTATTTTGGGATGCGGGAGGTGAGGCACCGAGCAGCTGAGCGACTTATCTGCAGGCACACAGCGAGTCAGAGGCAGCTCCAGGAATAGCACGTGGGTCTCTCGGCTCAACAGGAACAGATAATGCTTAATAAAGCATTTAAAGCAACAATTAAGGGTGCACTTCTACCAACCTTACATTAAATGAGGAATCCTTTGGCCTCCTCAGGAAGGAAATACAGCTCAGAGTGAATTCGGGGTGCAGACCTGGGACCAAGAGAACAGCTTTGGCTCAACAGTGTCACTTGAAGTGTTTTAGCAAGCAAAAACCAAAGTCAGTGCTGGGGATTAAGATTTGAAAGCAAGTGCTGACATACTGAGGTCCTTGGAAATTTTGTCTGTGAGGAAATCTACTGTATAATTAAATGTACAGTTTCCTTAGTGGGACCATCATTTCCTTCCGTGAACAAGAAGATAAATTTCTCAGATATTCTGTCATGGAGTCTTCTAATGTAACGAGGCTTGACAGACTGAATAAGTAACTCCACAGCTTTTAAGAATAATCTTTTTGATAGCAGCGATTCCCTGAGATGATAACCTTCCTAACGACAACTGAGGAGTCTACCAATGAGCTGAGAAGTGTGGTTTCACCAGCCACAGAGGAATTGCAGTCATGACCTTGTCCAGACTCTCTGACAGGATTTTGGCAACGACTGCAGGAATCACAGGCTCGGGAGGAAACGCAAACTTCCTGGTCAAAACGCCACTCGAGAAGTGATTCAGTGGGAGTCCCTGGGCGGTGCTGGATACTGGCAGGACATTCCGATGAGAGGTGGGTAGTGGTATCATCAGAAAGGTGTCCCACACCTGAGGCAGCCTGAGGAGAGGTCTTTCAGAAAGATCTCTTCTGAAATACAGCTCGCCCGTGACAAAATACCTGTAAATCATTTTATTCTTTCTGTGATGCAAATTAGGCAACAGCTTTTCAAAAATTAACCTATTTGCAGGTAAGAAGATACCAAAGACTTCTATGTTTGCTTCCTCTGCTATCTCCCATCTGTAGCTGCCATTTACACAGACCAGGCTGCTCCCCGCCAAGCACCAGAGCAAGGCTTGTTGTGTTTGCACTGGGGAAAAGCTCACTGGAGGTTTTCTTTTTTTGTTTAATTCTAATTTTTTCAGACCAGATGAGCAGCCTTAAGTCCTTGGGTGAGAAGGTTTAGTAGTCTATGTTTTTCTTTTACAGGAGTTAATTATAACCAAATTCAAACCCACGTGCTATCTCCACCAATCTGATCACAAATACGAGTCGATGACAGTACACAAATCACCTTTATCAAGGAGTGTTTAGGTATGGGGTTACAAAAATACAGGGAGGGGGTTCCCACACTGGCCTTTCATTTCAGCAGCAATTCATGGCTACAGAGAGACAACAGACTGTCCACCCTGCATCTCCTCTGCCTCTCCTCTCCCTGACTCAGTCAAAGGTCACAGCAAGAGGCAAAGAAAACGGATGAATACATCTATGTTCCTTCAAATCTAGAGCAGCTCGTGGGAAATGTTCTTCTGCAAGCACAAGTTAGAAGTGTCTATAAGGAAACAGGCTGTAAGAAAGCCCAGTTATGCCAGGTATTAAACCAGATTGAATCTACATCCATGCATCCTTTAGTTACACTTACAGGAGCCTCCTACTCTGAATTGACCCTGGTGTTAGGGCACTTTGGGACATTTCAATGTGTCTTTGGCAGGAAATGGCCTTCAGAGTGCTGCAATAATATCAAGACTTGCCAAGTTTGAATGTCTCCTCTGCTGCAGCTGGAAATGATACCTCTGCCTGCTTTTCACTCCTACTAGACAAGGAGGATGCTCTGCTCACTATAGACAGTCTTTTGGGGTGCAGCTAAACTCTGGTAGTTAAATAACCCATTACTAATGTTTGCACTTATGGTGCAGTGTGCAAGGAACCATGCAGTTGTGGGTCATTTCTTTCTACTGTGTTTCTCTTAGTCTGCCTGTCCTAAAGTAAAGAAGGCAGAGTTTCCTGCATCATCATTTCTTTTCCCTTCAGTGCAAAATCAATCCTAAATTGGCCTGCACTGAACTCTGATTATGTGACAGTTGGCTACAGGCTGACCCGTGGAACCCTGCCTTAGAACTGCTCAGTACTGCAGCAGAGAACAGGCTTTCAGAAGAGCTCATACCCAGCTTCTGAGCAGGCATTTTAGCATCAGGATCCAGCTGACATTAAAAGCAGTCCAGCTCCAGTTACATTTTAAAAGCTGGGCCTGAAGTCTTACAGAGCTGCCTGCATAAAGCAGCCAGATCCTGGGAAAATGGAAAATTCTCCCTAGGAACTAGGCTAGTTTGAATATCCCTTCAGTTTTTTTAAACATCTGAATGGGTGCTGCATGTATAACAAACACTTTCAAAACTGGTTTTCCCCTTTTGACATCTGTTTGGCAGCTTATATGAAATAGACCTTTTTTTCTTTTTTTTCTTTTTTTCCTGCTAATTGAGTTAATGTAACAAATTTTAGTTAAAATGGAATTTTTTTTTGGGAAATGAATAAAGTTACCTATGTGAACTATGTGGCTGAATCCCAGGAGAAAATACTTTGTTACATCTGTTACAGCATTTTCTGATGGTCTGCAGTGGTGGATTCTGTTGGCGGGGGTCTCTCCATAAATCACATATTACAGAGTATAAAAAAAATGAATGCTTGGTATCTTACCATGTGATTCCTTGGCAAATCAACATGTGGGAGAGCTACTTCACATGCCTTGGCAACTACCTAGTGATAAAGAATGAAGGGTAAGTTCACAAGGGCCCTCCAGAACTTCAGAGGGACAAAGGGTCCTCTGATTGCTGTGAAGCTACTTGGGGATAGGGAAAAAGATTGCCAGCAAATTTCCATGAGCCAGAAATATATTCCAAGGAAATCTGAAATATTTCTGTAACCTCCTCCTGACAGAGTGGGAAGGATGTAGATTTAAGTTGGAATTCAGCAAAACACGTAAGAGTGAATATGAACTGAGAGCATAAGGCAATTTCAGGGCTGTGGGAAGGGGCACGTAGCATAAAAAAAGGAAACCACATGATCCTTTCTGACTTCTACCCATAGCTGGAGAGCAGGAATTCTGGTCATCAAACTGAAAGCAAAACATTTCTAACAGCTACTAGCAAACGTGTGGTCACTCAACACCCAATTACACCTTTGGGCCTTATAGCAGGAAAACACAATACAAGCCAAGATATTACTGAATTTTGAAGAAAATTGCCTTTATTTTTTGTGGACAATGTATTCACAGTTACATCAATGTCTTGCAGCCCAGCATGCCTTGAAGCATCAAGCTATTATGGTATTAATCCTACCTTCCATCTGACTGTGAGAAAACCTCTCCTGTAGTCACTGCCTTCCTGTGCCTCGGCCAGAGGCAGACAGCAGTATTAGAAGGACCATTCAAATAATCCAAAGGACTGCTTTTGCACTCATAGGAGGAACAAAAGTATGTGACCTACACACACAGTGCTCCACACAGCTAGATAGTTGCAGTAACAGTTTCCCTAACTTCATTTTGAGTCAGTACCATCACTCCCATTAAGGAACTTCATAGTAGTTAGGAATGAATAATCTGCTGTTATTGTACCACAGAAGTAAGCGTGTGCCATGGTACGCCAGATGTTAATGGCATTGTTGTATGGGAATATATGGGAGCATAACGGCACCTCCCTGGCTCCACCAGCAGTTGGCAGTCCATATGGTGGTGGCACACACCCCATACTGATGGATGCTCAGCAGATGCTCTTCAAGAGCTAAATAATGCAAACAGAGGCTGGTGTGATCAATATACAGCCCTCAAAGTTCAGGCACTGCTCGCAGCCAACAAATGCAGTAATTTGGGGGAGGAAGGCAGGTTTTTTTGAAAAAGAATAGTCTTTAAAAAAAGGCCAGTAAACCTTTCAGCATTTAAAAATAATAGTTACGGGTGCTGCTGAAGAGAGAGTTTTTCTTTGTTACCAAGCTTCTGCATCTTCATAGAAAAAAAATATTTAGAGAAACTTCTTATTTAAATTAAATTTCTTGACCTTCAGGAATCTATATTTGTCTGTCTGGGATTGTCCTCAAGACATTCATGTGTATGTGTGTGTGCACATGCACATATGTATTCTTATACATTCATTAAGTGCTTATTCTCTCCTGTGAAAATATTGGGTCCATGAAGACCAGGAACCTCCACTGGAGTAAGTATAAGTTCTCAGTTCCTCTGTGCTGCTCAGAGGGTCACATGAAACTATCAGAATATGGACCTTCCCAGGATAACACCAGACTTATTTTTATTGTCATGGTTAAAGAAAAATAACCTCTCTGCTCGTATCAATATTTGAGATCATCCTCAGTGGCTGAAATTAGGTCAGGCACAGCAAAACTGCTGGTAGTTGAGGTGAAATAAAGATCAATAAGGTTACCTGATACAGAGACAGCACAGCCAGCAGCAATCATAATATTAGCACAATATGCATCAAAATCCGCTTATATGTGGGAGTCGCAAGGAATGGAAACAAACACTAAAACCCACACGGAAGACATAATTTATGATTCATGGGATGAGACAGGAATGCAATTTTCAGAACACCACTGAAAACAAGCCAATCTAAAGGAAAATGCATTAGGTATCAGTCCATTTGAGGGAAAAAGGCATAAGAACTGCCAACACTGCCCTGTACCTCCTCCATTTTGATAGAGCAAGCAGCCGCAGGGAAATAAAAGTTAGAACTTAATATCCAAGGTCATTAGTGTTCTCAATAACAGATTATCCTCAAAAACATTTTAAAGAAGAAAATAGTTTTAAATATAAAATTGGAACAAGCCAAAATTAGCCCATAAACGTGAAATTAAAGAAAAAAAAAAATCTTCTATGCATTGCAAACACTTGTTAAAAAGAGCAAAAACTGTAAGGAGTTTAATGCTTCTTATGAATTAACTCAGCCATGTGTATTACATAGCCAAAGCTGTAGAAATGGCCATCTAAATTGATTCTGGAACTGGTAGGCCTGCAGCAGCTTTGCAAACGATAATGCATGTATTAATAGAAACTTCCACTAATTTCACTAATGGCCAATTTTAATGAGAAATTTGGATTTGTAGATGAACAGAAACATTCCCATTCCATCATTTGTACATGTGCAAAGAATTCCACATCCTAGGACAGAGACTGAGCCAGCGCCACACAGAGTTACCCTTCCCAACCCCTGCCCAGTGCAGCAGGAAGGGTTAATTACTGCCCTCCTCAAGCACCTTTGTAGGTTCGTGTCTTGCAAAATGCTGCTTGGTCCCAGAAAATAGATCCCTTTCTGCTTTAGGGACTGAGCAGCTAATGACATAGGCTTGTGGGGCTGCTGGGGAAGGAGTCACACACTAAACTAGCTGACAAACTGAATGCAAACTGTTCAAAGAACTGCCAAAAGTAGTCCCTGAAGTGCATGCACAAACTAGAAGCTTGTGCAGTCCCAGCAGCTGTGCCCTGCTCCTTGTGTGATGCTGTCATACTGCAGGCAGCTGGACTCTGCATTGCCACAGGGGAAGGAACCACCAAGGAGCGTGGTGTGGCCAAGTCTGGTTTATTAAGCAGGCAAAGTGAGGGATTGGCTGTGTCAGGAAAATGCTCCTGAGTCACCGTTTCACCCGACTCCATCAGCTGAGACCTAGCAAAAGTGCAGTCCAGTGAGTGAGGACATGCAAACCTCTGGTACACCCTCTGCTTCAGGGTCCAGAGGAAAGACATCAGGAATATTCCAAGGACTTCTGAGAAGAGCAGCCTGGTGCACTGGAAGAGAGTGATCCTACAGGCAGTCTCTTGATTCCTACAAGGCATTGTTAAAAAACCCCCCGAACACTTCCAGTGCATAAGACTGGCTTTACTGGTTACCATACAGCCATGCAAATACCCTGACTGATGCCCTTCGCTACCATCTTAGTCATGTCTTCCACCACCTCAAAGATTCAGTGGGCACTCTATATCTGAATGAATGAAGAAATTATTTCAGCTGCAACATTAACTCTAGGGGCTTAAAGGGTTTTTTTTTTCCTAGATTTGATTTATCTTGCAACTAAACCAGCTTAACAGTGAACACATGCAGAGACTCATTATCCCTGCCTCTGGCTTCAAAAGGCTCTGGGAGTTCCTTAGACCCATTCAAAACCTCCTCCACTTTCAAGTACCATCAAACATTATTCACTAACTAACTGTAACATGAATATCCAGACACAGACTCTGTGTCTGATCTTTGTGGCCACCAAATTGTTACTTTTTCCTTTCCCCATTCTCTCTCTAGATTGTATTTTTTTGTGTTGGTTTTTGGTTTTGGTTTGTTTTCCTTTTTCAAAAAAAATATCTCTGCTTTCACATTTCCATGTTTTTATGTCCAGCATAATTTTGTTCATGTTTGAATAATTTTGCCTTCCTGGGCATTCAATAAACCATCCTGGAAAATTTCCAGTTTTTATTACATTAGCATGACTTGTAAGGAATGCTGACAACTGCTGCAAGCTTTAAGAAAAAAAACAGAGTCATAGAATAATTCAGGTTGGAAGGCATCACAAGAGGTCACCTAATCCAACCTTCCACTCAAAGCAGGATCAACAAGGAGTCAGCATACTCATGCCTAAGAGGTGCCTGATTCGGTGTGCACCGAGGAAAGGTGCAGGTATGAGTACCTAGGCAGCAGCTACATCATGGAGTAACTCCTCTTGTTCCTGATGGTGAAGTTCAGTATTTCCCTCTCCAGTGGGAAGCTTTCTTGTAACAATGCTTCCCTTCTCCCCGAACTTTAGAAACTAAACATGTAGCCTGGCTTCAATTGATCCATGATGAGTTTTTCTCCCCATTCTTTACAGATACCTACTCAAGGAGCATCAAGCAGTGTGCCCTCCTTTAGTTTACCAGATGAAAATTTAACCTCATCTAGTGACAGACATGAGGTGGAGAAAATCTGTGAACAGCTCATAGTGTCTCTGATACAAATAACCTGTCATTGCCTTTTTCCCATACAAAACATATTTTAGCTTTTTTTTCTTTTTTAATTTTTTTTTTCCTGCTTAGGCATCTACCAGTATTTCTGTTTTTTTTTTTTTTCACATCCAAATTCAGATACAATTTCTCTAAGCTGTGTCCTTTACATTTCCATTTGTGATTTAGTTCGCCATAGCCTCAGTGTTTAAATTGTGAAATGCTCCAGTGGAGCTAGCTACTCACCAGTCTTCCACATAAATACAAGCTTTCACAAGAAATACTGATGGGAAAGACAGACTTCAGAAAAAGGGTGGGGTCTGCCCTCTTTGTTTCTCCCACATCCCTCCCAAAAATCGTTCCAGTAACTATGAAGCATAATGCTATAAATCAGCAGAGAATTTGATCTTGACAGCTGCACCATCTTGTTTTATGTATTACCTTGAAATACTTTCAGCTAATTTCAGTTTTATGAAAAAATCAAAAAAAGTCTTACAGGCTTCATATATTGACCTAGTCACTTACATATATCTTCTCTTTTTGGTAGATTGTGGTCTCGCTTTCCTCCTTCCCTGTGAAATAAATCAGTAACTAAATTTCCTTTAAGTGGTGGCAAGCTTTCTTTATGCCATACACCTAGTATGGTACCAGCTTCACACAAGCAGGACACTAGCACACACACACATACACGTGTGTAGGGGGAAGTCTTGAAGACACATACAGTCCAGACACTACAGAGTAGTTTATGTGCACAAGCAAAGGATTGAAATTTCCCTCTAACATGATCTTCATCAGTTCTGGGTGCTCTTGAGTCCCAGAGACACCATCCCATTTCTCCCTGAAGCTGCCACCCCCACCACAGCTGGTGATCCCCTGGGAAAGAGCCTTGTACCTTGTTCATAGTCATTGGGCATGAACTTAAATGGAAGCTTTAAGAGCTCTATGGTAAGTTGCTTGCTGATGTTGGTATTAAACACTGTACTCACAACCTTGCTGAAGTTTCCATCGCAGGCCCAGCAGTGCAACGTGCCAAGACTGCAAGGACTGGGGGTTCTTTCTGTGTATCCACATGGACTGCCCATATTCCTAGGTCTTTAGGGCAAGCTCAGCTGCAGCACTACAATGCTTTCCTCTCTTAAGCTGGCAGCAGAGGTGTCAGAGAATACCAAATGTGTACCAAGGAAGGGGGATCTTGCACAGACTTTTTTTTTTTCAGAAAAAATAGGAAGCAGAAGTTTGCAACAAACTTAATGCAGATATGTCTCTTAGAACCTGAAGATAGCAGTTTCATTGGTATAATCACACCAAACAGAAGTAGAATTGAGGCTAACAAGCCCTTAAATTGATAGCTTATCCTTTTAAGGATAAGGACATTAAAGGCACCTTAAGTTGAAAACACATAAAGCTATGTTGGTCATGAACAACTGGAGAAGGTGATGGTTGTCTACCTTTGTGGAAAGACAAATAGCATTAGGAAGATTTTCTACCAGGGTAATCACTAAACCCACAATACACTAGAAGGGTTCTAATTAGCTCTTTTCAGATTATTTATTGGTCTCTTTCAATGATGCACAACATGTAGGAGACTATTTGAACTTGTTTAGTTTTGAGGATGCTCTTAAAATCATCCCTGGTAAGCAAAGAAACCCCACCCTGTGTGGAATGACTTGAAGCTAGCTGTGGCCTTCTGAAAACAGAGCTATCACATGCAAGCACACTGCTGAGTATAAACCTGAAGCATCACATCACATTCCTCTTATGTGAGTGTGGATTTAGGCATCATAGGGTCTAGACATTTGCCAAGGAAAATATTCTGGATTTCCTTTAGGAATGCTATTCTGAACACTGTAAGACAGAAGGGGGGCTGTGTAGTGTCCAACACAACTGAGAAACATGGCATTTTGGCCAAATGTACCAGGTTTCACACAGCACTGCTTTTATGCAGGAAGAAAACTTTAATTGCATAAGCAGAACAGACAGACCCTTGTTTTCCAGTCAGGTGTGACCTAAAGCTGCAAGGAATTCTCTTTACTGAGAACAAAAGGGTAGATAGAGAACAAAACGAAGGACAGACTTGTCCATTCTGGGACTCTCATCTATGTATTTTAAATCTAAGACTTAAGTGGAGACTTTTAAAACATCCACTTGCTCCTACAAATGCTGCATTGCATGTAGTCTTTGCTCTGCAGTTTATGACACCAAAGTGGTACTGAAGTTCTTCCTTAGCACTTCAGAGCAAAAAGCCCAGTTTTCATCTCACAGTACCTTAGCTGCTGTCACAGTGGCACCAGCACAGTGGCAACGTGCATTTGAGTTTAGCAGCAAACCTTGGTCTATGCCAATGTTTGCAAAACCAGAGCCATGTTAATTAGACATGTCAGTCAAGGACTCAGGACATGTCACAGAAAACAGGACATAAAAAGGTGAAGCATTTGAAGTAAAAGCTCTTTGGAATAAAATATTTAAATTTCTTAATTAGAAACATGCCATGAAGAGAGAGACTCCAATTTGAGAAAAAGGTTGAATAAGACAAGATTTTGGCAATCTGAATCAAAAGATTAAAGAGGACACCAGACAAGATAATACCAACTTGAACCAAGGCATTCCCAGCCTTCTTGATCAATAACTTGAAAATGCTACAAAGACAACTGGCAGGAGATCAGCAGTAGACTTTTCCTTTAAGCACCACGATAGAAATTTAATCATAGATAAAGTACATTTCAAGATAGCAATGCAAGTAATTTCTAAAAAGATGACAGATATTTCTAATAAACAGCTGACAGAGTAAATATTGAAAACTGGAAAGGATAACAAGCACACTCTAGATGCAAGTTTACACATTAGAAAGTTCAAGTTGTGCTGGTTCCTGTTGCTGCATAGCAGAGGAGATTAAGGTAAGCTCTTTATCGGACTAGTACCAGAGTCAAAGGTATGTAATATAAAAGAGTGTTTTGGGTAAAAGACACCACAGAGTCTGCACTCCAATACAGTCAGAATCATAACCTGGGAATGATGGAAGTATACAGAAAAATAACTCTAACAAACACAATGAATGAGATCAGAAGAGATGCTCTTTGCTGGAAGATCTGACAGTATCGGACGGATGCCAAAACCCTCTCTAAAATAATCTATAAAAGGAAACCAAGCAGGGTGCAGGTAGCCCTGGAGAGGCCCTAGCAGACTGCTGTTCAATGCATTCTGTTACCCAGATGTTCCTTTGTAGTTCTCAAAAATCTTTAAGGCTCTGGGTCAGTAAAGAAGTTTGGAAAAGCTTCAAACTTCAGCCCTGCAGTGTCAGCATATATTCCTACCTGTGGTAACTAAAGCACAGCGACAGCAGAAAAAGCAATCCTGTAAAACAATGCCATGAAATTTCACTTTCCTTCTCTCTGTATGATTTCCAGATCAAGCACTTAATTCCCCCCTGAACCTTCCTCTTATAAGTGTCCCTTTCTGGTGTCAGTGGGGATTGCCCAGTTGCCTGGCAGCTATTTATATGCCACACTGGAGACCCAAAGCTTGATTCATGTGAAAGGAACTGAAACTTTCAAGTGAGAAATACTCCTAAGAAAGGTGAAGAGGGAACAAGGACCAAACGATTAGCTAAAAGGAGTCCTCAGTTCTGGAAAGACCTCAAAACCCAGATTTGCCTTTACAGCTGTCGGACTCAATAGGATAAAACATTTGCACCAGGGTCTGAGTGCTTGGCTCAGCTCATTGAAACTGAACTGAAAAACAGAACTGGAAATCTTGCTGCCTGCTTGCTCAGGGGAGGGGGAAACCAATTACACTCAGTTTAAAAAACAAACAACCCTAAACCTGCAAATTGCCATGAATAACAAAAGTATAACAGCACCTTGTCCCTCCTGCTGCAAATCCTTCGACTGGGGGTTTTCCTGTGCAGTCATCATACCAAACGCTCTCCTTGGCCACAGGTACAGCTCCCACTGCCTTCCCTGGAAGTGGTTTGTGTAGGCACAGCCACTGCTTCACAGCTGAGTATTAGAGCTCAAAAACTGACAGAGCTAAAGAACCCAAACTGCCTTGTGTTACCCCAGCACCATCCCAAATGACAACAAGACCACATTGTTGATACCATGAGGGACATAGGCACTGAAGTAATGTCACATCTTGGCATTAAGTGAGGAATAACCATCAGACAGATGCTGCAAGTCCATATAGCAGTGCATCCTGACATGTGTGTTGGGTGTATGTCTTGCTATACCCTCCTGTAGAGCAAGAATCATTAAAAAAAAAACCCAGTGAGCAGTGATGCATTATGAAATCACAGGCCCTGACCACCTACAAACTGAATTATGGGTAAACTTAATGCACCTGCATTCAAACAGGGAATATTCAAACATAGGCAGGAAAGAAAAACTATCTGAGAGAGGAACAGCTACAGAGGGATGAATAATATGATAGCAAAAAAAGTGTTACGATGTTGGGAGACCTGAGGCATGACCCCTTCTCCTTTCCCACACATCCTTTTAGTGAAATAGCTGTGCACTGTGAGCCTTTCCAATAGATACAGGAATGGTCTTCAGGATGTTTTTATGGTCTTTTCTAATCTGAATCTATTTTCCACTTTAGAGATGCCAAATAGTGTTTACCAACATACAGTTATCTCACAATTGCAGTACCTCATGAGCAAATCAATACAACATTTAAATGCATTTTCTTGCTGGTATTACAACTAGTTAACAGAAAACTTTTGGAAGAGGTAAAAGCATATCCAGAAAGCCATATATAATGAAGAGGTATCCAGCAGGACTGGAAGAAGAGATCAGACATGCAGGAATAGGGCAGGTATCTGAAGTATGAGATTTATACTGTATCAATTATTCCCTTTGACTATCTCAAATGGACAAAGGTTTCTTAAAATTGAAAGTCTGTCTGCATTTATACCTTATTTAGAATTTCTATAACCCATCACGATCCCTGTTATATTGCAAGCCTCCACAAGGCTTGCAAATGGAGGTAAGCCCTCAGTCCATCAGTGTGCACGTGTGCTGGTGTCGTGGGGCATTACAGTCTTTTAGTTAAGTTCCTCACTTTATGAAAATCCAAACTGTTGTGAAACAGCACATTGTAGCAAAGCAGAATTAAACAGCACTAATTTCTGGATTCCCATTGCACACAGCAAGTATTGGAGGCCAAGAGGTTAGCATGGTTTGGACAGCCAGGAATGCAGCAAACAGAATTTCTACTGTCTGCACAAGAAGCACTGGCCAAGTGGGGTTTAGAATTAATTTGGTTTCTGCCCATTAAAATTATATGTTCCAAACATAAGAGTCATAAAATGCCTATAAAAGTGAGCGCACTTGCACAGTGAATAACTTTGGAAATGGGGTTGGCTCACGGGTGAGGAGCAGCAGGCACGGGGCAGCACAGGCAGTCTGCCTCACCAGTGGCACAAGGGCTGCTGGGTGTGCAGGCTCCCCCAAATTCACCCTTGCTCTGCTGTTTCACAGTGGCTGAGCAAAGCAATACCCAAAACAGGGCACAAACCATCCCAAAAAGCGAGGATGCTTGCCCTTCCTCACCGAGTATTACCTGGTGACCAGAACAGCCCAGTCATGGATCTGCACGTGCAGTATAAGATGTGCTATAAATGGCATCTTACCTACCTTAAAAAGCAGGCTGCTACAACACACCAAGGACTGTGTCTTCAGATGGTGTAAATCTGCTTAGCTTCATTGAGCCATGGTAATTTACACCAGCTGAGGGATGGACCAAAGGCGTTTATTAAGGCTGCAATGTATTTAACAACAAGCACAGATCAATAGTGCAACAAATATTCATTTCACATCATGACTTTTTAGAAGAGAGGTCAAATGGATCCTCACATGTTGTTTTTTTTCTCTAAAATTTCAAGCAGAGACCAGTGACAGTCAGTAATTATACCCCCTTTGAAGGAAGCACTGGCAATGAAGAACAGGCAAGAGCTGGTACTGCACAGCAGCAGTCGTTCTGGCTCGCAGGTGGCATTAAGGGCTATGAGAGAGCATGACTTGCTCCTTGAGCTGTCTTCTGGGAAGCCTGGTGTCTCATCAGTGAAAGGCCAGTTGGAATGAACGTAACAAATGAACAGTTCGGTACGTTGGTCCCAGAGTAAACCAAAGTGATCTCTGGAAATTTATAAATCAGAGCCTTTCTCTGGTTATTTTTCATTTTAATGTACATGACTTCAGTGACTCTGCATTGGTATTGCTCTCTGCCTGGTTATAAGTAAAAAATATAAGCAGCGTCACAGGGAAAAATATTCTCACGAGATTTGCATCGTAATTATGCAAACCCCAGACAACGTTAAGATTCCAATGAAATTTCCAAGTATATTGACATTTTCAAATACAACACGACAAACCTGACTTTGGGAAGGAATGCAATGCTTACTGGGAAGAGAGCACACACAGCCTACAGCTGAGCAATTATGCCAGACCTTGGGACAACTTGTAACAACGATCTGCCTCATCGGAACGACACAAGGAATTGTAAAATCAAAATGCCTCCCCTAGTGAAAGAGAAAGAGAAGAAAGAGCACCATATGTTGGATGCCAAAAATCAGGGGCATCAGTGATGGTAATTTCCTGATGCCACAGTGAACATGAGAGCGATAATTTTAGGTCAGGCTGTATTCCAAAATATGGAGAATTATTTGTCTTGCAGGTTGATTTTAAATTAATATCACCACGAGACCACTCTGGTTTGCTGTACATTGGTCTGTTCTCTCCATCCTTTCCAGAGCAGAGCCCTGGCAGCTCTCCTTACAGCTTACAGCAGTGAAAGGAAAAGCCAGAGGGCTTTAAATTTTTAAGTCGGTGTTTTGAAAATGCTGCTGCATGTATTAGGCTTCTCCTGGTTTAGAGGCCCTTTCCTAGAGAGTCTTCCAACAGGAATATCATTTACATCAGCAAGGCTTTTTGGCAGTTTTTTTTTTCCCTTTTTATAACCATGTTGCAGTGAGACATCAGTTTAGGCAGCCAACTCTGCAATAAAACTGACAACAGGTTTATTCTCCTGCTCCTCATGGGACCGATAAGAATTTTAGAAAAGAAAGCAGGAGAGAAGGAACAGCAACAACACGTGCATATGATCTGCTTTGTCCCAGCATAACGATTCTGCTGCTTTCAGAATGATTCTCATTTAAAAATCCAATGTTTTTATGTTTCATTAGATATTTTATTCATTTGGATTACTCTGCAGGGGCAATATATCTATAGCAGAGGTATTAGGAGATCCTATCGACTTCAAAACTGCCAGGATTTTACCTTTGGTGTTAAACTGTCCATTGCTTTGATCTTATCACCACTATGGAAACCACCAGTGCCCTGGAACTCTTCTGCCAGAGGGAACCCCCACAAAAGCAGTTTAAAAAAAGAGGCAAAAAAGGCAAACTAAACTCAGTCTTTTCAATTCATTATGGAAGAGACTTATCTCAGAAGAATTTTATCTCAGAAGGAAATTGCTGAAACCTGGCCTGGATGCTGTTCCTGAAGCCACACAAGTTCAGCCTCTGCTCCTGACCCAAGAAGGAGCAGTAACATTGGGAGCAAAGACTTTTTTTTTTTGTTTTGCACTGGGTGCACAAAACATCATTTTTTGACCTCAAAAGGATGGTCTTCCCTTCCTCACCATCAGATACATGACTGAAACTCTCCTGAGGATGGTCTGGGTTTCCACTTAACCCTTTTTCATTTTCCAATGGATACTGGTGAAAAAAACCAATGAACTTTAATACTCAAAAGGCTAGAAGATGAATCAACAGCCTAGGAAGGTCTCATGGCCATGCATGGGCATCGGCTTCCACACTGCCTGGAGCCAGGGGGTTATATCTCACTGACTAGATTGCTCTGGTGCAGACCAGCACACTTGGAATAGGCATGCTGCTAGATTGGAAATTCCATCTTGGTGTAGTGGATTTAGTCCCAACAGTCTAGGGCATAATTAAATCTTAAAAAAAAGATTAGTCCATCTTTACTGCTGAGCATTTATAATCTCTAAGCACTCATAGACTGAGTGTGCATGCTGGTAATGCACATACACATATATTTACTTCGAGAAAAATGCTATTTTATTAGGAGGAAGAATTTTCAGGTTTGGCTAGGTTTGAAAAAGTTTATACTCTTATGCGATTCCATTTATTCCAGTTGCAAACAGGCTTTATGCCCAGATGGTGGCGCCTACAAATCACAGATCACTTCTACATAATTATTAGGTAATTCATTTCTGGCGGGTTATACATTGTGGGCTTTATGGTTTATTGCAGAGGAAAATAGAAGTCTCATTGTATTGCAGCCCCTCAACCACCAAAACCCCCCCTGCATCGCAACCCCTACCTTCCTTCCCCCAGAAACCATTGACTGTATCACAGTGCTGTGTTAAATTAGCTTTTACAGCTACCTTCCATTTGGGGAGAAATAGTACCAGAATAAGATATAAGAAAAGAGAATACAAAGGGTTTAGACTCAAGATTCTTTGTCCCATGGGAAATGCATAATTCAAGGTATTTGTAAACGTGTTTGTGATGTGCTGAAAAGCTGAAGTGGAACAAAATAAATAAAACCAACAAACCAGACTTGAGAATCCCAATCTTTGATGGAAATCAGACAGGCAGGTTTAGATGTATTTTTGAGGGGATTGTAGGATTAGGGTCAGCACACTGAACAGCTGCCATGGTCAGCGATAGCCTGACACCAAAATGAAGCTCTGTTTTGTGCTCCCCAGAGCGACTGCCTTTTACACAGTATAGTTTATGTTTATTTATGGGAAAAAAGCCCAGGAATTAAAGCTATTGAGAAAATAAAAGTGTGGAGGGAGACAAGATTAATTAATTCTATGTGAATCACAAATGTTCCAGGGAGTCAGGTCTGAACAGAGTAAAAATAAAAAGCTTCAGATCTAGTGTCTGAAAATCAGCTCAGTAAAGCACTTGAGCTTGGATGCTTATCTGGGACTGGTGTTTTCAGAAAGAGGGTTCTCTCTAAAGATTATCTCAAATAGATGGGGATACCAGAACTGCCAGCATGCAACAAAGTGGTGAGAAAATCCTGTTTCCTAATAGGAAAATGTTTTATTTGAATTTTGTGATCATTTCTAATAGAGGTTCAGGTTTAACACACTATTTCTTCTAAATGTATGTGCTCAGATACCTAAATGTTAATTCTGACCTTTGTCTACTAAGTACATCTAATGTTCCTCACATATTTCAGTCACCTATAACAAATTACCTATTCCTTCCACTTCTCTATGTACATTGTTCTTCTAAAGATGCCCAGAAGAGGGAAAAGAAAAAGCTGAGGAGCAAAGATATGCAAAATTGATTTCAGATTTGGGGGTAATCCCCCATTGTCTAGATTGTTCCTTGCAGGGAAAAAAACCCCAAAACCAAACAGAAAAATAATAAAAGACCCAAAACCCAAACTTCCTGAGATTTTTTTTGGCAGGGAGGCTTTTCCTAGCAGCTTTCATGTTTGCCATTTCCTGGCCCACAGAAGTATCACTTCTAGGTCTTGTTCATAGGGAAAAGGGGGTTGAGAAATCACTAAATCCCCTGAAGCTCAAACATCCCAAGCTTTCAACCAGAAACTTGGCAAAAAGTAACCAGTGAGTACCCGTTAAATAAAACCCTTGACAGCAGCTGAACCTCAGAACTCCTTTCACAGTTGTGCATGGCCAAGAAAGCAAGGCACACTAGTGCTACCTGTGTCCTTCCTCCTCTGCACCTCCTCACAGCTCTCCACCGGGTGTTTGGGCTGCTGGGCTGGCTCGCTTGCTACGGTGCTCCTTGCCTTCCTTTGGCAATGTGGTGTGGGGGCTTCCTAGGCAGCCCCATCAATCACTGCTGCTCCAGCCCAAGCCCTGCCAGCTCCGTGCACAGCACCTACACCCACCCTGCTGCCACGGCCGTGCTGTGTGGGACAGGCCATCGCGCTGCCACTGCTGCGCCTGCTGTTTGTGTGACCGTGCTGCAAACACTTAGCGATGAGTTATAGCTCCTCAGAGACTGGCTGGCTGCAGGTAACTTGCATAAAGGGAAGCAAATTCACACGTCCTTGTCCTCAGATGATTTCCAGTCTGAATTCTAAAGAATCTCACTTTTTTTCTCAGCACAGCCGGTATCTGGTGGCTGTCAGAGCTTCACTCACACTGAGCAGCAGAGCAAGTATTTCCCAGCTTTGTTGGTTGAATTGCAAACAGCATTCGTCCTAAATACAACTTCAGTTTCAAGATTTGGAGAATTAAAATGAAGTATCAGAATATATGAAGACAACGGTTCATTTTAAGAAGCCATAAACAAGAAGAGAGGCAGTGCAGAAAGATTCATTAGGAATGACAAAACCAGGACTATTTCCAGCTATCTTTGTGACATTTGATTAAGTATTACTGACAAATTTGGTTAAAGAAACCCTGTGCTTAAAGATTAACATATCTTTTTCCTAACAGTGACCGATGTCATACATATACCCTTGTCTGTCTGGCAGAAAACACATGCAGTTGTGGGCTCTGAGTGTCAGTCCTTTTGGATGGGGTTCACATTTGCTAGCTTACCACCAGCAAACTGAGCACCTGCAATTACCAAGCAGGTTCTCCTATCTCTTGTTTTTCCAGGGCTGCTTCAAGTGCCACAAGCATCACTGCTGAGGATATAAAGATAAAACCACAAAGCCACAAGGAATGTACAGTTTAAACCCACAATGCTGTAAATGCCTTAGTGTAAATTTCTTTTGCTAACGCAGATGATGGATCCATTAAATAAGTTATTTTCTCCTCTTCAATGCTGTGAATATCGTAGTCCCAAAATGGCATCTTTGACTTATTTAAGCATTTCTCTCTTTCCATCTAAACTTTGGGGATCTATGGTTTTTTGAACAACAACAAAAAAATAGATAGGCTATTTCAGCAACTAGAAAAATTAGTATTTGGGTTTAAAATTAATTCTGAAAAACAAATTTAGCCAAAAATTACTTAAGAGGTGGACTCAGAGGTCTGTTTGAAAGAAGTATGATGAACGTCTGAGAGCTGTGCCAAAGACTGCTTTTCATCAGCTCAGTGTGGATCCAGATTCCTCGGGCACTCCAGAAGAAAGATGATCTGTTTGATCAGCAAAAGAAATAGAGAAGTTCTGCTTGTTACTCGTTGGTGTCTCTTGGATAATTTTTTTTTTGTTTTAAAAACCTCACAACCAAATTATACTAAAGATTTTAGCTGTCATAAAATTCATTAGGCTGGGGAGGATGTGAGGGGAGCATTAAGTCCATGTTGAAGCAGAGTTCAGAGGTTATTAGGACTATTACTGGGAACACTCAAACATTGGTCTTTTATATCCAATGGACTATTTTCCTGAGAACATGCAGGAATTTAATCATCTCCTCCTTTTAGGACATCTAACCTGTGATAGACTTAGTTGACGTCTGCCAATAGGCTCAGAAATTACCAATGAAGAAAACCACATGCACAAAGTCATCTGTAGAAATTAAGCATTTTTATAGAAAACCAAACTGTAAAATTTCCAGCCTTTGTCCAAAGCAGTAAGATGTTTTGTAGAGTCCAGCTAAAAAGTAATTAAAAGATTCCCAAAGACCCGGTTCCCAGCACCTTGTAACAGTTAGGCTTCTTTAATCCTGTCCCCAAAATCACTGTTTGCTGAGAATGTTGGTGATATCTGGAGATCCAAGTGTTCCCTTCAGTTAACACATTCATACCGTTGCTACCAGCAGTGCTGATGACAATGCACAAGCAAAGCAAGACTAGGAAACTCAGGTCTAGATATTTATATCTGCATTAATAGAGGGGGGTACATTTATTCTATTCTGCCTGCACAGAAAATGAGCAATTCTGGGCTCCACAAGCCAGTCAGATATTGCAAGAAATTTCTGCCTTGAAGCAAGCAAATACCTGAAATGCTGTTACTGGGCACAAAGCTGTGACGGAGCTTAACACCCCTTGGGTGGAATATTACTGAAATTAAAATAGATGATATGAGTGAGATATTTAATTCTTCAAAAGCTCTGACGTTCCCCAAAATAGTGAAGCACACTTCAGGATATGCAAAGGTAAATAGAGAATCAAACACAGACATCAGGGGTAGCAAAATGAAAAAGGTCTCTCTAACTCCCTAAACGTGCTGCAACAGAGTGTACACTTATTTGTGACCTGTTAGAGGCTCAAGCAAGAGATTCAGGTTTTCTGGAATTTGTGATTTATTTGTGAACTGAAGGCTAATATATTCTTAAGAATAAAGAAAAAAAATAATTTATTTCCAAACCCCTCAAGGTTTTATTTGATCTACAGTAATCCTGTTCTTACCAATCACTGTGTTCAAACAAATTTCAAACATCCCCCAAACAAACAAGCAAGCCACACTTCCCCCACCCAAACCAGCAGCCTTTCCCTGCTTTTGTAAATCTGACAATAAACCAGCTTCAACTGCAAAGCAGAGTAAGAGAGGAGGTAGAGGATCAGGCATTTCCTACGATAGACTCGGCAAATGGGAGCAGCCAGCCCTGCAGCCACCCTCCAAAAACCTCCAGAGCAGCAGCACAGCAATTCTGTCATTAGAAGGTTTCTCATCTGCAAGAGCTAAGAGGGACAACAGACGTATTTTTGCCCCAGTTGGTTCCTCAGAGGAAGTCTGGGAATCCAGAAACTAAGAACAAGTGATAAAACAGAAAGAAAAATATCCCACAAAGCAAACCAGTAAAATACAGATTGACTATCAGGAAAAACTTGCATAAGGAAGAAGCTACAAATCTGTAGGATGATCTGTGAAGAGGTGATTTTTGGTGTGAAAAATCTCACTGTTAGAGACACATAAAGCTGGAACTGGATGAGACAATGCCCTTGAAATTAGAACTATAGCAAAGGCTCATGCTCGTTTGTTCTCAGCTGCGTTAGTGCCACCGGGGTAGGTCACCACACAGGCAAGGATGATTTCAGTCTGCAAGAACAACTGAGATGATGATCCTTACATTTGCACGGTAAAAATGCTAAAGCTTCAAGATTTCTCTAATTCAGAAAACTCTTATTATTATGGGTAATGAAGTGTGAGCCAGAAAGAGCACAGCTTGACACTGAGATCCCAAGCCGAGCTTGTGGATAGGTGGGAGGAACCTTCTCTCCTTACACAAAAAACAACAAAAAAAATCCTCACTATAAACTTCTGCAAGACATAAAACACAGAAGTGAACAATGGCATTTATTCCAAATCACCTTTCCTAGGTGAACTGAGTTTCAGCAGTTCAACAGCAGCATGAGCTGAGCAATCCTCATGACTAACTTGGGCTACTTGCACAACCGGTCCTGAGACATGGACTGGTGGACCTGGAGGGCACCCAGTCCTGCCTGCCACTGCTGCTTGGTGCTTGGAGGGGTTCTTCCATGTGCCAGGCAGACAGAATTGGGTGCCTGCACACCAGCTATGTCCCATGTGTGGCAGCCCTGTGGGCAGCAAAGGTACCAACAGACCCACTGGAGGGGCTGCTCTGTGACACTCACCTACAGCACGGGGCAGGTACCTCCGTGGCAATGGCATCAGTCCCTGCCACCAGCACCCACTGGCAGGAGAAGCACCATTTCAGAGTGAAATGGATGGGGAGATATGAAGAAAATTAGTTAAGTTTGCAGGAATGGACTGACTCTTTGTGCGAGATGTTTCTTTTCTCATAATAAAAGTCACTTCTAAAGAATTCCACTATTTTTTCAGTACAGCTGCTGCTTCTTAATGGGGCGACAGACTATGCTGTCTGTATTAGTCAGCAATAAATGTAAGAGAGTAGCTTTGCCTGGTTATGCCAAGCCTCAGTATAATTTCTGCAGACATCCTCATCTGCAAACACCTTGGGTGACAGTTTGACAGGCACACTGGCATTTCCAGACGAGGCTCTGCTCCTCCTCATTGAACTTCAGCACTAAAGTCACTAAATGAGACAGAAACCCCTCTGCAGAAGGAAGGGTACAAACTAAGGACTAGTCTTTGTCTCTATGTCTAGATAAAGCAAATAAACTAAATTTGGAAGGGGAAAAGGAGATATGGAGAGCGCGGCCAGAGGTGACATCTCCAGTCCGTGGCAGGACACGACTTTCTGACACACTGCCCAGGACTGAAGGTGAGCTGCTCTTCCAGCCCTGCGTGTGTCTTCACTGCTGCTCTGGGGTTGTATCAGCACCCCTGATGGTAACGGCTCTGTTGAGCTGAGCCCTTGCTTCTCTCTGCTCTGTCGTTCAGTAACTATCAGCATTGCCCCTCCGAGACTCAAAGGAGAGGAAACACTGTTCTCCCACATTTCTGTGAGCATGGCTTTGTTGGCCCCATCAGTGCACAGACACTGCAGTGGGCATTTTGCTTTAGAGACCTGACAGCCCACGTCAGGCCTTTCTAATCTCACTATTCCCCTTGAAAAGCAAATGCATTTCTTTTGAGACTACAGAAAGCACTCATTCCAGCCTCTTGGCTTTCACTTGCTGCAGATACTTTGAAAGACTAACTCCTGTTAATTAGAAAAAGATAAACAAACTCAGACCTTGTAAGTGCAGGTCTTGCACTGGCCGGTTCCAAAGGGGCAGAGGCTTTGGGAGTTGGTTTACCAGGCACGTTTCTGAACCGTCACTTGAATTAAAACAGACCCCATTTATTTTACATGCCTTCTGAAGGCTACGTTCCCAGTGAAAAGAAAGTAACATGTTGGTAACAGCATGCCCTGCCACGAGAGAGAATTGAGAATCACCCACGTGTTGCCTTGAAAACAAACAACCCCTCAACAATTGATCAGTCACTGCTAGTATAGAGACAGTCTATTGTGAACAAAAATACAGGTGGAAAAAAAATTCATCAGGGATCTGCAAATACCTTTATTCAAATTCAAGCAAATAAAAGCAAGCTTTGCTCCAATAAACAGGAGCAGTGGACTACGGATGTGTTTCTCAAGTCTTGGCAGACAGGGAATGCACTTCCAGGCTAGGGGAATCAGAAAACTGAGTCATTTCCCTGCCAAGGCTGGGATTCCTGAGGTGGCTTTCCTGACTGCCAGGAAAGGTGGAAGTGCATCAGGGACTGTGGTATAAATTGTTGACTTGGCTCCCTGCATGTAATCTGAACACAGCCCCACAGCTGAGCTCTTCATCCAAGCACCCCGGCAGCACTGCGACACCTCTGCCAAAACGTCAGCACCCATGGGGAAGCCGTGCAGCACAGCATCAAATACAGAACAAGCCATGGTCAGCCTCAGAAACTCTCACTGGATACATGAAGTGTTTAATAAAGGAAAAGGGAATAAAAGAAAAAAAGGCTGACAAAGCAGTCTGTGAAAAAGGAAGGAGAAAAGACTGTCTGTGTACATGGGAGATGTTTGTGTGCATGTGTGAATGAGAGTGAGAGCAAGACCACTTCAGCTCCTTGCCTCAGTTTCTACTAGTTCCTTTCCCACCTTTTGCTGTAACTGCCCATGTGGATGACGTAGTTCCCAAAGGAAAGGCTGACACTTGTGCATGACATTCCATGCCTGACTCAATATTGTCCTAATCTCAAGCAGACCTTGTCTTGAATGAAGAAATATATCAGCCAGACTTTTAAAACCAGAGCTAAGAAAAATGCAATGAGGGTGGCCGCCATGCCTTTTGTTTTTGTAATTTTAACTTCCTTTTTCTGCTATCAGAGTACAATAAAATGTCCAGTTTTAGTCTGTCCACTGCTCACCTTCATTTTTACATCATTGCTTTGGGAATCTTCATGGCTTTCTCAGAAGTATAAACTTCAAATGGCAAAACCAGACCACGGCTGTAGAGCTCTGCCACTTTCTAACTGACATTTCTGCCTAGCAGAGAAAATAGTACAAACTATCTGAAATAGAAAGGAATAATGACAATAATTCACTCATTTCCTTGCAATAGAAAGAGGGGAAACAGAGAACTTGAATTGTGAAACTTGTCTACGTTTAGCCAGTACTCAGGGCTAAACCATAGCAGTCAGTCTATCACCCCATGTTCCCTCCCCAGTTGGGAAGGAGAATTGGGGCAAAAAAGGCAGAAGGCCCGTGAGTTGAAGCAGAAAACAGATTTAATAGAATAACAAAACTGAAACAACAACTAACAAAATATAGAGGGTTCTACTCAGCCCAGTCCTCGATGCCAACAGCCAGAATAGATGATCACCAACAAGGAGCCTCAGGAAGAGAAGGAACCCCACCCTCCCTGAGCTCCCTCCTTTTCTAATGAGCATGGTGAGGTGTGGGATACAGCTGTGAGTCAGTGCCTTGAGTGGAACTCCCAGCTGCCTCGGGGCTGCTCATGGCTGCCTGCATGGCTGGCCCATGGGACTGCACCTGGGGAACCAGGACAAAACTACAGGTAAAAAACAATAACTAAAAGGACTACATATGATTCCACCCTGAACTCAGGAAAATGAAAGAAAAAATTCAACATTTTCACTTTCCTTCTCAATCATGACCATGCAGAGTTACCCATGTGTGCTGGGTTGACCTTGACCAGTTGCCAGACACCCATGGAGCTGCTCTCCTACTCCCCTCTCCTCAACAGGAGATTTTGCAGTCTGTCTACAGGAGAAACCATTCATTCAGACAGCCAGTAATCCCGAGTGGTATATAAATTATATACTGTGTGAAAGACTTACGCAGTGGCAGAAGAATAGGGTTACCATAAACATCATCTGTTCATATATGGTAAAAAATCCTTCCCTATGCATAGTCGGGGTGAGATAACCCTAAGCTCTGCATAAGTGATTCCTTTGTGAACAGTATGGTGGTCTTGCACTGAAGATTGAGCTGAAAGCAGAGTTATTTCATACAAGAGAGAAGGTTTAATCAATTTCTCAAGGTGTTGCTGGTTTCAGAATATATCAAATTCCTGTAGATAGAAATTATTGAAGTTACATAGCAGAGAAAATATTTTAACTGTTGAAGACAATAAGAAAGAACTACCTTAATTTTTGTTACTTAGAAAGCCATTGACAGAGTGGAGGGGATTATCTTGTATCCCTAAGTTATTTGGAGTTGATTTTTTTTTTTTTTTTAAGAACAGTATATCAATATAAAACAAGACTATGCCTATAAATGGAACCAAAAGGAATTTATCACCTTGTATTCAAACAGGAAAAGAAATCACACAGTCTGCCAAATTTTTTATCCTTACTATTTTCAGTCCTAGTTTTTTACCAGCAACATGAACATCATTGAACAATATATGGCATTAGCTGGTGAATGCTTATACTTCAATGTGGGCAGACAATATATCTCAAATTTCCTTACTTGAACTCCATTCCATCATATCAGAAATATCTGCAATATCAGAAACATGAAAGTCCAAAAAGTTATTGCACTGAAAGTTAATGTAAGGAAAAAGCAGGTTATTCACTTTAACTGAGCGAGCAGGGTCCCTGATGAGAAATCACAAGTCAGCAAATTCTGGGATGACTTCCAAAGGCACAAATAGGTGCTAGGGCTCATAACCACAGGAAGTCAAAGGCAGTCAATAGCTTGATTGCACCACTCTATTTCAATAGTGACAGTTCCACTAAGCTGGATTACCATTCAGGTCTGGAAAAGCTGGCAGAAATTTTTACTCTCCAGTATCTCTACCATCATCTCTTCCTCCAAATATACAAATATTGTATAACTCATCAGTTTTATAGATACCTGGACACACTATAGCTTCTCCTGGCCCTGAGGAACAAGTTGTTCCTCCAGTGGGGGAACCCACAAGGTGTTGCAGGCAGTGTGGGCTGCAGTCCCCACGCTGTGAGAAAGCCAGGCTCCAGCAGGCACACTGAGAAAGTGGGGCACAGAGACACAGAGGTGGTAACACTGCTCCTCTCTCCCTCCAGGATACACAGATACTGCAAGGATACCTTTGCTGCTAATTGCATGCATCCCTTAATCATGACATGCCTGATAGAGGGGCATCATTCGTTGCCTTTTGCCCTCGGTGCAGAACATTTTGGAAAAAACTCCTACATTCATTGTTTGAAAAAAGGATTTTAAAATAATGGATGGGGAAAACAAACAAAAACCACCATAAAAAAAAAGAACAAAACCACCCCTCCTCCCCACCAAATCTGCCATGCCTGGCTAACAGTGAGGTCACCCTTTGCTTTGGTTCAGACAAATCCCTTTCCGAAAGCTACACTTTACACACAGAGACTTCATTCAAATATGCAATTAAAATATTGCTTTCCTGAACAGAAGTGGCCACACAGAGCACGATGTCAACATATCCCTGCAAGATTTCTCCAAGAGTTCAGCAGAATAATTAGCTTTGGTACCGTTGCACAGTAGTTTTTATCTATCAGGGTTTTATCTTGCCTTCTCTCAGTGGTGAGTCTAAGAGAAATTCTGAACGTTTGCCTCATGGGTCTAATCATCTTATTGACGCTCAAAGCGTTTAAATGTGATCTGCAGCCCCTTCACTCTTTGACATTCCAGTTCTTAAAAAAAGGCAGATATTTTGGCAGGTGCTTAGCTCAGACTAGTTCTTTAGGCTATAAGGCTTTTGCCTGTCTAATTAGCTGTGGCAAAAAGCTGAGAATGTTGACAATCTGGGGATGTGAGGTAATAAAAAATAGATTATTTACCAGCAGCAAATTAAGCCCTCTAAGAACCAGTGTGATGAGTTGTGCCCCTCTGACAAATCCCTGTAGCACATAGATACTACCATCTCCATCTGTCTATCTTGTGCACAGTGTACCTGACGGCATGTTTCTAATCTATTTTCTCATGCAAAAAAATTGATCCACCAAAGCCTTCAGAGACTAAAGAAAGTAACCTTTCTGGTGACAGGAAGCAAAATCTGTGTGCTTCCAAAGATGATTTTCCCAGTTTCTTTTGGTGCAGTGCAAATAATTGGCCAACATCACCAACTGCTGTTTGCTACTGGAGACGCAGGGTAGTTGTGCCTTCTTGTTTGGACTGGCAGACGAAGGCATGGAGGAAAAGGCAACTCTGAATTATGGATGAGGTCTGGCTCTTCAGGAGCAAGCAGCTCCATTACTCAATATGCTGTATGCTCTGCTCCGTGGCAGCTTTTGTCTGGCTCTAGCTGTGAGGAAGCCAACGCTACTGCGGGGCCAGGGGAACAAGCAGCAGTCTAAAGTGGAAGAAAGAAAGGAAAGCCCATATCAAAAAAGTTAGGAATGGAGGTGACATGACTTCCTGCCTAAACACATGGTGAGCAGAGCAGAGAAGCATGTGGGTGCTACAGAAGACTTCCTCATTTTTTAAAACCAGTCTTAAAAGAAGGGTAATAAAAACCATGGGCTAAAATGCATGGCTCATTAGGTTAGTTACTTTATTTCCCTCAGCCAGTTTACCCCAGCTGACAACCTGTCTTAGCTTTACTCCTTTTTTAGGCCACACTACTTTACAAACTTCTCTCCCAAAACGTGTTTTAAGGAATGCAGTTTTGGAATGTTTTTTGGTTTACTCAAACCAGGGATTCTTGTAGCATATACTATCCTCTCATCTGTAGTTCTTTAGAAATGGATTAGCCACACTCTCCTCTGTGTTTTCCCCACTACCTTGTTAGGGCAAGGCATTAGACAAACTTTCAGGTCCTGTAAGCCAGTGGAATAATCTGTTGACAAAGGAATGGCAGTAAAACTTCTCTGGGTCACAGTACACGGTATTGTACTATACCTCACTCCAGAAAATGCTGTAAAGACCAACTTTGCATCTAATGTCTGGTCACAGATTTCAGGTTATGTGCTGAAAGTAAACCCTAAAGTCCAATTCTTTGTCAATATGCTGTTACTGTAAGAATACTGTTCTCTTTCTTAGAGAATTTGTTAGCCAACATGAATGAAGTAAATGATTAAAACAGAGTAAATGTTGTAAAACCTATATGCTTCATTTTTACAGGAATCAGAGATGACAGCAGACCTTCCCTTTGGAGTGGTCACAGCAATGACAATATAGCACCTCAGTAAAGGTTATATCGACATGGATATTTTGCCAAGTAAAGACTGCAAATTGTGTGGCATTTTGAGATATATCAACTCCCTCATGTTTTGGCTTGTCTTATCCACAAAAGCTAAATATGATGTCAAGGTTTCTTGAGAAGATCACAAAGCAATATTTATTTTATAACAGTTAGCGATGTCTGAACGAGTTGAACAAACTGACTCAGAGAAGTTAAAACCCCTTTCATACATCTATGCTAAATTCCAACAGAATTTTCTTCAAGATTTGGTCTGAAGTTATACAGCTAAATCCTTACAGAGATGGACAAGAAAGCAAACTGCTGTTTCTCCCACCCAGGTAAAATGTGAGAAGTATCAGAAATCTCCTGAGTGTGATTATTGCCAAGAGGCTGTCGGTTCAATTCTAGAGATCAAAGACAATATAGAAACATTCTGTAACGCTGTTTTTTAAGCAATGTGTAAGGAATAGGTAGATAGAATTTAGCTTAGCAGGTTTTAGAAAAGGGTTGAACATTTCTGTGGACCAGAACATCTACAATAACAAATAAGACTGTTTAGAAAAAGCCTATGAATGGACTGTGGGCACAAGGCCCAGATGAATTGATGTAAGACTTTCTATTGACTTCTGTAAGCTTTGGATTGGGTGCTAGTGGGTATCAATAAAAATGAAGCTTACTTTATACATAGGTTATCTATAATTTCCTTCTAGTAGAGGTTGCTACACCTCAAATCACTTTGTCCTTTTTAGCAAAGGACCTGATGTGAGAAAAATCTGGATCTGCTCAACTTTGAACAGAAACAAACAAATTCCGTTTAATACTATATGGTCTTTTGCACGATATTTGCTGAAATAAATTTCACTGAATCCACTGTCTCACTGTTGATCACAGTTGGTAGTAACCATTAAAAGCACAGAAAGCAAGCAAGCACACAAATTCCTGTTTGATTTTCAGCTTTTCTTTCCCGAAAATATTAGAAAAGACTCAAAAAGCTAATGTTCCAACAATATGACTAATCTGAAAGGAACTTAAGGAGATGTCTGTGTTTCATAAGGCTCTTAAAACAGACACTGACAATGAACTGGGCAGCTTTTTAGAAAGCTTCAACATAGTGAAAGGAAAGAAAAAGAAATAAATTAAAAGAACCCTTTTGCTATCTGCAGTTTAGTAAGAGAAAGTGCATTCCATTATATCTCTTTCTCCTTCCAATATCCGACACCACGTTACACTGCACTGAAGAAGCCAAATACTGAAGCAAATTAACTGTCAAGGGGATTTTATCAATAAATAATTGAATTCAGTTTTCAAGAAGGGCCAAAGCTGGTACATTTCCTCCCACAATTGCAAAGGTGTCTTGTTCTGTGTGCTTTAACTGCTACTGCGTGTGAGACATCACTGAGCCTTGATCAGGGAGACAAAGATTTGGGGTATGGAACAAATTTGGAACTAAGGGAAAAAAAGAAGATAAAGGAAAGATGTTACATTTTTATTCTGGCTTCTTACAGTTACACTGTGCATGTTCATCTGTTCCTAATACCTTCTGAACCTACTGACTGATCTGATCCATATCTGAGAGGCACATGGCTACCTACTCAAATCAACTCAATCTGCAAGTACAGGAAACTTCACTGAGGAAAGAGATCTTGCCAAGGGGAAAACTACAGCACGACACACCTTTTACTAGACACAAACAATTCATACACAAGGGGAAGGCAGAGAGGGTGGGCAGAAAGGAGAGAGGCCAACCCTATGTGCAATAAAAACTTGAGAAGGAGCTTGCATCATGCTGGACACCAGGGAACCAACAAGACATTCATCTATTGAAAAGAAGGCTTCATTAGTTGCACTGCTCATGAAGCTGTGTGTTTACAATTTGGGAGGAAATGGTCTGAAACTGAGATGTCAAAGCAAAAAAAAAATGATGGTTTAATGCAGGGGTTATAATGGGTTCACAATAAAAATACAGTGTCTTCTTAAAGCTCCTGGATATAATTATAGCCATCATGCATTTAGTGCAGCAGGTACTCACTAATCAGGATACACCAAGCAACCAAATAGAAGGGTACATAATTTTATATTGAAACAGGGGTGGTCAACTTCATCTATAGGGAAAAAGTCCTGTCTGCAGGGGGCTGCCTGGGCTTGCAGTGAAGGTGCAGCACAAATGTTCCAGAAAAGCTCAGACCAATGTCTGGGATGTTGCAGGCAGGGCTGAGCTCATGCTGAGGTATGGGGCTTTGAGTCAAGCAAAAGGCAAGCAGGAATAACTTAATTATCAAAGCTCTTATCACATGTAGGCAAATTTAAAACAGCTTTACAGAATCATAATATAATTTGGATTGGAAGGGACCTTAAAGATCATCTAGTTCTAACAACCCTGCCATGAGCAGGAATATCAGGTTGCTCCAAGCTCCATCCAACCTGGCCTTAAACACTGCCAGGGAGGGGGCCGCCACAGCTTCCCTGGGCAACCTGGGCCAGTGCCTCACTGCCCTCACAAGAAAGCATTTCTTGCTAAGATCTAATATTAATCTCCCCTCTTTCAGTTTAAAACCATTACCCCTTGTCCTACCACTCCATGCCCTTGTAAAAAGTCCCTCCCCAGCTTTCTTGTAGGTCCCCTTCAGGTACTGGAAGGTGCTCTGAGGTCTCCCCAGAGCCTTTTCTTCTCCAGGCTGAACAACCCCAGCTCCCTCAGCCTGTCCCCACAGCAGGGGTGCTCCAGCCCTTGGATCACCTCTGTGGCCTCCTCTGGACTCACTCCAACAGCTCCATGTCCTTCTTATGCTGGGGGCCCCAGAGCTGAACACAGCATTGCAGGGGGGGTCTCACAAGAGAATCCCCTCCCTCAACCTGCTGGCCACACTTAAGGCAGCCCAGTTTTACCTGTCTCAATTATACTTCCTGATCACTTCACTGTGTGCCTTTCCTATCTGCTTTACAGGTAGCAGGGAGTAAGAAAGTAGCTCCTGAAGAGTTATTTGTGACTCAACAGGATCTGAAAGGTTGTTTCTATAAGAAACTTATACTGCCACTTCTGCAGAGCACTACCTGCCCAGACAAACGGAGAGATTACAGACTACAGAGCACACTCCTTATATATCAAAAGTAAAACACATTGGTGGAGGTTTTCAGGTGGTGGTGCCCTTGGAGAGGCACTCAGTCCTGCTGACTTGGTGCTACATGGCCTGTGATGACTTTTTTTTTTTCCCCTTTCTTTCTTTTTAAAATTTATAATTCCCTAGTAGCTGTTTCATCTGGTTGATGGCTATCTTTCCATTTAGCATTAACAGTTCTGGTTTGTGTATTTGGGTACTGACCCCATGCACACAACAATTACACTCACGTTCTTATTTTCGTAGTGGTGTTTTCCTGTCCACTTCCTGAGGGCGGGCTGTGCTGACACAATATCATCAGTGGGTGCATCACTTCTGGTATGTCCCCTGTGGAAATAAAGACATCCTTTGAAACTAAAGGAAGACAAAATCATTCAGACTAACGTTTCAGCTAGTCTCAGATACCCACTGCAGCAGCATTCATTAATATTAAAAGCAAAAGCATCTTAAAATAAGTTGGACACTTACATAATTAACATTAAAAGATATATAGAATTGAAATGCTAATGCTTACACTAACGGCCAACATCAGAAAAAAAATAAAAATATCTCAACTAATTTAGGATACTGCAAGGCTCAAGCTCTATAGCACAAACAATTTGTACTAAATGTAAAATGCTTTCTTTCGTGTGCAGGTTTTTCCAAAATGGTTTCTATAGAGTCTCTATCAACTTAGTATGGGCCAGAGTCACAGACATTACTTCTGAACCAAACAAGGCTACTCTGACCTAAAAATCCCTGAATTTGTAATGGCATAGAGCTCACCACCAGTCATCTCTCACAGACTGAACATTTGCAAGAAATTCCCCGTACAGCCATCAGTCACAGTGCAGGGGACAGGTCCCCAAAACATATCTGTTCTCTGGAGCTTGTATTGTACAAGCAGAGTAGAAAGCAAGGCTGGTGGAAAAGTAATGCCTCATTTCTTGCCTTGGGCTACAAGAGAGGGTAGAAAAGACATTGTTTTCAAAGGATCAAAAGGAGTGATATGCCTTTGGCTGCTGAGGCATGCAAACACCTTGCGCACAGCCCCACCTTGGCTTCGGCACCTTTAAAGGGGTTCCTGTCCCAGCACCTGCAAACACTGCTCTGTGGTACCAAGCAAGGCAGTGAGCTCTGGCTGTAGCTTTTCGGGGTGTCTGAGCTGAACCTCTCCTGTTTGCAGTCTTACCTTCCTTGCCATCGTGGTGGTGTAATGTGCTTTGGCACACAGCACCAGCAGGTGCGGTGCAAGGAGCCCCACGCAGCACAGTGTGGCATGAATTAGTATCCTATTTCAGGCAGGAAAGGGATGAAGAAAGAGGCAGAAGAACAGCTGATAATGACAGTAACTAAATTAGTCAGCAGGAGGTGAAGCTGCAGCCCTAAATCTTGGGAACATTTTTTCTCTCTCCCACGTGCTTAGATGCAGGAGAACACCTGAAGCCAGCTTCCCATGGGGCAGGGAGGATTTCAAAGCACTTTTGAGCAGCCCTGCTCAGCCAGTGAGATGCTACAAACAGCAAGTGTAATGCACAGCATTCCCCTTCTCCCACTCCTTTTCCACTTCCCTTTTGGGAAACATTAAGTGGCAGCACAAAGAATCTCTAAGCAACTGAAGTGAAACACTGGTTAAAGAACAACTACAAAAAACACCGAGACACACTGCTCAATAGGATTTTGAGAGAAAGATCCTTAGTTTGAATGGAAAATGTCTCTAAATCCTTTAAGCTGCTTGGAAAATCTCAGCCTCGATGATATGGTTTACATCTAAGATAACAGTGTTATTCTGAAAATAGACAGAACACAACCTTACCTAAAGAAAGAGGGGTAGAAAAAAGCCAGAATTCCCCCGTAGTTTGTTTGTGCCTTTTTTTTTTTTTTTTTTTTTTTTTTTTTTAAATGAGTCAATTTATCTAGAAGGCAAACAAAAAATCTGAGCCTGTGCTTTCAGTATGGGAACTGCTTTGAAGCAGCAGCATCAGGCCATAGACAGTACCCAGAGAAGCACCACAATAAAGGAGCTGTTCTTGGGGAGCAGAGCTTGTACCAGGAGTTTTAAACTAGGCTCAAGTGAGTGGTTGAGACAGTTTGAAGCACCTGCAACTACACAGAAGGCTCTGGATTTGGATAAAAAACTTTATTGTCAGATTATGTCACTACCTAGGACAATTTAAAATTAAGTACTGCAGCAGGGATTCAAATGCTAACACAAAAAAAAATCACGAGGTTTTTTTATTTATAAAGATGCCTGCTGTACTGGCACTGTGAGCTACAGCACTCACACATCATCTACTGGAATGTATATATATCTACTTACAGCTCTTTGCATTTTAGACTCTGATTATTTGTGTACCTAATCATTCTGGCAACAAAATCTCATCTAAAAATTGCATGTTTCTCAGGTAGGAATAAGTTCATTACTCTTTGAATGAAGGAGGGGTAAAAAGGAAGGTGGCCAAGTGTTATATAGAGGGTGATGTTGCAGACACATTTAAAAGTAATCTGGAGTGTGAAATAACCAGGGTGATTAGTATTAAAAAGAAGTTCCTTAGAGAGGACAGAGAACAGTACAAAGAGAGATTTAAGTTTCATTTGTGTTGGAGGATTTATTAGTTCTTGAAAAGGAAGATTTCAAAGAAACTAGTAATGAATGAGGCAGTAATTACATACTGAGTTTGCAGAGAATAAACTAATTATAAAAATATGGTATGTTACAGGCCATCTGCCCCCCAAAAAAAGAACTGAATTGTCAAATTACTGAGCCAGAGATGACACGTTATAATTATACTGTTTCTATGGAAGATTTAATACAAAATCTAACAACATTTTGCAGTAACACCCATTTCTCTTTCTTGTTTGAAAACGAGAATCATTATATGCTATCATGAGGTTTGATGCTGCTTGTCAGTAACCCAATGTGTCAGGATAACTGCATCACCCATCTTTTTGGAATTAGAAGAAAAGCTAGTGGCATACCCAGGGTAGGCATATTCCAGTGCTAACTCAGGAAATAAGTGAGTTTATCCACCATTCAGAGCACAAAGTAGTAAATTAATAATCTCAGCCAAACTATTTATTCTATGAATAGGTTCATAGGCATTTTAACAGAATGCATCAAGCTGGCTGAGTGTCCCAAATCATTTCACCTTGCCTTTGGGCTTTCTTTTATTAGTTAAAAATAGAAATTAAACTTACTGTGTCCCACTTCAATCTGTCTGTTGTTGGAGTCCTTCCTTTGAGAATGCTCACTTAAAATTCAGTTTAAAATTTAGTTTAGGTACTAACATAATAAACCCCACCATTCTAGCTGTCTTAGGGCAGAGCGTCTCCCAGTGGTAGAGATGCTTGGAACCTGTGTCCACATTCAGCCATTAAGAGAAAGCAGTGGTGATGTGTCACAGCGAGGATTTAAGCAGTTCAAAAGGGTGAAGGCTTCACTTTATGTTTACCTAGTTTTGGCTGTTACTTACAGGTCTTTTTTCAGCTTTCATGACTGTTTATGAAGCGCAGAACAGTAATTTCCCAAACTCCATAAGATTCAGTGATCTTAGAGCACGGTTGCTCATGTGCCTTCTTGCACTTCAAAAACCACATCTAAGTTCTGAAACCAGCATAAAAACAAAACCAGGTAATTTTTCATTATCTAGTTTTGGTACCCCAAAGCCCACATAGTCAACCACAAAGTCCACCCCAAAGTACCCGAGGTCCACAAACTTATTTAGGGCCAAATCCACTGGGAGAATGTTTCCATTGGTTTCACTGGTCCTTAGGTAACAACCAGCTAACTACTGGCAAGTGCAAGTAGGAATGAGAGGTGAGGATATTTTTAATCAATGTGGCTCTAACTCTCAACTACATCCTACTATATGACTAAGCAAGAGCCTGCTTCATGATCTTTCCTCTCTCTCACCAGTGATTAAAAGTGGTAATTTCTGTTTCTATAATATATCTGTAGCAACAACTGAAATTACTTACAAAGGGGAAAAAATCCCCACGTATTAGGAAGAGTTGTAGGGGATATTTTTAATCCGTGAAGTACTAAAGTACAAGGAAAATCTCCATTCATGCAAAAGGTCTTAATATGTTAAAAAACCCTCCAAACACAAAACAACCACTGTCTACAGTTAGCCAGTACTCAGGGCTAAACCTTAGCAGTTAGTCAATTAGCCAAAGCTCCCTCCCCAGCTGGGAAGGAGAATCAGGGAAAAAGAGGAAAAGGCCCATGAGTTGGAGTATGAACAGATTCAACAGAATAGCAAAATTGAGACAATAATCAACATAAAGCATAAAGGGTTCTACTCAGCCTGGTTCTCAATGCTGACAGCAGGAACAGAGCACCACCAGCAAGGAGCCTCAGGGAGAGGAGGAACCCCACCCTCCCTGAGCTCCCTCCTTTTCTAATGACCATGATGAGGTGTGGGATACACCTGTGAGTCAGTGCCTTGAGTGGAACTGCATGGCTGGCCCATGGGGCTGTGCCTGGGGAACCAGGACACCATACACAGAAAAAAACCCCAACCAAACAACAAAATAGAAAAGGGCAAAAGGCAGAATGGTTAAAGCTTTTGAATTTTTGTCACTTGCCCATCAGGCCTAAGAAGTCCCTGCAGGATTATGGCTTCCTATTTGCCCAGAACAGTCTAGATCTAGATTCAGTTCTCCAGCATCAGCAGTCAGGGGAAGCAGAGGACAACCTGGTCTGGCAGTCACACCCCACTGAAACTCAGTCACTGACACCTATATCTTTTCATGCATTTTTTTCTATCATCTTGGAGACATCAAGCTTTGGAGCTGAGTTTGCATCAGTTCATGTGGTTAATGCTTGTTAACATGAAAAGTGGTTCAGCATGTGATTAAAGTTTGTAGTTTAATAAGTAATTACACAGTGTTACTGCAGTCCAGTGTGCTGTACTTTTCTTCCTACAGCAGTGACATGCATATAAAATCAGTGAATCCATTCAAGCTGATATCTTCATTGTATGCTCTGTTCTTATTTGCACACCCCCAAATTAAACATTTAAGAGGCAGTTAATAAAACTAACAGTTAGAGGAGACAAATTAAATAGAATTTCTGAAGACTGTATTAAAATTTAGTATTAGGAATATTATAAACCAAGTTGCATTTTTTTCCTTTTATTTTTGATCCAAAGAATTTTTTACAAGACTTTAGTATTTAACTAAATCCTGAAACAATAGCTGCATTTCTAGTACAATGAATTAAATTGGCATATTCCTGGTCACATTTTCAATGACAGAAAGATGTGAAGCTGCCACTCTTTTCAAAGAGAGAAAATTTCCCAGAAGTCTAGGGTATTCAGACTGGCTTTGCTCGTTCAGCTCATCTCCCAGGTGGGAAACTAGAGCACATCTGAACAGATCAAAATAAAAACCTCCGAACATCTATGCTGTATATCCAGCTTATAAAGTTAAATTCATACACTAATTCTTCCTCACAAATGACGTGTGTAGCCCTGTACCATGCCACTGCACCAAGAGGCATTCTGTTCAGCTGATGCTGCGGGTCCCTGGGTTGTATCATTGTTAGATGGGATCAGGTAGTAATTACTTTTTTAAACTGCTGAACTTGTCCACAGAGCAGTATTTTCTTGCCATCAGGTGAACAGCCTTTTAAAATTAGTATCCAGCAACACAGCTACATGCCGCTTTTTGGAGCTGATGTCAAGCCTAAATGGCCACTACTCTAGAAAAATTTTTCCTTTGGTCTGCATCTTACCCTCAGCACATTTTGCACGTGTCAGGTCTGCAATTTTGCACGTGTGAATAGCCAACCAATGTCATCAGCTGAACACAGCCCTAGCTGAGATTAATTGAGAAGCAAACAAACAACCAGAAAAACCCTGAAGAGAGATTTTCCCCATCTCAGTATATTAGAAGAGGGATTACTCCTGACAGCAACTTGAGAAAAGAAGAAATAAAGGACAGTGAAGGGGGAAGTAGTTTGCAGCATTCAATCAGTATGCAGCATCAGACTCTTAATTTGCAAGAGCTCTGCTGTAGACGACATCCCAGCATCGCTGATAGCCACTTTGCTTCCAAGGACTGTAGCTACTGCAGATGCAGTCTAACGACTTCTGGAGTTGGGGAAAGATTTCCCCAAATGCACACGTTAAAACTTTGTTTCCCTGCTCGTTGTTCACTAAGAACACACACAAAGGGGACTCCATTTCTATGTTTTTTTGTAAGGACATGTATACGTACACTCTTTGCCTGACATACAGCACATGTTCAGCTTGCTTGGATTAGCTTTACCTCTCTTGTTGTGTACAGGAAAGGCACAACAACTTAAATCGTGTTGTTAGCTCCATCTCTGAGCACTTCCCTGTGAATTACCTGTGAGGTACCATGACTCAGACATAACCCTTTCCTTCCTCATTACTCCAGCCCCAGTAGCAGGAGCGCAATACTGTCTCCCACTGAGCTGTATTAGCTGAAGCTTGGTAGGGAAGCAGGTTTGTATGGGATCAAAGCTCTAGCCACTGCTTGTCTACCTGCTCCTGGTCAAAAAAAAGAGGTCACCTGGCTGTATTTTTAAAATAAACTCAGTATCTAGTTAGCCTGTGGTAGCCCAGGGAATATTTTAATTTCCTTTCACAGGAATAGAGTAGATACTGCTGACCTCCAGGAAAAAAACACAATAGCAACTATATTAACACAGTTTAAAGTAACCTTCTGAATTTCCAGTAAGACAATATAAAGCAAGGTTAAAAGTCTCCCAACAAGTTTACTCAATACAGACTCAATTATAGACCTACTAAAAATGACCAAGTCCTGAAAGCAACTCAGTTGTAAAAGAGCAGATAAGAGCAGGCAGTGAACACTGCCCACTGCAGACAGACACTGGGTACCAGTACACGGCTAAGGTAATGATGAACAGACATAAGCTGTACCCAGACCCTGTGCTCTGTACCTTCCCTGTGCACAGGGAATGCACTCTGGCATGAACTGAACCTTAGGTCAGGGCATTTCTCTCTGCCCCAATGCGTTTAACAAGTGTTTTCTTCTGGCATTAATCCAAGCAACTGCTACCACTATCCCTTCAACCTTGAAATGTCTGCTTAAAATGCTGCTCTTCCTCTAACTAAAATCATTTTGATCAGATTCTGTCCTCTGCGTTTCTCATCTCTCCCTAAACTGAAGTGTGAAACATTTAAAACAATAAAAATCACTGTACTGGAAAGCTGTGCTGTTTATTTTTCGTACACTGCATGCAAGTGTACAGCAGACCTTTAAGAGTTCGAAATTCATCCTGACCTTCTTCATCGGTTATTTACTTTGGGCCTTGAGGAAATGCTTAGCTTAAATGGCCTTTTTCCCTTTCAGAAATCTAATCTTCCAGAAAAATTCCACTGGACAGCAGGTTTTGTAATGGAATTACTGTAGTTAATTCCTATCACAGCAGTTCCTTAATGAAAGGCTGGAAGAAAGTCAACAGGTACTGTATTCTGCAAAAGGTGCTGTAAATACGAATGTCTTAGTTCAGAAAGGTGTGTCATCTCCCCATCAAGATAATTAATGGTCTCTCGAGTCAGGCAATTAAAGGATGCAATAATAATCTATAAGATATCTCCCTTTGTTTCCCAATTAAAACTTTTCAGACTAATTAAAAGCGTGGCTGTGTCATGCAGTGTGGTGGTTTCCAACCGGTGCAATAAAATAATGGGTCTCAGCCAGAGAAGATAAACGCTTGGAAAAAAATTACCCATTTAGCACCATCTTATGTCAACATTGATATATGAAGTTTTGCTTCACATAGTGGAAGAAACCATCTTTTCTTTAAGGTAACCCTGCAGTAGCTTTCATATGAGCTGAGAGTCTTCTCTGTTATTATTTCTCTTCAGGGAAACCTTTATCCATTAAAGTCCTGTAACCAGGAGCCAAGTGCTTGGGTTCCATGGAGCAAATGAGCCCAAAGTAATGTCAATTACATGAAAAAAGGGAGAAGGATTAATTAAAACTTTTCAGAAATCTCTTCAATATCGTTGTCTGATGTGCTTGCTATCAGCAGAGCATGTCTTCCATCTGGCAGCTTTAATGATATAACACTTTTAGACTGTTCTTAAGGTAATTATGTCAAAAATACTTAACATTATGGGAAACAATTGGTGTTAGTTTCAGATTAACCTCTGCACATTCTGGCATTCCAGTTCTGTCTTCAGAGACAGAGGTTGCTTTTTCTGTGTTGCTGGTCAATAGGTTTTCCCTTTTTGGCTGGGTATTTTTGCCCTGCTAGATGGGATTACATGGGGACCCAGTGTTACAACACAGTTGGGGCTCTCCCAGAAGAATCAATGGGGCAGAGCACAGTACTGTGACCTGGTCTCTGAGATGAGTTAAAAAGAATGGACCCCATTACCTACCCCCTCAAAGACCTCCTGTAGCTTTTTCTGGCATTAGCATAATCATTTTTAGACTTAAAATGATCTTTGCCCACTGCAGAGATCCGGGGATTTATCATTCTTGTGGAACATCAGTGGAGCACAGCAAAATCACATCATCAGCAGTTATTCACTGAACAACTTCTGTCTCCACTTCTACCCCTGATCTCGCTATCTAATTAGTGGTAGATAATTACTGTAAATAGCCTTGCATCTTTAACTAAATTAATGGGCATAATCCTCTCTAAAAAAGGGGGTTGGTGGTATCACACAGATAAATATACTGCATGGGAATACCTACCTGGCAAGTTGTAGGAAATTTTTTCCCATCTTTGCTCTGCTCCCAGTTTGCAGTAATGGAGAGCATGAAGATACTCAAACAGGAGTGGTCTGAACCTACTGGGCAAAGACTTTCCCTTCCAGAGCACAAGCAGCCACAGGAAGATAATTCCATGTTTCCATACCTGATGAGCCACTAACAAGGAGATGTTGTCATTATATGTGGAGATGCCAGTGTCATTCTCTCTAACCAGCTTACATTTCACTGAACAGTAATAAACTTTACATGACCTACACTGCATAATCTAGCTTTGTCCCTCTGTTTTATGCCTTATTTCTGTCTGCTCTGCAGCTCACCCCGTGGCTCCCTGGTTGACAAGGGGGTTCAGAGGTTATCACTGTGTGGCTGAAGTTGACATCAGAGGTCCTCAGGTGCAGTAGTGATGGTGTCAGCCTCTGCTACTCTTTTCCTTGCAAAACTCCTCTGCTCATAGGTCTAGTTGCCATTTGTCAGGCTTCCTAAATTTTAACTTACTAAAAAGATGATTTCCAACATATTTGGGGATTTGTATCAATGCTGCTATAAAAACAAGAAAACGCATCAAATGTGGACAGTATTTTCCTGTGTCAGATTCTCTAGGAAAATCCATTTTTGCCATGGATTAAAATAATTCACTGCAGGAAAATGCATTTGTTCTTCCTCCAGAATACGATCTTGATATAGGAATCTGACTAGAATTACACACGTGATTCTCAGTTTGGGGTTTTTTTGTGTTGCACCAAGTCTCAGAGCCACTCTGGGTTAAATCAGGTTTCTGTTACTTGAATCAGTGATATGAAGCAAGATCAGTTACTACCAACTGCAGTGGAACGGGCAACTTGAGCCTGTACTCCTTTTATCCTATGGCACTATGTGAACATTGGACTTGCCTCTTGTAGAAAGAAGAACATGAAGAATGGAGGACTTGACAGAAGGCAGTTAGCTGGCTTCCTAGGAAAGGCCAATCATTTTGGTTAATTGAGAACTATAGAAGATCAAAGAGACAAACTTTACCCTTGGGTCTTTCAGACCGAACCGTGTTCATACATAATTTTACCACTGAATCTCTGAACAAGAATGAGGTTCACTTCTAATATTTGACTCTAGATGAGAAAACTATGAGCTTACTAGCCTGACCAATTATTTCTATTTTTATACGTGTCATTGTTAAACCTCATTTAGTTGTGTGTGCAGGCCAGCTCGCATTTAAAAAAAGAGAAGGACCCCACAGATCTCTAGTTCACAGCATTGCTGAAAAAAAAAGACACAAAACTGAACCCTGAATACTCAACTACAGTGAGAAAAATAAAATTTTAATGATCTAATACATTTTGAGGCCTTAATCCTATTTATTGACTGCTTTGGGCTAAGCAAAGCAGTACGAATGAGCAGCATATCAAGTTATAGATAAAAACTGCAAGGCAAGAAATGTTATAAACCTGTGCATAAGCACCCAACACCTTTGTGAAAAAGATAAACGAGGACACTACCATAGGCCTGTTTGTCTGTACCGAGTCACATCTGCTACAACTAAATCAAATTTTCTCTGTGTCTAAAAGCTACATTTAAGATGTGAAACTCAAGGCATGCTCACAGGCAACTCATGAAAACAAAAAATTTTTAAACTAGAAAAGAGTTGATTGCTGCAAATATTTCACTGAGCTCTGACTATGAGCTAATTCTCACCTAGCCTGAAACAAATCCCACAGATATCAGAGAATTTTTTTATTGTTAGGAATGGGGTTTGGTCAAATCTGTTGTTCTGTAGTGTGTCTGATGAATTGCCCAGTGCCCACTTAGAAACATGGGGTTTGCAAAGAAATATACCCTTGAAAATAAAGGTACCTTATCAGCCAGACACTGCGGAAGTAGACACAGTAAACTTCACTGGTGAAAATTCCCTGTGCTGCTGGTGGCTAATTGATCCAAAGCTTTGTAGATGGGAAGGCATGAACACATCTGTCACCCCCCCTGATCCCTAGCCTACTGCACTGCCTTACATGCCTGCCCTTTTACAGCATTAATATGTCTCGATTGTGAACTATCACCCATGATGTGTTTCTGATAATAGGTTTTCCTGGGGCCCAAGAACTGGCTCAGAGGATCAGAGACCAACCAAGTACCTCAGACAGAGTCAATCCAGCATCTGTTGAAGGGAATAATTGGTTAAAATGGACAGAAGCATAAACTCCAGGTATGATTCACGCATTGAATCTGTGCACTCAGAAAAATTTAGATGCTGCTTCTAATACCCTTTCTTGCTGAAAATTGAGACAACTGAGTCTGACAGCTGCACTGATATTACCAGGACTGGATCAGGCTTAAGGTCTGGAAGGATAAGTGAGGCAAGTTTGTCATCAAGTTTGCAGTCGTTATTTACACAAACTTGGGCATACATTGCTGCAGTTGTCAGATTGGTTCCTGTTTTGAAGGTCATTTCTGCAGCCTAGAAGGGAAAACCTGAGACTCTGAATGAGAAGCTGCCTCCAGAGAAGCTGTCTTGCCCATATCCCCATCTCCAGTTAGCTCCATATTACTAATCAATCACTGAGTTGAAAGCTTAGGAGAGGGACTGAGTATCTGAATCTTTTACTTCCTATGCAGTTCTGATTCCTGCTTCAGCTGTGAAAAAGAAAGTGAAGATTTCTGTTTATATAACATACATCTCTAGGGGCTAAACATATGCTCACACGATTGACAAAGACAGGGCTTCATGTTTGAGCCCTTAAATTCAAATCCACCTGCTCTCTGGGAAAACAGAGACATCAGAAAGAGAAATGCACAACTCAGTCCAAGTCACACATAGCAAATCAGTCATAAAGCTGGACCAGAGGTCGAGATGCTTTGTGAGGAACATATTGACCTTCTGCCAGTGCCCATTTGAGAGGCTTGGGAACAGCCTGGTTTGGGAAGGCAGAGCAGCGAGCTACCCGCATGCATGACACAGACCTGCAATTACATGGTCAGCCACAGATTTTTAGAGCAATGAAATGATAATGAGAGAGAAAAGACAATCTGTTTTGAACACAGTGTCTTCTGGGATCCAAAGCCACAAGTTTTTTATTTCCTTCCTAAAATGTTAATTCAAATGTGCAACTAAGTAAGTGCCAAAACAACTTGTAAAACTTTTAGTAACCCCACGCTGACAGAAGAGAAATATTGCAGAATGTGCTTCATTCCCTTTGATCTATGATTTATTGATGTACAGTATGAAATATTCATTAAAACAGACTGCTGTTTCCCGTTGATTTGTCATGTTTTTAATTCATATTTTAACACATTAATAAAACTGACACTATTAATTATTTTTTGAAATACCAAATATATTTGAGATGTAAAACTGGCACGGGTTATGTTTGATACTAAAATAGCAGGAGGAATTAGTTCAAGCAAAATATAATCTGCATGTGCTTGTAACAATATTCTATATTTTGTTGCCCCAAACAACTCCCTAGTTCCCTTCACTACTTTGAAAGAACTCTAAATTACAAGTGCAATCTTCACTTAGAAGCAGTCGTAACGTTAAGCTCACGCTGCTTTGGCATTTCATACAAATACATATGTTCCTCAGCCTTTGCTTTGGATGTAACATATCAATATATTGGAGGGGCACAGGAACCTGTTTTTCTGAAATGATTATGGATCTTGGTCTTCAGTGGTGTTTTTTTCTTAGCAACAGTTTGGTTTAACAATCCACAAGGCACCTCTGTTCTGCCACTCCATCTGCTGTGTAGTAATAATAGGAAGGCTTATTCATTTTTAAGGGCAACATAGCCTGTCTTATAAAAGGCAGACTCACAATTACAGCTTCTAACTTGGAGAGGGCATGTTGAAAAGTCCCTATGAGTATTAAAGTTTGTATATTGGTCAAACCAACACTGCAGAGGCATGCTCATTGATGTCACCCAATCATTTGGCCCTCAGAGATGGATTGTAAAGTATTGCCCAAAATCAATGATCACCTTTTAGGACTGTACTGTTAAACTGGTGGCATTTGAGATCTGGCCAATTCTACTCATTGACATCTTATTTTTTGGAACTGAAACTGGTCTATTAATTTGCTCATTTCAAAAAAGCCACAATTTCAAATAGCACATCATATGAACACTCAGAAATCAGTTCTCATTTCTCAGTGATTTTTTTCAAGAGTTCACATCTAGAGAGAAAAGTGGGAAAACACATCTAACCCAAGACCACTCAAATGGCTCAAAACCCAGCAGGCAACCCCTCCCTCCCTCCCCTTATTGCTGCCAAATCGTGTAATTAAAATAATTACAACATTTTGGATTTCAATGGAGCCAGACTTGCATGTTTCCATTAATGTCAATGCTGAAATGCAAGACAGGCACAGCTGTGTATGACACCATCAAAGCCAGCAATATGAGAGGTTTGCCAGCAGACAGGAGTTTTGTAGAGTCTCTTACAATGGCAGGCAGCTGCTACACAGGGGGTTAGTTGGGTTTGCACCTAGAGGCACAATTTTGCAATTACACCGTACCGAGGTGCTGAAGCTCATAACATCCCAGGTGGACGTGGGCACAACAGGATCTGATGGAGATTTCAGCTTCTTTTTGTACATGGACAGGTCCTCTGGAAAGATGAGGAAATTACAACCACAGAATCACAGAATGTCAGGGATTGGAAGGGACCTCAAAAGATCATCCAGTCCAATCCCCCTGCCAGAGCAGGAACACCTAGATCAGGTCACACAGGAACACATCCAGGCGGGTTTGAATGTCTCCAGAGAAGGAGACTCCACAACCTCTCTGGGCAGCCTGTGCCAGTGCTTTGTCACCCTCACTGTGAAGAAATTCTTCCTCACATTTATGTGGAACCTCCTATGTTCCAGCTTGCACCCATTGCCCCTTGTCCTATCATTGGATGTCACTGAGAAGAGCCTGGCTCCATCCTCATGACACTCACCCTTTACATATTTATAGACATCAATGAGGTCACCCCTCAGTCTCCTCTTCTCCAAGCTAAAGAGACCCAGCTCCCTCAGCCTTTCCTCATAAGGGAGATGTTCCACTCCCTTAATAGCCTGTGCATAAAATATTAAGGGTGCACAACTGGGGTCTAAAAGTTATCTTTTGCTCAATGAGACATGCTACAGAATCTTAGATTTAATCAAAATGCAAAATAGACTCTAAATTCCCCCTGAAGTGAACTCTTGAACCTGAAGAGAGTCCCAGTAGGACAACAGTTTCCAGGGATGGGGAAAATGGTACTGTTGAGCAGGAGCTGGGAGCCCACAGAGTATGACAGTGGGAGACTGCTGGCTGTTTCTGTGTCTGCCGGTGCCTTCCATTGCAGGAATAAACCAGCCCACTGCTCCTGGTGTAACATCTAATGGGAGCACCACCTTGAGACGACCAAACCCCACCAAGGAATGCTCCAGGCTGCTTACTCTAGTTTGTCAGAATATATTAAGACATGTCCAGAACATATTAAGGATTTGGAAACTTGTCCAAGCATCATTGAAAGATCTGTACCTGTGCAATTAACATCTCTCTCACATGGCAGAAGAGCAACAAACAAAAGAGCTTGCCTGGAGATTTGAGAAAGCCCAAACTTGTTACATCATGATGTGCCTCATACAGAGAATTGCAAAGGCAGCTTTTGCCTTGGTCCCTTTGACCATTAGATACCAACACAGGGATGGAGCGTCCTGTAAGTCTCATGCTGCCCTAGCTTTGGCAAAGAAAGAAGTGATGTCCACTTACTACACAAGTACATTATCTGCCAGTCACAAATCCTTGTGTTTTCTACTAGCAATGCAGAAGCTCAAATTTTGTAACCTTTTTTCTTTCTTTTTTTTTTTTTTTTTTTTTTTTTTTTAGGTATTGATTTGTTTTATAGTAAATCAGCATTTCATCTGACCTTTAAAATTGAAGTATCCATGGTTCAGCAGCTCCCAAAGCCTTTGCCATCATGTAATTACGGAACCGTGCTTCGAGTCTGTTTAGCAACCAACGTCAGACAGGAAGTTCTGCAAATATATTGTAGCTGCTTCTTTATTAACTGCCAACAACTTCAGCTACTGGAGTCTGTAAGTCACCAATACTCCAAAGAAACCATAAGAGCTGACTGAAAATAGGAAAGAAAGAGTCTAGTAAAAGGCCATGATCCTGCAGACCATTCAGCAAGGACACACCTATGTGACTCCTGATGTTGCATTTCCTATGTTGTGGCTAAAATTTCAGGGCCAACCCAACAAGAGGACTGCACAAACTTCATTTTTAACAAGTTAATAACACTGGAAAGCACTCACTGGTCTAGAATAAGCATCTCTTTCTCTAGTGTGTTATGGAGGAAGTTTTAAATGCAGCTAAGATCAGATTCTATATTGGGATGGAATCTATGCTGGTGAATTATCCTGTCAATTATTATTTTCTATTCACTTTAAGTGAACAAAAACATAACAAAAAACCCTAAAGATGTGTGTAAAGTTTATTACTTGAAATGTTGTTGTGAAGGGAAAGCAATCCTTATTCTAGAAAAATTGGGTTTGCAGCTGCATGCACACAATTTGTGCTATGGTGCGGTGTAGAGATATCTGAGGAAGCTTTGAAGAAGCTACAGGAAACAACTGCAGCAAGAGCTAGGGGACATCAGTTATAAGTCAGTTATAAGTATAAATAACTTTAATTCTAGTTGTGGTGTAGCTGGGTTTCAGCACTGTGCTTTGTGCACACCCGGGGTGCCAGCACCACTAATTCCCTGGGTGACCCAGGAAAACCCAGCCAGTCTCTGCACAGATGGGCTAAGGGACTGGCTGGAGACAACAGACCAGCTGGAAAGGAGGTGACTGACCCATCACAATTAAATTTTGGAATGATTGTTCTCTCTGGGATGGAATTTTGGCCAGTTGCAGAAGTTGCCCCAGGCAGCTCCTGCTGTGTTTAGCCCAGTCTGAATGCCCAAATGTTTTGGTTCACAACCTGGTTGGAGAATCTGGCCCTGCCCTCCAGGGGCTCCCCTTGGTGATTTCTGCAGAAAGGATCAAACTGTGCACCACTGAGACATTTTGAAACAGTCAGTAGAAACTGTTGCTGCAGAAATGCTATGTGGGAAGTCATTTGTATGTAGTTAAGCTATTTAAGAGATGTTTTGTCTTTAGTTAAGATACACCAATAGCAATGAATTAAACATGTGCTGGAGTGGCCCCCTAGGACTGCAGGCTGGCTGACAAGAATTTAGCAGCGCAGTAGTTTGGAGTCTCACCTAAACCAGCTGAAGACACTTCTGCAAGAACACTTCCAACAGAGACTCCCATCGCAACCCAGTCAGCCACCAAACAGCCTTTTGGGGAGATCTGATTCTCATGCGAGCACTACCTGATTCAAAGACCCCCAAATTACTTCCCTCTTATCAAACACTGTCTGTGAGTGCCTGGGCAATATGATCTGACCAACAACTGGGCAGCCCCTGTGTACTCTCCTGAAAGGACAGAGGCTGAGGGTGTCACAGTTATTCTGCATTTAGTACCCAAAATACTGCTTATAAAACTTGTTTAGGTAGCACTAATTACCTTATAGCACCTGGCATGCACACATCCAACAGGAGCTGTGTTGAGCACTGGACAGAGTTAAGGAGGTCTGACTGACCCTACAAGAGTTATTGGGCTGTTTGCTTTGTAAGTGCCTCAGTTTCCCTCTCTGTACAAGGGGGTGATATACAGCACGTGGAATTTGTGGATGATGTAGGAGCTGTGTGTTACTATTAGTCTTCTCATGTGGTTTTGACAACCAGTGATATTAGGTCAAAAGCAAAGCAAGTTTTCATTAATGAAACATGAATCCTTCCCTCACACGGTGGGACTGAGCAGTCTGTAGGATGATTTTGTTGTCTGATATCGTTACCCTTTATGATCTCATATTTTATGGTAGTTAATGCCATTGGAGGAAAACATGATTAGAGCAGAAAGCAGCTTCACAGCAGCCACTGCTTAGTGCATTCATCACACTTGCTGCATAGCTGGATTTTTCCTCTCTACAAATATAATCAATCAGTGCAGGTAAAGAGTTAGCTGCAAATAGAAGCACTTTATGTGAACTACTGTGTATCCTGGTTTTATCAGTGTGCTGGGAAGTGTAGTTAGAGAGGGATAAGTTATGTGGTGTGGGCTTAGGCATTAACGAATATGAGAAACTAAATTATTGAGTTTTGCAATGCAAATTATTTTTTGAGCACAAATTCTTCATTTTTGAATGTTAAGGACTCATAAAAAATGTCAATGGTTTATGAATTAGGCCATTAGCATGCAATTTGTGATTCAAACAGTACCAGAGCCTCACGTAATAAGTGACTGAAAAAAGAGCAACGTTCTTTTCTACACTTGCAAAATAGTTTGCCAGGCATTTCTGAAGGCAAATGCAGGGAGATGTCACACGAGGGACTCATTCACTCCCTCTGGAGATGCATGGTTACACTGTGGAAGGGTCCTGTGTATATTCCTAAGTGCAGTGCCTAGAAATGCCATGGTTTTGTAGCCCATGTGAACGTGGCAATGGGGAAACAGGCCCAGTGCTCTCCAGTCATCTACAGCTCATGGATATATATGCACACACACAGGTGCTACTGCCATGGTCTGCCAGCAAGAGCTGTGCCTTTTGCTAGAACTACAAACAAGTGTAACTGCCTTGTGAAATCTCTGGAGACTTAAAAAAAAAAATAAATAAATATCCACCCATGCTGGGATGAACATTGTACCTTTTTGAATAAATACATACATCTTGATTAAAAACAAAATTTGTGCTGAGCAAGCGTATCTGAGAGGTAGGTTACCATGCCTGGGATTAGACAGTGCAGAGTAATCTAAACATAAATGTGTGCTGAAACTGCAGGGAGGGAAATGTCGGTGAGGTGGGTAAATCCCAATTCAAACCATGGTACACTGCTGTTCCCAGGCTGCTGCTTCCAAAGGTAACAAAAATGCACAACTGTTATGGATGTAAAAATTCATAGCTGCCCAGGATAAAAGCAATTTCAGAGAGAAAATGCTAAATATGAGAACATTTCTATGACAGGTTGATTATTGCTGCTATCTAAGAGATTTCTGTTTGCAGCTGCTCAGTGTTTCAGAACCTGTGCTGGGGTAGAAAAATTAGTAAGAAACAAGAGGAAGTAGAGGAATGGATTAAAGATGTATGTTACACACTTTTTGATACATAATGTACACTCTTAAGATAGCATATATGTATTATACATTATACTGTGGTACATGAAACTCCATGGAGGGAAGGGCACTGCCAATTTGAAAATGCAGAGCTCTCTAATTTGTGCCTGTGGCATCCACGATCCTCCCTTTCTCCACTTACAAATCAGTGGCATGAAGGCTGGAGCTTATTCCATTACAGAAGTTGACCTTTGATATGGTCTCTAATGAGGCAGAAGCTATCAATTCTGTGGACCTCGGCAGGGGATGTGCACTTCTTACAATAGAGAGGCATCCATCGCAGCGCTCGTAGCAAAAATGGGTAGGGGCTGATCAGCTGGTGGCCAAATAGAGGAGTGGAAAGAAACCCCAGATCAGGTCAGTTTCAAATTTCATAACAACATTGGATTAACATTCACTGCCACTATAGATTGTCAATAGTTAATTATTAGCCTACCTGAAAAAGTAGCATTACATATGCAAATCACTTAGCCCTTAAAAATCTTATTCTAAATTAGCTGTGAGTGAACAACAGCCATGAGGTTGGGGCAGGTAGTTAGTGCTGATTCAGGCTGGCCCAGCTTATAAGTTCTTCTCTATCTTTCTTTAGTTTATCGTTCTTGTTGTTCTGCCCATAGCCACCTCTCCAAAGCAGCTCCCATCTGCTTCTGACCATTTATTTTTTGGGAGGGACCAGGACTTGCTCTGGGTTCACCAGACATCTTGCTTGCTTGTTCTGTGTGGTGTACACACATAAGTCTGTATAAGGAAGATACATATTTCTTTTCATTTCACCATAAAGCTTTCTTGCCAGTCCTATACCCTTTTTTTTCCCTGCAGATTTTACAATGTACACGTTTTCCTGTACCCCCATTTGTGCAAGTATACAATTTTTCATTAACTGCTTTGCTATTACACATTATTTCTATATTTCTGCTTAGATTTGTAAGTTTGCTGCTTACACAATTAGTGGTGTTAGAACATTAGGGCATACTTACACACTGTCATCACATACACTGCTCTAGCATGCTTATGTCCCAGTTAATAATATCTTGCTTAATATGCTTATACTTCATAGGTGCAACAGGTCACTGCATTGGCTACACTCACATTCAGTGGAACTTTTTGTGGTCTTTTCTAATGAAAGTGCCATTACTGCTAAAACCATAATTAAGTATGATGCCTTTCACTCTTCTTGTTTCACCCACCTGATGGGACATTTGCCTCTTGTAGTGTAGTTACTCAGTTACTTTCTGTTACCTCACCAAACCCACACCAGCCCACTGGGTATTACAAAAGGCAGAGTACCTACCAGCACCTGCCAGCTCCCACAATATACATCAGTATTGGAGCACTTCAAGGACTTGCTTTTGCTGCTCACCGCAATCTCAGATGCTAAGAGAGACCTTACTCCTCCTCCATGGCAGGAAGCAAGGGACTGAAGAGAACAGGGTCTCTCAAGCACGAGACATTAAAACTTAGTACCTCAAAGCACTATCAGACTACTGATGTCCTGGCAAGAGGCCACCTCTCCTCTTCTGGCTAGTTGTTGAAGCTCAAGTATTGCAAAGTCAGAAATCACAAAAAGACCCCAGAGAAGACACTTAGTAGTTCTGACCTACTGAAAAACCTAAGTGAAGACTCAAATCATTGTCAAATATTACACCAATGGAACCAATGTTCCACCAGTGTTACACCACCTGAGCCTCTCCAAGCAGTTAACAAAAGCTCATAAAACAACCCCTTCCCCTGCATATGAACACTTGTGGGTACAGAGCCTCTTGAAAAAGAGCACCTTGCCTGCAAGAATGGTAAAACTCAGGGGTACATCCAGTGCTGCTCCCTGGATCCTGACCAAGATCCCATTCACCAGTGCTTAACACGCTTAATGTGTTCAGAGCACTGAGACAGCAGGGCCCCCCATCCCCTGAGCTGGGAGAAAAGGGAACCCTGTCCAAAGAGTGATGTACTGGTCTGTATCAGTCTGGGGTGGGAGTGCAGGGGAGGCTGCCCCAGGGTGGGGGCTCCCAGCAGATGGGCTGCAGGGGGGTGAGGGTGGCTGTGATAGAGCCTGAACCATAAACTCACAAGCTGAAAAGTGAGAACTTGGGGGTGTTTGCACTGTGACTAACTGCAGAGGCATAGAGTTATATTCTACCAATACTGTCTCAAATTTAGGTCAATATCAGTTTTTAAACTAATAAATTGTGGGGCAAAGGTTGCTTTTTCAATAAAAGACAAAGCAATAAAAGGCAGCCTGTGGTCCTCATCATGGTTAATAATGGTCAGTGGGTTTTGCTTATGCTCTAGTTGACCAGAACACGTTTGATTTCAGTGCAGCTGAAAATACCAACTGAAAATACCAGCTCCAATACCAACCATGCCAGCATCCTAGCCTTTCAAAACCACAGCCACATACACTTTCCTAGAAATGAGTGATGGCTGCCTCGTGTAATAAAATATTCAGCTTCACAACAATGCTTTATAAAGAAGGTGGTTCATGAAATTTTAAAATTATTTTGTAAATCACTCTGAAAGCTGACAATGAAGGCTAACACCTCTACTGCTAGACAAGTGCCAATTTATCCTCATATTCAGCCTGACACTGGGATTTGTGGGAACTGTTCCCCACTGAGGTGTCAGAAACCCTCTCCTTTACCTGATGAAAGCACCGCCCCCACACAGTGCAGCAAGCCACCCCACACTGAAAGCTGCACAGGTACTCAGGGCAGTGCTGTCACGAGGAGATGACACAGGGGTTATCTGAGAGTGTGCACCTGCCTGTGAAACAGAGCTGTGGGAAGCACAGGTAGCAAAGCTCAAGAGCTACTTTCTGGCAGGTTCCCCAAACAAGTAACAGGCAGTTTGAAGTGGATTTTTTTTGCCTGGTGATGGCTATGCAACAGTGCAGCAGGAAAGGAGGATGTACACATCAGCAAAGCTGAAAACGTTCATGGAGGTGAGCAACAGCACCTGGAGGAGGGTGGGAAACATTCACACATCATCAACTCAATATACATCAACACTCTAAAAAGAATTAGTTCTTATGGTTGCACCTGTGGAAGGAAAAAAAATAAAAAAAAATCCTGCTAAACTGCAGGAAGGGATTCTCTGGTGAGATCTTTTGCTTTGACTGCACTAAACAAACTGGCCATGTTTTTATTGACTGGTGCTAGCTAGGTAAGGCAGGAACTCCTCCCTCCTCATCGCCAGTAGGAAGCAGCACGAGTGAGAAGGGGTTTATTGTGCAGCTCTCTCCCAGGGCTGCTGCAGAAAGGGCTCAGCCTCCCGGTGCTCTCAGCACTGCATGGTCTGGGTTCAAACCCTGCTGCTGACCCAGATGGAGAAGTTGTTACACAATGTTCTTTAATTGGCAATTTTCTGCTCTGTTCTCTCCTGCATCTGTTATTTATGTATCACAGCTTTCCTGCATGCTGGTAGACAACAAGGAACTACAGCAGTGGTATCCCCTCATATTTAAAACATTTAGACAGATAAACCCCCAAAATTCACATAACAGAATGGTTCATTACACTCAAAGGAAATTTTGTTGCTTTACGAAACATTTCTCTGAGATGATAAAGTAAGTCCACATGGCTGCTGCACAACAACTATTGAGCAACAGAGGAAGAACAAAGAATAAACCAAACAGCAAGATGCTTGGGCAAAGATGCTGACCCAATACAGCAGCTTCCAAAGTGTAGAGCTGCAGCCACAGCAGAGCCTTGGAGCTAAGTGCCCATGAGCTTGGTTTTATGCCAACAAAATCATCAAGAAGCTGGATCTTTCCTTGTTATTAAATTGGGCAAGCAAACAAATGAAAGGAATCAAAGCAATAACAGAGGGCAGATAACCCCTGGGCTATCTCGTAAGCAGTGGGTGACAGATGTGGATTACTGAAAAAGTAAGGAGCTTGCCACTTGTATGTAATAAAGCCACAGGGACTTCAACAATACCCTTTTTGTTTTAAAGAAGAGCAAAGGCATATATTGTCAAAACCATAAAGCTTGCCACAGTGAACTGCTGTACTGTTTCTGAAGCTATATAAAGACATCACAGGCTTACGGTTTTGAAAGGAGTGACAGCTATTACATGCTGAAATGTTTCAGTGAGGCACTGCATGGAGTAACTAAGGATCATGCAGGGAAGCATCATCTATTTGTTCCTTCACAAGAACACCTGGGTGACCTCTCTGAACTGGTCAGTTGGACTTACTGGCCTGGATATTTATCACTGCTGTGGGTTTGTTTGGGTTGGTTTTTTTTTAAAGCAAGCTCTAGGAAAGCAGTATTTCAGTTTCACAAAGAATTCAGAGGTAGAAAAAAATGTCTTCTTGCTTGTTTTTCATTCTTGTGCTGACCAGGTGTAATTTGTCATCTGAGGATGCAAGCTGCCATTTGAACTAGAGCTTGTCCGAATTTTGGCACAAATACTAATAGAGCTGTAAAAGCTCCACCTGTCACCATTTTCACTGCCTAGCCAGCTTACAATGTTAAGGAAGCATTAAAGGTCTCTGAAGAGCCCCTGCCTTTGTTGCTGTTGTAACAGTCTTTAAGCCCTTCCCTGTCAACATCAAATATACACTCTACTCTTTTAAGACTGAGATATTCCTGTCTTCTTTAACCCCCCATTTCAGTTTGTAACTGCTGTTTTTCAGTCTGTGAAAAAAAATAATTGTGATGGGTATTGAATAGAAGCAGGTGACTTTTTCCCCTACAACACCTATGCAGCCATTTGATACGTACGCATAAACGATGCGATAAAACCTACCCGGTGAACAATACACTCTGCTCTTTTATTTCCATTACATGTACCTCTAAAAGCTTCAATGAAAAACATGAGAATATCATATTTAACAACCTGACACATCTTAAACTTCCCATATGCCACAGAGCAGATTTCTCTCTGTTCCTTCCAAGTTTACTGTTCAGCATTTCACATCACAACCCGTTGGTGTTACAACTGGGAATTCTCAACAGGGCCAATTCCCAATGACGTGATGCATGAAACTTGATTCTAACCCTGAAAAATCCCATGACGTCCAACTTAACACTTCCTTGTTGGCAGTGTTGGATCTTCTGCTGTCGTGATTTGCAGGACATATTAAAGTACAACAATATAATGTGTAGTTCCAAAGTTTCTAAGATTTTCTTTTACATGATGTAAATCATTATCCCACAGCTATATATAAGGTCCTATTGCATCACAATGAAGAAGATGGGAAACATGTATTTAACTGTCTAATTATTTCTAAAATATGTTTCTGTTGTATCAGTGTACCTATGGTCTAAGGTATTTCATTGCACTTATTTGGGATAACAGCCCATAAAGCATTGCCATAATGGGTCAGTCTGTCAAAGCTGATGCTGTGTCTTTCTTGGTGGCCTGTAGTGGGTGCCCAGAGAAAGACAGCAAAGCAGGTCTTCACCTATGTTTATTCCCTCCCTTGCCATAGTTAAGTATTATCAGTATCCAACCACTCAAAACCCAGACCAACACAACCTTTAATCCAAATCGTAATGATCTATAGGATATGTTAACATGCATAATTTCAACTCATGTCTCATGTATCATCTTCCTCTTTTTCTCATATGTCATGCCTAAATGAAAACATGAGATGCCATTTCTGCATTGGAAAATGAACAATCAGCAATTCAGTCCTAATAAAATCGAGCAGAACAGGTTCTGCTTAATAAGAAGCTAAAGATTAAAAATGAAAACTTTACTAAGTAGAAACTGAAGAACGGTTTTCAACTATATATATATATTCATTAAGATTTTTCAAAATATGACATATTTTTCTGTTCCTTTGATCTATTGTTTTTTGAAACCGGAGACCAGTATTTTGGAAGAGGCTATTTTGATACTAAGGATTAAACTGTCATGGACTTTTAGCTGAATTTGGTTACTAATCTGACAAGATGAAGCTCTAAATGTTTTGAGGTTCACATACTGCTATTAACTGAAGTTCAGAGATCAAGAACAAAAAAGAGATAAGAAAATAGTGAAAACTATGAAATAGTTCTGATGCATAAAGAAAAATGCTACAACATAATTTATAGAATCTCAGAACTGAATAAGATATGTAAATAGTGAAACAGGTAGTTAGAAAACCAGACAATTTTCTTAATCTTAAAATAAATTTACAGCAACTATTTGTAAAAATTGGCTCTTGGGGAAAGAGTGTCTAAACTGGAAAATATTGACATTAACTAACTTTAAAGTATCGTAAATTACCAAATAAAACAAGTATTACAACCGCTTTAATAGGTAAAGTCTCTTGTTTCCTCAAGTCATCACATGATAAATCTCAGCCCACATACCAATTTGTTGGAAGGCAAGTCACAACAATAACAAAGACAAACAGCCATTAGTGGACAAGACAGTTTCATCAAGCAAGACCTTACAAATAATATATTGCTGTTTGTCATCAAGACACTTTTAATACACCAGAGTCCTTTCCAAAAGCACCTATAATCAATTCCTTCTAATTTACAAACTCGGGAAGACCATGAGAGTGATAGTAATTTCATATTTTACACACCCACAGAGGTTACGACAATTGATTCAGTTCAGCAAAGTACTGTAATGACTTTGAATGCACTTGAAAGATTTTTGCATTTGTTTTCTAAAGCTGTAAAAAAAGTAATTCAAACTCTGCCACATGGGCACAATTTTTAAAGGTTGTACATGAAAAGTATGGATTCAGTTCTGACAAAGACAGCTCTGGTCTTATAACACATCTGCAAGGCATGCTGGTCCCTGCACTAAAACACTTGGCTTCTCTTTGTTTGTACTTTATGCGATCTGAATAGATACCAGAATTTCTACAGCAAAAGGATGTGGAATGAAAAACGGGTGACACTTAAAACCACTTCAGAACAACTGGGTTTTAGTCAATTCTTTTCATCAATGTTAAAAGTAAGGATATGCAACCTCTGCCCTTAGATTAACAACCCACATAAAGATGAAAGCGTTTAGAACCCTCTATAGCTCAGTGCAAGATTTCTATCCATAAAACAAGGCTCAGGGCTACGTGGCCTGTCACTAACTGCTCACTGTAAGTAGTAATGAAACAGCAGCCCTGCTGTTCCTGCCCTCAGAACAATCACAGAACCACAGAATGTCAGGGATTGGAAGGGACCTCAAAAGATCATCCAGTCCAATCCCCCTGCCAGAGCAGGAACACCTAGGTCAGGTCACACAGGAACATGTCCAGGCGAAATAGCTCCATCAGCAAGTTCATCAGATGAGGTGTTTTTTTTTTTTTTTCCTTTCTAATACCCCTTGTCAGTCTGTCTTGCCTGTCTGAAAGACCTTTTGGGTAGGTCCTATTTTGATAGTGAGAGATGGTGCAGCTTCTGCCAGTGTGGAATGGGATCTCATCGTAGACTTTTTGGAGCTGTTATGCTAAAAATGAGCGCTATATGAAAGCTGCAAGAAAAAGAACAACTCAGAAGCTCTAGATTTATCCTTCAAAATACACAATTTTGGGCCCAGGGAAGGCTATGGCAGTTCTGCATTCTGTTCAACAGATCTAGAATTTAAAGTACAGTGTTTTGGGGTTTAAAAGCTTGCCTGGTTAGACAGCTGATGAAGTGAGAAGAAGAAATTGCTGCTTTCCTCCAAACCAAGGGAATCAGTGACATGGAAGACACTGTAGCAACAAAGAGATGGTATTGGTAAGGCAACACACTTGGATGATTTTATGATTTATATTCTGCTCCTTATCTGTGACAATATCCATTCTCTGAAGATGAAACAGGAAATGTACAGCTGCCGCATATATATTTATTTTCATTGTGTTCTAGCTTTCAGAACAGTGTCAAGGTCCATAAAAATAATAACTTAAGGCAGCAAGAAGAAAAAAGATGCGGCTGCACTCAACCTGCAAGGTGTTCTCCTTGCAGCTCTGTCAGAAAGCAAACCAAATCCTTTTGTTGAGCAGAGAGTGCCTCATTGCTACCAGCTAACTGCTCATCTCCAGTCAAAGTACAGGTTCCTCTTTACACTTGTGGAATACAATGTGCCATTCATTTATTATTTGGCTCTTTGACCTTGTTGATACGACACACATCTTTACATTTCATACCTTATACACTTTGTTAAGAATGGGTGCTGAAAAAGAAAAATTGCCTGCCTGAAGTCTGTGGCAAAAGAGAATAAAGCATCATGGTAAGTCTAACAAAAGCCAGGAACTGAATTTAGAAGTCTAATTCCTTGCTGGAGAAGATATAATGCTTCCTTTTTGAGGACGTGGCTTGAACATCCATGCATGTTAGGCACTTCAATATAGATGCAACTGAGCTCCAAGAAATGAAGTCACCATTTGAAGGTTACTTCAAAACATTGGCCCCTATGTTTGACATGTAGACTCAAAACAATTCAAAGCAGTTGATGGTAAATTTAATTTACAATACAGCTGCCAAAATATTATTGTTCTTTTTTATGTATGGCTAGGCTGAGTATTAAAATAATTACAGCCTATGATTAGATACATAAAATATATTAACTGAGTGCTACATACCTACGTAGATACATAGATTAGCTGAGTGTTACCAACACCAGCCTAGTGAATAACCTGTTGTAAAGGACATCTTCCAGAAAAGTCTAGTCCTGTTCCCAGCACAACGCTCCCCACAGCACAACATGCAGGACCATGTTCCTAACCAAAACTGTCAGGGCTTCTACAAGCTTGTTTTGAAATCAGGGTAAATCCCTCATTTTTTTTTCCCCAAAAGTCCTATAGGCAAGTACAGTAGTGAAAAATCTGCCTATATGGGTCTCAGTACAGAATCCCAAGTCTAAAAATACATCCTAAGAATATTGGAACTTCTCTTCCTTCTTTCCCCAAGACACAAGTAATACTCACAAGGCTGTTTTAAACCTTTCTCTCTTGGAAACTTTTAGAAATACTTTGATAAATGAAGAACTTTAGATATTTCCTGAAGATTATGATATACTTACTAAGTGAGTTCCAAGTCTAGTTTTAGTTCCAAAGATATTGCAGTGACTGGAAAGTGGTAAATGGTTTTTTATTAGCCATAGACAAAAATCAAATTTGTGCCTCAATCTCCATCAATCTTAGTAAGACTCTGATACAGTGATACTGTTTTATTGTCGAGACTAACGAACACTGGAGTCAGTTCCTTTGTCCTCAGTTGGTTAAAAAAGTTATTCATGTCCTACTCTCAGTATTTCAAAGCTAACGGTCTGATTTCTGCCACCACATTGATTCCTGAGAGTATTCCGCTAATGTTTTCTGTCTTATTCTTTCTTAACAGGTATTTCTTTACATAGAACACAAATGAATAAATTGATAAAGCTTCACTGTCACAGCACCATTCAGCTTGTGTTTGCTAAAGCTCAGTGTGCATCATTGTCCTGTTTTGCAAATTCTGTCTTCCAGATCTTAGCTAGGGGCTGGGACTTAGAAGAAACAGTAACACTAAAGAGAGGAAAATTGCTATCCTAGCCTCCTCAAATGCACCATAAGCCACTGAAGGTGATCTATGCAAACCTACTTTACTCTATATTAAAGGAGCAGGTGCTGGTACATCATTAGTCACTGAAATTCATTGGAAGAGCACTAGCTTCAAGCAAAGGAAATGGCAACTTCTTAGTCGCTGTGACTCAAGCCTTTTACTTGAAGGTCATTTGTTATTTACAAAATGAAGCTCTTTCCACAAAGGCTCTGTTCACGGTCACGTATCTCAGACTGGATGGAGATCCTCTCCTTCACAGGGTATTTCAAAATAGGACCATAAATGATAAAGTATTAATTCTCCCTGTGGGCTCCCAATCAAAGATACTGCTTCACAGAATACTTGAAATAATGAATGCAGTAGCTTAAAAATGTAATGTAGAGTAAAAAAAAAGCAACGAATTATATTCACCACTTCCTCCAGTCACAGATATTATGTGACAATTAATTTAACAACAGATCACAATTTTCCCAAACTAGTTTTTGTATTTCTTATTATTTGAGGAATAATTTCTCAAAACCATTATGATATGGGATTGTATCCGATTTGCAACCATCAGTTTTGGATATTAAAATCTGGGCTGGAAAGTTTTACAAAGCTCATGCATTCTGGTTTCAGACTTGGATGTTGGATGTACTTTTAGACACTTTAGAGGAGTGATTACAAACAGTGCCTATAGGATACTGTCTGCACACAAGGATAAGGGTGTTAATTAATAATGCTTATGTGATGCTATCCAAACACAAGAGGTTTATATTAAAAAACAAAGTCTAAACATACACTCCAAAAAACCAATCTAAGAAACTAGCCTTTCCTCCTTTTTCTCCCCTGCTTTTGGAAGATGACATTTAGTGCTCAATTTCGTGCACTGAGAAAATGAAGCATGAGGAAAATTCAAAACATCACCCAGACCATTTATTATTATTTTTTTAAAAATAAATAATTAAATGAATGAAAATATTCTTTTATTCACATAGACCCAATGTAAAAAAGACCACTTCTATCCATAACTTAAAATAATTACCCTAAAAACACCTGGAAGTGTTAGATTTACTTCCAGTGGAGATTCTGATGGCCATTTCTTAATACCTGCTCATTTCATTATCTCTCTCCACACCAGCTCAGCATGCTTTGAATGTCCAAAACTAATGTTCTTTAACAATTTATTATGGAAGAACATATGCATATATTCAATTACTCTCTGTAGAGAAGTGCAGGTTTCCTTACTTTGGGAACTTCCTGATTCATGATGATGCTGATTCATACAGTACTTGGATCTTTACAATAGAGAAAGGTAGTCACCAGAAATGCTTTTCAATGAAAAACATCTCTGCCCACCCATAGAGTAAAGAAACTGGTTTATTTTTCCTTTTTAAACAGGTCTAAATTCCAGTAACACCAATGTTTCTGAACACTTCTGGGAGGAAGATTTCCCTCAGTTCAAATGTATTAAGGGCTTGTTACTGATCTGTGACTGAAGTACAGGCATTCTGGGCACTGTTACACCAACAGCAACAGAAACTCGTGGGGTAAGACACTGTTTGTGCGTGGTAAATTTACAGCTGAGCTTATCAGATGTTTGTACCAAAAGCTGCCCCTGGTTTGGTGCTATCCCTGACAGCAACACGTGCTGTTGGAACAGATGCAGTGGGTAGCAGCAGGCATTTCAGGATGATGGAGCTTAATCAGAATTGCTCCAGAAAAGCAAAGCGTGCCAGAATCTTGTGTTGCTGTTCCACGTGACTGCGTGGATAAGGCATCACACATCATCAAAGACCGACTGGGGGCTTTTGCATTTTACAGAGCTCGGGACTGCTTGGGTGCTGGTACAGAGCCAGCTGAGATGGTTGCGTTGGGGAGCCCAGGTGCACCCATGAGATCTGCCTCCTGCTACTGGCTTTGGAAGGGTTTTATAGTGTGCTGTGTTTTCAGTATCAGGCAGTTCCCAACAACATTCCTGGTCCTGCACTGTTATTTCTAATTGCTTTAGAGATAGATCCTACAAACAAGCACATCCTTCTTTGTAGTAATTTATGTGCCAATTCTTTACCAGCACTTAAATCACTACTAACTACTTCTAACCAACCATTTTTTGCCTTGAGATGTTTAATTATTACAGGATAAATGGTACTATGAGGGATTCATGGGGAAAGAGTAATTAGCAGTTCCATCTATCTCAATGAAAGAAAATATTATTATTAATTAATATCCATACAAGGAAGCAGAAGGAGTTTTTAAAAATCTACAATAGAGATATCTACAGGGGCCACATTTGCTCTGAGTGTCTCTTTGACAGGTACCCATTCATTATTTTAACAAGCTGAGATTGTCTGCATCTTCAATCACAGGAGGTCAATCCTTCATTCCTGTCAAATCTTTGATAACTAAAGTGTCTGTATTAATAACTAAAAACTGAAAAGAACAAGCTGAGATAGCTATAGTAGGGGGTCACATTGCTTGAAATTGCCAAATGGCAGTCAGCTCATTTTACACGAAGGAAAGAGTTCATCACCGTGTGCTGTGGTGGTGATTATTTTAGAGATGCTTTGGCACAATTTGGCTACCCAGTGGCCCTTTACATCCAAGCAGCCCTCTCCTACCACAGCAGCTTACTTCTGCAGAGAAAGCTATAGCTACATCTGCACGAAAGGAAGAGAGATTCTTAAATGCCCAAATAATACTTATACCCATTGTAAATATTTGACATGTGTAAAATAATCATACTTCAGACACCTTAAATAAAGTAAGGAAAAGGACACCAGCAGTCACAGGATCTCCTGGCGGAATAGGTGGATGTTTTACCCAGATTTTTAGGTTATTAAATTGAGTCTCAAGGGGACAGTTTGAAACTGTCTCAGAAAGACTAGAAAGATGACAAATACATATGTTTTCTCTGCCCTCAGTGAGAAATTTTCTTATGTTTAAGAAAATGGCATGTAAGTTTCCTATCCCCTGATGGTTTTGGGAGCTAATAGCTTTGAAAGGAAATTTGTGAATGCACAGGGGAGGGCAGAGGTTTGACATGGACACAGCTCAGGACCAAACCTGAGGCTATGAGCACTTGGAAAGCTTTGTGTACTCACAAGTTCTCCAGACTGACTCGGCACACTCGTTACCCACACCATACCATAACTATCTGTCTGAACACCTCCAAATAGCATGCCAGCAAAAGAGACCAGACCCTGGTGCTTTCCATTCATAGAACTCACCCCGAGCAGCTCACTGATGCAGATGCCCTCTCCTCCCCTTGTGACACAAAGTCATGGTGTCAAAAATGTCAGCTGATCCTCTCAACCTTACAAATTAATTTGATTCTCTAACTTAACTTCCAGAGATTTTCCTAAACTCTGCAGACTCTTTCTGCTACTCCCCTCTTTATCAAGCACCACATTTTTCTCATCCATCTAACCAAAATATAAAAGCTATTGAGTTTTCAGAACCTCCCTCTGTGGCTGCCCTCAGTGTTGAGGTGGACAAATGAAGCTCATTAACCACAGCCCTGGCACAGTTACAGCTGCCAGGGGACTGCAGAGTCCCCAGCTTTGCTGCTCTCTCAGCTGCACAGGAGTAGTGGTGAGTACCAGTGTTTTCTGAGGACACAATATAAAAAAATAATCTAATGCATTTAACAATATAGAAATAGGAGGAAACTAGTTGTCTTATACGAAGTTAGTTATGAAGTCCTCTAGGCTACTTGCTTTAACTGTCTTGGAATGCAGAGCTGCAGAGGCTTCTTCATTGTCTCATTAGTCACCAGGTGGACTGAGTTTAGCAGCGGGAATATTAACAAAGTGGGTGTTAGCAGCAAGAAGCTGTAAGTCAGAAGATAGACATACAGCTCTCCAAACTGTACAGGTACAAGTGTAGCTAAAATTAGAAGTGAAGTTGAAAAATCTTGGACATGTTCGCATAGGTGCAGCCTTAGGTTTTGCTCTTGACTTGTCTAGTGGGCAGCCAAGTTGTTTCTCTGACTCAGTTTCCTCCTTTGCTTTGTAAACTGGCAGTAATGATGTTGACCTACTCTGACAGGCATTGTATGAGAACTGGCCACCCAACCAGGAAGACTGGTAGATGAGGCCCTTTATAGACAGATAGGAGTAGCCTCACACTCACAAGCCCTGGTCCTCCTGGGGTTCTTCAATCACCCCGATATCCATTGGAGGGACAACACAGCAGGGCATAAGGAATCCAGGAGATTCCTGGAAGGCACTGATGTTAACTTCCTGCTCCAAGTGATGGAGGATGCAACAAGGAGAGGTGCTATTATGGACCTTGTTCTCACCAACAAGGAGGGGCTAGTGGGGAATGTCATGCTTAAGGGCAGCCTTGGCTGCAGTGACCATGAAATGGTGGAGTTCAAGATCCTTAGGGCAGCGAGGAGGGTGTAAGATCACTACCCTGGACTTCAGAAGAGCAGACTTTGGCCTGGTTAGGGAATTGCTTGGTAGAGTACCATGAGATAAAGCCATGTTCTGGGGCCCCCAACTAAGAAGGACATCAAGTTGTTGGAACAGGTCCAGAGGAGGGCAATAAAGATGACCCGAGGGCTGGAGCACCTCTGCTATGGGGACAGGTTGAGGGAGTTGGGGTTGTTCAGCCTGGAGAAGAGAAGGCTCTGGGGAGACCTTATAGCAACTTCCAGCACCTGAAGGGGCCAACAAGAATGCTGGAGAGGGTCTTTAGACAAGGAAATATAGTGATAGGATGAGGGGCAATGGTTTTAAACTGAAAGAGAGGAGATGAAGATTAGATCTTAGCAAGAAATTCTTTCCTGTGAGGGCAGTGAGACACTGGCCCAGGTTGCCCAGAGAAGCTGTGGCTGCCCCCTCCCTGGCAGTGTTCCAGGCCAGGTTGGATGGGGCTTTGAGCCATCTAGTCTAGTGGGAGGTGTCCCAGGCCAGGGCAGGAGGGTTGGAACGAGATGAGCTTTAAGGTCCCTTCTAATCCAAACCATTCTATGAATGTCTATTTCCATTTTAGTTCTAAAGAAATTGCTTATATCATGACTACAGATTTCTTTTTAATGGTATCTAAATGTAGTAAGTATTGTACAAACACAAAAAGATACAGTCCTAAACCTGAATAAAATGGCAATCTGGTATAGAGGGAAAATTTATAGTTAAGCATGACTCAGCATTATACTAGTAGTGGAGAAGAAGGATGAGTCTGGGTTCAAAGTGGGTGGACAACTTTGTATAACCACCTCCATTTCTTTAAATTACAGATTTGATTCAGAAATCTCCTGAAAGAAAGCCTTCCAGATAATGTTTGAGAAAATTCCCAACTTTTTGGATATACATGAGTTTTAATTAAGAAGTTATTTGGTCTTCACTAAGGTTATTTTAATGAGTGCAGCCCAACAAAGAACAGTGACTTGCAGAGGCAAGAAAACAACAGAAAGAAAATGTCCTTGCTTGTACGCTGCTCAGAAGGATTTTGTCCTTCTTACATCTCTTGCATTACCTCCTCTTCTCATTTCCATATTTTTGTTTTCTCCTTCACTTCGCTCCATGACAGCAAATAATGCTGAATACTGATGCAGCTGTATTCATTCATTTACAGATCATTTCTCTGAGTACCACACACAAGTGCTCAGCTTTTCCAAATACAAATCAAGGCTGGTTACCTTAATTACTCATGGATTTCTGAGGTGCACAGGTGAGATGGGCTGTCATTATCCCACCTATGTTAAAAGAAGTAGTTAAATCTACATATTCTTTCAATGACTGCTCAATGCACAGTACTAGAACAGATGAATCCTTGTCAGAAATAATTCAGTTTGCCTGAACAACGAGTTTCAGGGGGTGACACTACTTTTAAGACAGCAGATGAATAATAATCCAACTGATTGCTTTGGGAGGAATACAATAAAAGAAAATCCCGTGACTTTTTCACCCAATTTACTGTTTCTGGGAGTATCAAAACAAAATTTAGACATGTTATCATTAAAAAAAAATATTTAGACATGTTATCTGTAAAGAGAGACTCTGGCTTCTCTTTCAAGTAAATTGGTAGCACAGTATTAACAAAAAAAAATTCACCAAGCAAAATGGAAATGCTAGCAATGCAGTAATGTTTAAATTTTATGTGAGTTACATTATGACTAGGTCCATAAAAATGAGCGGGAAATCTGCAGTCGACAAGAGCTTGGTGCATAATTACTTTTCCTCTCTCACCAAATGGCTCCAGGTCGGAAGACTTCATTTAAACAGAAAGACAGTGATGAAAGTGCTGACTTGTGGTAACTGTGTGCAACTCAAGCAGATTTAACACAGCTAAAGAAGATAAAAGAAATGTGAGACTGTAGGGGTGCTTTTTAGAAAAAAAAAAAAAAAAATTATCTTTCTCCACAAAATAATTTTGGTCAGAAGGGACTGTTGGAGGCCTCCAGTCTGAACCCCTACTCAAAGCAGGTGCAGAGCCAGGTGTTCAGGGCTGTGTTTAGTCCAGCTTGGGATATCTGCAAGGATGGAGAGGCCATGGCCTCCCCAGCCCTCTCGTTGATCACCTGCACAAGGAAAAAGCTCATACATACATAGCATTTCCCATGTCCACCTTGTGACCTTCCACTGTGCACCTCTGAGAGGAGCCTGATCCCATCTTCTCTGTATCTCCCCATTATGCAGCTGTAGACCCCAGTAAAGCCCTCCCTGACCTTCCTCTCAGCCTCCCCTCATACCTCATGCACTGCAGACCCTGGCCAACTTGGTAACTCTCCACTGGGCTTGTTCCATTTTGTCAATGTCTTTTTTTGTACCCACAACAGCACACACGGCTCCAGATGCACCCTCACTAATGCCAAACAGAGGGGAAGGATCACTTCCCTCGACCTGCTGGCCACACGCCTGCCAACACAGCCCAGGATGCTTTTGGCCTTCTCTGCTGCAAAGGCACACCACTGCCATGTGTCCTGCTTGTCCCTTAGGTCCTTTGACAATATTGCAGCTTAATTAAAAAGAACTGCTGTTGTCAAAAAGGAAAGCAAGTTCATGATGGTTCCAGCTCAAACGACTGGTTCACCACTCCCTGCCTCCAAGGCTGGCTCGCCGTTCCCTGTGTCTGAGACCTCTCAAGGGTGGTGCTTACTTTCTAGGGTTCCAAGGTCCCTTTTGATGTTTTGTAAAATGGACTCATCTGAACAAACTAGATTCTACCCCCTCCCACCCAATACTTCTTTTTCAGACAGAAAGGAAAGAAATACTGCATTTTCTATTAGTCTGAATAGAACATTAAGTTCCAAATAAACAAGTGTCCTCAGTGCACATCTCGAGGTAAGCAAACTCTTAAGTCCAGTCTGATTCAGCAAAGCCTTTAAGCATGTATCTAAGTGTCATTGCCTTCAGAATGAAAGTGTGTGCTGCTGTGCTTTGCTGAATTTTGGTCTCACGCTATAAGAAAAGGATAATTTGGCTCATTATATTTTGTGAATGACACAATGCCCCTGAACATTAAAGTTTATATCTATTTGCATATATATGTGCAGCATTAGGTTTGGCTTTCAAATAACTCTGCAGAGATCAAAGTACACATAGATCCTTAGAGACTATCAGACCACAATTACACTGCAAAATAAATTATAGGCAGTCTCCCTCTACATCTCACTGTGTCCAGCTGCACGTTTGCTTGGGTTCCTCTACTGCCCTTGAACATGCCTCAATTTCATTTGTTGCATGAAGTACAGTATGATAAGGGCTTATAAAACAACCACTTCAGTCCCAGCAGTGAAATAAAGCTCGTTTTTAACAAGAATATTCTCTGGAAGTTAAACAAGTAAAAAAAAAGAGACAATTTTTTTTGTCCTGGGTTATGCCCAAGTATTTCCAAAGGTCTTGTTGGGGCTTTTAAACAACTTTCTGCAGAGGACAAACAGAGGATGGGAGGAGGTCTCTGAACAGAGCATTTCTGGGCAGATTTGATGTTTTTCTGCAGTTCTCTATTTCCATGTTAATTTATGTTGAAACTCCATTTTACTGCTTGAAGCATTCCTGTCACAGATACAGCACACACTGGGTGTACATTTCCACTCTCACTCACAGAAAGTGCTTCTGACTCGAAGCACAAGAAAGTCAAGTCAGAGTTACTCCACTGCAATGCCTAATCAAGGAATACCTCTGCACCAGCTCTTTGCATAAGGACAATTGCACAGCACACTGATGGACTCTGACACTCTTTTCTCTGTCAGGGTCAAATGGATGTTTGTGACTTTAATGACAAATTACCAGTATTGGCGTTGTGATTATATCCGACCGCACTTGGGATGGAAATTTAAGAACAGGCTGAAGAACCAAGATATTCAGCTCCTTTCATCTGTCTCTACGAGGTGAAACTCAGCATTTGAAAACTCTGGGCTCAACTGATCACAATGTTTAGCTGATTTTTTTTTTTAAAGTGAATTGTTCGTCTGTGATTGTGATCCCACAAAACTGAAGTTGTTTTTTCATCTGCTGAAAGATATTGATCAGGAAAGAAATAGCAGATCCAGAATAACAGGCAATGGCAGCTGAGAACAGCAAAGTTTTTGATGTGTCTGGACAGGGACTCAAAGTAGTACTGGTTTTCCCAATGTTTTGAACGTTCTCCTCCACCCTCTGCACTCACAGCACATAGCACTGAAGATGCCAGACCTGCACTCTGCCTCCTGCCTATGGCAGTTCCCAGCTGGGAGGTCAGTGCTTCTTGTACACACAGCAGGAAGTTGTGGAGGGCAGCAAAATGATGAGGTGGTGAAATAGCCATGATTAATTTGCTTATTTTGCCTAGGAAAGAGCCTTGGAAAGTCTGAGCCCCCAGCAGAGAAGTCCAGTGTACATGTAGTCCATGCCATGACAGGGATTAGGACCACTGGCTTCAACAGAGTGCTCATTGACCTTGTCATTCTCATCCTGCAGTGGCAGGAGTAGCAAACCCCACTCTCCATCCTCAATCCATTCCTGGTATAAGACACACAAATGAAGAGTCAGTCCTGCAGACTGCTTAGGTAGGCCTAGGAAACTCAGTTTCTGAACACAAACCTCTCACTAAACCATGTAACCCTTCACAAGTGAGTACAGGTACTGGAAATTTTCCCTAAGTACATCACCTCTGGGTTGGGGTCATTCCATCTAACCAAGTCTGGAAAGGTGTCATTGGTGATGCTAGTAACTGTCCAATCTGTTATTTCTTAACATGTCAGCTCCTCCCCAAGGAAGTTAATCACCAGTTCTGTTGCCTTCCAGTGATTCACAAAGTTACCTCTTGAAAGTATTTCCAAATATCCCTTAGAACTAAAAAACCCCACACAAACAAAACAAATCCCACTGTACTCTGCTGGTGCCCTGATACCACTGCATATGTCTCACTGCTTAGATTTTTTCTTGCTCTCCTCTATTTCTCCCTTAAGATGCAAATTTGAAGTTCTTTGAGAACAGCAACATTTTTTTCCCCTCCTGTTGTACAACGCCTTGCCAAATGACATGCTGGTGTTTGATCAGGGCTTTAAGCTACTGTGACAATAGAAATAAATGCTGCTAAAAGTATGAAGTTCAATATTTTACAGCAATGATAGTTTTTGAATTCTGCAATAAAAGTTTAACCCAATATATGTCTAGAGAGAACCTCTGTGATTTTATGGTATCTAGAGGTACCTGGAAAGCCCTCGTGATTTGTGATCCTTTACTGTAGTTGTCTGAGTTTTTCAAACTTGCACAGTGTGAATTCTTTCAAAGGACAAGTAGCAGAAGATGAACAGGGTGATTCACGATGAATAAATCTCAAAAAGTTCAGAACCTATGCTTTAATGGGATATGCACCACAGAGTTTGAAAAGCTATCTGAAAGGGATACAAAATTCATATATTGTAAAGCAGAGTTTAGGGGAACATAGTCTTTCTTGTACAAGATGAATTTGGTTGTGTCATTGCGTAGAAAGCGTCTCATAATTTAGATTAATGCTCATGACAGACAGAAACATTAGGTAGTAGTAGGAAAATGAGGGAAATGAATCTTGGAACCCAAAATAAGATTTCAAATTTCAGTAAAAGCTACAGATATCAGAAGGAATATTCATGCGTTTTATGCAGAGTTTCTTATCTATCCCTAAAAAGGATTTTTCTTAATTTAAGAGAAAGAATAAAAGAGCTTTGGATTGAACTGCGTAATCAGTGAACCAGACAGTCCCAAACTGCTCAAGCATATCCAACATCTGCTTGAAGAACTCGATTGCAAATAGCAGGAGAGAGTTTCCATTACAGTACACACAGAGCTGGGTTGGGAGAAGCAGCATTAGAAAGTGTTATTCCCATTTAGTAATTATGCCTTGATTGTTTTTCATATGTTTGCTCTACTGTAACTTGCTTGCCTTAGGGTGGCACTACTGCTAGAGAAAACACTAAAGTAATTTAGTTTTAAAGCAGAAATGAAAGTTTTAAAGTAGTTTAACATTTCTGTAAAACTGTAATGACTGGAGATGACTGGATTGAGTCGATAGAGAGTACTAATTTCAATAGTAACTCATGCCTTAATTCTCCTCAGAGCAAACGACCTCCCTCCTTTCTGGCAGACAATATAAATACTCTTTACATCACAGTCAATGGAATATGGTAGAAAAAAATAATAAATCATTTTTATTCCTCAGAGGCTTCATAAAGACCAAATTTCCCCAAAGCTCTTATTTACTCCTCTGTAAATGGCATTGGTTCTGTAATGAGGTGTAATCACCAACACATTGCTCATGTTCCCTTCCTCTCTTCTAGATTTACCACCCAGTTTCTCCTCCAGTGTCTGTGATCTCAGAAGAGTTAGGATGTGATGATAAGTCCGTTGCAGGTAGTTGATACCAGTGATCACATTAAAAAAGTCAATATTACCAAGACACAGCACTGCAGAGGACAGTCAGTGTCACCAAACGATCATGCAGAGGTGGGAACATGATGTGACATTGGTTATTCCTCACACCCCTAGATAAATGCAGTGGCTGAGTAGAAAAATCCTGAAGGTCTCCCCATCCCAGTCTCAGATGTTTTCACCTCTGCATCAAGCAAAAACTTGAGTGCAGTGGGTGGGTGTAGCAGTGACCGTGCCTGCTGGGTAGCTGTCATTCCTCAGTCTGTTTTGGTCTAGATAAGGGGTATTTGCTCATTTCCACTGTGTGTTACAGTGGTCACCATTTGGCCCCAGAGAATATCATGTGATTAACGCATCAAAAGATTTGTCCTCCCCTCGCTTTCCGGCTCTTTATTCTCTCAGTTACATTTTCCCTTTGTTCTTTTCTGCAAACCCTAGTGTAAATGTTTTTTGAGTAATTAATGTGTCAAATACCAGACCTGAATTTTCATGGGCAATTAGTGGGCTGAGTAAAGCCAGCAAAATGCATTTCGGTTTTAATAGTGAATTGTGGCTCATTTGCTGTTTTGCAGAAATATATCCTGAAACACAGAGAGCTTCATATGCCTGTACAGTTTTTATTTCTGTTTCATATACCAAAGCTCCCTCTCCTTTTCTATTTTTCACCAGATACAAGATGTTGCTTGTAGTCTATTACAATTTGCATATTGTCCTTCTGCCTCATCGATAATTGATCAGGTTAACATCTGCTTTCTGCTGGTGCCAAGAGAAATGTGTGTGCTTCTACAGACTGTGTAATTCCTCAGGACCCCACAGAACTGCACTTCCCAAAAGACAGTTGCCTTGTGCCCCTCGTAGCTGCACAAGGAACAGCAGAAAACATGCAACATGCACGGGTACCTCCCTGAGGAGGCACAGGAGAGGCTTCAGGAGTGTATAATGGTTTAGCAGCTTACTTATACACTTACACATTGTGGCACAGCAATAAAAAGTGGTAAGGCTGTTGACAATGCAAGAGCATTATAAGCAGTCTAGGTAGTGAGTAGGAACCCACACTCCTGAAGTCCTGCTGAAAGCATGAGACATTCAGCTCAAGGAGAGAAGTGAAGGCTTGAAAGACTGCTTAGAAAGAAGAGCTAGTGTGCTGTTTTACCAGTGGGACATGTATTTCCCATGAAATTTAGAAGTGTGGAAACTAGTTCGCTTTGATACTGCAGGACTATTAGAAAGACTTTTATGCTCTCCACTGTTCCTGGGGATTTAGCTGTCTGATTCAAAAAATACCTGAATCTGATTCAGCTCAGCTTAGTGACAAGCGGTCAAAATGATTAGCAAGCCAAGGAGATGCTGCAGTCTCAAGGACACAGCATACTAGTCTGACTGGCACAATCCATCACAGGTTGATGTATCATAATTGTACACCACAAATTCGTAAATAATCTCTTTCTCAGTGTCTATGTTGACAAGGAATAATCTATGAGAGAGCTCCCTTGTTAGGTTACCTTTTGTCTAAACAGACCATCCTGACAAGTGTACCAAGTGCATCCTTATGAGATGCCTAAGGAGCATCAGAGAAAGATGAGAGATTGAACAGCACGGTAAGGCAGAGGCATGCCATGACCTGAAGGGCAGCCAGACCTTCCCACCCCAAAGAACTGCCTTTGAAAGAGCATATTTTCTATCATTAAAAAGATTGCCACTGTCATTGAAATCTACCATTTTAAGCATGTCTAGATAAATTCCTATTAGCACCAAAATACAAATTATCACTGCAATACCCCATCAATGCCACTGAACTCAAAGTGCTTTCACCCAGAGGTAGGTAGAGTGAGGTAGGACTGTCACACAAAGTTAAGTACATGGGAGGGAAAACTGTGCAGATCATGTTCTGACCATCCATAATAAAAAATGAAGCTTAAAAACACAGCTACTGGCTGAGGAAAGTACAATGATTGCTGTAATTTTAGAGAGATAATTTGTCGTCAGTACAAAATGGCAGATGGGATAACACAACTTCCAAATACAATTAGTAGCTTCAGGTGAACAGTTTGAGACAAAATGCAACCACTGTGTTGCTTTGGAAAGTACCAAGCACCCATCTCAGAGAGTAAAGGCATCTGGAGGTACTTCCACTTCGACTCACCTGACTCAATGTCACTGCCCCTGGGCCCTACTGTGCAGGACAGTTTATCTGGTCTCTTTGCTCAACTGGATCTGTTGCTGTCAGGTACCTGGTGTTGCAGTGTTATAAGACTCCTGTGTTTTATATACAGAGGGATAATAAGGTTACTTTGCCACATTTCACCTACTCCATGCATGATAGCATAGGTGTTTCTATAGATATGCACACTAAAAACCCCAAAATTCATTCTGAATAGGAGAAAGTCTTTCTCCTCACTTAAGGTACACGATTCATAACCCACTCCTTCCTCCCCAGGACCTATACCATAGGCAATAACACCCTTAATAAGCTTAAGGGAAAATAAAATACATCAAGCAGGATCAAGCAGAGTTGCAGCAGTCAAACCCCACACCAGACACACAGGCAGGTCCCTGCTACAAAGCCAAGAAACAGACAAAGAAAAATGAGTTGTCAAGGAGATGATTCTACTGAAGAGACTCCTCCTGGAGCTGGACATCTGGGTGCTTCACATGCCAACTTTAAATCATCAGTCAGCTGGTGGGGGGGAGGGGGTAAAATGGGAGTAAATCTTACATTGCCAGCGCTGGGACGGGTGGGCATCTGCGGTACCAACCTCGTGCTGCAGCTGTATGCTGCTGGCTCTCTGCTTTAAATGTCTGCTCAATGGTGAGGGGATGGGGTGAGAGCAACACCCTTGGGGTTAACTTGCTCTAAAAGGCTTTCCTGCTGATCTGAGTTTCATTTTAAAGCTATAACTTGAGTGTTTAGCCATCATGACAGGTCTCTTTTTTTTTTAAAAAAAAAATAAATTAGTTTTTAATTGCACAGACCTAACCTAAAGCTCATCTGCATGGATAAAAGGAAAACACTAATGAAACTTACCATTGCTCCAGACAAATACAAAACCATATCCTGAGATAGGCATGCCTCCTAAAGAAGACCTCCAGGCCAGTTAAGCAACCCCGTGTCCTCCCATTTCCCAAACTATTCTGTCAATGCACTGCTTTTTATGGACAGCATATGTTTGGACAATTAAGACAGTCACCTGTATGTACAAACTTTCTGCAGAGCAGCCCACAGTGAAATTGTCTTATAAGCCCACCTTTTTAATGTACAATATAAATTTTCAGCACTTGAGTATATGTAATGCTATATGCAAGAAGCTTCTGATCATCACCTGGATATCAGCAATGCATGTATATCACTGGTACAGCACTGGAGCCCCAGCTTTGAACTCTCAAATCCAGCCCATGAAGGAACCAGAAAACAAAGAAAAAATATAACCTTAAAACACTAAGCAAAATGAAAGTGCACAGTGCTTTCTGTTTACAAGATCTGCGAATCCATGCAAGAGTTCAAATATCCTGATAACTGCAGCTGGGAAAAAAAAGAAAAGAAAATCTATAGCAGGGGAAAAGTATCATGGTTAGCATTTCAGCTTTCACAGAAGTTTAAAGTTCTTTCTACAATTGCAGGGGTAAGGATGTCATTCATCTTCGGTTTCAGCAATAAGCCTGAATTTGCTTTCTTTTCAAGCCTTGTTCATCATATCCACTATGCTCAGAGCTTGTGTTTTCCCTCAGTTTACTGATGGTCTTATTATATCCTTATTCATGAGAGAAACACTTTATTCCCTTAGTATTAAAATTGTCTTCTGTGAAAGGGGAGAGGTTGTGAAGTGAGGCATAATTTACAGTTTCAGAATACTGGAATAACTTTGGTTATAAATCTGCAGCATTCATGAGTTTTCTACCTACAGACAGGGAGACTTACAACCAGCAAGCAGCAAAGGGCCAGTTAACCTATTCACTTACATGAGGGAAGGCTGACAATTATACAGCAGGGAGAGCACTACTGCACGGGAAGACTACTGTCGTTGAAGACAAATTAATGAGAGTGGCTTAGAGTGACTATGGTTGTCCACCTCAATTTCATGCTCCACTCAAAACCAGCAATACAAGTTTCCCAGTATGTCTATTTGCTGGTCAAATTTCAGTTCAAGATTTGAACTATTGAATATTTCTATTTGAGAGGAAGGATGTCTACACAAAATAACAGTTGAGTCAAATATACACTGGCTATCTCCATATCCTTCTAATTAATGCAAGAAAAAATCTGAAGCTTTTAAGGTGGCCCTTCAAGCCAAGAAATTACCATTTCATTCATTAAGACTAAGGTATTACAGCATTTGGCATATAATCCTTAGCCAGCATTTCCAAGGAATTCTGTGGGTTGCTTCCTTTGTTCCAGTTCAAGACCAGCTGATCTTTTGTCCCTTTTGCTGAAATCCACTTTACAGAGCTTTTGAAATCTATTACATTTGTCTGCCAGAAAGAGTCAGTTATCACTGGCAGGACAGGACATTGAAACCGCCGGTTTCTGCTCACGAGGTTATTCAACTGTCTTTTCCATGAACTTTGTTTCATATGTTTTCATAACCTTTAAGTTTCATTTTTATTTGAACTCAGAGCTATCAGACATTTGGTCAGCTCTGGAACCCTCGTAGTTATCAGCACTTCATCCTACTGACAAAAGTCCCCTGGAAGTTACAACAACATATCAGAAAAAAATACCAACCTGCAGCCCACTGAAAAACATCTCCTGTACCTGTAGAGAAACAGCAAACCACCAAGACCCAGATATAAAAGTTCAAAGACATAAATCTGACTTAACTCTCACTTGTACCTTCTATTAAGGCTTAAACCTAAAACTATATGCTATTAGCTTGGGTTTTGGTTTAAAAATGAGCTAGCAATGGCACTAGTAACCAAGCAACAGTAATTGCTTCTCTGAGATTAAACCACAACACGACATTAAAGCTCTGCTACTGAACTTCCCTACAAAGGTGCAAAATTTTTGCAGGCAGAAGTTAATTATATAGAAGGGTAATTTCAATTTAGAGTTGCAAGCATCTCTGAGCCGTATGGAGGCAGGAAACAATGAGGTCAAGAGTTCAGTCTACCCGAGTTTTAAATCTAGAAGAGGATTACAGTGGCTTCCAATTTTTAATTGATGCATCCAGGCTCTCAAAATAATTTCAACTAAATCAAAATAAATGACCTCTAAATAACTGCTATCCAATAATATTATTGGACTCTACAGATTTTACCGTCGCTGTTCTTGGTAGAATTTCACTTTTAAAGTGATGATACTACCACGAATAAGAACTAGAGGGCATTGTGTATCTTAGAACCAAACTAGAAAGTTCAAGCTACTCTTTATGAACATTCAAAAGTATTTTAAGACATCTAGCGTGGCACTTTCTGTCTACTGATATGAAATGACTCCTTTGGGGCTAATTATCTCAACTTGAGAATATCATCACTTTACAAAAGATATCCATCTTTTCCTTTTACACGTCTACATTATTTCTATTTTTTATATAAATAAAGAATTAAGGGTCCAAGCAGCTATCTTATTTTACAGAGTTAGGCAGGTCATGTGATTTTCAGGTATGAAAAATTAAAAACCATATCTAGGTTCTTGGACAGTTTTCTGAGGTTAGCTGGAAAAACAAAAGTGACATTTTGCAATCGACAATATCCTTTGGTTTGATATAGCTGGATGGACCAGAGCAAATATCATCTGGAGCACCAGCTAACTGTAAAGAAAGTGAGAAGGAGATGAAGGTGAAGGAAAGCACTTCTGACAAACACTGAAGGCAAATTAGAATCCTGGAATAGCTAAAAACTTGTGAAACTTGGACCTACTTTGCTATGCTTTTCCTCCCTGAGCTCTGACAAGGCAATTAGGTCTTTCTGTGCTTCTGTTCTCCATCTGAAAAATGAGAACATCACCTCTCATTTCTCTTCCTTAGAGGACAGGGTGAGGATAAACCTAAAGAAATCACAGTAAACACTACGTTGTTAGAAGTCGTATGAAATCTAAAGATTCTGAGACAAACAGGTTGGACAGAAAGACAAGACAAAGCTCAAAAGAGCTTGAGGAACAGACATGTCTCTGGAATAAAGTAGTGGTAGATGGTTTCCACACTGGAATGCTAATTGACACCACTTTGGCACTTGCAAATCAATGACACACTAGGTGCCACAGGGCAGTGAAACAGGTAGGTGTGGGGCTGTGCTTAGTGTGTTTGTTTTATATGGATTACAGTCAGAGCTATGGATCCAGAATCCATACCTCTACAACAGGCTGAGGTCATGTTCTGCCCTGCTGAGGAAGCCATGAGTTTCACCTCAGGTGGCAGGTGTTTTTCACTCCCCAGTCACCTTCATTCCTGCTGAGTGCAGGAGTGGCTCCTATAGACACACTGAGCCATGCCAAGAGTCTGTTGCTTAAACAGTTTCCTCACACCAGAAGGCACAGAAGCATTTTTGTCACTTGCACAGCAGCTGCCATTAAGAAGTCAATGTTTGCCAACATATCAACCCAGTAGGCTGCAATTGTTCCATATGCTTAAAATATGGCATTTCTGTGGTAACCGTCATATATCCAAATGCTAGTAGTGACTGTTCTCCAAATATTGTTATTTTAACTCCCTTCTCAGAGCCAAGAAGGAAATGGACTCATTGCCCAGCTCCTCCTCACTGGTTTTCAGCAAAATTATCTTCCATTTTCTTTACATGGTCAATGACACAACAATTCTTATCATCTTGCACCACTGTAACAGCTCCTTTTCACAAGACAATAAACACTTTGCTTCTGAAGTATGGGGGAAGAAATCAACATGTACTCTGCCTGACATTCAAGTGATAGCATATGATGAACAGATGAGACCTAGAATTTGCTTTGTCATGAAAGACAGCACATTGTGCCAAATGTAAAGCAAGTGTTCAGTATTTTCTATCTGAACGTAGATTATAAGATTATAGTGTTTAGCCTTGTAGAGATGAAACATCTGGAATACGTATCCAGTTTATAGCTCCAGATCACATATATTAAGCAAAGCTTAATATATTAAGCATACTACTATTAGTATCCCAGTATTACAGCTAATTTGATCATCACTGTTCCAAGAGTTTAGATTAGAAAGAACTGTAACCAGCAACAAAAAGATGTAGCTGGATGCAGTATTGCCTTGTGGCCTAGAAGGGAAGACTGAAGACAGCCAGTCTGTCAAAGATGTGTGTGTGTTCGTAGATGTTTGTTTTTCAAGAAGTAGGAACTGCACTGAAATCTGAATGAGTGCAAGTCCTCTGATAAGTTCCCCACCATTATGCTGCACAGATGTGAATTAGTGCCTTACAGGCAGAACATGGGAAACTATGATCAGAAGCTGAACTTTTAACTTTTGCTTTCCTGCAAAATAACCAGAACCTTCATACTGATATTGAACTATCAAATTTTAATACTGTTATCTTGCATGTTGCCTTTATTATCTGTCACACTATGTTCACCAAGTTTTGTATTTACGTTCCTTCTTCCCAGAGGTACACTATTCAACTGAAACTTCAAGCAAAGATTGTAAAAACATCCCCACTGGCCTTATGGCCAAGTAATGTTCTCAATTAGAGATAAGCAAACTGGTTCAAACTAAATAAGAACCATCCCAGACTTCAGACCAAAGTTTGAAGGGAACTTCCTCACTATAAAATAAAATTAATTTCTGCCCAGCTTGTCTCTTTTTCTCTCTTTTTCTTTGATATCTGTGACTTCTCACTTATTTTTTTGAACCCTTTTTTGTCTGGCACACTGTGGATGGAGCACCCATCTACGTTGCTCAGTAATGTGTTAAAAATATGATAACTGTAATATACTGTTAGAGGCTTCCTGCTTCACTGGTTAGCAGTCATTGCCTACAGCATCCTGGACTTTTAAGTTTCTTGGAAGTTATGTTTACTCTGTACATTTTTGACATTTATCTAAATGTCCAATTCTGCATTGACTCATGCTCCTGGCACTAGTGATACCCTATTGCAAAGGATTCCTTTAAGTGATAATAATGTGGAGAACAATTACCTTGTATTAAGGTATTCGTTTGTTTGGCCAGGTGAAATAATATTTAATGGCCTGGGAGAGGGGGCAGAGAAAGCTGGAAGAGTGCATCAGAGAGCAGCACAATGGATGTCAAAACCTGGCACACAGATCCCATGCCCTGCTCCCTGTTTGACCTTGAGAGCATCTCTTCCTCCTCACCCCTGGCAGAAATTATTTCATCACAGTATTTTCTAAGCCACTCTAAGGTCTGCATAGGAAATTTGCTATTATGTAATTTCCATTCATGGAAATACAAGCAAAATCAAAATAACCATCAATGCCAGATTATAGTTTTATAGCATGACAACACGAATAATGTTTGCTCTCTCTCTAACACAAACCCATAAATCCTCAGTGGATTAACCTTTCAGAAACCCTTGCCAACTGTTCCTGCCACTACAGCACAATTCAAAATCTCAAGCTGCCAAAGAGCTCTGTTGCTGTTTTCAGAACACAACAATCAATCATGTTAAGGAAGGGAAGATGAGAGAGCAGATTAAGCAGAGACAGAAATGTTAACTTTAGAAGCAAGCATCTAACTTTGCTTTTTGTTAGAAAGAACCAAATATGACTCAGGAAACTATGGCAAGCTCCCTCAATTTCCCCTGCTTGTGTAGAGGTTCACTTCAGCTTCACCACTCTTCAGGTCATGACAAATGTACCTCTGTCTGTCAATACAGCACAACTAGTGCTTTGAAGATGTGTAATCAGGACAAAAATTAAACGCCACAGATGATAGCACCCCCTGCACAAGCTTCAGCTCCTGCAAAGACCAGGAGTACAAGTTGTCCTGGAAGAGCTCACATTTGTAATTGCTCTGATGCATGCTTTTTGATGCTAAATCTGAACTATCCACCTGTGACTGTGTTTGAATTAGTGAGCTAGCACTGTAGTTGTGCAAGGTCACTGTGAACTGCAGCTCCTCCCCAAGAGCTGTGTAAGTCCTCTAGGCTAGGCTTCATGCCAGTGGGAATTTCACAAAAGATCAATCTCTTTATATTTCATATTATAAATCTGCTAATTTTCCTTTGTATTGCATGGTTCTATAGATAAAGAAGGATTGCAGCCCAAATCTCTGTGTGTGCATGGGTAATTCTTTATAATATCTATGCTATACACAAAATACATGCAATAGATGCACACATACAAATACTAGAGTTTGGCTCATTTTTTATATAGAGAAAATCTGTGTATGCATATAAATATACACACATAGGCCTGTTGCACACACAGGACTCTTAGAACATCAATGTAATTCAATTACTCTTAGGCAATGATATTTTTTTAATTGAAGGTAGTTTCTTTCTGAGATATAAATATAGCCTTTTCTTGTTTAAAGCATACATAGGCTCTCAGATCCATCAAATTTTTATTTTCCTTTTTCCCCTAGGGGGAGAATGCATGAATGCTACTGTCATAAAAATTAATGGAAAGGAAAAAGAAAACAAACGAAACCTAAATCCAGCCTGGTCAGACTAATGATCTGGGTGATGTTAAATGAAACCAGAGGAGTAAACATGTAAAGGTGACTGGCATTAAGATGATATCCCAGCTCCCAGACCCATGATACAAGAATTTCACTAGAGATTTGCTGCAGATCCACTCCCAAAGCAGGGTGAGGAATGATACCAGAGCTGAGGGTCACAAAAGTGCAGCCTAAGAGCCAGATCAGCACTTCTTACACCTTTCAATATCCAACTTCTATTCCATGTATGAAGGGGAAAATGCATATATTCACTTATGTCTTGGAGGGGACACAGCTAAGTTCATTAAAGGTCACCAAGACCTTCAATATTAGGAACAAACATCGTATAAAAACAACTATTACACCTTATAGTGTAGTCATGGGAGTATGATGAAAGGAAGAGAGAGAAGACGACTGAAGGCACCTTCTGAATTTCTAGATTTGCTCAGGTAAATTTGTTCTGACCATAAACGATCACCCTATTTCACTCTTCGTGGGAAAAAAAAAACCAACACCAAGACAATTATGATCCCTGGATGAGGGATGTAAAAACTACATCATATATAATAAACTTTTCTCCTAGAGATGTCCAAAGATGCTAGTCTCTTACTTGCTCCATTTTAATACCAGGGCAATTCTATGGATTTCAAGGGACTCACTGGTTCTGTAGGTTCCACTTCAGCAAACCATTTACATACATAGCTAATCCCAGTGAACTCATCCCTGCTGGGATCCCCAGACACTGAGCCATGCTGCCTGGAGCCAAAGGTAATGCATAAACCTGGAGGGCTCAGTGGATCTGCTCAAGTGTTTAAGCAGAAGCATGTGCCTATATGTCCCTTGGAGACTGCAATGTGTGGGAGGACTGACCCAATGAACAGACAACCAGACTCATTCATAGAGTAAGCTTAAATCTTGCAACCGAATAGTTAGAAGTAACCATACATGTTGTACAATGGGTATTGAGGTTGTAGTAAGCCTCAGAGGTGCATTATTATTAACTACTTCACTCAAAGCTAATTTCAACCACAGAAAACTTGTGTATACACACTCTGGTTTCTAAACCAGTACTTTCTTTCTTTAAAGACTTAGATAGGGTTCTTGGTAAACTCCCCTCCTGTATCTCATCTAATGGATATTATTAATTGCTGTTATCCCATGTATTCAGAATACACAAGAAATAAAACCAACTTTTTGTAAACAATAAACAGCCAGCTGTTTAAACAATAAACAGTCCTCAAGGTTATATATTACAAGTATCTGCTTTAAAATTCTCCTAAGATCAAATAAATAGCAGAGATCTTATCTAGTGATCTTCACGTGTTGCCTGTTTTCAAAGTCCATGCATGCAAGGTTTCCCATAAATTTTAGTTTCCCTGTATTGTAAATACATGCTTTAGCACCTGCCTGTATTCTCCTTCTGCTCTGGGAGGATGTGAATGCTGCAGATGGACTTTGGGAACCACTCTGCCTTGTCATCAGGATGCAAACAGCAGGGCTGAATTCATTTAACTGATGCATGTATCATACAGGGAATAGCTGTGGCAGATATAACTTGATGCATTAGTAGTCAAGATGAGTAACCTTGTCATCCCAGTACGTAACACTTGTTGTTGCCAGGCACCTCCGTACTGATTTACAGTCACTTGGCTTTGATGGGAGTGGAGAAGTTCTGTTTCTTTCTGAGTCAGACCAAGAGTGTAAGTGTGAGCTTATAAACACACTGATCCAAAACACACACTCTTACAAAGAGCACAGGAGAAGGACAAAGTACCAATTCAAGTTACATCTCTTGCTAGGATATAGTTTTTAAGGCTTAAAAGGAAACAAACCAACCCCCACAGTCTTATCAAAGACCATAGAAAAAACCAGCAATGTGTTTGGTCACACAAACACACACAGAGCTGGAGCTGTGATGCAAAGAGTTGGATTTCATTTAAACAGGGAAACCATCATTGTAACTTGTACTTCTAGGAGAAAAAACCCAGAAGGTTTTAGTCTCTGATGTTCATGCAGCACAAGAGGATTTGCCAGCTCCAAAAATGAAAAAGGAAAAGGTATTTCTTTGCTGGAAACCACAAAAGGGGAGCAAATCTGCTTGCTGACAAATGGCTGCTCTAGGACTGCAGGGGTTTGGATTGAAGGGGCTAGAGAAGCACGTGCAGAAATGTAGGTTGGGAAGCTTGGGAAGGAGGAAATGAATTTAGGGAAACAACCTAGCAGAAAGATGACATGTGTGGCACTGCTGCATTACTGCATAGCCAATTGTTTTGCCAATCACTAGGCCTAGCACGAAGGACACAGCCAGCAGTAGAACAAACCAGTAACCAGGTTCTATTGCACACAAAAGGGTCAGTATGTGGGTGATCACTGGGGGTACAAACAAGTCAATGAGGTTACACATAACAGACATCAACCCCAGTGACCCCGGGAACGATACAACACGGCCAACAACCAGTGGAACAAACAAAGCAACAAAGTCTCCCATGGCAGAGATGGGAGACAACCAAGCTAAGAGACTGATAAGATAGGACAGAGGCAAACTCATGCTGTTCCCACAGAGCCCGCATTCGCAAGCACCAAACCTGACCAGGGCCCAGCTGCAGGGAGAATCAGGAGGTCCTTCCTCAACAGAGAAACTCTGTGAAGTGCATCCACTTCACATACAGACATTCCAACTCTTCCTGCAAGTGGTCCCAGCTTTTATCCCCACAGCAGGACACCTGGCACTCATTTACCCAATGGGGGGCACCTGGGGCTCATTTACCCAAGGACTTTCCCTGCAAGGCCGGCCGCACCCTGGAGGAAAGCCAAAAGGCAAACTCATCCCCTCCTTTTAAAGGACCATGGGGACCACCCATATGTCAACCTTAATTCAGGGCTCGGGGTTCAGACCCCAGCACTTCACCAGTGTAGCTACACTTGCACAGATGTGGAAGTTTACTCCCAGGCTTGCAATTATCCCAGTATTTTATCATTATTTAAAAGGATTACAGGTTATCCTACCTAAACCTTGCATGCTATTGTTTAGGTCACTTCTTTCCCACCCATAGAGAGGAGAAGCACAGAGGGAGAAGGACAGTTTATACACTTGACTTATGCATCAACTACACATGCTAGTTTAAACAAACAGTTTATGCCAAAGCCCTGCCCTGCCATTAGTCAAATTTCCAAAATCTGCTCCTAACTTTGAGCCCCCTCTGATCACACATATACCACTATGCCTCTCCACGTATGACCCTTTTTTTGTCTCTCTAATTTGGTGCAGATTACTGAGGATTGATTTTCACTGCCTGCACTGTTTCATTTGAGTTACCCAGATGCCAAATTTGGTAAGTAAAATTAAAGTAAAAAGTAAAATAAAATAAAAAAAGAAATAGAAAAAAGAGAAAACAGTCATCATCTTGGACAAAAGGGCATAAATTATAATAAAGAACAGAATAAATGGATACATGAATGAACATGGTATTTTATAGAAAAGTCAACACAGGTTTTGCCATGACTCTCAAAGCTACCACTACCTAAAGCTCCTTGCTAAGAGTTCTTTGAAGAAAACAACAAGCATGAGGGTAAGGCAGTTTGAGCTGATATAGTCTATTTGTATTTCCAAAAGATATCTGACAAGGTCCCTCATCAAAGACACTTAAAGAAACTGTGCTGTCATGGGACACAAGGGAATGCTCACTCACAGATAAAGAGGTGGTTGAAAGATAGGAGACAAAAGCAGGGCAGTTTTCACAGCAGCAGGATGCCACTGGAGGATTCCCCCAGGTAGCCAAACTAAGCATGTCCAAAACTGATCTAGTGAAGGGCATGAACAGTGAGCTGACAAAGTTTTCTCAGGATACCAAGGTTTTCAAGGTAAAACTTTTTTTTTTTCCCAGTAAAGTTGAAAGCCAGCTGTGAGGAGATGCAGGAGGCTCTCGTGGTACTGAAAGTCAAATTAATTTCAATACTGATAAACGTAAAGCAACGCATATAGGAAAAACTGCTAAGTTTTACATACACAGAAATAGGTTCTGAACTGCTTATCACTGAGAAAGAGATCTTTAAGTTATGAGAAACTGATTTTATGAAAGTGGCAGCCAAATTCTCAGTTGCCTCACAAAAAGAATACAGTAAAACCAGAAAATTAACAGAGAATGTGTCAAATGATTTCAAAAGTACAGCTTCCACACAAAGAACTGTTACACAAAGACTCAGATGAGCCTGCAAAAGAGGTGAATGAAGGGATAGAAGTCTATATAATCATAACTAGCTCAGAGAAAGCACTAAGGAAGGAAGCTGACAGCTGCTCTGCCGCTCTTTCATTGCAAGAGGGAGGGGGCAGCAATAACAAAAAGATAAGGCAAGTTTAAGAGAAGCAAAAGGATGTACTCCTCCACAGAATATGTATATATTCCAGGATGGTGATTCTTTATATAGAGAAATTCATGGAAGAAAAAGCCATAACAAATTATAAGCACAAAGGAAAACACTGAGGCATAAGTAACTGGGAGAATATTCCAGGAAGTGTTTGTCTTGGTTTTAACTCTTCCTCTGGGACTGAGCTTTGGTTGCTACAAACTGCTTGACTTCCAGCCTGCCCTCCTATGGCCAGTTCTGTAAGGCTGCAGTGGTGTGTGTGTTACTGAGAACTTACGTGCTAGAGAAGAATATAAAGATTTCTGGCAGCATTTTCACTTGTAGCAGGAATGAATCTGACTCCAAGAGTGATGACAGCAAGACCTGACTCCTCCTTCATCCTTACCCCTCTACCTGTGCATCTGTTCCATGTGCTGGTTATAGCATTCAGGGCTGGTATAGAGCATCAAGTTCAAACACTGCTGAAATCAATGGGGTTCTGTGTTGGTAATAGAAGGCTGAATTGGGTGGCCATTGCTCCACTGAAAAATGATTTAGATAATTGATTAGTTTTAGCAGCAGTGTGATGTACAAAAACCACACAGCTCGGCTCCTTAACTTTTGGAATTTTGCTGTTCTGTAATGTTGAGATCAGAACATAAAATGAACACTTAGCAGTTTAATTCACCATAAAGAAAGGACTTTATTGTCATGAAATGTTCTTATCGGAAATGTTGTTTCTTCTTCATTTAGCAAAAATAACAATACCCCAAGGGGAACGTAGTGTTGTGAGAATATAAGCTTCAGACTTAAATAAATAATCCAAACCAAAAATAGTTCTTTAGACCAATAGTTCAACTCCACACTGTGAATATGTTATTGCTAATGCTAATTTTAAGATGAAATCTGGATGATAATTTGTGGCTCTTTAAGAGATCACATAAAACCAGATAATTGATGTCCAGAGGGTATCTGATTGGTCTTTACCCACTTCTTTCATTTTTATTTCTGTGCATTAATGCTTCTCTTTGCTATTTGAGGCAAGTCTGATCAAGACAAAACAGGGATATAGAATCCATGAGGTCGGATTCTTGCTTGTCTCAGCTGTGATTTCTTGTCATTGATATTCCAACACATTAATTGGGCAAGTAATGGTATGAGCATTATCCTAAGGTTCATCTTAGAGTCAAGTCTCTCTCGTGAATGAAGACATGGACACTAGCAGAATCAATACAAATTGTGCACGTACCCAAAATCAGAGTCTGATCTCAGTATTAGTATGCTTATGTCTGGGTCTCTATGTTCAATTGTAAGGAAAAATACTTCAGTGGTGTTTTTCTGGAATGTACCTGAGAAAATGGAGTTATCTGAAGCTGTATATTTCTTCTTTGTTTCCTCTTAATTTATCAGATGTCTGAAAATTTCGTGCTGTGCTAGTGTTTTTTATATCAGAGCACTGCATTTCTGCAATTAACCAACAAACAACTTATTCTCTGTATTAAAGTATTTATTTTCAAAAGACAAAAGAAGATCTTGCATGTTTCTGTTATGAGCAAATTAAGAGTAATGGCAAATGCTTAGCTTCATATGCTTACAGAAATTCATTGTTCTCCTCTTATTTTATTTTATACTAAACAAGGACAGTCATTGGTATTCCAGCACTGCACAGTTGCCTACCTTCTTAACTTCCACAGCATTCTTCTTAATTTACGTGAAGCCTTCTGATAATCCTTGAAGGCCAAAATTAATTGCTGTCTGTTTTGCCAAACGTTTTTAGGGTCCAGATTCATAGCACTGTGAAAAAGACTCCTTGCCCTTCTTCTTGACTGAAATATATCTGTATTAGTCTGCAGGTTGACACTTAAGTAAATCATTTATATGCAAGGCTGAATATGCTAATTGTAGAATAATTTTGAGACTCTCCTCTGCAAGATAATTATTTTGGTGTATTTAAAAATGTTTTAAAACAGACTTTCATGTAGAATTCCTACCCACCTTCAAAATTTTCTTTTAGAATAGCATATTCTGACAGCTCTCGCATGGAGAGGATGAGGGGTTTTTAGCACAAGATAAACATAATTTAACACATTCCATCCCAAATAAATGCAATTCTACATCTAGCAAGCTTCTGTGGGGCAGGATTTTATCTTTTGGGTCTTCCTATAAACCAAAATACAGTTCTTTAAAATGAAGAAGATGAAAATGTCATGCTCAAGCAGCATGAACCACCTTATGGTTGGATTTCTCCAGTTAAAGTAATTCTCAAAGAACAAATCAGCTCAATATTGGGTTCTCTAACATGCAGATGAGGATCTGTCAAGCAAAGATGAGTCCCAAGACTAAGAGACTTTATAAACAGCAGAAAGTAGACCTTGTTGCTGCATTTTTCTCCTAGTTGGAGCTTGCAAACTGCAGGGGTTTATGGTATGGGAGGAGGAGTAGACCCTTAGCTTATGTATTTAGATCAGGGAAGAAAATAAAAGCAATGTAAGCAGATAAGCTAAGAAACACTTTGTTCCCTGAAACACTTGTCACTATAATAAACATTCTGAACATAGTATCTGGGGTCATGAGGAACTACGATTTATAAAAGAAAACAAAAAACAAATCTCACTTCTGGTTCTAGCCAGATGCCCTTTGTTGCCAGTGGTACTGAGCTTGTTATTACATGGACATGGTCTCTTTAATTGGGTTCAGATTTCATCAGTGTTAACAGATGCACACTATATAGACCTTTAAAAAATCTCAAGCTATCTTCACTACATTCCAACGAAATCAGAGAAAGAGATCCCATTCCCATTAAGCTTCACAAAGTTCTAATTTTCTCTGAGACTGAGATTTCATTGTTCTGTTTTACAGCAGCTGAAATTTTTCTGTTTTTCAGCAAGTGAAATGCTTCATCATCTGTCATGACCACATTTCATTTTTATGTGTTTTTCCATGAAATTTTTTTCTAAATGGCCATGCTGGTCACATTTGTTGTCCTTCACTAGATTAAAATTAGTTTGTGATCAGGGGAAAATATGCTTCCAAGGAAATTTTAGGATGCAAAGTTAATGGAGTGTCCTAAAAGCCTCCAAGTGTCCTGTGTAGTATCCATCAAGCAAACCCCAAAGGTTTTGTGCAGTTTTACTTCCAACATGATAAACAACTCCCTTGCCTCACATCATTCTGCTTTACAGTTCTAAAACTTGTGCTGATTGCAGGTGCATTTTTCATCAGCTTCACATTGTCTTTCCAAAGTTCTTCAATCATTATTTTTTCCTTCTGTGCTAAGCAAGATGAATATTCATCTTGCTACTCGCAGAAAGGCCTGGTATCTTTGAAGAAGCAGTCCTTGCTGATTGACAGTGACAGTTATTAGAACATTAAGCTGGAAACATGATCAGTTTGATCTTTGCCAACTTTGTTCTTTTCTTTGTAAAAGTCAGCTTGGACGTGCATCTCTCCATTGTACTCAACACTGTCTGTTCTTATTGCTTCTGCTGCTTGCTTTTTGTTAGTGTTTTCTCCCACAATCTCTGTCCTGTCAGTAAGGTAACAATAAGTTGCTTATGTTTGTTGTCACTCATTTAATTAACATCAGGTGTTGCTTTAGTCTTGAAATTTTCTCTATGTGTCATTTTCCTTTATAGCAAGTCTTGTAACAAATAGCAGCCACTTTCTGCAAACAGTTTTCTTTCTTTATTCCTTTTTTTCTGTGTTTGCACTGCAGTAGCACAGTGGAAAACTGATCTATGGCTTGATTCCAAGATACTATCATATTACAGACAAACAATGACAACAACCGTATGGGCAGATGAAATCTGCTCCCTATATGTGGTGGTTTCATTTTTGAGAGGCACAGTGTATTACTCTGGTCTGATTTATTTAAATATTTTCTAAGATTTTTATAAGGCTGGAATTTTCAGAAGCAATCAGTTTGGTTTAACTGCATTCCCATCAAACATCCCCATCAAATTCAACAGTGGTTATATCAGATGTAGGACCTGAATTAACTGCTGAAAACATTATTCACTGAAGTTATAGAGGAGTGAATTTCCCCAGTACTCAAAATGATCACAATTTCATTCTTCTCAAGATGAAAATATGATGATCTATCCACGTTGTATGGAAAAAAACCCCAGCCTTACCACCGTATATCTTAATCCTGTTTTGTATAGCCAGGTCTCCCAGTTCATTAAGTAACACTGTAGAAATGGATGCCTTTTTTTTTCATTCTAACTAAATCTTGCAATTTTTTCTTTCTTTCTAGGAATGTATATAATACACATCACATGGCTTAATTTAAGCAACAATAAAAGGGAAATTATATGTCATACTGTACGACATATCTATATGGCACATAATATGCTAAAACATATGTGAAAACACTACACAGTGTATTTGGTCATACAGCATCATCTAGAAGAGATTCTGAATGCCTTGCCAGCTAATTTTTTAAATTCTGAGATGCTAAACACCGCATTGTTCAAAAAAGCACCCCATAATCCAGTTTTGTATGTTTGATTTCAGTAAGATACATATATGAAATGCACCTATACATATTAAGCATGCTTATTCCTTCCCTATACGTTTATAATATTAGGCACCAAAAAAGCTCTTCACCAGAAGTTCAAGACCTGATTGATTTATGATTGACTGATTGATGAATGATTTATTTAAATTAGACTATTCATTGCTTTAAAGTTAAGTATAGGCTAAAGATGTTTATCAGGTCAAGGAGTGGAAATACAGATTTGTGAAATTTAGCTGGTGTTTCAACATTAAATTTAGCCTTGCAAAGGGTTTATCTTTATCCACTGACTGTCTCTAGTTGCTTCCCCATGCTAGTCAGTTTTTGGAAGGACAGTGGTCTTTTAAATTGCAAAGTTCTGACTTTGCCTCACACAGAATCACAGAATCATCTAGGTTGGAAAAGACCTTGAAGATCATAGAGTCCAACCATCATGTACACATGGAAATTTTCCATTAGGAAAACTAAAATGAAAACTTTGAGTGCCCTTTCCTGCTGCAGTGCTCTGTGAATGGGTCCTGGGCCACTGGAGCAAACTGGCAAAAATATTTAAAAAAAAAAAAAAGAAAAAAAAGAAAAAAAAAAAGACAGAAGAAAGAAAGAAATTGGAAACGCCCACTTGTAGTATTCTTCTTTAACTTTGTCTGGATTCAGGAAAAACTTTTCAAACACACTATGAAGTTTCCTTAGGAAGTCCATAAACATCAAGTACTTCAAATTTACCTCCGCTACAAGGAATTATGTTCAGTGAGCATTGTAACAAGTTCTTCTTTCCTTATAGGTAGCCAAGAAATGGTTAGAGCTGGTGTTGCCTTACACAATCTGACTTTAGTTTGCACTAATCTTGAAAAGTAATGAAGATTACAAAAACCTTGCAGAATTTAATAAGAATTCTTCTGCTACAATCATAAGGATTTCCTACTTGAGATTAAAAAAAAAGTATTAAAGAAGTCAATATCTAAAGTACTTGATTTTTCAAGGCCCTTAGTAAATTTTTTTAAAGAAAAGTCAATGCAGTAAAAGGAAGATCAAATGGAAAAACAATTATTTCCACAAATAGTAATGTTCAGAGTGTATTTATAGAAAAGAAGATAAATAAACCCTGAAGTACATTTATAGTAAGATGACATCTTAGACTAGCTGTGTTCAACATGGGGAGAAGAACAGGCAACAAGACGGGCCAGAAGAAGAGATCTTACCATTTAACACATCTTAAAGGCTTTAAAGGTCTGAACTGTAACACTGCTGTCAGATTCAAGGCGAACTATCTAGCTTTGTCTCCCGTGTCAGCTGCCCAGTATCCTGTAAAGTCTAAATACAGATCCCACGTGACAAATAAATTCGACTCTAAAGAGAGTCAGGAGAAAATATATATTAATCATTAAGTTTTAAATGTGGTGCTTTTACAGGTTCAAAAGCAATGAATATACACAGGAGAGTGAGGCACAATGTATACATTTTTTTTTGCAGAGAAAGCGTTGCATAAATTTTCCTCTGATATTTCATGTCATTCTACTTATCGATCGCATACCTAGTCTCATGAGCAAGCACAAAATTTTAATCAACATACTGGACTCAATCCCGCCACCACAGACTTCAGTGGAAATTGGATCAATCCCATTATCTACCATATGAGTCTACAGGGCTTCCACAGGGAGAACCTCATTTCTAGCTCCAGCCCACAGGGCCCCCAAGGCCACATTTAAAGCAGTGAGCAATGTGAATACCAACAAGCCTAAAATAGCATTAAGTGTGTTTAAATAGGCCAAAATAATTTGGATTGCTACAAAAGCATAATCTGCACTGAAAGCCCACCAATATTTCCCACACATTTGTTACAGGAAATAAGTTATAAAGCCCAGATGTGTTAGAAATATATTAAATATTCCGAGAATAAAATCCTGGCCAGGAGGATGTCAATGACAGAAAAAAATCCTACTGACTTACTCAGGATGAAATTCAAACCCCATTCGTCCCAGTGCTATAGACAGCACAAGCTAAAGAAGGTCTTGTTCAGCAAGAAGAGATTCTGCCTGTGTCGTTTCATCTTGATGCGATGACTGGCATTGCTAATCAGAGCAATCAATGCACTGCTGTACATAGAGAATTAGGTTAGACCCTTAGCTGGTGTAAAATAGCATAATGTTCTCCCCAGCTCAGCTTTCCAGGGGATTCTGTGATAAGCCATGGCGTTGAGATGGGCTCAACACAGCAAAAATGTGGTTGTTTCCCATCCAAAAAGACAATGCTACAACATGGGCCAAGTGAAACCTTCCTGAACCTGGTGGGCTGATAACAGCCCCCCTGTTCCAGAGGAGGCAGTCAGTCAAGCTCCATTTTGCAGTAAGATAACACAAACCATATGATTTATGCCAAAAACCCAGGAAGTGTCTGTGGGCAGCTAAGCTGGCGTGGAGGGAGTACTTTTGGACGGCGAGGTTGGGTGCTATCTGGCAGCCCTGTGGGCTTCTGGCAGTGAGACCAACTGCTGGCAGCAGACAGCAGGGGAAGCTCCAGCAGCAAGGTCTCCTAAAATCCCAAATGTCTGGGGAGCAATGTGGTGTTTGGAAAAAGACTTCGAGCTGGAAGTGGGGAAAACGTGGTGCTTAATGCCCAGTCTGTTCAGTAACTACAGGAGAACATACAAAAGAAACAATTTTTCCTCAATAAATCCAGAAAAAATGGACAGATTTCTGATCAGTAAACATCAGGCTGAGAAAGTATCTTGACTGATCATTAAATGAAAATGGAAAAAATGTTATGAGCAAACCAAAAACCTAGTGTTCTGAGTGGCCTTTGAAGCAGTTAAGGACAGTACCACAAGAATGATTTAGAAGCCTAAGATTCACTGCCACATTTAGACCCTTTTGAAAATTAAGTGCTTTTAATAATTTTATTTCTTGTTCCATTTGTCCGTAAGGTTAATTAGGCAACAGAATTGGAAATTTTAAGTTCTGGGACTGTGTGAAACACACCTAGAAGTGAAATCTGGTCCATAGGGTGATTTGGACTGGTTTGTATTCAATGTTCTTAGGAGAAAAAGGGAACAACTCTTTTGGCAGCCAGACACTCCTGGAAAACCACTGCTTGACACCTGGGACATCTACCACTGCCAGCACCAATACCTGGGGAAAAATGGCTGGCGTGGCCATGCACCTGAAATACTCATCCCAATGACACTAGGCAGGTCTGAGAAGGTGGTGTGGTGCCGTGGTGCACACAGACAGGCTCCCAGCCTCAGGTACAGCATCCCAAAACATGGGATGGGAAGGAGGCCATGCACAGCAGCTACTGCTCATTACTCCAGATAATGGCTAGAATTAACTGAAATGTTTTTGTAATACTCTCCAGGAACCTCATTCAATCTACCAATCCCTAGAAATTAATGGTATGAACTTGCATTAAATCAGTCTGTCATTAGCTTGGCTTTCTTTATGGCAACTCATTAGGAGGTATTTCCTGCAAGCTAGAAACCAAAAGTACATCTACAGACACAAGTTAAAATGCATTATAGTACACTGGCTCCCCTGCAGAGCTTGCCTGTATCTCACAGCCCATGACAGTCACAAGGTAGGAACACAGGGTGACAGAATGGGGACCACCATGGCTATGGGCCCAGTCACAACAAGTATTTGCTCTTATTTGATTCACTTGGCACTTTTGAACAGGTTAATGCAACCTTGTGTTTGCTGCTCTTGCTCATACGTGCCTCAGTTATCACAAGGACATGGAAACCATCTCAAATAGGAGTCATCCAGGAAGGATGTGCTCCCTCAAAATGCAGGTCAGTGGGATGTGAGTCCAAATATTTCTGTGTAGTGTAGAGAGAGGGACATACACCCAAGTAAACCTCTGCACCTGCTGGAAGTCCCATTGACTTCAGCAGAGATCTGGCCTGCACTGGTAGTTAAGCCACCCTGAGCATTTCAGTAACTAGAGATCAGGGTCCTTACTATTTGTAAGGAGAATTCTAGATAAACAGCCCAGTTCCTGTGGAGAGCTCTGCAGTGCTCTGCAAACATCAGAGCAGACAATAATAGATAAAGCAGTTGAGCTTGATCAAGCTTATGTCCCATACATATATATATGTGTGTACATGTATACATATAAATAAACAAGTTTTTTCCCCACACATGTGTTTGCACAATATTCCAGAAAAAAAGAGAGGGGAGTTAAAAAATTGAGAGGAAACTAATTTGTAACATGCATATAGTAGGAGTTGTGTTTTTTTCCCTCTGCCTTCAATAAGGAGCACACAAAGGAGGTTAAACAGTTCCACCAGCCCTCAGTAACCAGCTGGCAACACAACTAAAATAGCTGGGATTTTTCTTTTAAGGCTTGTATTTTTATTATTTATTATACACAGTGAAACTTCACTTACCCTAATGTCTTATGTGAAAAAAGCACACTTGTTTGAAATGAGGTCATGTTCCTTGACATACGTTAAGTGATGTGAAAAGCCCCCATCCATTCTGATGCCGTTTATCCACGTTAATGCCATTTGAATAAAGGAGGTTTCACAATACATCAGACTTTTCTGTATTTTGAATAAAACTCAAAGTTAATTAAACCAAACCCTACAATATTTATGACTTTTTTTTTTTTTTTTGCAGCTCAATGTGGTTTAGAAAAGGTGATGTTAATATTGACATTAATTAACGTCAATCTTAATGTACTATTACATTAATAGGCTGGCATATCATTCAGCCTAAGGCAATGTACTGTGCTGCTCAAGCTATTTATAACAAAAAGTATTTTAAACAGCTTTGCCCCCCACCAAAAAAAAAAAAAATCAATTTATACTAAATGTTGTTGCAGAATCAGATTCATCACCCTGGGGATTAAGAAAAAAAACGAATGACCAATTTAATGACAGGATTTAGTTCATTATTTATCTTCTAGCATGTAAATTATAGATTGTCATGAATTTTTCATCCTTCTGGTGCCCACTACCTAATTCATGTGAAAAACATAAGTCTGTGTTACAAAGAGCGAGTTCCCTGGCTCTGTGTACGAGTAACATCTCCTCTGCCTTTTGACAGACGATAATCTGTCAAAATGAAAAATTAATGGAGGCTCCCTTAATTCATCATCTTCTGCCTCTCTTCTATTAATGGCTTTTTTTTTTTTTTTTTAAAAAAAAGACTTCTATAACTCTGCTCGCACTGAATAGAGCTGGTGGGTGGGGGGGTGAAGATAAACAGGTCAGCTGACTGCTTCAGCTTATGCAGTGCACTATAATTCAGCTGATAGATGGATGACACGTGTTATTTATTACATGCATTGAGGAATCCTGTGGTTTCCAACACAGTCTGTAAGTATGCTGAGATAAAGCTCACACCACATGTCTTACCGCCCTCGGCTTGGCCGTAAAGAAAATTACTTTGTACAAACGATCATAAAGAAGTTTCATGAACAAAGTGTACTACACACAACTAAAGCTATCCCCATAGCAATCAACAGAAAGAATAATTAGGATTCAGTCTGATTATAAAACGTACGTGAAAACAAATCAATCGCTCCCTCAAATTCAACTTTGCTGAAGCGTTTTATGTCGCTGAAATCCCTTCCCCAGGTCTTGGAGCACAAAAAAGCTTTGAACCAGTGCAGACCTATGCCATTATAAATGCACTTCATAATTTTCCTAATCACTAAAATCTAAAACCAGAAAGCTACACCAAAGGCTTTCTTCTTTTCACAACTCATCTACTTTTGCATGCCTGATGCTTTACTACGGTTGTGACAAGATAAAGCCCAGGAAAACCATGCTTCATCACAAACAGGGGGTTCTGACAGTCGCATGACGTGATTGTTAAGGACAGAGGAGCTTTATGGAAATGGATCAGCCTACAAGTCAAATGAATATTTGCTAGAAAGAGCAGAGGGGATTATAACAACAGAAAAGCATTTCCTTTTATAAAGTGCATGCAGTGCACATCTATACATGCTTTGAAAGAATCATTTTCTACTATGGAAATCCCTACTCAAACATCCATTTTTAACACTACAGTAATATTGTGGGCTAACTCCAGAGCTATTTCACAGAAAAAAAATGTAGTCTGACTCTGTGTCAAGCTGAGTGGTACTTAGAATTAACTTCTGAAATAGTAAACCACAAATTCCAGAAGGAATTAACAACCTGTTACATATTCATTTTAACCTGCAGCCAAACAGGACTATTCTCCTCGAGAGCTTGCTGTCCCTCACAGAGCAGTACACATATTGCAAGCATATTCACTTATCACAACAGCTAGAATATGATTATGACACTGAAGCCTGGCCAATGTCTCGCTGATATTAATGGAAATATATCCACAGAATTCATGAGCAAGCCTTGACCCATATTTTGCAATTTGCTCAAACAGCAGCAACTCCTTCATTTAGATAGAGCCAGCCTGATACCAGAGAGTCTTGGCCTGGAATGAGAGAGGTCAAACTGACAGTTCCTGTCACTGAACCACGTTTACTACAGCCTACAAGTCTTAGGCACTAAATAAGACAAAACTTAATATCTCCTTCCCCTGTGATGGGGAGAGTAAATATGACACTTCAGCAGTTTTCCAAAATTTTTCTTTTCTTTATAAAATATCTTGGTTAAATATATTAACTTTTGGAAATACTCCCTAACCCCCAAAATCATAAAAACCTGACAAATATAGAAAAAAATTTTTATCATGTCTAATGGAAACAGGAGTAACTTATCATTACCGAACAGCTTTGTAAGTGAATTGATTGACTGCACATTCAAAAATGGCTGCAAAGCAAGACATCTTCACAAGAGTGGCTGGTCAATGGGTCTCGTAGAAGCAACCTCTAGGATGAAAGCTCATTAAGATGTGAAGGATGTTCTATAGCCTCCATGCAATGAGCTGGCCACCATTTACTTAGCATGTTCATGTTACAGAAACTACCATCTAAAAAAAAAAAATCAGTGTTCCACTTTTCTTTCTCGGTCTCAGAAAACATTCAGCAGCTTTTAAGCCTGTAACATGCTAAAGAGAGCTTGCTTTCACTGTGGGCCAAGTAGATGAAATTTTTATTGCTGCTCTCCATGCTGTACTTGATCTGGAAACCAAACACCTTCCTCCAAACTAGCTTACCTGCTATTCATCTAAACTGGTTATTATTTCTTAATAAAGCATTACCATACAGATAAGATTGCAACCATGCTGCACAGCTATTTGCCTTTAAAAGCTTGATGATGGAGAATAATGCAAAGGGGAGCAACAGAATCATATTCCTACCTGCCAGGGGTCATAAAAGGAGCCCCCAACACCTTCCTTCTTGATCAAGTATTAAATCCTTCAGATACCTAAAAATTATTATGCTGATATGGCTGTTAAGGTCAAGGTTTAAAGTATAATGTGGATCTTAGAAGAAATTCTAGTGATTGATGTAACACATCAGACACTTACCTTGAAAAAGGTATTATTCAGCTGCCTCCACTGGAAGATTAAAAGTGGGGGAAAAAGAAGTTGCAGAACTGGTTAAATGACGGGTGGTTGTTCTCAGTGGTCAATGTTGCAATGAAATTACTGTAACAAATAGCTACTGATATTGAAACTTGCCTGCAACATCTTCTGATCTCTCTAATACATGTCCTCCAGGCAGCAGTTCTCTCCTCACCTCAGTAACCTTGTTACACCAGCTGGTTTCAAATATTAGCAATTTTCAAAATCATGTCTGAAAGATGCTTTCTGTACACTCTGCATGTGAAGTTTCTGAAACTTTTCTGACAATGAAACAGACCCTCTTTGCGTTTGCTTGGAGCTCAAGCCGCTTTCACACAAATTGCTCCTTTTTTTCTGAAATTGCATCTCATTATTTTTAATGGTTGCGTAGGGTTTGTGACCACCAAGCTTTTAAACAGCACTAAGAGAATGACAACACTGAAAAGGGGGCAGAACTTCGAAGAAGACACATAAGGCATAGACATATGGGATGAACCATGCTTCATTGACATCTTAGCTTGCTACCAGCAAGTCTGGGATTTTTCCATAGCCAGTTCTTAGTAATGTATATCAATTTACATCAAAGCTCCAATACTTTACGAATAGACTATCTTCTACTTCTAACAACAACATTATATGTTACATAAGCACCTCCATCAACAAATCCATTAGAGAACACCGTCATTAAATAGACCATTTGCCCAGATTCTAGGGAGTTACAGTTCAGAACATGATCACTTCCAGTGTACAGCAGAAAAGAATAGACAAGGAGAGGCTATAGTATCTCCATACTCGATGCAGCTCTGGTGTAACCGTGGCCTCAGGATGGCAATAGGGCAACCTACTGACTCCCTTCAGTAGCCTCCCCTGTCAAGATGACTCTCACAGAAGCTGAGAGGACAACAGAAACATCTGCTCTTTGTTGCTATGTTTATGCCTAGCCACAGCCAACTGAAATACAAAAGCACAACAGAAAGAAAGTAAAAAGGAAAAAAAATTCTTCTATTCACATGACTGGAAAAAATCAGATGCAGCTGCTCGAATGTAAGTGATGGAGGCACAAAGGAACAGAAAATCAGGCCGTAGGTGATGTGCTTTTCAGCAGAAAATTCACTTTTTTTCAGATACTGGATGAACTTTTAAAGAGTTAAGTTGAAATAAAGAGGGAGAGGCTAGGGAAAAGCAAGAGCTTTGATATCCATAGGAGACCTGACTCAGGGCTGCATCAGCTCAGCTTTTTGCTGCTCTAACATCATTAGGTTGCCAGACAAATTATTTCACGTTCATAATTAGGGTCCTTTACTCCACTTTTGCCACAATGTGACATATGTTAAGTTTTTACAGCCCCTCGAGGTTTGTTTCAGCCAGGTTATATTTGTTCATACTCTTACATGTCCTCACTGGAGTTATTCTCGATTTACAGTTGCATGAGTGAGAGCAGGATCAGGCCTTCTCCAGAACCATATATAACCATGGTGTGTCCACAAGGAGGTGTTTATGACTGAGATTAGCTTCATTAAAACAGAAACTCACGGAACTAAAAATACGAGGCACCTGATTTCAGAATAAATTACCTTCATGAAATTATGGTCTTTTCTTTGCACTGCAATATTCACAGGAAATTAATGAGGTTGTCAGATGAATTCTATGAAGATTTATGTGCTGATTAGGTGACATGTCTTAAAACAAAATAAAATAATAAAGAACCTCTTCCATTAAAAAAAGCAGCATACTTAATTTGAATTCAATCTTTTATCAGATTACTTCTGTTTAGTGGCAAATAGTTCCTTTGTTTAAAAACCTTTCACAAAGGCAAAGCCTCAGGAAAACATTTTGTAAAAGTATTCTGAAAGTCAAAGTCATTTTGACAGAAATCAAACCAGAAATAATTTCTCCCTGAAGGAATCCTGCTTTATTTTAATGATGTCTGGATTGTTTCCATTTAAATAGTGTAATGGGAATTTTTTAAAAAAATTTTGATTCAAACAGTCTGTTTTAACAATGATCTTTCCTGTAAGCTTAGTCAGTCATTTCTCATATACATTTTGTTCAAGTGGAGAAAACAAATATTAAATGAAAACAATTTGACTAAAAACATCTTCCCTTCATTAAGGAGCTTTATGTTCTAATGTCTGAAAGTGAAAGTCTGCTTTAATGGCTGCTGGGAGCTGGGGATCTCTCTGTCAGACACTTACTGAAGCATTCTTTCTGGGTAATAGAGGCTATTTATGGGGCTTTTCATGACCTTTCTTCTTGGTACTACCAACAGAGGAATACTGTAGGCATCTCTTTTGCATCCACATATCTGCTTGCTCACGGATTATTGTCTCTATTGTTTTCTTCATTTTGAAGAAAAATGTTGCATGTAATTAAAACAAGATAACAGCACAGTACTGTGTGTTCTATCACACATCTAACCAGTCCCTGCAGTCATTACACATACTAACGTACATTACACTGTGGAGACAGAGATATTGAAATAAAACTTGTTTTATCGTCTGGTGCATTATGAAGCCTGTCCCACATTCTGGAAGATACTTCTTCAGGAAGAAAAGTACTTTTTGGTTTTTAATAGTACAAGATAGGCCTTCTTTTAAAAGAAAAAAACACACTATAATTGTTTACCCAAATCCCATAGTCTCTCCAAGTTAAATTGAAAGCCTATTTACTTAAACTAATCAATTTAATTTTGCGCTGTGAGAACCAGACATACTTGCTTTGATTCAGAACTCAGTTCCAGAAAAGCCCTCTGCATAAGCTCCTGATTCTGAAAACACCTCCCATCTTAATTACACAGAGCAATTTGCTCATTTCGAGAACTTCTAACTACCAGCAGCAGTAAACCTCTGAGGAGCCACATCCTTTAGCTATACAGATGGATGCTCTGGCACTAGCTGCGCACTCCCAGAGAGCATCAGATTCCTGCATGTAAAATCAGCACCAGTCAGCTCGCCTTTGTAACAGAATTCGTATCATGATTTCCTTTTAAAATTTGTACAGTCATTGACCAAGTAATTGCTTTTGGTTTTCAGGTTTAAGAAGAAAAGAGATATAGCATGTTCCACTCCAAATACATTGGTGTCACACTCTAAGTAGAAAAACTTACACTATTCTTCAGAATTACTGCTAATAGCCCTTCATCTAATGACAATAAATTTGGACCCAAGTAATGAATGTCTCAACTGGACTCAGATGCCTGAGGCTATGCAATTCCATGCTATAGAACTACAAATGAGTCAGGAGTTTGCTATGTGTCAGCAACAAGTAGCTTGATTTGGAGGTGGCATTTTTCCATAATCACGCAACTAACGGTTGAATAAACAAGCTTCTGAAGCAGCACTAGTCAGTACAACCTCCATTAAAGTAAAAACTGGTGAGCTAAACTATCATATAGTTGGGCAGCACTGGAGATAACTGCTGTGGTGTCCTACTGCCCAAGTTTCCCCTATGGTTCCAATTTGATGCAAATGTTGAGAGCTATATGAGATCCTGAAAAATAAATAATTCAGAAGGTTATTAAGGTACCACAGTCCAGCATGTAAAAGTCTGAAGATACTAGATAGCTGGTTCCTTCTCAAGGCTGTTTGTGTATATATCCATAATGAGAAAATAGTCTTAAATTTCATGAAACAACTTGTCACAAATTCTAACAAGCGAGAAAGTCTCCTCAAGCTGGAGTCTCAGACATGTGGGTACACAGCACAGCCTACTACCACTGGCTGAGATGAGACGTCTGGCAACAATAAGCAGACTGTTATCATCACAAGGGATCAAGTGCTTAATGTGGGGAGGGTTTCACTGTCTCCCCATTCTCTGGTTCAGTGCTTAACACCATAATTGTCTCTGCATTTGCTTCTTCCAGCTGCCAGGGTAAGTCCTGCAGAGTCCCTGAAGTCTGGTGAAGCAGCATGCTCAACACCGACAATTTCTGAACTGCATCCAGAGAGCTTTTATTTTATTTTCAAGTGAACATTAGAACAACCAGATGAGCATGGTTAGGTTTAACACCATTGCAAATGCTTGCCCATATCCTGCTCTGTCCTCACCAGACACCTCTGCAAGTTATTGCCAACAGACTTCATCCTAACTAAAGCTGCCATTGGCAATTGCTGGCAGAGTGTTGGTCAGGTGGGTCATAATGTAACAGGTTGGACATCTCTGAAGCAATTTTAATTTTTAAAACTATATTTATATACAAAAAATCACCTGCTGATTTATAAGGTGTAACTCATGCCTCAGCTTAAGACACAGAACAAACCCTAGCAATCACACACAGCCAGGGGACACCCCCCTGGGAAATGTTGAATGAACCACAGTGCCCACTCCCACCAGATCATCTGTAGGCTGGAATAAAGAAAGAACAATTCTGGCCCTATGGATACCTACTAGACAGACAGAGAGCACACATGGGTTACTATGATTTCCTTTGGCTGCTCTTGCAAATTAAACAGGTTTGTTAGATGGCCACGATGTTGCACAGTCCCTCAAAGACCAATAGCAGAAGCTACCTGGAGAGCTCATTGACTGTTCCAGTGCACAGCATGAAGCATGGCCAGGTCAAGGCTTTTCAGAAACTTGTCTTGGATTTTCAAGGAGCTGGAGAAGGCAGATCTCTGATGTTAGAGCAAAGCTCTTCACCAATTTTAGAACAAAGAACAAACAAGCATTTCTAATAAAATAATTTGAATATTTTACTTATTATGAGGAAAAGAATCTCTTCCTTTCCTCAGATTTCTGTACTCTTGGATGTAGCTGAACCGCTTTTTCCTGAAAGTTCTCTAAAACATTTAGCCTGAAGCAAACTTTCGCATAAAAAGTTTTGGTTTGAATAATTAAAACCTGGCAGTGAAAACGTCAAATGCTGGACTACCTTAAGAGTAAGCAGTGTTACCAGCTCCATTTGTAACAGACACTTGCATAACATTTTATGGAACCCTTTAGGACAGAAAAGCTTGTGCTTTCTCTGCTGACATACGAATAATTCTGTATATGAGAGCGCTACAAATCTAAGTCAGAGACGTCACAGATAAAAAACAAACAGGGACCAGAAAAGATCATAGCTTTACTTCCCAGACATCATAATATAGTTGCTGCACAAAATCTGTGTGTAGAATACCTCTGAGAAAAGTGGAAGTGTAGCCTATTTTTCAGATAGCAGTCTACAAAATAGAGAGGCACTTTTTTTTTTAATAAAAAATTTCATGAAAACCAGGTTTGAACAGAAAGACTTTAACTTAAATATTTTTTTTATTTGAACACCTATTCTATTAAGTGTGGATATGATGATTTCTAAGTGAGCAATGAGATGTTATAAGATGCATCAGAATGGTACATATACAGATAGCTCTCAATACATCAGTGGCAGTTACTGTAGATGGCCTCAGCTTAATAATTGACTCTAAGCCACTGACTAATCTTTTACTAAGACATATAGGAATAACCTATTCATAGGCAATGTATAAATGTACTCTTTCTACTATCTGTAGCTAAACATTCGGTGGATGAAATGAGTTAAAAAACAAACAAACAAGCTGTAGAGAAAGGCAGAATAAGGGACAGGGTTTATAACCCAGTCGTCTCCTCAGAATCACAGGTTCTCTTTAAAGATGAGTTAGATAAATACCTTTCATGAAAAGCTTAAAAGTCTTTCTGATCCCACTGTAGGATAGGGGGAAGATTAGTCAGCCCCCTTGAGGTTGCCTTTCATCAGAACTGTCTATAATACTCTGTTTGTAAAATGTTAGGGATTATCTTGGCAATAAGACTGTCTCCTGTTAGAACAAGACCTTAAAGAGACGAATTAATGACTCTGACTAATTGGATAATACAGCAAAGAATGGGTCATGTCCTGTATTGAGGTCAAGCTCCGGTCCTCTTTGGGCTAAGCAAGTTGGCGTAACACCGTATCACAGCTAGCTCTTGGCTATACATATTGAAAAGCTGCAGCCAGCATGGTGTTTGGTAACTTGATCCTTCAAAGGTCATCTTCTAACATGATAAATGCCAGTAGCAAGGACAGGCCCTAACTGCTGTCTGGTGCGCAGAACACTGTTCCGAGATAAGCACAATGAATTCTTGCACTTGTGGGTTAGAAATATCAGCTAGCTGTTTGATGTGCTGTGACAGTATGGGAGGTGACCTTTCCCCTTGCTTGCTCTGCTCATCATCTGCTTGTTGATACAGCAGCATCCAACTGCAGACTGGAAAGGAAACGGCGTTTGTACGGTGTAACAGCAGCTGCTACAGCCTGCACTCAGCAAGCCAAGCAAGAAGTACCCGCTCGATGCCTTGCTGCTCAGTCACCAGCGTACAGAGGGATGCCTTTGATCAGTTACAGCAAATGCTCATGTCAGTTGGCATGCCCAAGAACAGCTGTGTGTCTTTAGTAGGGGTCTTAACACCCAGATTACTTCAGGGGAACCTCTCTTACGCTGTACTCAGCCTTTTGAAGTTTTAGCAGCACACTCCCTTTTCTCCCTTCCAGTCCCAACCCATCCAGCCTAAGCTGAGCTTGGCCGTGAGCATTCTTGAACAGTTCAAATATGACTCTGCTGTCAATAATATTTTCCAGTTATGGCACTTAACTCGTCACCTCAAGGTCCTTTCCCAGAGTGGGGCAGTCTTTTTACAGATACCCATTAACATTTGACAGATTTAGCCTTATAGCAAATGCTCTGGATGGACCTCAGGAGGTGATCAAAATGTTCCTCTATCCAAATGCACGCACTGCTGGCCTTGTAAACACTTAGGTAAGGGCCCAAACAAAATAAACTTTGCTGTTGTGCCATTATTTCTTCTGTTTTCAAAAAAACAGAGCCTCAGTGGGGCTTTTTACTTATTACAATCACCTGACTGCATTTAGCATTTTACAGCTTTGATGAACTAATTTTCAACCAACTTATAAACAATTTTCAAATGCAGGGTCCATAATTGAAAGAGAGTTAATCCTTTGTGACAACCTGGGTCCAAAATTATGCTTCTAAATTATTTGGACAATCACTTAGGGGGGAAAGAAAGAAAAAAAAGTCTGTCTCCCAAGCCTGATTACATCAATGCTCTAAAGAAACATTTCTTCCTTAGGTCTCTGATTTCCCTGGTGGCTGTGATATAAACCCTGAACTTCTTAAATGTCACTTAATTTATATGATTTTTCTGTTTACCCTTTTAAAATGACAACTTGTTCTGTAGTATTTATGTCTGTTAGAAAATTAGATATCATGGGCAATCCAGTGCTGCAGTTGCATTTCTGTTAGCTTAAGCTTAGTAAGCACTTACCATAAAAAGGAAAAATAAAAATATGCCAAGTCTTACTTTTTCATTCTCTCCTTTTTTGTTACAAAGCTGACCAATTTTAAATAAACCACTCATTTAGCTTTTTATGTGTTGATTCTTAAAGTATAAGAAATTTAAAGTGTTTATTACTTTGCCTTTGGTGACCAATTGAAGAAGTTATGGGCCTGCTTGTAGCTCCATTGCTGACATGGGTTAATTAATTTCACTCCAGCATGTGGTCCCCAGTGAACTCTCCTCACGTGGCACCACCTTCCGTCGGGCAGTGGCTTGCAAACATAATCTTTTCAGAAGACCTTCTGACAGTAATGAAATTAAATTGACCCGTGTTGCATCTGGTCTCTGAAGTAAGATGGCAAGATTTGTAGGCATCCATTTTGACTGGAGAATCACAGCCCAACTCCCCAGATCACACTGAATTTTAAACAATCTCTTTTTTCACATAATAATTTTACAGTCTTTCCAAAAGACTACCCCCATTAACACAGGAAAGGCAAAACAAGTTTGTCATACTAAAGAGGCACATATGAGTTTATAATCTGTGTTTACAGTTATTTTATACCAGTGAGAAGACATGACTCAATCTTGAAATAAACTTATTTGACAAAGTATTTTTAAAGAATTGTAGAGAGTGCCCACCTTCTAGTTGAGTCTGGGAAGATTCACACTCAATCAGGAAGAGAATTTATTACAATAAAGTGTGAAAAGATGTTATTCTTGCCTAAGGAGATAAGCTTTGCGTTCTTGCACTGCCTGTATGCCTCTAATAACTTTTGAGACTAACAACGTATTTTAAATAAATTTATAGAGCTGTGGAGAATTCAGAGATGGGCATTCACAAAGATCTGGAAAAGAAGGGACTACACTGACCCACAGAAAAGATCTCTTTGCAGGGAAAGGATGCCTCTGAGCTCCAGCACAGCATGAGGTGCTGAAGAAGCCATGTAGAAGAAACTGCATATTTGATAAGTGAGACTTCTCGTGAAAGTATATTTCTGGTTCAGAACTGGACTTCAAAGTACATTAGCCATAGAAGTTAACAGCAGACAGTCCAAATGCTGCCATTGCACCTAATTTAAACACAGAGATGATGGTTAAAACCACATGTGGCTTTTGTAGTGTTCTAGGGGTCGATAACCTGTAAGAACAAGTAAATCCGTAAAACCGTGAGCTAAAAGAAGTTTTGATTAAGCTGCACCTACTAAAAATGAATCAAAATTAAACTGTCACAAACACTGGATGAGAACACTAGGTGTAAACTTAGGATCAGAGAGATTGTCCATGTGCTTCTTTCTTAGGCTAGCGATCATTGCTATCAAATCTCAAGCTAAAACAAAATGAGTTTTTCCCCATCTGTCCCTACAATTTGAGACTCAAAATATCAGAAATTCCCTCCAGTGCCAACCTCTTAATTCTACTTGATTACCTGCTATATTAATATGATGATTCGCTCATTTGAACCCATTGATCTGTTGGTTCAGTTTTAATTGCAACCTTGATTTGATCACTGTGTTGCTCCATTCTTAATTACCTCAGAGATACTACCTAAGATTGGCTCAGTTATATGCTGGTTTAATTTCATAGCTCCTTGCTTATCTTAAGTTTTTAATCCTTAAGTAGGACACCAGACTACAACACAGCTCACGAATGCAAAGAAAAACATTTGTAAGCCACTGGTGAAACTTTCATGTGAGTATCCAAGTCATTCTCATATTAATTCTGGAAACTATCAGAAACCACTTTTATTTCATTTTTAAATAGGGGACCTAAAACATCTGCCTGAACCTCAACATCTTTGGAATGTGTTTTCAAATTAGACTTCCACATTGGGTTTCAGGAGTAATCTTAATTTTAGGCAAAGACTTCTGAATTCCTTGAACAGGAATCCTAAGATTATTATTCCCTAAAAAATAATAAATAAATGGAATTTCATTTGGTATAATTTTTATTCATACTGAATTCTTACATGACCCTCATTTAACAGAAAATTAAAATTTCTGCTGAAAGAAAAAGGAGAAAAAGGAGATGAAATTTGATAGGAGACATGTTGAAAAAGGACCTTCAAGGTCACTTTTTTTTGTGTAGATGTATATGATGAGCCAACCCCCCCCAAGGGCCTAACAGGAGTCATAATTAACTTTCATTGTCTCAAACCCCAGGGCAGAAAGACATTGAACCAAGGGTAGGAAAAGGTCAGAGATAAAGCTTTGCATAAAATGTCACACGCTATGCAGGAATGGCGTGCCTACCTATTTGGCAGTTTTGTAAAAAGACATAAATGCTCATTTTTCACCTGTTGGACATAAGAAAAAGGAGGAAAAGAATAGTGATGAATAAAGCAATGGAAATAAAGGGCCTCTGAGAGATCAAGATGACATTCACTATGCCTTTTCACATAAGATAGCTAAAAACTAGCAGTTAGGACTAACGGGAAATCTTAGAAGTTGGAGACTGAGCAGCCTCCCAGGAACACGAAGCTATTTTGGGAAGCACCAAGGAAGAAACCCTTACAAATTTGAAGGCAAGAGGTACAGCACAGTTCCTTCTTCTTGCAGCTGCAGGAGGTCTAGGAGGTGCACACTTGCCTTTGCACTTGCCTTCTGTGAATAATTCAGTGCCCTAGTTTGCTGGAAAACCAGAGGAACTGGACTATCTGAGGCAGTATACTGAGATGTATGCTAGTGAATGTAAAACAGTGTTTATTTGTTTCATTAAAATTAGCTCTGTGGCTTAGCCTCAGTCATATAACTTGGCCTTCAGGGCTTCGATTCCAAAAGATGAGGGTGAGATCTAAGGTAGCAGCAGCTCATGACACAGGATTAACACAAGTTTTCTAAGCCTTCCTCTAGCAGAGCTGCTTTTGTCTGTTCCAAGAGACACAGTGTTGCAACAGAACTCAGCTCCATTTGTGCATCGCAGCACCAATACTGCTCCACGTTGTGATCCTTGGATAGCACAATATGTCTCGTTAACAGAGTTCATGCTGCCATTAATTCAGTGGAGAGGCACCCTCCAGCAGGACTGACTGGCTGTCTCTGCTTTGGAGATGTTTGGGCTCATCAGTAAGCACAAAAGCCTGCCTGCACATTTTCTGTGTCAGGTCTGTCTCTTACTCTGTTTGTACCCTGGCTGGCATAATGGGGTCTCTAGGCACTGCATCACTAATAATAACTTCAAAGTACTTTTTTAAAGTTTAAGAGTTGAGCTTGAAAACAACTCCTAAAGATGACACCTTTTAAAGATAGCAGTCAGTGGACTACAGAATATTGACAACCCCAGTACTCAGCTAAGTAAATAAGTCTCTGTGGATTTGATAGCCCAATAAATATCCATTATTGCTTGTTGCCAGGCTATGTGCCTGAAAATGAAAATGAGGATAGAACAGTTCTTAATGGCTGATAGCAAAAATAATCGAGTCTTATCTAAATCAAACTTTATTGGCCTGGATGAATTATTTTTGGGTTCCTGTAATCAAAGCTGAAAATTCACCTGTCAGGCACAGTATGGTAAAACTCATTAGAACCTCACCATGTGCTGTTATGAAATTGCTCCATATGGCAGTGCATGATTGTTTATTTACTAGATTCAAATATAGGCAGGTTTCAGAAATATAAAAAAAAATATATTATTTTCAAATTCCTTTAAGGCAAGAGTGTATATGCTGAAGTTACACACTTCTGTAATGGAAATTTTTCACTTGTACAAAGAATTTTGCCTTGTGCAGAAGTGAAGCTATTGATCAGGCAATTGGCAATCCTCAAGTGTGAGCACTCATTAAGGCAAAGGTATATGAATCATTTTTTAATGACATCTCTTTGCTTTCAGCAGCTTAGCATGTGTCCTGGTTTCAATGGATGCACTGTAATTTAGGCAAGCTGTCTGCAGACTTCAGCCATTACTCTTACCATATGTTTTCTTCAAAAATTACCATGCACTGGGGCCTGCTAGCTGCATTCATGCAGTGAGGTGCACTCTCTCTGCTGTATCAGCACGTTAACATTACTTGAAAAAGCAAGAGTAATGTGCTTATTATAAAGAGAAATTCCCAATTAGCAAGTTTAGTGCATGTGTGTTAACTTGGATTAAATACATTCCAATTATGGGCAGCTCATTATTAAAACTACAGCCAGCTGTTTGCCAGCAATGTGAGATCTGGTAAACAAGCCTTTCCCTAGTCCCTTGCAAAAGATCCCAGGTTATTTCTCCTTCCCATTGGTTCCCAAATAATAAGTATGAATACTGCAGTAAACTGCTCTGCCATACCATCTGCATGTTTCAAAGCAGAACAAATGCCAGAGAGGGTGATAAGTTGGTTAAAAAAAAAAAGAAAATCAGAATTCAATGTCCAGAACAGTTTGGGGGCTCACACACAGTTTGAGAAACAGGATGCTGCCAACTTCACTTGCTACAAACACTGGACCAAAAAAAAAAAAATTGTATTGAAACAGGAAAGATTTCACCTTACTAGTTCGATATATGTTGACAGCCTCAAGTCAAATGCCTCTGATGTTCATTTCTCTGCTTTATTATGCTGAACTGCTACACCATTCAGGCGTCCCAGTTACTGGGGAGCTCCCAGAGTGGGCCCAGATTACAGAGAAACAGATGTGAATTCTTCTTCAACCTTAAATATTAAATGTTTTAATAAGTGCATAAAAGACAAAAGAGTTAGAAAAAGATGAAAGATACAAGTTATGTTTCCTCTTAAACTCCTAACTTCATTGTATTACTTAAAAAATACAGCCCACATTTTCAAATTATTCCAGGATCCAGGTAATTCCATGGAAGTTAACCAGTGATGTAGGACTTAAACACCTCTGGACTGTAAAATGTCTTCAGAAGTTTCAAAATATGTCAGTCGTAGAATTAGAGGATTTTTTTTCAGAGCCTTATTTTTAAGGATGCATTTCTGGGAGAATGATGCTATGCCAGGAGGTCACTGGTAACATTAACTTTTGTACTGTTATATTTGCAGGAAAACAGGGGTGCAGCTCTTGGAGAGCACCAGCAGGCTGGAGAGGAAATCTGTTAAGCTCAACTTTTGTTCCAGCATCAACCAGAAAAATGAAAAAATCCAGGATCTGTTCCCCACTGCTGATACAACCAAAGCAGAAAAACAAAGAACCTCTCTCTATCCACTCTGTAAAAATGAGGATGGTGCCTGCAAGGCTATAAACACACATGTGCAAGCAGTAGACCAAGGCACCGAAGGCTTAAAAGACCCCCATGTATCATAAACAGCAGCCAGCAACAATGCCTGCTTTGATGTCTATGCTGACTTGAAGCTCAGCTAAAGCCAAACTTTTGTTCCTAGAAGGAGAATTTATGTCTCAGACCTAGGCCTGCAAAAACAGCCCAGCTGGGGCTGTGCCAAGCTAAGCAGTCCCCAGAAGCTGCTGCTGTTTGTTCACAGGTCCTGTGAACAAAAGATCTGTGATATTTTAATTACATTTGTGCATTGGAAAAATCTAACAAAAGAAAAGGAGTAGATGCAATTAAGCAGCACCAAAAATAAAAATTATTATTTTTTTTTCCCATAAAGCATATTTCAGATACTGGTTTAAACAGATTCACTGCCAGAGGACACACCTGCCCAGCTGAGGTGCAGGTGTCAGCATGGTGCTCAGGTGACCTGCAACCATTGCATCAGTCCAGAAGTCCCAGCCAAAAGCAGGGAGATGCTCCTTCACTATTCAACCATGGAAGAAAATTAAGAATGTATTCCTGGGTCCCATTCTTAGCATCCAGTAGTTATTCTTCATGGCTTCCCTTTCCCTACACTAGAACTGTGAGGAGCATTTAGTATGTCAAAGAAACAAGTGGAAGCTAGATGGACTTGTGTATTGAAATCTTACAGCAGAGATAAGCATGGGATATTTTAGACCTTACATGAGGAGGGAGCAACTTCAGCTGTCCCCAGGTATAAGGACTAGTCTTGGTCTGAAAAAAGTACTGAAAGACACATCTATGTCTTGAATGAATCTCTCCATGTTATTAAGCAAAAACACTTCACAAAGCCAGAAGAAACAGGATAATTAAGGACCATGAGGAAATACCACTCAAAAATCATAGCCCTAGTAGGCTTATAAAAAAGGATAAAAATAGTTGCATCAAATACTGGTCAAAGATAGAGCACTGGAGGGTTAGAGAAGAGGCAATCCCACTCTAGGCAGTCACATACTTTCTCAGTGTCATTAGGAAGTTCTGTTTAGTAGACAAAGAGTTTACTGGCTCAAGGGACACTGCTATAAAGGTTTTCTGCGTTGTTTGTGCATAATCTACGTATAACATTCAACTTGGGAATGAGATATGATGTAGAAAATTGCCTTTGCAGTCCTTGAAGCCAATAATTTAGCTCTGCAACCTTAATTTATAAGGGAAAAGGGATGGTAGTTGGAACATGAATTTGGATCACCGTCAGATTTAGGAATGAAAGTAATTAATGCTTCTGCGAAACTCCCCTGATAGTTATTTTTGGATTCAAAATCTTTAAAGAAAAGTTTTAATTTACGGGCAGAAGCTCGTTATATTCTCAAAAGAATCCTGCTGTACTAAATCATTCTGCCTCCAATTTATAGCCCCACATTCCCCCTACACATACAGCTCCTTCACTGATAAAAGCCACAAATTATTTCCCACCTTAACTACTGAAACTTTTGATTTGCTCTCCGAGTTTTTTCGAACTGAGGCTGCTTGCCTTCATACTCAAAGCTCTTACTATTACTGTGGAATTATGGTGACCAAAGTCTGTCTCTTCACATTAGCTTGGTATTTTCTGCCAACTACCACATCCCCACCTTCAAATTTCCTTACAACTTCTCCCAAGCAACTGAAAGCATCTGTCCTTCAACACTCCTTGGCATGCCAAACCACTGCTAACTGTCATTTACCACAGCAATACCTAACGACAGCATGGAGGTGTTAAAATTATGAACTGATGAAGAGGGGAGATGGAGAAGGCAGAGAGGGGTAATTCACAGGTGGCAATCAGATAATGTTGATGTCTCAATAGTTCTTTTTTTATCTGACATTTTTTAATTGTGGATTGTATGTTGCTCCAAACTGTAAAAATATGAGCCCGTATTTGGTACTATTGTGATATTTTAATAATCAAGGACAATATAATTGTATTCCTGGGGAATGGATAGAGAAGGACATTAGTGATCAGTGTAGGTTTATTTTTTTATTTTAACCTGTTCTTTAATGCGTGACTAAGTCCCAGATGATCCCAACCAGGCAGAAGTTAATACCTAACCCTACACCAGATTCCCGAGTCCTCAGCTCTGGTAGTTCTGTAGGATTCTTCACTTTCACTTACAGCCACAGTTCCAGGGATCAGCACAGAGTCTGCTAAAGCCAGTGGAAAATGTTGGCTACAATGGGCACCAAAATAGGTACTCAGACAACTAAATAGAGCAGTGAGTTTAGTAAAGGTTTCCTTTCTTTACCTATTTTCCCTTATACAAAAATCACCTTTCATCTTTAGCAATTTACATTCTCCAAAGCAACTATATGACAGACAATTACAAACACAACCCAAAGGTTTTGGAGCTGAAAAGCAAGCAGCTGTACTCTGCCACTTCTCTTGGTATGGGGACATGTTTTAAGGGTCTCAGTCAAACCTATGAGCGCTGTTCAAGGTTCACATAGGGAGAACTGTTTTGAAAGCTTCTGAAAGGCCAGCACAAACACTAGGGCCTTAGCCATGTTTTTAAGCCAAATGGACTATTTATGTGAGCAAAGTTAAGCACTGAGCAATCTTTCACAGGTTTGTACACTGATGATATAATCACACTTGAGCAGAATCACTAATCATCCTAATTGGGTATTTTAGTAAGAATAATTAAAGGAAAATCATATACATACTTCAGTATTAGCTTAGTCTCTCTTCAGTTGCCACCGATACCTCTTCTGAATTAGAAATGGTAGTTAAAGTTTGCTAAAAAGGATGGCCACGCCATTCTCATTGTTAGCCCCTGAAGAATGTGTTACTTCAAAAAAATCATATCTTTTCGATTTGGGTTTTGATAAAAGGCTCTCTTGGAGAAATGCCACTAACCATTTCATACTGCTTTTTTTTTTTTTTTTTAAGAAATATATTCCCACCCCTGTTTTAATAGGCTGTTATGGCCTTTAACATACCATGAAATTAAATGCCTCCATTGGGGATCCATAACTTATCATAACAATAGTATTTCTAGCACTTGTTGGAACTATGAGGAAAGTTAGAGGGTGGTATAATAATGAGCATAACATTTTAAAGGACTATGGAATTGTTACTATACATTACTGAGCTCTTGTAGTTAACCCATGAATTAAAAGCATATAAAAGTGACAATAGCTCAATTTCTAAAGAAATGATTGATATCTGGCGAAATTATCACTTTGCTGGAATTAACCTGTGATCTGCTGGGAAGTGTAAAAAAATCAAAAAACTTGAAGGTATATTAATCTCATAACTGACCCTGCTTCAAGCAGGAGGTTGGACTAGATGACCTCCTGAGATTTCTTCCAACCCAAATTTTCCTATGATTTCTAATCACTTCTACTAAATTTTGCTAGGTACCTGTAATGACAGTTATATTAAGTATGTAGCAAGAACAGATCACTTTCTTCTTGCTTGCATAACATTACAAAATCTCCAGTGTAAAATTAATTAAAAATTGAAGGCCAAATTCTGCCAGATATAAGTGGCCTTCCAGTAACGGGAATTTACATGTGCACCCCTCTCCTGCTTTGAGGAGATGCGCGTGGTCTGATTTATAGAGGCGTTAAGCATTAATAGTTCCCAATGAAATTTCTTTTCCTTCAAGAAAGGAGGACAGTTCTTCAACCAAGCAATCCGCATCTCCCAAGAATGAGGCCATGATTCAAGGAAACTTTAAGAGTACTTGCAGCTCTGTGTGCTCTAATATCTCACCAGATCCAAAGCCTTGCTCAGTGTTCAACCCTTCAAGACTCTGATAAAGAAACGCTCAGGATGAGTCACTTCAATTTTTTATCATCACAGTTTAATCTGAATCACACCAAAATGTCTTCGAGCTGTGTACACTTCTGTGTTATTCTTTAGTTTGCAAGTTCTTAAAGCAGAGTCCCTCATTTGCTACCTTTGTACTGCTTTCTAGTTTCCAGTGCTGTGGCCATTTCAGACTGTTTTTACCACAAGAGAAGTTCTACAATTCCTTTTGAGAGAGTTAGGAAGATGCCTACCTCCTCAGTGAAAAAGAGACACACATTGCAAAAAACATTTTCACAATGATCAGAATTGGACAGACACAGAAACTGTAAATTTACAACACAAAAAGTTGTAAATTTCAGTAAGAAATTTCAAGTGAGATTACTTAAAAAAACAAAATCATGTATAGTGCTTATTTATTTAGTCAGACTCTGGCAGGGAATAGAATGATCACATAGAGCACTTCCACCAGCCCTTAAGTATCGTGGAGGGAACAGGATTTACTTTGACACAAATCTCAGAATAAAAAAGAATAACTGAGGGCAGCCACAAGAGAGGCCAAATATGTTCCTTACAAGTCTATAGCAAATCTATTGTTACCACAGGGAACCTGAATACTCATTAATTAGCATTGCCAAAGACCTGTCAACACTACTGGAAAGAAACATTCATTTTCTTGACTTGAAATACAAACCTAGGTTCAAAGGAATTTTTCTGTAGTGGTGGAAATTGGGATTAGCACCGGTGACTTAATCTGTGCCTAGTCTCTCTGCTCACCTGGATGTTAGTCAGGTATTACTGGCATCCTCGGTCTACAGCAAGGTCTTTTATACCTATTCTTGTTGCTACTCCAGGAGGGCTCACATGGTTTCCATGGGCAGTGCTTGCACCATGTGATCCAAATAAGTACGAGTATCTTAGGTGGCTCTGCTAGCTGGCAGAGTTGAGTGGCAGGAGTTTGTGCTTTCAGAGCTAAATTGAAATACAAACCCCAACTGATAATCTTGATGATCTGGGGAGAATGGGGGAATCCTGAATGTACAGACAACTTGAGACTACACCTCAAAAAGATGTTAGTTTAAGGTATTGGCTACTCCTTCCACTGACGGCTGAAAAAGATAAGGAAATCACATCTAAAATATTTCCACAGTCAGCTGTGACTGACGCCAAGTTTGGCATCACATTAGGGTAGTGTTTGGAGGGCGAGAAAAATATCACCACCTCTACTACCCTCAAACCCCCCTCCAATTTAATACCTGAAGTTTTCAGGCCATCTAAGGAACTGTCCATCACCAAGCACAACAAACTGATGGCACCATAAAATGACATCTAGTACTTGCCAGCATGAAGAATAAGTAATGAGTAACAGTGAAATATTAACATGCACACTGTTTAATTAAATGACAATATCATTTTCTTGTAATCTTTCTCTAACTCTGCTGGAAGAGTACAGTGTTGACATGATAATTTTATAAACTTCCTTGACAGTTCATGTTAAACCATTCTCCATTACCTTAGATTGATAATTGGCACTCACAAAGAAAATGAAATGTCTGAGAAATTCATTAAAACTGCCAAATATATAAGAAAATCTAGTGCAATGGTTATCTGAATGACTGTGTAAGCAGCTAAACAGCTGTTTCCTTTTTAAATTCAAAGAAAAAAAAGGTCATGACTTCATATTATATTTTTAATGCAAATGGAAGTGAAGAGGTTACTGTGAGTCAGATTCAAGTCTGCCTTCCATCAGGTGATACTGGCAGCAATTTCAATAAGTCAATAAAGACAGTATTTGGCTTTAGATCTGCTCTCCCCTCTTTTCACCTTCCTCCAGGAAAGACAAAATGGAGAGAAAAATCTTACATCTGCAGATATTCCCTTAATAATCTGTTACAACATAATCTTGTCAGAAAGCCTTATTTGGCAATGTTCAAGTGATCTATTTTCACCATGCTGGCCATTTCCCCCCTCACAGCCTAAGTACACAGCCCACGCAGACCCATCCAATGAACTGCAGACACCCTTCTCTTTAATGTACTTTGACATTTAAATTCCCAGTGGCTGCTCTATCTATGTAGTTTAAGCTGCTTGTAAAAGCAAGAACATCGTTTAATTACAGAAAGTTGCTAAATATCTGAGCGAAGGAAGTTCTTGAGGATATGCCAAGTATGTTGGCCTGTCCCTCAAGGCAGGCCAGGCTCTGGAAATGGTAAGGAGAAAATGATAAGGAGTAACATCTCATTTGTCAAAATTACTCTTGCCTGGCCTTTCACTGCTGAAAGGAGACTGAAGAATATTTATAAAAATTAATTTTTTTGCTAACTACACAGAATCATAAAGAATCATTATCCAAAGCCAACTAACATGGACAGAAGGTAAGGAGACAACTCAGCATTAAAACTGCCAATTTCATTTAAGTGCAGCCTAATTACAGAAATATCTACGACCAGATCATCCACTGATATTAACTGGCCTCCTTTAATGATGAGCAGACAACTCTTTTCTGTATAGGCTGAAGATGAGGCTTATTTTGACTTGATGTTATGCCACATATTAGGGAGCACATTCAGTAGGAAGTCCTCTGCCACAATAATGCAGTGAAATTCTGGATGCAAAACTGGACAAAGTTGTCAATTGTCTGATATTGATCACGTTACAATCATTTATTGTAATAAGAAATAGCAGTTCAATTGTATTCAAACTAGCAAAAACCCCCTCTAACTTTGTGTGCAAACAAAATGACAGAACCCGATTTCTGTTCAACTCCTATAAATTTTTCAGGTTTTTGTACTCTCAGATGATAAAAAGAATTAAATAAATTCATTATCTTACCTACAAAGAAACATTTTATGAGGCTCAATTACTTTTTATTGAAGTTAGATCTTTGATATATCAAACAATTCAATGATGGACCAGACATGATCATCTGCTGTCAGTTCCACACATCTCAGAAGCTTTATATTATGGACTAAGTTGTTAGACCTTCAGCATATTTGACTTTAAATTGGCATTCTGCCTTCTGAAAGCACAAAAGTGAAAAATAATTTACATTTCGTAAAGTAGTTAACTATTTTCCAACACTGCCTAATTGATCTAACGAAGCAGAGGAGGACATTAAACCTATTACTAAGATATATAAGGTGGAAGTTTGATTTATTTTTTTTGAGATTATTTGAATAGACTTTTGAAAATATAGGTGGAGGGAAAAATAGTATGCTTGATATATATGACAAAATAATTTCTGTCATGATTTACAGTTGTCTTTCCCTCAAATTACCTATAAAATCTTCTCATTGGTAGCAGGGATGTAAGATACAAAAAACCCCACCCCTCAGAACAGCTTCCACAGTTTTCTGAAAATCTCCTTAAAAATTTTACTAGCCCAGGCCTCAAGGATTATGAGACAACAGTCACAAGTCTTCACTAGCAAGGATGTCTTCCAGGGGTCTGTGAAACTCCTGAGGCATAACCCCCAGGAGTGACACCAAGCCATCCATACCCAGGCTCTTAGAGCATCCCTTTCTTCACAGGTCTGGAACAGCCTTTTAGGCAAAAAGCAGTGAAAGTGGCAGCTCCACAGAAGGCCAGTTAGAGTTAGTGTGAATTTATATTTTAAGGTGCTCTAGGACCTTGTAAAACCACACAATATATTATTTCCATATTTCAGCTTTGACCTTACTGCATAACTTTTGTTCTATGAATAATCCCATTTCATTATTGCAAGGTTGCATTTCTGAAGGTTGGTTATAAATTATATCTATAAATAATTTCTCAAGTTACTGTTTGCAAGTTGCTTGTTACTTTTATCTTTAGGAAGGCCTGTCCTTAGACCATCTCAACTCTGGTCTCTCATCTTTGCTATTAAACCACAAATCCAAAACATTTACTACTGCCACTATTTGAGTTTTTTGAATTATCCATTTAAATTTCCTAGTGACAACAGAACTTGCACAGATGAAATGAACAGTTAAGCTGTAGTTCTGGACATCATATTTTTACTTCAATCTTTCTTTTTTTCAGAATGCCTTCTCTGAGCATCAAAGATTCAAAGGAAAAGAAAAGATGGGGGTAGGTCAGATATCTGCAATCTAGTTCTTTGTCACCCCATACAAACTTTAATCGACTCCTTTACGACTTGTCCAAATCCCATGGAAATCAATGTAAAGACTCCCATTGATTTGAATGGGTAAGTGTGCCAGGCCTTTACCTCTCTAAAGTGAAATGTAAAAGGATGCTTAATTAGAGACTTAATTAATGCCTGTATGATGCTTTCTAAAAAAGCAGCAAAATTAATGCTCGTGGTTACCACAGTTCTCAACACTGATTCTCAACACAGCCTACTGATTCTATGCTGATTAAAATTTCCTGAATGTATTATATATTTAGCATTATAGAAATCAAAATTTCTTAAATAAATAGAGCTTATTCATTCAAGAGAGGAAAGAAATGGATTTACCTCCTTTCTTCACCTTCTAGGTGCTAACAGCTTACTGTAACCACCAAAAACCAGAGGAACTGATATTCTTATTTACAAAAGGCTACTTGCTATCAAGGATGCAGAGTTCTCTCTTCTTTATTTATTTATTTTTTGACCCTGGTAATAAAACTACATCTTATTTCCTTGCTGTAGCCTGAAACAAAATAGCTGATTCTCGGGTGGGAAAATAATTAGTAACGTGGGAGGTAGAATGAATTTTGAGATATTGAGGAAAATGTAGTTTGAACTGTCAGGTTTACTCTCTTACCCACAGGAACTACAAAGCAGTAAAGAAATAAAACCTTCTTAGAACTTATAGCTTTCATCAACCTATTCCCTCTGGCTGATTTCCCCCCCCAAATCTCTCTTTTCCCAACGGCTCCTATTAGAAACACAAATAGTTTGCCTCTCTTCTTAGTGACGAATGTCACGTTACTTCCTTTTTTTAAAAATACTATTAAATTATTATACCTTTTTTTAAAAAAAAGTAATAATTGTGAGGATAGAAGGACTATGCAACCTGTTCAGTCAAATACACTTCACACAAGTACTTGCACTGCATGGACTTCCAAAGGAAACTGAAAATATTAGTAGTTGAACTCCTGTTAGGTCAAAGAGAGTTGTCTTCTTTTTTGACACCCCACCTACAGTTATAAGACCTGCTGATGCCCCCAGGAATACATCTTTGTATATGCATCTAGAACAGCTATGGATTAGCACAGAGGACCCTTATAGACTCTCTCATACTCTACTGTGACCAGATAATGAAAAAACTATGGATAGAAATTGATTCTTTAAGATGCAATTAAAAAAGATGAAAAAAACCAGCATCCAGCGCCTCAGCAGGCCATTGAGTCTTTCATTGTTCATTATTTTTTGTACTCTCTCCAAAGGCAAGAACCCTAAGTCCAGCCACATCAAGTGCACGTACACTAATGCACAAACAGGAGGAATTGAAGCTCCATGCATGATCTGAGAGCTATGGCACTACAGGAACCACAGAAACTTGGTGGGAAAACTCATGAGTGAAAGACCATGATGGATGGCTACAAACTCTTTTGGAAAGACAGGAAGGAAAGAAGAGGAGGTGGAGTCACACTTTATGTAAAAGAAAAATTTGAGTGTATGGAGGTGAGCTGAGACCACAAAAAGTCTATCTAAGGCCTTGGGATCAAGATTGGAGGGCTCGTCACCAAGGCAGATCTTATGTTTAGAATTTGATACCAACATCTTAATGAGGCTGATGAGACCTTACTTTGGCTACTCAAGGAAGTCTCGGGCCAACAGCACCTAGTCCTCAAGGGTGACTTCAATTACTCAGACACTTGTCTTGAGAACACAACAGTTGTTCACAACACCACCGCAAGGCAGGAACAGCTCCAGCTATAGGCTTTGACACAGCCTCTTGCTGTCTCAAGCCACAGTGGTGGTGATGGAGAGATCATGCTTCTCCGTGTCTGCACTCCTTTGATCTCATGCATGCATTCACCAGTCACTGCACTCTCACCAAAATGTCCTCGTGATTGTCAATCTGGATTTTCTCCCTCCAGCACAATGGTGTAGCATCCCTTTCCTAACAGCCCCTGGCTCATCTGTCTGCTTCTCTGGCCGCAGGGCCATTTGCACCCATTTGTTGTGTCCTTACTGCTCAACACCCCAAGCAAAAGAACAGATTATGCTGCTCTCCCTTAAGGGCTGCCTGCCCCCTCTTTCCAAATTTTCTTCTCTCCAGCTGACTTGCACTGTTAGCTACATTTCTAAGGCACTGCTTACATTAAGGATGTGTGTAGGGAAACACATAGAGACCCCACAGGAGAAGCTGCAGGACCTATTTTGCAAAGACAACAAACTACATTAGATTGGTTAGTAAGAACCACTAACCTGTAATAGTGGTTTTATTCTTAAAGGGAAGGAAATTGCTGCAAGTTAGGGTACACTGGAAAGCATAGGAAAAAAAGGACAAGGTCCTGTTTCTCTCCAGACCAAAGTATTTGCTAATTATTTTATAACTGCTTCCCTCCCACTTGCTCTCTTAGAAGGATTTAAGTGCCCAAATCCCTTGTTAAGCAATGAGAGGCCGTCAGAAGCCCTGATTTCTTTGTGGATTTGCACAAGTAACTTGTAGCTGAGCTGTAATCTTATTCTCCTTCACTACAGTCTGTTTTTCCCTAGGGGATGGAAGTGCTTCTAACTGCAAATTCCACTGCACTGTGAGCACACAAGTTTCAGTGCTGTACCCAGCCTCTGCCAGAGTGGGCATAGAGGCTCTGAGCAATGCCAGCCTAAAAAAGAAAAGCACAGTATTGTCATATGAGTCAGAAATATATTTCTTATTTTCTGTTAAAACAGATATAAACTATAACAAGTTAATATTTTGAGAATATATTGCTGTTTGTGTGAATGGTATTTAGCAAACCTAATTCACAGATGTGCTTTCCACTGAACACTAAAGTTGGGTTTCTACAAGAAGGAATGTGGAAAGTCTTCATCTTCACTGCTTAGTTTCTGAAGAGTAAAGAAATCTAAAGCAACAGACTCCAGCAAGTAGAAGTCTACAGGAAGAGTGAGAAGGAAACTTGTCATTGATTACAGATAGTCTTCCTACCAGAACAATGTTGGGAAAGTAATTACAGAGAGATTCAGGTCTTTGCAGATAGCAGAATAGCTTTAACGGGAAAGTCATGAGGGGACTTCTAGGCACCATGATAAGCATCAATTCATGGCACCAGAAGTGGAAAGTGTAAATGACATTCCCTAATTACTTATTGCTATACTTAAAAAGAAGATTAGAGGGAGCAGAGGGCATGGAAAGCAGGAAGGGAAAGCAGTAAGTTATTCAGAGTGCAAACTCCACACTGTGCATGGAGGAGAAATGGGGAAAACACATTTAAGAACAAACTTATTCAAAAGCTATTAAAACAGCCAATCACTGTTAAATTGTGTAGAGGAGGAAATATGCCCTAGAGGAAGTGCAAACCAGAAAAGATTGACTTCTTCAAATTCACAGCTGTGGTAGAGCAATCAAATACTCCAACGCCAGCTTTCCCGTCAGAGACAAGACAACCTGGGGCCATACGACCTCAACCTCTGATATGCACAAGGAAAATTTAATGAGAGATTTGCTATAGGAACTGATGTCTTGAAGTGACAAATCGCAAGCTTTGCTGACCTCTTGTGAAGGGGAAGTTTCAAACTTTCATCAGCAAAATTGAGCAACTGAGACAGGCACGTGCAGAGAAAGGAAAACTGACTCTAAGCAGAAACAGTCACTGATAAAAGCACCTTAATTCCATATCCTTGCTAGCCAAAAGTGAAATGGCAATGGAGGAACACAAAATGTAACATAAAAGCATCAGAACACAATTGAGGTGAAATCCTTGGCTGGGTAATTGATTTACTTCCCCCCAAATCACCACTGCTTGAGAAGAGATGCTCTGCTGATTCAGTCATTGCTAGAGTCAGCCAGAACCAGAAGGTACCCAAGTGTTCACAGTCACAAGAAATTAAATTAAACTCTTCCAAGATTTCACAACTTCCAAAAAGGCTTACTTTGGATTTCGACTACCGGGTAAAGCATGGGTATGGCACAAAACAGAAAGCTTATCTTGAAGAGCTTGTATCTTTGTAATTGCCAGAATGTTAACTGTAGGAGATTGCAGCGCTGCAAACAAGTTAGTTAATATTTCCACGTGCCAGAGATTTTACCCCAGATTTCTGACACCATATCTCACACAGTTAATAGGTTTCATGCTGATTATTAAACTGAACAATACAGAATATCATGCTGTTGGCAGAAAAACATTATCATTAATAAGATTATATATTTGCCTCTAAAAAGGAAGAAACAGCTCTGGGCAATTGATCTATGCCTTCAGAAGGCTAATAATGTGAAAAATGAAGTGATTTGTCCCATCAGCCTCTGTCTTAGCTCCTGTATTAGGAATAGGCCTATTAAAAATCTGTACAGATGGAGAAAATGTTAACTTTCAGAAGTTCTTTTGCTAGATCAGAGCACGATATCTGAAATACCGTCCCTTACAGCTGTCATCGTTGGTATCTTCAGAACAGACAGTAATGGGCAGTCAAAACCAATGACTTGGGGTGTTCTGCTTGAGGCAAGGTTTTTTCTAAACAAGCTGAATGTACGTGAGCCAAGAATCAGGCCTCTATGGAATGTCAGGCTGGGTACCTGAAGGCAGATACTCCTAAAGTCACTAGTGACGCTTAAAAAGTATAGGCATAATTCCCAACACTCACATAATCTCTCTCTCTTTCACTCAAAGAAGCCTACAATGGCAAATTGAGAATAAATCACTCCTCACAGAAAGTCTTAAATGACAGGATTTGGCTCCAGTGCCTACAATTCTTCACTGAAATGTTACATCATGTCACTTTTTATTGCCCTGTGTACATGCCAATGTGTACAAGATTAGTGCTGCTGCTGCAGATGAGATGAACTACTGCTGTTCCTACGCTTCTATCCTTAAAAAACCCACCCCATTGATATTACGAAATCTAATTAAGAGCAAGAATTTTTTTTTTGTAGGAAAAGGAGAAGCAGAACTTGAAAAATCACGTGCCAAAGGAGAAAACATCTAGAAAAAGAATCCTGAAAAGGACTGAAAAGTGTCATCATAATAAACAAAGCTTCACGAATGGAAAACATATCCATAGCAGAATGATTTACAGGATCTCACACTAAAATCCAGAAACAGAAACCTAGAGGAAGAGCAGAAGACTTAAGGGTTCTGAGTTTACTCCCAAACTGAGACCAAAAGGGTTAACGATCAATACCCTTTAGGCATGTTAAAGCTTCACCTTCTAGCTAAAAGAAATCTGATGGCGGGTCCTATATTTGTAAGTGGAATTTTGACAGCAGAGCAGATATATCTTCATCAGCACTTTGTGTCTGCCTGCCCCCTCACTTCAGTTCTTACTGTCATTTTGCAATATATTAATGATCCAAATCATCGAGTGATTCCAGTTAGGCTGCAAGAGATTCTCTGAAGTAGGCAGCACTCCTTATAATGATAGATTGCAGGAATAATGGCCTCTTTACTGAGAGCAAAACATCAGAAAACTGGCTTAAAAATGGCAGAAGAGGAGGGACTGAAGGTAGCAAGTGTTTTCTTAGCAAGTATGGAATCAACTGTTCTAGAAGGCAGTATCATTTTACATTCACCTTTGCAAGGCTACCTGTGTAGTAAAGATAGATGATGCTCATGTAGGCATAAACCATCAGATACCTAGGGAAGTAAAGTGTAAGAAAAGATTATCAAGAAAGTGATAGACATACACGATCCTAAAAGTCAGCTCTCAGAGTTTTTCCTCACACTAGAAAAATACAAGGTATTTCTGTTTCTTTGCACCTCCAAAACACAAACACATAAGGTTAATAATTCCAGGCATTCTGGAAGCCAGAGGAAATTGTACAGGTACTGAAGTGACTTCCTTAGCATCATCTGGACTTGGGCAACCCCTTATCTCTCTGCTCTGTAGAACTGAGGCCGTTGATGAAGTTCTTCCAAGTGGAGGGGTATTGCCCACCAAGCTCAGAGAAACTAGCAGTGACAAACTCTATCAGTGACACCATCACACAGGCTGAAGGTGCTCTAGTGGCACTTTCATATGGCTGAAAAACCAGGAGATACTGCTGCTATTTTACAGTTCTAACTATCCAAGCTGCCAAATCGTTGGGCTGTGGTGTCTTGGAACCAAACCTGTGGCTGGAGCTGGAATATACAGACTTCTAATGCACCTGACTCACAGGTCCATGTACATATCACTGACAGAAGAACACAAGAAATTGCAAAATAGATTAAGACTGTGTGACATCTAGCTCTGTTCTGACCCATATGCATGAGTGAGCTAACAGAAAGACTGTCATTCACCTCTCTGATGAGGTCTCTCAAGTTGAAATGGGTAACTTGCCTGGGTTTGGCACATCTTGGCCAGTCTGAAACTTGCAGTGTTAAGTATAAATAGTTTCATGCACAGGTCCATTAAGCCAAACAATGCTTTTCTCCCCTACTCTCCCAGTCTCCCTCCATTTATTTCTTTGGACTGGCTGCCGAACTGAGTGAATCTTACCACTTTCAACTGCCCTGAAAAGCTCTCTAATTACCTTTCTGCTACGCTGATTGGTAAATGCAACACAGTGATCATTATTATATTTCCAGGTGCTCTACAGATTTTCTGTAAACTCGACTGATGAAAACCACGAATACACAAACAATCTGTAAAGCCTAATGCTTCCACTTGTTAGGCTATCTGAATAAGAAAAAAAGCCATTAATATGGGTAAGTTCTTCAACTTCCCCCATTAATAGCTGGTCTTAATTCACAGGTGCCTTTTTAATCTCTCCTGAATTCCTCTAGAACCTAATGAATACCTGTAATAATAATAGCAATTCAGAATTTAATCCTGATTCTAGTCTGTCTTAAATTAGACCTTGGTCATTAAGAGATTACAGGATAGTGAATGATAGTTAATCAATGTGTTTAATTTGGCCCCATTATTTATTTGATACAGTTTCTCACATAGTGGCTATAAATCTTTTTTTCCCCTAAGCTTGGTCGCCAGAAGCAATGCTGAAATATTGAGTGAAAAAGTATTAGATTTGATGATCCTTTTAAGTACAGGTTAAACTATAATTAATCTCTCTGTGTGTGCTCATACCTTTCAGACCAATACATATATGCACATATGTAATTCATATATAGCCAAACACTTCAGGTAAGATTTATTGTGCTTTATTTTTTGTCCCTGTTAACTCTTAGCACTATCAGTCAGGATTTCCCAGCACTTACCACAGCATTAGCCCTAAGCATCGGGAAATCACATTTCTTGGTGCCAAGGGTTTAAAAAGATTCTAATTCAGCTATTAAACTGGAGGCAGCATGTGCCAGCCCCACAGCACATTCACCCGTTAATTCTGTCCCCTGGAAAAAATGACTGCCTCTTGCACCAGCCTGATAAAATGAGGAAACACACTGATTATGTCTGTGGCAGCTATTCTTGACCCAACCAACAGTGACAGTCATCAAACCGCAGTACCTAGAGTGCTGCAAGCTGTGCGAGCTAACCCAAGACATCATTAATTCTAAACACCAGAGCTTTTGTCCAGATACTGGAGTTTAGAGGAGCTTAAAAACAAATCCCTTTGGTGGGCTGAAATTCTGTATGCTTTTCATATTAACTTCACTGACGGTATTTGGAACTTATTTCTCTAGCTGGAGAGGTCAAATGCAAGAATCAAAGTGCCAGTGTCTCTCACTGGATTGCTGAAAATTGCCCCTCTGTTAGATGGACGGGAATCAAACCGATTGAGAGACTAGCTGGTTTTTAAAATTTATCACTTTTAACACAACAGGGCAGAGGGAACAAACCAGCTGTGAATGCCACAGACTGGGTGCTTTGTCCAAGCAGGATCTGAAAGCATACACGTGATCACTACAGGAACAGTGTAGGGAAAAAAACAACATGATATTAAAAAAGCCTTTGCTACCTAATCCTGTCAAGTCTTTGGGGAGACTTTAACAGCTCAGAGGGTTCCTGGGATCTGGGTTTCTGGGATGTTACTGTAGGAGATAAAACCAAGGCAGTGTCCCATTGAATTACCGTAAATTAAGCTTACTTTGTAGCTTAACGAAGGGTTTGTTCCCTGAAAAAGCTGATGGACCCTACTATGCAGTTGTGTGTACAGTGAGGCATTACTCTTAAACTGGGAGATGCTAACTTACAACATTGCCATCAAGCTGCAAATTACACCCAAATAAGACTTCCCCTCCAGCTCTCTACACCAAAGCCTTCCCTCAATTTAAAAATGGGACCTTCATCTGGTTCTGCACATTTTCACGTTCTCTTCATGTATTATGATTATTGCCATTGTCAGGCCTGATCACAGATCCAAAGCATTCAGAAAAAGGGGATCTCTGTACAGTCCTCCCAGAAGTGAAGAGTATTTTGGAAACAAAATGTGTTGTTTTGTAAAGTGCTACCCTAAAAATTCTCCTTTGTGCCTCATTGCTCAACTGCAAAAAACCCCCAAGACAAACACACGTGCATTTTTTCATGGAGGTGAGTAGCCAAATGCTATCTCAGAAATTATTTAGAATATGGAAAAAATACCATGGAAGGGAACATTATACTTTTTTTCCAGTTAGTGTTTCTAAATGTAGCTACCAAACATGCTAAAAGTCAATGGTGAGTCCTGTGTCGACGAAGATCACAAAATGTTCATGAGTAATTTCACATCCTCATCTCCCTTTCAGGCATAAAGAAAGAAACTAGATCTTCAGTAGAGCTCAGTATGCTTAGTTTGACAGACTGTCCTGAAACACTGGCAATAAATATGAGCTAAGCAACATTAAACTCCCAGGGTGACATTTCAGACCATCCAGGGCCTACTGAGTAGCCAACCAGTTTAATCTTTGACTTTTTATTTCAATAAATACATCCTGAACCCTTTCAAAAACCTGGCTGGCTGAGCTGGAAATAGAACCAAGGATTTAGTACAGAAACATCTTAGCCAAAGTCAGACAAATCCTTGGAAAAACTGCAACCAATAATCACCGGTATGGTGCTTTCCCCAAAATTTTGGGGGTGTTCCTTTCCAGTACCAAGTATTTAAGTTTTGGATAGTCGTGAAATGCTATTCATATTTATGAATAAATGGAAGAATTCAAAATGGGAGAATTTGTGTTTCCTTAGCAATATAATTTCATGCTGTGTTATTACAACAGTTTCTGCATTCTTATTTATCCACAGCAGCAGAGCTAAGAATTTTTTGCTAGCTCACTCTGCTTTTAAGAAATTTTACTAGTTAATAAATAAAGCTTAGCCTTGTTGCGGAGGTCCGTCCCTCAATAGTTACTATTTTCTTTCTGACTCAAAGACCAGCTGCAATGAAAACAATGCCCTCTCATTCCTCCTAGCACTTAAAAAGGTTTATAGATCTCCAGCCTCCTACAACTCAGCAGAAAACTGCTCGCACTTGACAGTCTTCAGAAATCAGCATTGTTTCCATCCTCACTAAAACTGTCAGCCACACAAGGTCAGGAAATGAGGAGAGCTGATGTCACCTGAATCATTACTACCTCTGCTTAGACCTCTCACCACGCTCCTGTCTTCCAGAGAAAGCTGGTATACCCAAGAGGAAAAGTCTTTGAAGTCTTTTAAAACTGTCATAAGATAGTTTCTGGAAGCTGTTTGGAGAACTACAAAGAACTCGAACCCTTCAAAATCGTAAACTCGTGAATACTTTCTTACCACAGTTGTCAGACCACGGCAGTGTTTTGCAGGGGGCTCATGAATATGAGCACCTCTGCAGTAGCCTCTAATAGGTGTTTTTGGTTTTTAGATATGATTCTACAAGGGTAACAATAATGAATCTTTTCGAAATATCTAGACTCCATCGACTAGCCATGCCAATTAAAAATCTCCATGCAAGTCTGCAAGGCAGCTCAGAAGGTAGTGTTTGCTCTCTGTTGCCTGTGCTCTTAAAAACAGTGTTCATAGGGTAAGGGGAAAACTAACCCCATTATACACCTTTGAGGCAGAAACATTATTTCTATTCTATTTTAAAAAACATAAAAGCTGCACGTGACAGAATATAAGCAAATGGGTTTTAGTGAACTGAGGTACTTTCTCCAAAGCCTGCAGGTACTTGAGGTGACCTCATGGACAGTAACAATAGTTCCAAGACAAAGGGGCAGCTGCAATTGTAGCAAGGTGGGGGTCAGTCTCTTCTCCCAGGTAACAGTGATAGGTCAAGGCATAATGGCCTCAATTTGTGCCAGGGGAGGTTTAGACTGGGTATTAGGAAACATTTCTTCACTGACAGGGTTCCCCAGCGCTGGCCCAGGCTGCCCAGGGCAGTGGGGGAGTCCCCATCCCTGGAGGGATTTCAGAGCTGTGGAGATGTGGTGCTGAGGGACATGGGGCAGTGGTGACTGGGCACTGCTGGGTTAATGGTTGGACTGGGTGAGCTGAGAGGTCTTTTCCAGCCAAGGCTATTCGGTGATACTGCATACTATTGCACACCAGAAACTACACAAAATTCAGCTGTGGGTCATATCCATTACATAGACACATATATATAAATATATGAGATTTGTGTATACATTACACTTGTCCCTATCCCACTAGCAACATCATTATTCACCTTAAATCCTAAGCTTATCCTCACTATCACGAAGTCTTCGTGTCCACAGGTTACATTTCTAACACGGGGATATTGCTTTCCCTTTCACACTCAGACATGGTATTGCTGCTGGGTGTGTTCAATTGCTATGCGTACACCTTATGGATAATGGGGTAACAATGGCACTGAAACAGAGCAAGGGGCTGGTCCAGCTGGTGTAAATCAGTGTGGCTCCACTAACCTTGGCACGGTCTAAATGGTCTTTTGCAGACAGAGGCAAGCTCCTTGTGCCTGAGCTGCAAGCCAGCTGGCCAAAAGCCAGCCCTAAACAGGGAGCTATTTGGCTGTACGAATGTAGTGCCAAGCCTGAGCTTATACAGATGAGCTTTTTCTCAGCAAGGCCTAGTGGGTTGGATTTAGTGTCATGCTAGGCATGCTAACATACAGAACTTGTACCAAACATCTGGTCTGATCTGGCATCCCTGAAATCTACAGAAGTTTCCCCATTCACTTCACTTTTGCCAAATCAAATCCATATTGAGTCAAACCCTCTCTTCATTCAAGTCAATGGGAGTTTTTGAACTGATTTCAGTTGTGATAGGTTTAAAACCCACATTTTTTTCTTCGCTCAGCTACACTGCTTCCCTCCCTGCTCTAAGCAGACTGCTTTACAATACAGCATTCACCCTTTTGTTAATGATAACATTAAAAAAATCAATGGCTCAATTAACAATCAGGAATGGAGCTTCCAGGCAACAAGCACCATGATCAATAACTTATGTTCAGTGAAATTAAAGGCACTTGTTAAGTCAAGTGTTAAAAGCTGCACATACTTAATATGGGAATATCAGTCACGAACAGTTTGGCAGTTTAACTTGAGAAAATCAGTAAGTACAAAGTTCCCATACTATGTTCCACACCAATAAGTAACTAATGAAGCATAAATATTCACACAAATTCATTTCTGTAATAAATTCTCAAATCCCCCAATACACAGTAGCAGTGCTGAGTTGACATAAGCTTTCACTTTTGTTATGAGGTACACTTCTATGACAAAATTTTCCTCCAGCATACAGGGATGTGCTAAGATTTCTTCCAACAAATTTCTCCGAGGTCATCAAAATATCCTCAAATGAAATCAACTGCATTCATCTGATGGGACAGGTGACAGCAAGGGTTCACACAGCATAGGATAAGTGACATGAAAACATTTGAGACCTTTGGAAGAGTTATGGACATGAATTGAGATACCAAAATCAAAAAACTGTACAGATTTTATCTGACTTATCCTGCTGCTGTATTCCTACCACATTTTGTAAGATGGCGATTAAAGGGAAGATTTTTCAAAGGCAGAAAGGACAGTGAGATGCTCAACTCTCAGTGGAAGCCTGGGTAAATCAGATGTCTCATTCTCATTTATGCAATCTAACATTTCCTGCTTAACTTTCATACATCTACTCTCAATAGAGCTTTTCTTTGAGAAGAGAACATTTAGAGCAATGTCAAAACTGACTCCTACATCAAGCTTGTGAGAAAATTCATCTCATGGTCAATAGCCTTGTTTTTAGAGCTCCACTGATAACAGAGATGATTTAGCAGCATACTTCTACTCTGGGAATAGCCAAATTGAAGGCTGCTCTTCCGTTTATACTGAAATGCTTCTACTCAAAAGTAAGGAATATTCACAGGATAATTTATGCTTGTTCAAAACTTTTAAAAATAAATAAAATAAATGAAGAGAAATCTTTGCATGCCTCATTTTGCATACCAAGGACTCTCTCTTATTGCAGTCTGGTATATATACCATACCCTTTCCCAAATAGCATAGAAGTCTTGTGAGGCCTGAATTCCTTCAGCAGCAATAGAAAAGTGTGTGTGTGGGGGTGGGTGATGGGATGGCAGGATGATTCTCTTCATTTAATGAGCTGCCCCTTTCTTCAGTGTATCATGATCATATCCCAGGCATTGCTGACTGCACTTTGATGGGTACCTAATCAACGAAAATCAATCATCTAAAATTGTGCAGACAGTATTTCATCTCCATCAAAAATCATCTTCCTACAGAGCTCCATTAATCTCTTCATCATTGTTTAACTCAAAAAGAAACTTCTGTTGTAAAAGATATCAGACTTTGGTTTTAAATTATAATTAAAGCTGTGCAGTGTTCGCTTTAAGGAAGCTACTGAGGCTACAGTAAGTATTTGGTTTTCCAGGGCAATTTTCCCATGCAGAATTAACCAATGCACCTTGGCTACACGTGGGAGGATGAGTAACTGATAAACTCAAGTGTTAATAACCCTATTTGCTAGTAGAAGAAGACCTTACCCTTTCATCTCGCCCACAGGGGAGCACATTCTCAGCCCTCACAACCAACCTGTTTGTCTTGAGTGAAGCAGAAGTCCAACCCTAGCTTCTCCCAGGAGAGGCTGGGACCATACCCATGGCAGAGGAGTGGAAAGCTTCCTCTCCACAATCTACAGAAAATTTTTATGGTAGGGAGCAAAGACTCCTGCTTCTGAGAGTGCAGCTCTTTCATACCTCCTTCCCCAGAAGGTCCTTACAGCCTGGCCTCAACCACCCACAAACTTCTACCTCCACCTCTATTGCAGGAACACTTTGAGCCCCTACTGCCCTGCCCATTTTCCTCCAAAACCCATTGCCTTTAATCCTCTCCCCTTTCTTCACCTTCCTTACCAGAGTCAAGCAGACTGCAGAGGACATTTCCCAGCACAGGTGTAGTGTGTTAAACTATAAACAGGGGCAAAAAGGCACAGCTGGGCACTAAGAAGTATGTTTATGATGACTGGTGCTTTCTTGGTACGCGCCCTGGAAGTGAGGGTGAGACTGCTCTCCCTGAGGACACCCTGCCATAGGGAAAGTGTTTGGAAAGCAGGCAGTAAAAGACCCAGAAAACAGCATAGCTAGGGAAGTAGAAAAGACTGGGAGAGCAGCAGGAAATCTGTCAACAGCAGGGAACAAAACCTCAGCTCGTGGTTATTATAATTCAGCATAAATCCATTCTGCTGCCCATTGGTGGGGCACGCTGCACTGTGGCCTCTCGTCACAGCTACCCTCTCTTTTAATTGTACCTAAGTTGTCCCATATGTCACATGAAGTTATCCAGACAGAGGAATCCCCTCCAAAAATCAGGATCCCTTAACTGACCTAGCCAAGAGAGGCATTGTCTGTTCTTCTACCCCAAATTAACACTCACAGAAATGCTGCCTGCTGTGAAGATTTACTGGGGTGTGGGTCTATCACCCACAAGACCAGTTCTGACTGCAGCAGCTCTGGAAAGACAGTATATCACACAGAGGAAAAACACCTTGTGATATAAAGCCAGCAGTGGGTTCAGTTGTTGTTTGCTCTGGGAACAGCATTGATGCTTCCTCTCATGCCTCTTCTGCTCCTAAAGAAATGGGACTGCAGCTGCAGTTATTACCTGCCCTCCCTGTTTTCAGAAGTATGTGACAATAAGTGAGCTGCACAACTTCCCACACTAAATATTTAAAGCAAAGCAAAACCATTGAAACAGCAAACAAACAAAAATGCTATAAAAGAAATGAAGCTTAATTCACAGTAACAGGATCTAACAGTATCCCCTTTCCTTAACTCCTTCACAGCACCTTCCTTTTGAACCTGGAACCAATAGGGGGATGCTGGACATGAATACACCTGATGGTAAGTTGTAGAGGCCAAAAAAATACAGTTTCAAAGACCATTGCTGTTTGGGAAACAGAAAACTGCCTTAAGTGAGTCCTCATTTAGTCTTGTTGATTTGGTCCAACCACAGCTACTCAACTGGAGACAGAAATTAATTCAGTCAGGTTCTATATCCAGAGTTTCTCATCAACCCAAGACAGGGTTTATAAACACTTAGGAGCAAATAACAAACTGACTGTGTTAATCCTCTATCCTCATGATCAACAAAGTTAGGCTAAGCACAGCCTTTGTGTATCAAGTTAATGACAGGATCGGTGTTTCAGAGCTAGAGCACACGGCAATTTCAACTGACTTTGACAGTACGTTTCAGTACCCAACATTTATTCGTGTAGATGATTGTCTACACTTAGCCTGAACCCAGGACTAAACTGTAGCAGTTGTTCTACCACCCAATGACCCCTCCCCAGCTGAGAAGGGGAATTGGGGAAAAAAGGGAGAAGCCCCTTGGGTTGCAATAGAAACGGATTTAATGAATTAACAAAGCTAATGCAAATACCAATATAAAGCTTACAAGTTTATACTCAGCTTGGTCCTTGGGAGCAGCAGAAGGCCAAGAAGGGAGAAGCCTCAGGAAGAAGAACCCCCACCCTCAGTGAACTCCTTTTATAATGAGCATGATGCAGTGGATGGGATGCACCTGTGAGTCAGCTTGGGGCAGCTGCCTTGATTGGCTCTCCCAGCTGAGTTGGTGTTACCCATGGCTGCCTGCACGGCTGGGCTGGTCCTGGGAAACCAGCACAATGATACAAAACCTGCACCATAACTGTCTGTGCTTTTCCAGGTCTGATAAACTTCCAGGGAGCAAATCTTTCAAATAAGCACTTCTCTAGAGGCAAGTGAGAGAGGGGTCATTTCACACTCAGGTCATTTCAAGCTCCACCTAATTGTACTTTTCAAAGATTTCTGACAATTGTTTGCTTAATTTACAAGTTCTTGGGAAACTGTGGTTCCTTTCTCTTCCTATCCACATAACTCTAGACAGCACAAATGTTGTTCAGATGTTTTATGTATTCATAACCATGTTTCTCCCAGGAAATCTGAGGGAAAGCTAGCAGATGAAACTTGGCCAGTATCAAACCTTTCGATGTTCTTTTGTATTGCCTGCCTTTCAAACAGCAAACAGCAGACATAATTTCAGTTTTCAAAATCACAGCTGCTTTTTGGGCTTGTCAACACAAGATGGCATATACTTTACACACATCTGACAAGCATGATGGATACTAGAAAGCAAGTAAGATTTTTGTATTGCAATTAGTTTCATGCTGCCCCCTTACAAAGTAGCCTTACTTGTCCTGTATTATTGGTGCTCTGTTAGAAACTGGAAAACCAGATTAACAAGATGCATTTGAAACCCAGGGAAGTCCCAAACTCAAACAGGTCCCTTTTTGGCAGGAACTTTTCCCACGTTTACAGGACAGTCCTGGGCTGTTAACATAACAGCCTCCTCCATATACCTTGAGAGTGAACAAACACCGTTCTGGCAAACCCCTAATGTCAGAGAAACAAATCAGGATGTCAGTGCAGGAAATTGAGACCCAAGTGCAAGAGCCATAAATCTGTCCCATCCTGATTGAATGAGTTGTGCCCTGAAGGATTGCAGAGTGCTGAATGGCTTTTCCTTGTCGACCAGCCGATGCAGGCTGAGGGGAGGACAGAGTTATGGGGAGAGGGTAGAGGTGAGATCTGTTAAGGGCCCGGTGGAGAAAGGAGATGAAAACTGAGTCTGGACCAGACTAGCTGAGGAGAGAAATCAAGTAATTGGACAGGCTGGTATATTATTCAATTTGATATACTTCCAGTTGTTGTTTTTGTTTTTGTTTTTTTTTAAACACTTAAGGATGCAAATGTGCTATGGAAAGACCTAAAGAAGGAGAACTATTTCCTTTCTCTGACATTGTTAAGCAGAACTGGCTAAACAGTGAAGTCTCCAGAAAGATGGTGTGGCAATGCAGCAGTGAGTTAAAACAACAGCTATATTTCATACGATACAAGAGGCATTGTTTATTTTAAGCTACTGTTTGGTAACTGATAGTTCACAAAATGACAAAACTGCTTAATAACAACGAGCTTCTAGGATATCTCCTGAAATATTTAGTGAGGAATGCATGTAAAGTGCAGATATCTGTTCTAGCGTGGGTCGTCAGAGCTGATCATTTATTTATTTAGAGACAGGAGTGGGAAAAGAAATCTGGATCTGTAGGAGAAAATGAGACTTAGGCTTGAAAACCCTTGAATCACTTTCAAAAATAAGGCTTAAGTATCTCTGTCACATAAGGCAAAGACAGACATACTTGTGCAGCCCTGGCATTTCCAAAGCTGCTGCCAACCACCTGCATGAACACGTCCAATGTCTGTCAGGGCAAAGTCAGGCATCTTATTTTAAACTTTTTTCTGAAGTGGCTCAGCCTCATCCAGTCTGACAATGTGTTATGGTGGCACAGCTAATAGGGATTGTGACACACAGCAGGGGGTTGTAACGTCTTAAACAAAGGCACCTGTTCCCAAACTGAGGGGTAGTATTTGCATGTGATATTATTAGGTTGAAAAATAGATCCTACGTTCTTACTTTGAGTGGACTACAAATTTTGGGGTTGATATTTTGTGCTTTATGCAGTCTGAGTGATGTTGGGCCATTTGGTTTCCTCTTCTTCTTCCACACAAATATGGAAGAAGAATCCAGGAGATGTTATTTTTACAAATTTCAGGAATATACTGCTTTCTCTGAAATCTTGTATAAGATTACCTATGTCCACTGGAGCATATACACAATCTTCACATGTTATCACAGCAGGGTAAAATACATGCACTTTCAGCTCAGGACACAGTTTAGACAGAAAGATCCTTGAATAACTTCTCTCCAGCTAGAGTAGAGGATGTTTTTTCTGGTCTCAGGTAACACCAAGGTGAGCACGGCTGGCCCCTGGTCTGGCACTGGAGAGAGCCATGCACACTGCCCTGTTGCAGTGGTTCCCATCCAGCCTCTGCAGGCATGCATGTTCACACTGGCAGGACTGACTCCTGCTGCTGCTGCAGAAACAGTACCTGGCTGCTCAACACTTGTGTTCTGCTGCTGGCTCAGCACACAGAGCAGGTGCAGTACCAGGCACCTTCCCACGTGCCTGGGAAGCATGGGATGCAATGTTCAGCATGATGAAAGAAGAGAAAGATAACAGGGGGGTTGTCAGGAACAGTTTGGAGCATTAAGTGGAACACGGTCTGCTCTGCAGACTGAATCAGAACTGGGCACCTTTTGGGCTCCCAGGAGTTGAACTCCTTCATTTCCAGAGAGCCAGGTGCTCTTGTGCTAGCTACCTTGGCAATACAGTTGATCCAATAGCCAATCAGTTAGCCAAACAATATAAAGGGCATCTCAGAGCCCTCAAACCCAAACAAAACAATGTCTTAAAGTTCTGAAGCTGATGCTCCTCAGGATTTCTAGTATCCCAGAGTGTTTACCAGAGAAAGAAGTTTCTTGGGCTTTCTGAGTAATGCTGTAGAATGGAAAAGCACAGGAACCTGGGACCTTGTTCTCTAAGAAGTGCCAAGACTGACCAAAATGTTATTTGTATGACACATTAATGCCAAGTTCAAGATGCTTATACTTGGAGATGAATTGAATAAACAGTAATATTTAACAGTCGTATAACACTTTGCAGCCATTTTCTGGTTACAATATTTGTGTTAGTCTCTGCTTATCAACACCAATCCTTTCTCTTGTACTGAACACATACATTGCTGAATTCCAGCTGACACCACCAGCCACAGATGTGCTACCACTGCCTGCTTTGGAGTTGCATGAACAGGGTGTGTGATAATGCTTTGCTATCAGCATCTCGTGAAGATCTATTTGGCTGTACAAATCATTTTCCTAGGCTGAAAAAAACTAATACTATCTTGGATCACTCAGTATTAGTAGGATCAATTTGCTCAACACAAGCTGATTACTGGGCTTAACAGCAACATCTCTGCAATCAACTCAGTGCTTCATTTTCTGCTCTTATCTCAGCAAATCTCATCTCCACATATGTGGCTGCTGTGATGAAATTTAAAATTTAGAAAGCAACACGCAGAAGCATCTGTACACATTTCCTGCCTTGCTCATGGAAACCAAAGTCTCGTGAAGTGCCTGCCAAAGCCTGAACACTGTGAAGGTGAGGCTAGGATGAAAGTGCAATGAAGCTGAGCACTAAAGCATTTGAAATGAAAATATAATGTTCCCTACTTTGCCTGCTTTTCTGTTTTTACCCTCTTTTCTACTCTCCTCCAACCAAAGACATAGAAAGTCATTTCAGATATGCATTTCTAGTTATTTTATTATCAAAAAGACACTGAATGCTGTGAATCGTTGTTTACTCTCATGTATTTTTAACATGGCATATATGCAATTTTCTTGTTTTGAACAGTGGAACAGAAGAAAAGGTCTGAGAGGATGAGTGTGCATGCAAGGGAAAAAGAGAGCAGACAGACAGAAAGATCCCTCAAGGCCACAGGACTCTTCCACTGGGCAAAGAGATATTATCTTTGAAAAGCAAGTCTTACACCAAGTTATGTCACTTCGGCAGCAGAAAGGTTCTCAACACAAAGAATTGGACTCCTGAGAGTAAATCCTACAAAAAAGGTGCTGGTAATTGATGTAACAATGTCTGAAAAATCTCCTTCAGCTTTGCAGCCAATACAGGAACTGGATTAAAATGAGATCTGAATGTACTGAGCTACTGCTTTTCTTCTTACCTTGGTAGTGACATTACAGTGAAGGGGCAAAGACGTGTGACAAGCACTGAGATATCAAAGTAGAAGAAAAGCCTGTGTGTTTTTCCATGCCCAAGTTTAAATCCCAGCACAATGTTTTGATTTATCACTTTTTGCTCTTTGGCACTAACAGTGCAGTATTGCACAGGAACTTGGTGTGGTATCTAGGGTCTAGAGAAAGGTCATCCCCATTCCAGACCCACTCCAGCTGCAGCTCTAGCCTTTCCCTTTCCAAGAGACTACAAGTCTGCAGTGCCCTGTACAGAGGCTTCTGTACTTTCAACAGTATAACACAAAGTAATCTCATTATCTCCTAAGAGACTGTCCTGTGTGTATGGACTCTGTGGAACAGTGGACAAAGCATGAGAGAGACAAAAGGAGAACCTGCAGAATCACTAAAATGGTTAATAATTAGTAGGATATTTTTAGAATTATTTTCTTTAAATGTAACTATAAAAATATCCCACAAAACCAACTGAAGTATTTAACAACCTTTAGAAAACAGCATTTCCTCAGTACTGGTCTTGCTAATTCTTTTTAAAAAACAATACAAGTGTTCTACAAAGTCTTTTTTCCTCTCCTCTAATTCACTAGTAGCTCAAAATAAATCTCTTCCTTTCAATTAGTTCCAGGACTGAACACACTGATACAGCAGTTTGTTTTGCATACATTTTAAGGAGAAAAAAAAAAAGTAAAACAAAAAAGTTGGATTAAAGGATTCTGCCATGACTTTTAGAAGCCTCATTCACAGCAAGAACCCAGCAAATCCAAAGTGCTTTTCTGCTTCAACTAACCTCAATTAGTTACTGCTCGATTCTGATATAAATATATGATGAAGAGAGGAACTGGAAGGTTAAAGTACATCCACCCCAAGCTGCACACAGCCACGACTCTGAATGAAATAAAAACTGCTTCGCTGTGGACGTTACAACTTAAACCAACAAAACTGTGAATGTGGCTTTCATCTTCTTCTGTCATGATATAATTACTAAAATACAGGCTCCAATTCCTGTCTTGGTTACACTGATTCATACCAGCAGTAGCACCACCTGTTTTAAATGAAGACCTGAAGTGCATCCCACAGTTCCTTTCTGAATCAAGGCATGCTTTGTTTGTAAGGTGTGCTGGTTATTTTCCTATGACATAAAATTGGAGCAAAGCACCAACTTTTATTTTACTACAGCTTTAAAGGAGATACTAAGCCCCTCCAAACAGCACTCCTAAAAGTGGAAAACATACCTGTGTGACTGCAGGGAGCTATTCCTGAGCTAAGCAGTCCTGCAAGGAAGCAGGACAAACGACCAAGGGTTGGTGTCTGTGAAAAAGTTCTCACTTTTAATTTGGTAATTTTTTTCCTCCCTGTCATAGAGCTCCTGCAAGATTAAAGGTAGATTTTGGAAGCAACTTTTCTTGGTGGTCACCAATGATGTTTTCCATTTTTTGGAGGAACTGAGGTCAGTGGGGGCTGTGCTCTGAATATAATAAACACAATGCGACATATTCCCTGAAAAATTGGGCATTGAAGATCTCCAACTGGGAACAAAAAGCTGGTTGTTAGTTCAGTTTTGGTCTGAGTTCCAGGTACCTTTGTTCCCTGTCAGACTCTTTCAAACATGAGGCTAAAACTAATGGTCAACAATTTGCCTCACCTTCTGTCCAAGCCCCATCTCAGCTATGGACTCAGCAAGCACTGGAGATATTCCTGTCAGATGATGAAAATTTTTAAGGCTTTCAACATGGTGGCTATCTCTGCTCTGTCTGCAGTGTGCTTGATCCTAACCATGTATCTTAGAAGAGCTATTTTCATAGGCTTGCTTTCCCAGCCACAGCCTTTGCTATATAGGTATTTTCTTTCTCCTAGCACAGTGTAAGAGTGTGTGTGTGTTTGTGGGGTGGGAGGGGGCAGTGACAGTGTTGTACGCCTGGTGCCTAAGATTTTATTTTTTTTTAAGGCTTCTAAAGCAGAGCTTTTGGATCGTAAAATAACCTTTTTTTTTTTTTTTTGGTTAACTTTTTTGAGATATGAAGGGAATATTTCAATCACTTGACCTTCCTTCTTACTAAAATGTCTCCAGGTTTTTCTTCTACAGAAGAGTTACATCAAAACTTTCCCCGAACCTCTCCAGAGTACTCAGAAAAGCAACTATCAAATCAAAAAGTACTTCTGTTTATTAGTTCAATCTCCTTCATTAGATTTCCTCTATCGTGTGTTTTCCCACACAAACAGTGATAAAAAAAAAAATCTGCTAAAATCCACTGACAGCTGCGGCTGTGATAGACTTTTCCTTAATCCGATTAGCTGCCGCCTCCCTGTTCACACCAGTTTCTGTAAGCAGTTACCATATTACACTACAATCTGCTGATTTCATCTGCACTGGCATCAGGCAGCATTCAAAGAAAGCCTGGCCCCATAATAACAGGCTTTGAGAGCCGGGAATCTCCTCAACACACATACGCACAAGCTGCTGTCTCCCAAATTGTAAAAACCTGTACGATTTAGGAACTCAGCTCTGAATGAGTAAGGCATTCCCACAAACAGCCACCTTAAACTTGTGTTACCAAATTATTCTCTGCTCAAGCTTGTCTTTTTTTTAGCTTTTACACTGCGGTGCTTAAATTTGCTGAGATGCTAAAAGAAAACCCTTTGCTCAGTCTACTGGCTCATGCAAAGAAGTGAAAAATGTCTCTTCAGGTTGGAGAAAAATAAAGCAGCTTGTATTTGAACACAGGAAGTTTATTCTTGTCTGCTCAGCCCCTTGCTCGTGAGAGCTTGCACTTACTGCTACCTAGGAGTCAAAAGGGGAGCACTGTGTGCTCCTACTCTGCATGAGTGAGCCAGCAAGAAAACGCAGGTTTTCAATTCCTTCATCACTCACACCAAGTCACACATAGACTTTGGGGGAAGAGGGCTTGAAATAGTTGAGAAGAGGGCTTGAAGAGACTCTCAGTAGATTAGGTGACATGTCATAATTTCTAAGTTTAGATAGAAATTATAGATTTGAGGTGGCTCTTAGAAGAAATCCTGGTCTTCTGACCAAAATAATTTTTTCCTCTGGCCTTAAGCTAAAAGTCACAAAGGTAGCCCCAAAACACAATGCTACTTAATTTTCTTTCACTTCCTACCAAAATTGCAAGCAATGTCCTTTTTTTTTGTGTTGCTCAAAAGAGGGAAAGAAGATGGCTGGGCATCGACTCACAAAGGAATTTTTTGGAAGGGATATGGAAATTAGGGCTTATAATACAGTATATAAAGGCTGCAAGATGCCAGTTTAATGGTTAGAAAATAGAGAGCAGACTCATTCTAGGGAGAAGACAATGAAGTCATTGTTCCTGAATGGTGCAACAAAGATTCTTCATCCTCTACATGCCCCTGATCTCTGAGCAAGTTGTTGCCTTCTGAGTATAAGCAGCATGGCACTGCCAGTGGACACATGCAAAGGATGCAAAAGTAATTTTGCCAATGATTCTGAGATTACAGCATTTGCCTTTAATCCATTTGAGTTTTTTAACAAAAAAAAAAACCCAACCCAACCAAACCAAAAAAAACAAACCTGTTTAATCTTCAGAACTACAGGTTTATAAAAACCTTTGGGTTTTTGAAATTTTTCCAAAATTGTCAAATGAAAAGCTCCATTGAAATGTTCCACTTTGTTAAACTACAATGTAAATAATAATGTTGTGTAGCTAACTGTCATTATGATGTATATACTGTGGCAATACCTTAGCACTTTACAGCTGGACACCCAACCAGACCTGGAATTTAGGTATGGTAGTATGATGAAGAAACTCGCTGTTTAAAATTTCACTTGCAGAAGAAGAATAAGCATCAGAGCAAGAAAGTACAATTGTACTCAGAGGAATACTTTACTTTAACGTTTTCCCCTTCACCTTTTCCCACTTCATCTAAAGCAGACCACAGCTCTAAAGAGATTACAAACTCAAAATTCAGGTCCAAGTATTATATATATAAAACAGGATGGTTTAACACTGTCAGCATTTCCCTTGTCCTAGTTTTTTGCAGATGCAGAATTTCAGCACAATTGATAACATAAAAATCATTTTACTTCTGATAGAAAGGCAAATTCCAGCAGAAAATGGCCCTACCAAATTTTTTTCAGCTTGCTCCCAGCTGGCAGTTTAAGATCCTTACAATAAATATATAATGAGGCCAAAATCTCTTGCCTCTTGTTATAGGTAGGAACATGCATATAAAGTATAAATATAACTCACTAAATATCTTTCTACTGATGTAGAATAATAACCAGATTAAGACTTGAGACTGAGACTTCAGAAAAGAGAAAGAAAAACAAACTGAAGATTTGTCATAGGATCTATTGTTCTTGGAAAAGACAAGAACCTTCCTTATGAGTTTGATTTTAGCTCAAGGATCTGATCAGAGTCATTGAAACAACACCAAATCTGTACTGGAGTTACTGTGATGACAGAAAGTAGAAAGCTGGGTACTTATGCCCCATGGGGGCATGGAAAACAAATGATAGAAACTCAGAAATAAAAAGATATTATTACAAAAAATAAGCACTGAAGTGAAATGTTGCTCTGACAATGGAAGGTTTCAAAGCCCTTTGTTACTTTTTTTTTTAATTCCATAAAACAAATTTCTATTTGAGAAATGAGATTCTCTGAATAATCCAAACAACTCTTTCACTGTAGCAATGATTATTATCCTATTTAAATAAAAGACCTGTGTTTCTGTAGTAATTATCATACCATATCCCTAATTAATTATTACTCAAAATATCTGTTAAAATTCTTGCCAGCCATTTAGAAACAGTCACAAATTATTCCCTTTGATCAGACTTGCATTGCTAAAAGGCACATTAAACATACAGAGAGAGCCTGGAAAAGCCTTACAAAATCATCTATAAAACCAGAAATATGTTAACTGCTGCAGCAGCCCTTACTCTGCATATTCAGATTTTGATTCCATATGAAGACAATTGCTCTCTTTGGACAAGAGGTCGATCTACACCCCCAGTGTTAAACTGTATACAGTTTAAAAGAAAACAATTGCCCTCTAATTTGAATACACAATGAAAGAAAATAAGGACAAAAAACCACACAAGAGTTTTGTGGGCTTCAAATCATGTTACAGTTAAAGAGCTGATACCAACTGCACAGATTCTGAAAGGCTGAATACAACCTCTGGATGTTTAGCACACTGCCAAGTGGTTAATGAAGAGAAAACCTGGCCAGAGAATGTGATGCTCCCGGTCCCATGAAAAATTCCACGGCCCTTTAATTCCCATGAACAGAATCTCATTTTTTAAATGATTCCTGTGAAAGACCCATGACAGTGAAGATAGACGCTTTTCACAATTCAAATTTGTGATGCTCCTGGACTCGGTCTTCAAATCTCTGATGCTTCTTCCACTAAACCTTCCCTGGAGTTACAATTTCTATGTCAGAGTCCTCATTTCTAAGAAATACGCAGATGCTCTTTGTATGTGTTTTCATTAGAGCTTTGAAACCCTTTTTAAAAGGTACTAAACTCCAAGGTATGATAGGTAATGTATAACAACTCAGTGTCATCAACCTATGCCAACGTGACACCCTATTTATGCAATTATTTTCCCCATATCCAGATAGTCACAGGTAAGTTATTTAATAATTTTTGATAGTCTCTTAAGTGAGCTTGAATAGACCAAATTTAAACATGATATATGCTAGGGATGTATTTATATCAGAGAGCAATTGTATCTACCTGGGTCAAACTCATTTCAGTTCAGAACTTTGAGACAAGGCTGAGGCACTAGAAAGGGTTTCCTGCCTCTGAATGATGCAGCTCATGGAAATCCAGGAAAATACACTTTCAACCAAATGTCATCCTACTCACAAGAAAAAATACCGTGTTTTTTCTTCAGATACCACGCTTGCTCACAAACACCCTCATAGTCTCTCACAGAACCACAGATTAGGTAACACTTAAAAACCCTCAAAGCACAAAGAGTACTGAGCCATGCTGATAACCCTCACTCACTTGTTAGATCATCAGATTAAAAAAAAAAACAACTAATGAAAATGTGATCTATGGAAAATTCCAGAGAGGTTCAATACAAGCAAGAAATTGCTTTCCTATAGTTTATTAGGCCACTATTGAACTCAGCAGAAAGAACTCTGCCTTGTATCTAGTTCAACAAAAAAAGCCAGGACACCTCTGAGGCTGTCTGGAGGTCCTGTTTAATTATGCAGATATTTCAGGCTCTGTTACTAGCGCTGTACTTGCACTGCACAGCATGGCTGCAATGGACAGATCCCTATTTTAAACCCAGAAAGGATACATTAACACAAAAAATAATATTTTAAAAACCAGCTGCTGAAAAAAGTGATTGAGAGCCTGAAGTGTTAAAATAACCAAGTGTGAATTTTAGAAGGAATATTTGCCTCTAACAACAGTTGCATTGCAATAATGTAGCTGTGAGACTTCCTTCAACACAGCCACGTGCATGAATCAATCTGGAAACGTGAGACTGCTCTAAAAAAACCCCAACAAAAACCCCCATCCCATACCTAACCCAAATTAAGGGGCTTCTCCCTCCTCCCCCCCAATACGTAACATGTGATACTAATGGCAGTTTTGTGCACTTCAAGAAAAGCATAAAAAGTAATTCCCATATGCTGCATTTGCCACAGGGAATTTGTTACGTTCACTGATGTTAAATTAGGCCATTGTGTATACACTTCAGAAACGGAGTCAGGCCATAAAAACTCCTACATGTTATTACTGGAGCATTCGTTCCTCAGATTGTCTCTTTGCTGATATTAAAGTCTGAATGTTGTTCATCAGAGAGTGACTGATAATAAAGAAGTGATTGACAAACTTATTACTTGGCTTTAGAAATAAGTTTTCCCAATTCCAAAGATTCTTCTCAAGCCCAGGGAGACGTGGCTTTTTCTTTGTAGCAGAGGGCTGTAATTGGAAAACATATACACAGAGGAGAAGGTAGGCTCGGTTTGTATTTAAGCTGTGTAAATTACCAGATACACAGTTCTTAGTTGAAAGTATCTAGCATGGCTTAGAGAGGGCAGTATGAGCTAGGTGTGGGACTGGGGGGGCTCCACAGCTCCTGGTTCTTTTCCTTACTTCATCACCAGCCTGGCAAGTTTGAGCAAGTGGGGTCATCTCATGGCACTCTCTTCGGAGCTGCTGTTATGGTAAAGTCAAACACACTCAACAGCACCACGGGATGTCTCTGACTTGTCATCCAGGCAATCCCCTGGGGTCCATAACCCCATAAGCCTTACAGCCAATGGCAGGGACATGATTACACATCCATTTAAACTCGCCATGGATCCATGTTGATAAAAGCAGTGATCTCACTCTTCCCTCCCAGCCCTCTGCTTGTTCCCAGCCCCTTCTTTACCACCAGCAGAGAGCTGGAGGAGCTCCCTTGTCCCATTCAGGGTGATGCTGAGTGAACACCAGTGATGGCAGGAAGGGCTAAGCATGAGGACATGATGGGACTGGCCTTTGACAGCAGCAGCACAGGTTCCTGCCAGATTAATATGGCTCTCTAAGCATGCCTCTAGGGGCACTTCACACCGTAACCAAGAGGCTCTTGCAGCTAGATGCCACTGAAAGGGGCATGTTTGAAACCTCAAGGACTTTCCTGGTCATGCTTTTCCTTCTTTGGGCAAGGACTTGACCCTGGTGGCAGAAAACTATTCCCTATTTCTACTACGTTTATTCTGCTGCCTATTTAACACTCTGAGCCAGTTTGCTGCAAGATTAGACAAGCAACGGTGCTGTCACCAAGGAAGCAGCAGGAGCAGAGAAGCAACTGCATGAGCTGTAATGGCAGCCATGCCTTGTTCATAGGAGCAGTCCCATAGCTCCAGCTGCAGAGGTGTAAATAACCCTTTGGTGCCAAAGGCATAATTGAAGACTGCTTTTTGATTCATTTGGCTCTAAATTAAGGTCAAACTTGCTCGTTTTTTACTTTCAATGAACTTTTTGCCTTAGGTTCTAAACAACAAACACACCAGATTTCAAGCTTACAGACTGAACTTTGTCAGCTCCTTCTCTGAAGCACCAGCCTCTGCTGCAACAAGGCCAGTGAGACTCAAACAGAGGATGAAGAATGCTGCTTGGCACAATCTGCAGCCTGAAATTGAAGCATGTGCATAGGTGTTTGCAAAAGCACAGGCAGGCAAAGTCTTCAAGTCTCCTGACTTTGGGATATTTTGCTGATATTTGCCTCCTAATAATTGTAGAGTCTTGAAAGCAAAACCAGATGAAAACAGCAGCTTATTGTGAGGAGTTGTGCTATGGGATAATGCCATCTGGTTTCATGGGCATGGCTCTATGTTTTCATTCAAAATAACTGAACAAATAATCTTTCTCAAGTCTTTTCACCACCTCCCATTTTCTTTTAAACCGAGGCCAAGCCAAAACCCCCCTGAGCCTTCTGCTGCTAACCTTCAATTGCTGTCAGTATGGTTTACCATCAGTCTGAAATCCTCAATCATGAGCTTACATAGCGTTACCTGAAGCAGCTGATTTTTTTTTCTAGTTGACCTTTTAAACTATCAAAGCTCATTTTTTAGTCAGGGTCATCTTTCCTCTGCTTCCTCTTCCCTTATCCCCTTTTCTCCCTTACCCAATTACTCACATGTGAGCTTACACACGTTAAATGTATTTATTTGGCTTACCCTCTTGGACTCACCTGTTCTTCAATAAAAGTTTTGTTATTTAAGATAAACCATTGCCTTTCTGTATCTATTTGACTGCTTATTCAACTGCATTTTATTTTCATTTTGAATTATAATTCACATCTTGGTACCTGGTTGCTTAGCAAGAGCTGAATATATCTTTCTTCCTGTTTGCTCAGGATTCTGAAGGAGTGTTGCCAATGGCTTTTGAACACATACATACACAAAATTACAAAGGACCTTATATTTCCTCAAAGTGCATGAAGAGAAAAGCTGTTTCTATGAAAGTCACAGGCTACAACAATGTAATGCTGTTTAGTACTCCAGAATCATAGCTACATCTCAGCAGCATCCTTCAGATTTTATTCATTTGAAGAAGAGTCAGACTAGTGCAGTGGTACAAGTTACCTTTTTATCACTACAGGTTGTGGTCTGAGCTGGATTTCTGACAATTTTACTACCAGCGAATTCACCCCAGAAAAGATTTTATTTTTGGCTTGAAAATCAGTATAGATAAGCACTTTCCTTCAACATAGGTTAAATAAGAAATTACATATTGTGAGAGAAGTAGAGCCTGTTTCCTGTCTTATTCAGAAAGGGGCAATAGTAGTCAGTGTTTTTCTTGAACCCTTACCCAGCCTCTGCCTTGTCTTGAAAGGGTTACTCACAGTAATAAAAAAATCCACTCTCTTGGAATTCAGGTACACCATCGAGATATTTCCACATAGTTCAATGACATTCAAAATAAGTGGAAAAATATGCATATTGATTTCCTGCTTTGGTAGCATTAAGATTTATTTACTCTTGATGTTGCAGTGACCTCTAGTTTGTCTTGGTCAATACATACCTCTAGGGTTGATAAACCTTAAAATTCACCTGCATGAGAGTCAATATCCACTTTATAATATAAAAGCTGTCCCATGGGACAAACATTAATATTGTCGAATAGCTTCAGTCACTCACCTCTTTCTTCTCTTAATGTGAAAAAGGACTGAGGTTGAATAGTTGGCAAAATTGAGGGGAAGGAAAAAAAGGCAATGAATTCTGACAAACTAAAGAATGTGCAAAATGTGCCATTGACCTTTTTCTAAAAGGACTCTGGATGAACTAATCATCTAGATTTGTGTATTAGAGAAGAGTCAGGCTGGTTTTTACAGGATAACCTCAAATTTGTCCTTGTGGAAGATCACCTGCACTTAAAAACTTGAGATACAACTGGTCTACTTTTAACTGACTGTCTTTTTGTGATGCTTTCCCCAAAAGACACCAACAGCTGGAGTGGGATGTTGGTTCCCTGGTACCAGTGTTAACTTCTGGCTGACCATGTAGCTCTCAAAACCTGATTCTGGCTATCATAATTTATAATTACCAGTGCATGCTAGGGATCTTCCTACAGAGACAACCACAGTCCAGAATAAAATCTAGGAAGTTTGTAATTACATTTCTCTTTCAACCATTTAGGTTGACTGTTTTCTCACTGAGGGTGTCTTTAGGCCCTCCAAGCTGTGCTGATTACTGTAAAGGAATTGAGGAGCAAAAGAAGTTTCCTCATAATACAGAAGAGTGTGGCACCAGTCTTGTGTGACTGCTCTTTAAAATGTCAGCATTTTTCTGATGTTTACTATAGAAACATTTGGAGATTTGGCAGTCCCTTCTTAAACTTCATCTACTCAGGCAGCAACTACTGTGGGGTGATTTTTATTTTTGTTTTACAGCAACTGCTGCCTGTCTCAGTGCAATGAACTGGCACTAGGCCAGGCTCATATGTGCATGCATCTTTTAAGTTGAAGAGAGATGTCAGTGCAATTTGACTTTCTGATGAGCAATTCCTGTCTTGTGAATCTTCTGGTGGGAAAAAGTCCCCTGCAACTGCAACAGCTGCTCCAGTCCAGAAAGGACCTACTGCAGGACAAGGGGAAAATGGCTTCTGGTGCCCAACAGACTGTCAGTTGCCAGAAGAGCTCTGAAGCTATTAAGAGATGGTTTGTATTAGGATGGATCTAACATATATTGGGAACTGGACCAGTGCCCAAGACTGGGCTAAGTGTGAGGAACAACTATGTATATCCTCCTGCACATATTCCTGTATAAATGTGAACTGCTATCTTCATGTTTGGAAGGGAAAGGTTTTTAATAAAACACTTGCTGCAGAATCATTTCCAGTTCTACTCCATCACTGAAAATCTCAAGTGAAATCTTAGGTACAACACACTACACTGTTTTATCAAATATTCTTGTAAATTATTTGAGTTCTTTCCAGTTGTATTTTTACTGTACATGTTAAATCAGATAATTTATTTCCCAGACAAATTAAAGTACTAATGAAGTTTTCAGAAGGGTCTATTTTAGTTGCAATCTTACTTTTCATTTACTTTAAATAATATAGTGCAAGAAACTCTTTGGTTCATCTTTATGCTGATATGGCATTTTGTATTTGATGAGTACCTCTTAGTCAGCAATAATGAAGACATTAAAATAGAAATCAAATGAAATTCAGCAAGAATTTTCAGGTATGCGTTCTTTACTTGTAATTAAAGCTATGTTAATCTCTTTTGGAAGGGGTATTACCTGCAATATGGCTAACACCTCACCTAAGTTATAATAGCTGTAAATCAGATCGTGAAGTAAATCGACCTCACTACTTGAAGTAGGTTTTAAAACTACTTGATTCTATGTAAAGCTATACACTAAACTTTAATGCTTAGGTTGATACTTCAGAGAAACAGGAAAAATGATCAAATCTGAACTGCAGTTTAATAATAAGTCCCACAGCATGTGGCTGAAGCAAAGTCTTGCTCTTTAAAATTGCCAAGCCAATGCATAAGATTGCCCTGCTGCCAAAAGGCTGTGCCCCACTGGCATGATCCCTGACTGAAAGCTCTTCCAAAATTATCCTTGTGATTAGGAACCCTCTGTTAATCTCTGATTTAAAATTACTGCTAGCCAGTCCAGATCTTTTTATTTACCACCATTATTTGGTGCAAATTCTTCTTTCCTGGAATAGACTCTGAACTATGTTTTGTAGTGTTATTATTTCCCTCATTGCCTTCATTTCATTACCCTGTATCACACAAGCTTCTTTAGGCTTCCTTACAAAGCGGAGCTATCCATCTTCTCCTTGCTGTAGCAATACCTTGTGCATCTGCTCTAGTTTCTTTCTTTTATTTGAGGGCATGGATGACCAGAGTCCCAAAAAGCATTCCAGTTGAGACTGCAACTGTACCTTGGGCACTAGTGCTGAACCCATACCCTAAATGTACTAGAAATACACAGCCTGATGCTTCCAGAGGTCTCACTGCTGTCTCATACTAGTGTGTCACTGATGAGAATTAGAGACAGGAGCACATTCAAGGGTATCTAAACTCCTAATACAAACTTGCCATCTAGCCTATTTCCCTCCTAACAAAGCACGCTGTTGGTATTGTCTGCATACGCCCGTTATATAATGTTGCTGATGTTGCTGCAACAGTTGAAAAATAGGAGCTCTTAGCTGTTTCAATTGCATGCCATTGGGCTAGGTTTTTACATAAATTAATTTTACAGAAATGAATCTCCTCATGAAGTTAAAAAAATATCGTACAATATAACAAAGTCTGAGAAGCATTATTATTCCTGCTTTTCCATGGAGAAAACAGCATACGTGTGCCTCTGAACATAGACTTTAATTTTGTATTACTTTGGAAATCACCAAGAATTTTCTGTGAAGATGGGCTTGCCTCTTAAATACCTGATACCTCAAGAAGAGGTGGTATCTGATGATTTGGGTTCTTTTTTGAAACACAAGAAACTGAAGTTCAGGGTTTTCTACTAAACCAAAGTGGGAACATCCGTAAACCACGACAATTTTCATGGTATAAGATACCATTTCTTGCCCAGATCCAGATCCACTTACATATTCTCTTTTTGGCACAAGAATACAGGAGTCTGAAGAAACATTTGTACTGTTATTTTTTTGTGATGTGTATTTCTAAGCACAAGCTGTGACATTAATCTAATGTATGTCTCTCTGAATTAACCGATCAGCAAATTCTTCTTGAAACATTGCTTTCCCAACCCTGAGTACTGGAGGTTAGAATGTACCTAAAATGTCTGCTTATAATTTGTTTCTGCTCTTATGCTTGGCTGGGTAGAAGTCTAAATATTTACCCTATTTGCTATGTAAGTGATACTGTACTTGGACTCACTCCTAAATTCTGCAGCCTAGACTTGTTCTAGAAAGTTATGATACTCAAAAAAGTCCATAGTCTTATATTAAAAACTAAACAAAATAAAACCCAACAAACAATACTATATATTTCAGCTGATGAATGCTGGTAGTAGTGGTGAAAACATAAAAACCATAATTAGAGAAATTGTTTTCCCAGAGCATTTTAACAAAGAGTTTGGAAGAGCTCAAAAATCCAGTAGCCCATAAATTTGCTGCCTGTGTAACTGGTTCCCTTACAGATCTGCTGCAGCCTGCTTTTTCTCTTCTCTATCTCTTCCCTCAAAGCAATCTTTAAGGATCTAATAAATCCAAACACTACTGAGAAAAGCCTCAAACCCCATATTGAAGTCAGAACTATTCCAAGGAGGTGTAGATAAACAGTGGAACACAAAGGCTGCATAAAACCTTTACCCCTTCATACATCATCTCTATCAGAATATAAACATGAGTAATCTGAACCAAAATCCCACCAAAAAACCCAAACCAAAACAAAAAAGCACATGTTTTTACTCAGAGTTATCATTTGGACTAGATAGTTAACATGAAAAATATTAATCAAGAGCCTTTAAAGAATTCACCCACATCTTTCCAAGTGTTTCACTCAGAAAAGCTTTCAAGACAGATGCTTTCCACCACGGTCTCTCAGTGCCAGTGCTTTGGAGCACACACACTATGGAAGGGCTGTCCTCCTCTGGCTTCCCAAGCACGCTAGTATGGAGCACGACTCTTCCAGTAGTTGTTACCATAGTAGGTAAATGCCATGGAGGCATGAAGTTGACGATAATTATCCTCTCACCCAACCTTACAGACTCATTTACAGACTTTTTCTAAATCCCCAACTGTGTATACCAGCTGAAATATTTCAGATGGAAAACTGATAAAAGATACACTTTGAAAATACGATCACGCTCTGGGAAGAGATGGAGAAGTGCCACTGTAGTAAAAGAATCTCACCAGGAGTAGCTATCAATCCCTCCTCATTAGAAGACAATCAGGAGGAAGAGTGGTAAGTGACTTGAGTAGGATGGATGGGCCAATGGAAGGAAACTTTTTAAACTATAGCTGCTTAGAAAACTGGAACCCAATTTTGTTTTACTTCATTGATGTTAAAAGGAACTCACAGAGGAATCCGAGAAGAGAATTCTCTGTTCCCAAGTCACAGAAAGTGGCTCTATCTAATAAATACATTGGCACAAAACCATAGCAGGAAGAAAATCCAATTAAAAATTAATCAGGAGTTATTTGTTATTTAATGTGTTCATAAAACTAGGCTGTTGAGCCATAGCTGAAGGAATCCGTCCTTAACAAGGCTTAATACGGTGCTAAGCTCTGCAGGGCAAGCCAGGGGAACAGATTCTACCACATGCACTGCAGAAGAAGGAGAAAGGTTACAGCTTTTCCTTCAGTAAAGCAGTTCTAGAGGCTGTAGCATCCCACCCTGGCAAACAGTACTTGCAAATGTCTAAGAGCTGCTGTGTGCAGCCACCTCACGGCTAAAGACTCCAGTCAGGTGTTATGGGATGTACTTCCCCCTTGCTGAAAGGGCATGGCACGGCAGAGAGTTGGGAAATCTCACTTTTACAGCAAATTCCAGGGTCCCAGGAACTCAGGGAAAGAAATGTCTGTCAGGCAAGGCACTGCAGTAAGCTCTGTCTGCAGCACAATCCATAAGCAGGGCAAGAATGAGTCTCTTTAAGGAAACAGCCACGAGTCTGCTTTTATACCATGGATCCAAATCTTTGACTCCAGAAGATACAAAGGTGACTTCAAGACACTAAATCATTTTTGATTTATCTCCTGGAGGCATAATACAGACCACATTTAAATGCCTGCATTTTCTTTAAAGGATTTTCTAGTGGTAAGATACCAAATAATAAGAGAAATAAGCTGTCATTAAAGAAATAAGCAAACAAAAAAGCTCCCAAACATCCTTAGGAACAAATCTGAAATAAAAATATTGGGGTTTTATTTAGAGCTGTGCCCTGTACAGCACACTCACTTCAAGCTGGCATCGTCTCTGCTGCTGAATTATAAACCTCTCAGAAACCAAGGCTATAATTAAAGCTGGGTGACACTTGAACTTTCCATGGCCAAACATTTCACAGGACATAATTTCTGCGTGAGATTTCATGGCACATTGTAAAGCTTTGATCTTCTTCCATCAGCTTGGAATTCTGTGATCCTCTTTTGCCAAGACTAAAATAAGTAATTATTGGTAAGTAATGATAAAAATGAATTGCTTTCATTTTTACCAGTAGAATCAGTAAGATGGCTCACTCTGTACTCTTGGTGCTGAAGCACAGGATAGAGAAAAGTGGCCAGCAGTGTTATCTGCAATTTTTTTGTTACAGTCAGTGATAGCTACAAGTTTAGAAGAGAGAGTATTTCATATCTTCTTTTGCTTTCAATCACATCTTTTCATTAGTGATGACTGAACCTCAAAACCACCTGGAGATGGTGCAGATGAGCACTTATAAGCTTGGATGGTTATCTGGAGCTTATCTGAACAACTTTTACCAGCAAAATTGCAATGGGAATTTCACAAGAACAGTTTTTCTGGTTTTCCAGGTACTGCAAGAGCTTGTCTGCTGCTGCATTCAAGACCTAGTCTGCTGTCTTGCTCCAGACAGAATGTGAACCAAATCAGATTATTTCACTTGGTTTCCCACATGGGTGCAAAATTATCACTCTGACAAGATGACAATAAATAAAGCTATTCTTATTTTCTAGGCAAAAATCAGAAAGATAGAAAATCCCACAAACTATAGCCAATTGTTTCTGTCTTCCTCCCTGCTCCCTCTCTTCTTCCCCATTTATACCAGCAAATTAAGAAAAGGCAAATTTAAATCTGGTACAGGAAACAGCTGCTAAGATTTAGCACAACTGGACTGGAAAATAGAGGAAAATGAAAGCCTGGTTATTTGGGTCAGTTAAAATTGGACAAACCAAATCACTGGAAAGCAGAATATAGAGGAGAAATTTAAACTGGCTGGAGGGCAAATAAGATGACCTAATGCAAGCATCCATTTCCAGCATGGTGAATTCCCCTGCACAGTAAATAGCTTTTACTAGCACGGATGTGGACAAGAGAAAATCAGACACCCAGTTAACACTGGTTGCCTTTCCTGTGGCTCTGCCCACCAAAAGCATCTCTATTCACTTGCAGGTGCTGCCAGAGGTTTGAGAGAGGAAGGGGCTGCAGGACCACAGCTCCCTACCAAGGAGCAGGCTCCTGCCACTGGCACCCCCGTTTCAGACATCAGCAGGACCCAAGTGGCTGCTACGACCCATTTAGTCCCACTTGTAAAGTCAACACAAACTGGATCATGCCTCTGACAGGCAATGGCAAGAAAATTACTTTCTTAAATGCTTTTAACAGGTTTGGGTCACCTAATATATTTAGAAATTAAACACCTTGCAGTACTTCCCTTCCTTTTTTTTTTTTTTTTTTTTAGTTTTGTTGTGGGTTGTTTTTTTTTGAGGAAACACATCAATTAACAGATATTGCCAAAGGCAGAATTTTTGCTCAACAGCTGTTCTTTCACTATAAAAAAAGCAGCAGAATACATTACAGGCAGAAAAAGCATCCCTCACTATACACTGGAGTTAGATAACAGAGACCAAAAAGAAGTTCCAAGAGTGATCAGCCCCTGATACTCATTTTGTAAAAGTTCTTTTCCCTTTACATTGATTTTTCTTCTCTGAAATGTGAAATGTAGTTCAAAATATCCCATGTGGCATGTCAGCTTCATTTACCCACTGCATTTCTAATATGTTTTCTCCATACTCTTCTATCCCATCACAGCAATTGCTGTATGCCACAGCATGCTATCATGTTTTATGCAGAATTTCACAGTGAATTCAATGGTGACTAATGCCTAAAAAGAGCTGCCACAACATGGCCCTACCTTTTATAATAAAAGCGTACACCCAGGATTTTAGATCTAGTCCTTAAAGAGGAACACCTCCCTAATTTCTGTCATTCATTTGCAAGTGTGGGAGGGGGGCCACAATAAAGTCTCAGTTCCAAGTACCCATCAAACATTTGCATCCAGATCTGGATTTAGACCTAGGATTTGTAGCAGCTTCTTACTTTTAAACTGTTTGGAACCAATTTGCTGTGTTCAGTCATATGTCCACACGTGCAGAATCTGTGCATACGGTGGAGCAACAGTTTGCCTAGCAGCCCTCAGAAGCTCACTTAGTGAAGTTCAAGATATGAAACGACGTCAGTCTCCCTAGTATCTTGGATGATAAATTTCACTTTAGTGTGAAAAGTTATATTACTCCCCTATGTAAAAGCAGAAGGTGACAATCTGTTGCTTGTCAGTTAGGTGCTAGTTATATCTACATTCAACTACAAACTGAGCAATCATAATTAAACCCCATTGCCACTACCCATCCAGTACAAGACATGGCAAACAATATAATCTCAGTTTATAAAAATATTAAAGCTATTAAGAGAATAAGCATTTTCACAATTTGTTAATCACATCCTCCCAGATTTGCAGCAGAGTTTTTTGCAATGCAATAAATATTCAGGAGTTGGGAGCTGGCCATATTACCAGCTTTGCAAACACTCTGTACTTTAGAAAAGTCTTTTAGAATGGGATGAAGGTGGCAGTGTCTTTTCTTTGTTGACTGCAGAGGGAATACAAACAATCAGCTCAGTTGGGGATGAATCATCCTTAATGCTTCCAAACAGGAATCTGCCAAATTTTATACAACATTGATTCTGTTTCCTAGTGCAAGAAGATACAGTTTTAATTATACAATTATTTTTCATTCTTATTGCACAAAATTTTTGCTTCAGGCAAAGAATGTCAACTACTATTGTGATATTCCCTGGTTTTTGCCTCTTAGCTCATATTAGCAAAGACCCCTTATCAAAAGGAAAAGTGACTATTTTGACTTTCATATTACATGCAGCTGTATTTAACAGGTAAAATAGTAGTCCTAGATGAATTTAAACAGTCTCAATGGGGTCGTAGCAGTCAATCTCTCCTCAGAGTTATGTGCACATTGAGAATATACCTTTCTATATCGAATTATAGTTTAAGAGTCAGGTGTGGTTTCTGCCTTGTGGTCTGTCTTTCCCTCTGCTTTGACAAAACAGAAACTTTGTTGGCAGATAAATTACATTATTTGAATGACACTTTGGATGATGAACCTATAAGATGAGGAAATGGCTGGTCCTCTGGATGTCAGAGAGGGAAAGTGGTGACCATGATGAGTAACTGTTTGCAGTAAAAAAGAAAGGAGGCACTCTCTGTATTCCAAGAAAGTGGAGGTAGATCACAGGGTAGAGAGCTGCCACTGGCATCTGAAGGTGCAGCAAAAAGAAGACATCAAGATGGGGCAACTGTGAAAGAATGAGTTAGAGTATTATTCTAGGAAGAAGAAATAATCTTGTCAAAGAGATGGAAGATTGAAAAACACAGAACTGAACAAGAATGTAGGCAGCATGAAGATGGGATCCACTTCTAATTTGGGCTGTACTCGGCCTGCTGCTTGCATTCAACAAATAGTGAATTTACTGAAATTTTCACATGCAGTTGGATCAGAAACAAGGAATTACTACGTCAAACATATTCACCTATCCTTAAACTGCTTTTTAGATTGGTTCAAAATGACCTTCTAATGTCAAAAGTCACATGGTTCTTATTACTGGCATTCACATATATAGATGAAAACATATATAAATGACATACATCATGCCTTGTTAACTGAACTGCATTTGTACCTGCTGTCGCCCCATGTGAAGTCAATGCCTGAACTCCCACAGAGTTTGATGGGAGCAAGATCAGATCTGCTATCTGTCACATTGGTAATTGCTACATGCATTAAAAATTAACAATCTAATTTGAAGGAGTGGCTTGTGGTCTGAAGCTTTATTGGGTTAAAATCAACACTTCCAGCTAGAAACACCGTTTATCTGTTGCTAAATCCACTGCTTCCCATTACTGCTAAAATGAGATCTCTCTCTCCCATCTGCAATACATCATCTGCAAAGTCCCTGATCCAATGATATACTCTTAGAATTGAAAGTTTATACTGATGTTTTGCTTGAGATAATACAAAGCTTTCTATTCTCATCAGTAGAAATTCATGCCCTGTCAACACAAAATTGACTGTTAATGTACTCAAATAATTTAGTTGTGAGAAAAGACAACTAATGCAATTATCCCTGAATGATTTAGATATTAATGTCTCCAGAGCATACTAAGTGCCCAAAAAGCCAAATGTAGCTTCTTAGAAATAAACCTTTAATCCTCTGCACCCCTGTGTAAGAGAAAATCCACCTGGGAGTTTACAAAGAAGGAAGATGCCAAATATTTATCCAAATTAATAGAGAGGAGCTCAGTTTATACAGACCATTATTTTCTCCTTACTTCTGAAATGCAGCAATTCATTCAGAGGTAACAGAATGCACTGATCTTTTCTAAGACATTTTACAGTTTTTTGGTCATGCCACTCGCAAATCTAGGTTACTCATCTCTAATTAATATTCCAAACCCAAAATCAATGTAATCATGGCCTAAAAGTTTTTTTAATCTCTTTGTCTTAAGTGTTTTTACATTGCTGGATTAAAAATAGAATCATGGTGTCAGATCAGAAGGTGGAATGAAAACAGAGTAATTAATTTCCGTATTTATGTGGTTACAGCATTCTTTTAATCATAAATTTTACATATATGCATGCTTGTATACTTGCTTGTACATGCACTTATGCAGTATTAGTAGCTATACACAGATGCTTCAGATACAAGCTTCCAGAGCAACCACTCTATTTCTTAATTTGCAGTAGGCAAAATAAGGTGGAACCAAGCTACGTGCAGGTGGTTTGATTGAATCAGCTGCTAAAACTCACAGCCAGTTCCCAAACTGTCTACTTAACACTGCCTCCAACAAGCCCTGCTGTCCCACACTGCCATGCCATCTGTGCTTGCTTAGTGTGCAGCTTTGCCTCCTTCTCTTTCACATGTTCAGATTGTACCCCAAAGCCTATATTTCCTGGCCCTCCTCCCAGGGTAGCTTCTTATTACTGTGGCAGCACACAGACAGGATAAAGGTATGTCACACTCATACCCCAATATGACTTCTGTAATGAACGCGTGTCTTCAGGCAAATCCCCACTCTCAGCTGCTCTGCTAGATTTTAGGATTACTGTGTTAAGTTACAATATATGAAACTGTCGCTTAAAAAAACCCCTACAAAATAGTAAACAGCTGAAACTGGTGGGAAGCAATAATGGACCTGACCACCATGAAGGTTAAAAAAAAAAATAAGTCAGTGGTAATGCTGGGATATAGAGAGTACACCCTCACAATTTTGCATGCTCCATGTGCTGTAGGTGAGGGGAGAGGACTCCCAGGATGTGATCACCTCTTGAATTAAAGGAGCTGAAGAGGTAAGGATTTCAGCTGCGTTACACAGCTTGTATCATAAGCTACTGTGAGTGTTGACTATGGAGTTTTTATCACCCCAGCAATGTAGGCTCAACTTCTCACTACCTGACGTGCCATGAAGGATGTTATTGCCTTGTTTCCCAAAGGACAGATATATACATTCATACAGTCTTTATGATTATGTCTAAGAATTATGGACATATTGCTCAATTTTAACCAGATTTGATAGACATCTGAATGTTTGATGGATGCAGAAATCTGAGTAGAGAATGGAGGCCCAGCAGGGAGAACAGCTGCAGAGAATGTCCACACTTCAGTAGACTCCAGAAAAATCTGCATATGCAGCTTCAGGCAGAGCTTACCCTTAACCACAATTCCATCCCAATGCAGAATCGCATAGGAAAAGGGCTTCAGTGCACAGCTAGAAGTTGTGAACCACTAGAAGTGTCCCCAAGGCTCAAGTCTGGCTTCTGAACTTCCCAAAGTACTTGATTTAGGAAAAAGGATAAATCCATAGGGTCCAAAAGATGGAAGTTGAAATTCCATCTTATTTCCAGTGTCTTTTTTTTTTTTTTTTTTATTCAATGACTGTGTGCCCCCTTGAAAAAAGCTTTCTGTTGATGATAGATAGTAAGAAAACAGCAGCTTTGAATTAATCTTGGGTTCTTCTCCCCCTTACATTTTTCACTTTTTCAGCAGCAACAATATTACCTTAATAACTAAATGCCATATAATAACTCATAACTCAATAACAGCAGAAACTTCATAATTACACAGAACATACACCGAGGAAATGCAGACTTTGCAGTAAGGATAAACAAAATATTGAAGCATGAAGGCTATTCTGTACCTGCAGAACTCCACAGCAATAACTATATAATGATTCACATTCCTGTGGAATTTCAGATATTAAATTCAGGCAAGCAGAATTCTGAAATAAAGTGAAAGCTTGTGAATAGATTTCATTAAACAAGAATGAAATATAAGGAGAAAGCCAGATGCTTAGAAGACATCTGAATACCCTAATAAACTTGTGAGCAAATATGTCCATGAATTAAACTTTACTGGGTTTCAGGAGTGGTAACTTACAAGAGATCACTTATTGACCAAATTCTGCTTGTGTAAAATCAATAGTGGACACCTTGTGACAACAGCTTTATCTAGGAGATAAGTCATTTCTACTTCTGGTCCTGAGTAAAATCTAGGTATGCTAGGTTTATAACCTCTACAGGATCCCATGTGTTATTTATAATCTCTGGAGAAGATCAAGTAGTATTAAAAAGTCAGAACAAATTTCACAAATTCAATATCCACACCGTCAAATCTCATAACCTACCCAAACCCTCTTCAAATCCTTTCTGTCTACATTTTGCTTGTAAGAGGAGCAAAAATTTATTGACAGAGCAGTGACTCTGATTTGGGCAAACTTAAATAAAGACAGTAGGAGGTTAAAAAGGAGTAACATGTCCCAAAGCCAAAAAAAGATAACACTAACTGAAGTTTTAATTGTAGTCTTAAAAAGTAAAACAGGTGCTCCAGTTGAGCTGGTGCCAGACAGTAACACCAAAGAGATAAAAAGTGAAATGTTAAGACTGAGTATAATGCAGCAGAGGAAGCCACGGATCTGAAATTTACCTTTAGGATAAATGTAAAGCAAAGCAGAGAAAAATAAGCCATGTACAGCCAAAAACTGACTGTATCTCAGAGCAGGATATCCTGCCTTGGCAGGATATCAAAAATGCAAGTAATATTCATTCTGTGCACTGCCTTAACATAATCTGTGCAATGGTTAACTTTATCTTACTTAGATAGCTGCTAAGAGAATGCATTAAAGTCTGATGGCATTTCCATGTAACTTCATGCATGCTTGACTTGAACAATATGGCAGTTAAGTTACTCTTCTGTAATGCTATTTGTGGTATTTTGGGCCAAAAGGTCATTCTTCTGAATTGCTCAACTGAACCCACATAGACAGTGGTTCTGTCTGAGACTTTTGGTACATTAGGGAGGACAGCAACTATCACTGCTTATGGAGGTCAACGTTTGCTTTGTTTCCGAGTTCCATTAAAAGTCAGGCCTATGAAGAATGAGGTATTGAAAGTAGATTTTAAATCTAATTGAGCATAAAAGGTTTGCCAATTTTCAAGACTGAGCTGAATCATATGAAATTCAACACCCACTAAATATTATTTGTCTCGACAGGCTGCAGGAGAGAGTTTTAATGATTTTCCTTCTTCGACTGAGCCAGCAGATACCCAGAAAAGATCAGTATAATTGCTATTTCTAATTTAACAGACTTTAAATGATTTCAAGTATTAAAGTGTCTTTCACGTTGCCAACCAGAGGATACAAGGCACATGAAGTTAAAAAACATGATCCCCTTTGTGAACACGATTCCTGCTACTTTGCTTCTGGTTCTGGGATACTGGAGGAGGAGAAAAGTGCTTTAATATAATTTTCCCCAGGTGTCAGGCTTCTGTATGGAAAGCAAAACAAAGTGGAGAAAAGGAAATATTTGTGCAGCTCGTAGTGTTTTCTCTCATTGATTTATGGAAAAAACCCAACAGAAGCCCCTTGAAAAATCAGAGGATTTCAAGTCCACACAAATAGCTCATCTCAGAGACTGTGGAGCTTCTGACTTGCAAGGTGCCTGCCAACATCTGTCCGTCCACCTGGCAGGCCACAGGATGCTGTTGTTGCAGATCTCAGTTCTCAGAGATGCATAGCTCTTGTCAGCTTCACTGAAGCCAGTTATTAAATATTAGTCACTTAGAGACAAAAATCTGGAGATTTTCAGACTCATCACTGCTATCTAATAGTTGGCAGAAGGGAAGTTGGTAAGAATTGTGTAAGTTTCTGTTGATGGGTATTAAGGTTTTAAAAATGCCCAGTTCCACAACAGCCAGCTTTGTGGCTGGCTGAGGATGGCCCCAGGCAGCACAGCATGCACTAAGTCCTCATCAATAATCTGAGTCTTTTCTGGGATCCTAGGAGAGGCTGAATTCCCTTAGAACATGACTTGAAGTCCACCAGGAAATTGTACTCGTCATACCATTTGTATGAGGGTAGGTTTCAATTAACTGGGAAGTCTAAGATTCAAGATGTTCTGATTTTTGAGTCACTTCTGCTTGTACCTTAATGTATCAGCTTGATAATATTAATATTTAATAAGCAATATGCTTATTCTAGGTAGAATGAAAACAGGCAGTATTCTGAATTTCTCATGCCTACTGTAGATGGGAAATATACAAGAACTCATCTTTTCACTTATGACTCAAGAACTGTATACTCTTCTCAGCACTCAGTATTTCACTTAGCACAGGACAGCACTTTATAACTATTAAATGCACTGCCTTAGGGATGTGGTAACCCATTGACTTGACAAGTCTTTTAAAAAATGCTATAGTCAAACAGCAAGGCAGGATACACAGGATTTATCTGATAAGCTGAAAAGTCCCTAATGACCCCAAACACTTCAGGCAACACTAAGTATAAAAGTCATTTTGATGAACCTGCAAATCACATATAAATCAGGAGAGAATTTTTGTGTCCAAATATTTTTAAAGGCATATATTTCCATTGTGTCTTCTTTTTCACCCTCTACAATTCCCTTGATGTGAAAATATAAGAAATCATTGTTTTAACTGCTCTGAATTAAACATTTCTTTTTTTTTTTTTGCTTTGGCTCCCTACTTCCTTTTTTTTATGGCTTCAGTGGGGAAATGGCAGCCTTCACTCTTTTTCCTTTCCTATGCCTTACAACATGACACGTTTTTGTGGGATAACTTAAATTTACAAAGGAGTAGACAAAAATGATGCTTTCCCGCATGGCCATGTCAATGCTGCGCTTGCACTGAGGATAATTTTAGCTATATGCTACATGCAGAAGTGACAGGAGTAAGTGATATACTCCGTTCAGGGTGCTGGGGGCTGCCAGTCTGCTATTCCAACAATATTCTGTAATTAATGTTGAGTGAGCAATAAAGACAGACCCAAGAGAAAGGCAAATCTGCTTGTTTTCTTTTCATTATGGATGACTATGCAAGAGGAAACCAGGAATATTCTGACAGTGCAGCTAAGATCTGGAAACTGTACATCTGTTTTGATCATTTGGATCCCAGCATTCATAAAGATGAGCAGTTTATTATGCTCAGTGCCATTTGTCAATACATCTTTCCCTATTTGTCCCTGCTGAGATTATGGCTGCTACGAAGTTAACAGCTGGCACTAGCATTGACAGCCCACAGCCAATTTATGGAACTCAGCTGGTAAAATACTGACCACTTCTGACACAAAAGAATGTCACTCTCCAAGCCATCTAACTCACTGCCCTTCTGTTGCCTCCTTCCCTCCTTTTGGCAAGAGCCACCGCAGCGCGTGCTGTTTGCCAGAGCTCTGAACTCCAGCAAACCAGCAATGCTCCCACCCCTCCCACGAGCTCAGAGGCTTTTGGCCATTCACTCTCCTAGTTTTCCTTCTGGCAGATGGTCTGCTGCATCTCAGCTGAATTTTGTGCCCTGACTACACCATACTAGCACTGAAACTGCCCGCTTTAAATGCATGCATAGGTACAGAAGTCAGTTGGATTGTTGCAGGGTGCTGGGAATAAACATTATTCTTATTTTCTCTCCATGATCCACTCCCCCTTAAGAATTGCATATTAAATCCTAGACTTTCCCCAGTAATGGAATACATTTTACAATTGCAAAGGAAAATCATGCTTAAGTATAGATTTTTTTTCCTTGGTCTAGCAAACTTAAAAATATTGACAGGCTTCCTCTCTTTTTCCCCCACCATCCCCATGGGTGGAATCTCACCAAGGACAACTGAGACTTTGTATTAAGGGTGAAAAAGTCCTCCTCCCTCTATCTGTGGCCACACTGCCAGACCTAGGGACATCTCATGTTCCATTTTGACTGACTGGAGTGTTGCTGCATAGATTTATGCCATACGTGTTACAATTAGCACCACTGAGTGGGGTACACAACTGAGCTGTTGCCAAGAGAACATCTTGCTCTAGAGAGCTTTACAGGTCTGTGTACTGCTGGGATGTTATAGTGGCATAGATCTGGTAAACTCACAGTTATGTCTATACTGATCCTTCCACCCTTCCTGTGTAAGAATTGCAACAGGCAGTCACCTGCTACACTTCATCTTCTGTTTTCTTGTTTTGTACATCAGCATCTTGTGGTTTTAGTTTCTAACATATCCTTTGTTGGCACACAAGAGCAAACAAGATACATCAAATGCCTCTGGCTGGCACAATTTATAATAATTTGTCCTTCACATTCCAACTGGAGCTGTGTGTGTAAACTAATCTGATCTCAGGATTAGTCAAAATCTGCAATTGCCCAGATTATCTCAAAACTCTTATCAGGTGAAATCTCGGTCAAAGTGAAGTAAACCAGAACAATTCCAATTAAGAGTATTAAAAAACCCTCATGGACTCCATGCCTAGCATGGTGTTATTTCATCTCTTTTTGAGATGGAGTGTTGTTCTTAAAATATCACTGCCAAGACAAAGAAAGCACAAAATTAAGCACAAAAATGGTTTCAATTTAATATTACTTGTGTTGTCTACTACAGTCAACAGTATCTCCTTAAAAGGAGGAACAGACAGCACCAGTTAACACTTGAGAATAAGGAATCTCCAGCTGTAACTAACACATCTGAAATCAAACAGAAAAGTGTTAAAACACCTCTACAGCTATTACCAACATGTGATGCTTTCACTGCTTGTTGAACATGTACCTCATGTACCACACACACATGAATTCACAAGTCAAGCTCTTGGGCCAGTTTTTCCAGTGCCTTCTCATTGGTGCACTACACACCTTTGAGTAGGCAGGGCACAAAAAGACTTAACTCCCCTCATCACAAAAACGTTTCATACTTGCAGTTCACAGCAACAGATAAGAAAACTTTCTGTAAGGCAATGGAAAATCATGTTTCTGTGTAGCATGTTTCTGTTAGTCATGTTATTCATGGGGAAGGAAAGTGCTCTTACAAGGCTGGTGGGACCTGAATGCCCTGTTTGTTCCTGGAGGATTGCATTTCTGTAAAGAATTTTCAATAGAATCATGCTTGTGACAGCTTTGCATTGCAGCTTTTGGGAAGGTTTCACGAGCTCGACTGTTCAATAAATAATCCTTCGGAGCCACAACAGCGTTCAGAAAAGCTTTACAAGTTGGCAACTGGTATGCAGTGCAGCCATCCTGAATAGATTTTAGAAGCTGCAGATCTTGCCTGGGCAGATAAGAAAGTGTCATTTTACTGGGAAACAATGTAAATTAGAGAAGATGTAAATTTCCCTAAAACACTACTTTTTAACGTGGTTAAACCTACCAAACGCTCCAAAGCGGTGGGATGTGCAAGTAAGGCCTTCTGTGCAAAAGAACACAGATTGTATTTACAAATGCCATTTACAAATAATGTTTTACAGAACTGTACTGCAGGCAGTGTGTGGGCACATCATTTACATGGATTGTTTCACTTCTGTTGCCACCTGAACCCTGTAGCACCACGAAGGATTTACTTTGCTCCAATGAGATACATAAACAAGGAGAGCTCACTACCCTTCCAGAGAAGAAGATCAAGAGCTGAAGTTAGGCTAATTTGTCCCACTAACAGTCTGTATTTTCACCTGGAGTCTGTGCAGAAGCTCAAGGGATCTTGAGAGAGACAGCACAGAGGTAGGAGGAGTAGGCACTGTACTGTGACACGAACAGTCCATAATAAGGCAGTTTTACAACAGATAATGCACCTACACGGGGGCAGTAAGACATACAGGCACTTTGTGACACTGCTCATGGTGCATCACCTGTGCTAGCAGTGGTGGTATTCGACAGCCACTGAGAGCCATCTCAAAGAAAAAAAATAGCAATAACAGGCTAATAATCATCAACCCAGGTTCAAAGATTCAAACTACATCCAACAAGCATCTATAACTCACAGTTTAGGTCTCCAGCTAACCACACTCAAAGCTTATTTCACACAGACCCTGTTGCTGCAGATGAAATGCATGAAACTTCTGAGAAGTTGAGCCTCTTTAAGCCTTAAAAGAGACTTCCGAAACTGAGCAATCACAAAGCAAATGTGTATGCAAATCTCAGATGGAATATCACAGCCTTGCTTTCTAGGCTTCACAGAAAGATCAGTCCCATCAGCGATAATTAGCTTTGGCTAATTCCACTAGCACTTGGATTGTAAGAAAAGCAAATCACTAATTGAAAGATGAAACTGGATACAGGCATCAGTAAGCCAGTCTTTCTGAATGCCTTCTACAGATGAGAAGAAAGTAACGTGTTAATCTGTACCAAACCAGAAGATACCTTCATTAGTGTTTGTTTCAGTAGTCACTGTGACACACTACTGTTGCATATGAATGTCTGAACAAGGCTGCTAATACAGCAGGACCAGATTCTGCCCCTGCAAACAAATTCTAATCTGAAGCCCAACAGTCTGGAAGTTGGCTATTTATTTACTATCACTATTTATTACTGTACAGGTGATAAAGAGTAAACATACCTGACATTTTTTATTCCAATATTTTGAAAACTACTAAAGGAAAACTTCAAAACTCTCCTCACCATTGCTGCTCATCTGTCCCCTTCATTTGGCTTAGGAACTACCAACATAAGGTTTGGCAACACAAATTTTCAGTAGCATGCAGCTGCACCACAGGCAGCTACAGAAACAAACAGGTAGACTGCTTTTCACAGCAGCAATTTCTGAAATTGTGATAAAAATATAGCAACATAAGAAATCAAGCCCAGAACCCGAATAACACGTTCCCTCGTTATGATTATTATTCACATGAGCAGTCCTACAGATAGTGAGGAAATTTCCCCAGCAGTCAGCACTGTGGGTGTGATCACGGGCCCTTGGAAGGTGAAGATTCCACTGCCCTAGGTGGAATTAGTGGGCGCTGAGCAAAGGGCCACCAAACACAGCCCTCACCATTTTCTGGTGCTAGTGCTAAACAATCCACTTCTGCCTTCTCTAGCAAATGCTTAGCGGATATGTACATGTGAAGCATGACACTGTACATAAGATTTTGCTGTTGGGAAGAGAGAACAAACCATTTGTGACAGATGGCAGTCGTGCTGGTTAATGCAATACTGGAAGACACTTAGTTACACACACTTAAGATACAGTGATGGAAACAGCATATGGACCTAAACAGAACAGAAGAGGCATTAAGCTTAAAATGTTGAAGATTTTCCTTTGAAATGATCTTGTTTTACCAGAGAAATTTACTAAAGGGAAAAACATTGTTTGCACTGAGCCCTAGAAAAGAATTTGGTAATTTAGGGGAAAAAAAAAAAAAGGAACTCTGACACATACTTTCAAGACGAAAGTGTACAACCAGCCTTCAGATTTTTCATGCTGCTCTACACTCCTGATACATCTCCTGAGCTATTTTTTAAATGTATGTACATCTTAAGGTCTAAGATCTAACATGAATAATAGCTGAAATGATACATAATTAAACATTTTGCACATCAATGTGTGATATTGATGGTTTAAATATTTCATGACTAATATGTTCAGTTAGGTTTAAGCCAAGCTACTGAGTTATTTCTCCCTCACCTCCGCTGCCCTACATCTGAGAGTATTGATATAGCTTTCACCACAAGTTAAAAAGATTTCAAATCTACATCCTGGAAGGGTGGTTAAATAATTGCTGTCATGTTAAAATAGAGAACATTCAGACAATAAAGGAGAAGGAAAAGGCGTCTCTTTCTACTAGCATGTAATCCACAGCATCCTCTCCTGTGCACAGCTTCCAACAATGTGAATGCTGGTGATGGAGCTCTTTATTGTCAGGACTTGTAGACCAAGGTACCAGCCCCCAGAGCCTCTGGACTCATATCCCATATGTCATAAAACATGGTGTCTTCTGTAATGCCAGCATTTATTTGAACCCATTTACTGCACTCGGGTTCGTCATGTCAAGTTCAGTGCCTCCAGGTTGAATAAATCAGTGGTTCAGAGTGTTCCCTCTGTACTGCTCCGCTGGCTGGTACTGAGTTACTAGATAGAGAATTGCACCTTAGGCTCAGTGAGATCTTTATTTTTAGTGTCGAGGACGAGAGGGTCCGTCCTTGCTGATGACTCATGTCTGGAGCTTGTTCCATTTGCAACCTGTCAGAGGATGCACTACACATGAAGAGTAGGAAAAAAAGTCCAGTGACTGCAAAACTCCTCTTTACATCACTTGACTTTTAAAGTTCTACTCAATGAAACTTTTGCAAGCAATTCCTTCTGGCTTTTTTTCCTCTCATGCTGCATTTTCCATTACCTTTAAACTTGCAGTGTATTTTGAGGTATCAGCCTGAAATGCCTTTGGAGCTATCATGTTTATCATACTTCAGGGTATCCAAAGGACTTCTCTTTAGTTTGCAGATGGAAACATTTCCCTTTTTCTTTTTTCTCTTCTCAGTTTCCTACTAAAACAGTGCCAGCCCTAAAACATACCCGAGAGCTTCTCTTGCTATCCTTTAAAGTACAGTAAGATGTAAGATAGAGATAACATCTACTACCTCTGCTACAGTAACAGAAGATGCTGAAGGCCAAACCACAACATCACCTGCCCCTCTACAGACCTCTTCAGAAGCATTAGCATAAGGCAGACTGTTATGAAGATGAGAGCTTATAAAGTAATGAAAATCATGAAGAATACCAACATCATAGTTCTGCAAATATTCCAAACTGGTATTCATACTGAAACTATTAATTCAAGGATTTTCAAAGAAGTTTGAAGGAAGGAAGTACCTAATTCCTTTTGACAACTGGATTGAGGGACCTAGTCCCTTGGTCGATAGTTTTACTTAACATGTCACCTGAAATACCCACAGGTACAGTTCAATAAGCAAGGAAAACTGCATCACACAGCCATTCTTAGCACTAGTTAGGGAGATATGTATATTCCAAAGGGATTAACTGGCCTGTGATCTGTTGCCAAAGCCGGTATCATACACACTGCATGCTGTGCTGAGTATGCTGTCAATTGGTGACCATAAATATCTGTTGTAATAAGGGAGATACAGTCAGTTATACAGCTGGGATAGTAATAGAAGGGCACATTCACTGAAAAAAAATCAATTTTAATTAGGAAGACAATTATATTTTCTCCCAAAGGTTGCCAAGGTCTCAAGATTTATCTTTAAGGTGATGGAGAAGTAATCTTTTGCCATTCTGTATCTACTGGGTAGCAATGAACTATGGAAATATTTCAGGTCCAAGGGAAGACCATAAGGTCCCTCAAGGCCTTATAACCCAAGGCAATAAAAATCACCAGCACATCATTAGCCTGTCCCTGCAACAGCAGCTTATGATTATATCCTTTGATTTCTCCAAGCAAAGGTTAGTTCATCTTATTCTTACACTGTGTAGCAGTGGTTGGGCCTATACTGCTGCCTTCATTCCTATTTGTAGCTGAGTTTTGTGCAAGTAGGTAACCCCAGGTTAGCTACCATGTCCCCTTAAAATAGGGACAAACTATAAAAACTCCCAAATGCAAATCAGCTGCCTAGCCACTGAGAGTTGCTTTGTTTGGGACTAGTAGCTGAGAAAAGAAGCTATCCAGATATTTCTGGAGCAGTCACCAGTTGCTGCCAAGCCTTTCCATTTTAATGAGGAAAAGTCAGAAGCAGAAATGGACAGGAGGTACTTGCTGAATGTTTCTGGACAGCTATGCTTGCCTTTCCTCTAATGCTTCTTCCTGCTTTCCCTGCTCTTAGTTTCATCTCTCTGCTCCTCCATCATCTTTCACTTTGCTTCTTGGAGAAAATGTCAACAATTGCTACAGCTTCATGCTTCTTCAGATCATTCCCTCAACACTTACCTTTGTCAGGGCAATCCACTAGCCCACAAATAGCAGCCAGTCTAATTTTTCCTTCTTCTTAACTACTTGCAAGTAAAATACCCTGTACGTAGCTGACAAAGCTATACCAATAAGTTCAGGATCATCTGATATATTCTCATTCTCAACCCTTTGTCTGCTATGACCTTTACACTGTAAGCTTGCCAGGACAGATCTGCCTCTTTTTTCATGTGTATCTTTACATTACACTGCACTCCTGGTGCAAAATACTTTTGTATTGTGGTGCCCACTCTGTTTAATAAGGGAATGAATACAAATTCCAGGCAGACTACTGAAAAATCATAATTGGCCTGAGACTCAGTCTGCTTTGATGAATACCACCATTTGTAATAAAAAAGATGAGCACTGGATCTTCTGAAGCTCTACTGGAAAATGATGTGTCAAACTGTTGCCAACATTCACATCTTCCTCTTCTCTCTACAATGGATGTCTGTTACAGACTTCAAACATATTGTGCTCTGAAAGCACCTCAAAACTCTGATGATTTATATGCTGAAGACATCCTGACAAGTGCAGGGTACATGAGAGGCACAGCATGGCTCTGGGGTTCTGCAGATTCTTGCAGCAGTGTTCTACTTTTTGAGATGCTGGAATTGCCAACGAGTGGCCCAAACCTGCAGGACTTTCCAGGGTGATCAATCTGCAATTTATACATGATTTATTTTCTCTCTGAAATATATCCTATTATATATAATCACAGAGATACCGCTGTAGTTTTGTTTTATATTGTAGTCAAATCAATGAAGAATTTTTCTGAAACAATAAAATATTCCTGTGGCTTTTTAACACCACAGCAATTTTCAGCTGTGCAATGCATACTATTCTATATAGTTATCGCCCGAAACCATGAACACCTTTTCCAGCTGTCACAAATTTGATCCTGAAATGTGCAAACTATTAGCATTTCACGAGTGCTGAAAACTCCTTACTTCCACTGACACAACTATAGTGGCTCAGAACCCCAAAATCTGTGCTCTGTGCTTATCTGATTTAAAGGTACCATCCTGAACAACATCACTGTGCCCTTTGTGAGGCCTTTGACTAGTTCCAGACCCAACAGTCTTACAGTAAGTACAATGCAGCAATTAGCATAAATGCAGAACATGTTAATATTGACCAAATATATACAAGGAATTAATATCAGTATGAGTTTTAATGAGCTACAAAATAAAGCTCAGGACAAAGACTGAAAATACACAAGTTTTGTTTCTGTCTGTCTTGGTGCTCTTGGAGTGGCCAAGGTGCTGTGAAAGACACCAAAGTAAATCCATGGAGGGAACCCAGACTTTGAAGGGACTTTTAGAGATTAATTTCAGTTGTAAATAAGAAACATGTTTATTCTTTTCTGTAAAACACTAGAAAAAGCCTTTTTTAAATAGCCTTTTATCATTATAAATGCTGGAAATCTTTCTGATTAAAAGTGTTTGCATTTAGGGGTGTTTTTATTACACGATTTCAACAAACAAACTTTAGAGTAAAATTCGATCTAATTTCAGGAAGCAATGAGAGAGGGTAAATTTAATAGGAACATATTGTTCCGGGCATGCTCTGTGCCAGCCTGCAGACCTTGAGCAAAGCCAGCCATCTGAGAGCAGCAGGGGAGAGAATGAGAGACAGAGGGAGGTAAGGCATGAGAAGGAGGGGGAGGAGAGCAGAGAGAAAGAGACAGATAAGAGAGGAAAGTTCCTGTCACTTTTCTGTGATGAGAGAGAGGAGTTGAGCACTGTGGGAGAAAGAGATATGAGGGAGACTCTGAGCTGACTGTGTATAAAATAAAAAAACCCAGCGCACACAGTACAGGTCCAAGACGCCATCCAACTTTCACAAAGTCAATGGAAAGACTCCTTTAATTTCTCTGGTGGCATTGCCTCAAGCTGTCAGTAAATAAAACCCATTCTCTGTCCCTCTCTTCTCCTGGGCCTGACAATAGGAAGGGGCTGTTCAGCACAGACTGACTCAGTCTGATTCTTGCTGATCAAAGTCATCAGATAATGGTGAGAGGGGTTCCCCTGGAATTAAACAGAAGTCACTCTGAACCACAAGGGGCTCCCCATGCTGGCACACCCCAGCTGAGGAGCAGAAGGGGAGCCAGTAGGATAGGACTGAGCACACCTAACCTCTAACTCTTTCTAGAGCAGGTTGTAAGATTTCGAGGCCTTCAAACAGAACAATCTTTTTCAAGAGCTTTAACAAATATTTTTCAGCAAGTTCTAGTGAAAAGATGAAAATAAAAATTCCCTTAAGCCCTCTTAGGGGAGACACCAGCTTGTAAAAAGAGCTTCAGCACATCAGCTAACAGTTTTGTTGTTGGTTTTTCTTTGTCCTTCCTCCCTCCAGCTCCTGTCTTCTGCTCATTTTGTTCACTGGACCAGATTGTAAGATACCTGGAACAAAAACTGTGGCACGGCATTTGAAAATACGCCATATGTGTGCTTGGATTTAACACTGCTAATGAGATTATTGAGTAGAAAAGCATCACCCTAATGATTCCTGAAACCACTAGGATGCAGGATGTTCAGTCTGATATGCAGACAAAGGATGGGAATGAATACTGCCAGTTATATACCAGCTGAGCACTTCTCCTGTAAATATCAGTTGGTATAGCAATGCATAAATCAAATTCCTAAGCATTAGCAAGGGCTCTGTGCTTAATGGAGCCAGTTTGTGCAGGACTAGCTTGTAAGACAATTTGGAGGCAGGATCTCTTCCCATCAAATCTTAGCTCTCACAACATCTCTATATGTGAACCTAGGCAGATAATTTAAATCTAAGATGTGCTGCTTCTACTCATATCAATGTTTATTATTCCAGTTGTCCAAATCAAACACTTATCAAGGTTATAGAGCCCTCTCTTTCTCAGAAACTGTTTCGGTAAAAAGCTTGTACTAAAATTTATCTTCTCTGTAGGACAGCAAAGCTCAACCAGCTTTTGTAACAAAAGTAGTAGATCCATAAATAATATAACACCTTAAATTTGTGTTTAACTGGCAGGGAATTTCAGGCAGCTTTAGATTCTTTTGAAAATCCCTCCTTTAAGCAAGGGAACCTTCCATGCAGAAGTGGCCTTTTATTAACATGTTCTCAGTCACTGCATGGTTATCCTATGATGTACAATGATTTATGAACACAGATAGGATTAACTCTGACCTTGTGAAAACCAGAAACTTCCCTGTTCCTTTTCTCCTCACCTGAATAACTTACTGGACCCCTTAAACAAATTAGAGAAATAAGTAAGAGTGACTGGAAACACTGTTGGACTATTTAAGTAAGCTGCAGAGAACTACACTGGATAATTTATTCTTGTGAGAAACATAATGATCACCCAACAAGTTTGGTTAGGAAGGTGGTTTATCAGGCCACCTTGATATACTAGGGCAAAAAAATACACAGAACACCTACTGATGATGGATTGCAAGATATATTAATACAGAAAAGGATTGAGATTTACTTTCAATAGTAGATTAAGGTGCTCCAATGCAGCCAAGACTAGTTCTTTTAAAACAACAGGGACCGAGTTTCTTCTAGATAAGGACTTAATTTTTATTGAAAACCTACCACCTTCAAACTGCTCGGAAGTTGAAGCACTATAAAACTGTCAAATAACACCATTATTAAAAGCTTTATTTGACAAATCTTCCACTGCTGGGATAACTTGTGTGTTTGCCTTCTCTCTCACATGAAATAAAATCATTCACTTATGCAAACTGCTGACAGGAAAGGAAACAAATGGGGTTCTCAGCACAGGGTGAAACACACTATCCCCTTTCTGCAGCTTAATGGAAGCCATAGTTATTCATAAATCATAAGGCACTCAGACAGGAGAGCTGCTCTACTGCTTGTTGCACAATACTTTGGGAAATGTTTAGGATGGGCTCAGAGGAAGCTCTATATGGTGTTCTGGAGCAGCTGATAATTTTTCAGGAGCAGCCTACAAGTATAAAACCTCTGCATGAAACTGTTCAAGGGGAAGTGACTGAACAATATGTGACAACCAAATCTAGGATTTATTTTAACCTCCTTCTAATAAAAAAGTTTTAGCAGCTTTACTAGATGGTCTGATAGCTAGCCTTTTATCTGTGACCAGTGACCTTTTGCTGGCATTTGCTATTGATTCATAGATTTTTAAGGCCAATAAGGACCTTTACAATTTTCTAGGCCAACCTCCAAATTAACATTAGCCTGCGTGAGCTTTCGCTTTTGAGCATCACCTTACAGCACTCTGGTATGAGCAGCTGATGGGTAAACACCTAACAGTATACCTTCCATTTAGAAAGGATTGACTTGCAAGTGGGTCACAAGCAGCTGAGAAGATTTATCAGCCTCTAACAACTTTGAAATACTCCCAAACTTTAGGAGTCATTGCATCTGGAAATGCCTGGGGAGGTTTCTTGTTGCGTCCCTTTTTAAATAAAGCATTTAAATAAATAAAGAACAACTGAAGATTCCGAGCCAGCCCTTCAGGGAAACTGCAGGATGTGCCTTATTAGCTAAATGGGCAAATTCCTTTTTTTTTTTTTGGGAGACCTCCCCAAACACTGCATCTTCCAGTACATACTTTGCCACTGCTAAGAGAGTTGCCTCCTCTAGTGATTGATTTCGTCGTGCTTTTGAGTGTTGTCTTGGGACAGCCCTCATGGGATGTCAAAAATCCTGGTGATTCCTAAGTAAATAGGGCTAAATTTCCTGTGGTACTTTTATCTATAAGATGGGGCAATGAGCAAGGAGGGACCCCACTGGTCTGTAGAGAGCCTCCAACCTGAGCAGGCAAAGGCAGAGTGAGAGCAGAGGAAATAAAGGCTGTTTCTCAGATCAGGTTATACTTGGAATAGATTTAATAGATAATTTGGACCTAGCAATGCTCTGTTTAAGAAAAGAATGAGAATTAGTTTTCTGTGTTACCACATAAAGACCAGGGAAAATATTACCCATAGAGGGTGAAGGGGGATCTGAGCTGAACCACACTCGGAGAAATGAGGCTTAAAGTACAGCTGAGCACTTGCAAGAGCCTGAAAACTCTAACATACCTTCTGTAATGAATTCTGTCAATCAGAGCAGAAAGTCCTGCTTGAAGTTAACGTTCCCTGAATATTTTCCCCATCTATTTTAAACTGTGAAGTCTGGACTACTCCTTGGAGATCTGGGAAACATTCTGCCTATCAAAACCATTATTGGGCACAAGTAATAAAAGTGACAATAATAAAATTACATTTTCAATACCCTGAGATAAACTAACAGCATCTCACAAATCTTTGCCATGTTCTACTGCTGCATCACTCACAACAGTCATTTTCATTGTTTAACACCTGGAGTTTTAAGATTCATAATGGTTTACTTTCTTACCAAGTAACGTGTTTTTGCTTTTTCTTTCTGTCCTTATGGGATGCTGTTCTGGTTCTGGCTGCAAAGGATTAGCCTCAATGCCTACCATCAATTGGTAATCTAAGTTTTAAGTGTTATGCATTGCATATCTAAATAAAAACTGAGTTGCTTTCCAGTTGCTTGAGATTTAGAGGGTCCTGTCGTTTTGATAATATAAATTACACTTCAGCCCAGAAGACATTTTGGGTTTAGATTTAGCAGGGAAATATATAGATGCTTGTAAATGTTATCCATCCATGAAAACAAGAAAGCTTGTGAGGCAGAGTCTATAGAATTTCCAGCATGATCAGAAAGGTTAATATATGATTATGGGCAGCTTAAAACACACTTCTCTACAGTGTTTCATGAAACAACCTAGATCCATGCCTTTCTCTTTTCTGACAAACCAAATGAGCTTTGGTTCCCCTAAGCCTCAATTCTTCTGCTCCAGGAACGAATTCAATGTAATACAAGGGATTACTTCCCTTTTAACAGTTTATTAAGGAGGGGGGGCAACATAAGAGATGGACTGTCTGATTTGTAAGCTTGACCAAAAAAAAGGGAACATCACTGAAATAAAAATTTAGAAGGTCTATTACTTGTCCTAACAAAAATACATACAAATCTGATTCTTAAAACTACAATAACATTTTGAAGCACCAGCTGAAATCGAGCCCTGTATGGTAGGTACACTGCAGGTGTATACCTCTCAAATGGTGCACGAGTTACAGTAGAAAAGACAGAGGGTAAAATGGGTACAGGAGGGAAGGAAAACTGAGGTGGAAAGGGCTGAAACGAGTAGTCAAAGGCAAGGACAATAAAACCAAGAGATCACAGATGTTCTGAGCTCCACCACTATCTCCGAGTCATCGTTTTTCAAAAATCATTGAGGAAGCTGAAGAAATTAATTGACTTAATTGAAGAAATTAATAGATTTTTAAAAAGACACTGAATTTATTGGCATAATATTCTCCAAACATCATTTAGGAGAGAATATTTTGCCTCAAATTGCTATTAATTTTATTCCTTTTCTGGAATGATTATAGCCTGTCTGCTTTCCCAGGGAAGCAGAGCTACCTTTTCTTGCCTTCTCTATTCCTTTGCCACATTTTCCCCTTGAGAATAGTGGGAGTGCCTAAAATCTTACTTGTTTATTGCTACTTCACTGTACTTTCACATTTCATTGCAAGCCTGGAAGGAGTTATTAGTTTTCCTATAAGCCAGCTTTCCCAGAAAAAAAAATAAGAGCGGTATCGTCTGCCCAGTCAGTAATTCAAACTCTAGCATGCTCAGGAACCCTTATCCTTGTTTTGTGCTTTTGGTCCATGCTGTTGAAATACATACATGTGTGAGAGAGAGGGAGAGAGGAGGAGGAAAAAGGAGAGAAGAGATGAAAAACATATTCAAACATTAAACTCCATTATTTTAATGGACCTTTTCACCCTGAAGCATCAGATGAAAATAAACAACAACAATGGAGAAAATGAATGTGAAAGGGAGAAACAGTGTGCAATAAAATGTTCTTTGCAGAAAGTCTAACTGCAGCAACTGAATATTTCATTCTTTCATTTATTCCACACCCATGAGCCCCAAACTACTGTAGCACTTTAGGTGCTTTCTTTTCGACTCTTTGTTGACTTTAATTGAGCTCATTCAGAAGACTAATGCTCTTGTGTTGCACTGGGGTAAGAGCTAACAGAAAACCTCCTCCCTCCACCCCCTGGAACAATCGTGTGGACTTCAGCAGGGACTGCAGCTTTTGTCCCTGGGTGCATGGCCAGGACCCTCCTCATCAGACTAATGTCTGTAAGGAGGCTATAGGGCAAAACACAAGTCTCTTCTGGAGGAGCACAAGGAGTGTGGCTGTGAGACCTACCATGAGCTGCTTGAGTGATTTTGCCTTTCGTACTCCATTGCTTATTACTAGTACAGTCAAGATTGCCCAAAATATAGATTTTCTTACCCTGATAACAGAGATGGAGTGGTAATAGGTGCTGGGGGAAGGAGATGAGAAAGTGTTAGAGTAGTGGCACTTTCAAGAAGTGCAAATTTACCTCAATTTGCTATGGTGCTTCATGATGACTGACTGAAAATTCATACTCAGATATAATATAATGCAAACAGAAAAACTTCTGATAACTGCAACATTTCTGGAATCCCTGTGCCAGATTTTATCAAATGTTGAGTAACTTCAACTGGAAAAACAGGTATGAGGATTTACAGGTAATCAACATTGCCAAAAGCCACGGACTACAACAGCTAAAATACTGTAGCACAAAATTCAGATTCCAGAGAAATGTTTGTTTCACAAATAACATTACAATTGATACCTCTAAAGAAACAGAGTGAATATTGTTAAGTATGTGCAGAGCTGTATGTGTGAAACAATAAAAATTCACTGTGCAAAGCAAAAGGAACTGATCCTTTTCTGCTGGGCTTGCATTTAGTGCAATATCTGAATACCTTTGAAGAAACACTCAACTTCCATTTCAACCCATCAATGCACTGTGGTCCTTGGGCTATAACAGAACCTGGTACAGGATGTTGGTATAGTCAGAAATTAATATACAATGAATATTTTAGCACTAACAGAACACAAGACAGCTTGAGTAACAATTCCCAAGTCATAGCTTCTCACCTCTGTGGGTCTGACAAAATGCCTGTCCCTGGTGGTGCATTGGACAGAGCATCACAAACACCTCGGGGAATTCCAACAGGTATTTGGAATTTTATACTGTTATAATTCTGTATTTTATACGTTATTTTTTATCACTAGGAAAACACCAAAATGTAATCTCTTTCCCCTGAATCCCACCCTGCTTCACTGGTCAGGGGTTTCATTCCATGGTTTCCCTGCCTGCACTGTACAGACTCTAACACCTGGATAATGAAGTGATTCAAACCATTCCTACATGAGCCAATGCCTGTTTGGTTCTCCTGTTCGTAGGAACACCGGGAGCTCCACTGGAGAAAAGCACTTATGGTTGCTCACATTTTAAGCACCATGTCATCTACACTTACTCACAGCAGGCTGAACTGATGCAGCACTGCCAGCACTAATAGCCCACCTCTGTGAGAGCTCCCATCACTGTTAGTACCACTGGAACTGCCATGATGTTAACAAGGAGGAGAGTTTTGAGGGCACGCACAGAATTTTACCAGCTATATAAAGCTTTACTGAAGATTTTCAGCCCTTGTGTTCCCCCTGTGTTGATTTTGAGAGAGAATGTCAACTGTTCATATCCAGTGAAGATTTCAACCTAAGAATGCTCCTGCCATTGTGCTTGGACTGCTCAGCCATCAGCTTCTACCAAAGAACAAAGAAAATGAATATGATGGAGATACTCAGCAGGTCAGCAATATCTTAGAAGAGAGGGATTTAACATAGACATTAATCAGTATATAATTGCTTACGTAGCATGCCTTTCTTCACTATTAATGATTTAACATGATGATTTACTGAGGCACTGAGAGAATGCCTGGATGGAAGGAAAAAAAAAAGGACAGAAATATAGCCTGTGGTATTCCCTGCCAGAGAATGAATCTACCCATGCAGGAGTGTCAATTTGATAATGAAAGATAAAATGTATGGTGAGCCCAAGAGGGTACTTTACATATTGCTATGAATAATGCTGCTGCTCTCTCTACCCATTAGACAGGATCAGCTTCTTGCAGACCCAGACAAAAAGATATGGCGTCTCCATTCGCAGAAATTGTTATTTACACAGGACACCATTTTCCAATGAGAAATTCCTTCTCTAGACTTGTGCTTGTGAAAAAAGTGAAATCGAATCAAATGCCATGTTAAAATAAGACCTTAATATTCCAAGAAGGTTTCCTCTTTTAATATTAACACCAGAACCCTAATTATTGCCCTTCCTAGCAATTACTCTGTTGTTAGTTTGGTTGAAAATTGAGGTTAGCATACATTTACCAGATCTGATGAAAGAAATTCCCCTTTTAAACAAGCTGTGTGTATCTGTTGAGACTATTTTAACCCATATCAGTTGTATTCAAGTTGTTTACTCTTAGGCATCTAATGATTATTTGTAAGGCATCCATAAAAGGAAACCAAGAAACTCAAGCCTACTATCAGTAGGTTTAATTTTCCTTACAGGATCTCCAGACTACAAAGGTTTTATAAACCATATATCAAAAATATTTGAAAAAACACTTCATCTAGAAAAATACTGTGTACAAATTCTACTGTTAAATCTGCTGTTTACTTAAGAGTAAGACAGAGTTTGTTGTCTTCTGGGAACAAGGCATCTGAACTATCAATTAGCATCCTGAAATGCCGTGGGAAGATTTAAAAATACATAATTTAAAGAAAGCCGTGAGAAGGAAGTAATTTTCAAGATGTATCATTTGGATTAAGACAAAACTCTCAATCTGTGAAAATTTGACCCTCATTTGACATTAGATTTATATTGAAAGTAACAATGCTCAATGACAGTTCGAATTTTTCTCTCACAAGTACCATGACACTCCTTCCTTCTCCTTTTTAAAAGCAGAACAGGAGCACCAATAACAATGTAAAATAACATTGTTATTGAGTGAAACAGAATTAACTCAATTTATTTGTACAGAATCAAATATAATTATACTGGCCACAAACTCTGTGCTCCCATAATCCACAAACTTCTATTTAATTTTGGAATTGAGCATACAAGTTTAGATTATGTTTTTTGACTCACGTCCTCAAAAGTACCCCAAAGCCATACAAACCAAAAAACCTTAAACACCCTCCCAAACCACCTCCCATCCCAAACCTTCTTCACATTCAGGCTCAAGTACAACCATACAGGCATCTATGTGAAAATGTGGTTCTCCTTTTTATAAAAGTTTTATCTTTAACACTGTACTGAAACAGTGGATTGCAGAAAAGAGTCACTATCTCCACGCTCCTTTGTTTGCAAATTTGCACTCTACACATTTATGGATTAACCACCACAAAATTCCACAGTAAATGGGGCAGAATTGTTTATAATGAACTAAGCTGTTGTAACATCCTCCTGTAGGTAGGCACAAAACACTGTAGGAATTAATGGATCCAAAAATTGTGAGCATGAGGCAGTAGGTGTTTCACACCATCTCAATTATCCATGGTCCAGTTTCTGATCAGTGGAGTGGTAATAATTATGTGTGGGTTATTTTCTTCAAAGCAAATTAGCTTTTCATTCCTAACAGTAGAATTATCCTAAGTACCCGCTGCTGTGTTTATTGAATCCAGTATGAAATCACTGATCAACATATTCTAGTTGGGACTGATAGACTTGATGCAGAAGAGCCTATAAAGCTGCACTGTCTCATCAGGAGTTAGGTTATGCTGCCATGGAGTAGAAGGCAGCTGTAGCCTATTTGCAACACCCACAGACACTGCAGTATTAGGAACATCAGACTGAAGACATTAACAGGTACCCAGAAGTGTAACAGTTCAAATCAGGACACTTAGCTGGGCAAAACCAAGCTAAAAGGACCCTGAATGAATCTAACAAGAAAGTTTTCAATAAGTCTCTTCTTCTTAAACCTGTCATCTCAGCAACTGAGTCTTGGTGCAAACAAGTGGGGCTTTTTTCTGTGGGCTGAGTTTCGTTCCAGAGAAGTTGATATGAAACAAGTGGGGCCTCCTCTTCCACACATGTATGCAAGTGAACACGAAGAACACACTACATGCAAGCACCTAATCTGGGACTCCAAAAGTTGCCTGGACATTGATGCTAAATACCACCTCTCACTCTGCCTGTAGTCAACACAAGCTGCATGTGATCAGCTCTTCAAACTCCATGCAGACGTGGACACAGCTGCACAGTTTGTGTTTGGACGCTGTAACTCTCTCCCAGAGACATAAAGAAACCTCCTGCAAGAGATCCCAGACTTTCCTGAGTCTGGGTGATACTGGTTTCAGTTTTCCCTGTTCCCTTAGACTGGGATTTAAGATTTGTAAAAGAAAGTAGAATTACCACCTGTGCAAAACTTGGTACTGATCCTCACTATGCTCTCACTGATAAATGTGAAGCCCAGTTCAGCCAAAGTCAATAAAGCTGGGCTAATAAATAAGAAGCACATGTGATCCAGGAGACAACCTGGGCTGATGGGCTTTTCTGGCAAGAGGGAGCTGGTGAGTTTAGCTTTAGGTAAGAAGTTACAGCATGGGAAGTCACACCCCACCACCCAAGAATGCTTGAACTACACGTGCATTTGACAGTTAGCTCTGGAAAAGACGTGACATAGTGAATAAAAGCATCTGGCCAAGACATGGCCCCTGGTGGCCTCTTCCTCTGGAAGACTTTTGTCTCAGAGATATGGAGGAAATGGAGAGGGAGAGAAAAATGGATATAAAACTGCTGACACTTCATAGAGAATATTTCTAACTTAGGAAATACTAAAGCTCCTTTCTGCTTATACACTCTTCAGTGGTTATCATTAGATCCACCTCGGACAATGGACAGGATAGAATTAACATAGCTGCTTTTTATTCCATTCACACAATCTGTTTCCATTTTAAATGCAATTTTGTAAATTTCTCACACTTTTTATTTAATCAATTGTGATGTAGAATATTAATTTCTAAATTGCATGAATCTTAAGTATTTGAATACCCCTGTGGTCCCAAACCCTCTACATCAGCCCTGTGCATTTATCTTTGTTAGCAAGTGACACAGTGCTTAAAGAGTACAGTTAAAGACTAGAAAGATCACAGCTGCTGTCATATTAATATTTAGAGAGTAGATTTAATAAATACCATATCTCACTCTATGTTATTATCTGCATTAGTGCTATCGGGTTTTAAGGGAATTCAGGAGATGGTTTCTTATCCATCAGGTTGTCAGAAGCAGACAAAAGGAAAATCAAATGTTCATTTACTCACATCTGGTGTTCCACGGGGATCCGTGTTTAGACCCCTACTGTGTTTATCTGTATAAATGGTTTCTATCTATCATCTAAATCAGAAGAGCCTATGTGCAGAGCAAACAACATCAGATAAACATACTTATCCACTAACTTGGTATAAAAGTACAAACAGAACGTACACAGCACATTGTAATTTCTGCTGTTTACTGAGGTTATAAAACTCCCTTCTTTCTTCCACTTTTTTTTTTGCTTGAGGTTCATAACTTGATTTGCAACCAATTATTACTTTCCCCTTTTCCTCATGCCTTTTATCATTACACTGATACAGAGCTTCTGTTTCTCTTGTACCATATCAAGAAGCTGGAAAATCGGTTTAAAAAACGTTATAAATAGGTAACGCTGAATATAACATGAAAGAAAAGCAGATGTACCCCTGGAAATGAAATATTCAAACTAAGAGATATATTGCATCTTGCTTCAGGGAACCTGCTAGGGAAGACAGAGGTACCATGGCAGAAGCAGTGGCATTATGCAGAGCTTCTTGCTAATGCTGCCATTATTATTCTCCTCTCTTTATCTCATCTTTTTACTATGGCAGCTTCTTTCCCCAAGGAGGAGTCGGGAGAATTTCATATGGCAAGAAAGGAGGAGACAGACAGACAGACCACAGGTGGATGGATCTTTGTTATCAACAGCCATTTTGGCTTATAGGGTTTTTTTACACGAGTTAAATTGTTTTACTTTTATGCAAATCTGAGCAATTAAAACATAAATATTGAGATCATGAACACCTGCGATTTCACTTCCCATCTGAAATGGTTATCTTGTACTGTTGCTACTCCCTCCCTCTCAACCAGCCCTATGAAGTGCATATAGGAGAGACATCCTCCCGCGTGAAGGACGTTTAGGTATTGTCCTATGCCAAAACACCTCCCTATAGCACAAGGAATCTTGCCCAGCATTAATGCAAAATTCAACTCAGTTAGCAATGTGACTTCTATTTATCCTCTGTCCTCCACTACTGTTCTTTAACCAAGCCAAATAATACATGTAAAGCAGGAACATCCTGTCTGTAAAAAAAATTACATATAAAACTCTCACATTGCTCTTTCTCTCTGCCCTCTGATTTCTATGCAGTAGACTCATTCCATGAGCTGTATTAACACAAGCACCCTGGATTTGGCTTTAACCAGCACAGCAGACACTAACCAGCTCTCTACATAAGAGTTCCCTGCCGATTACACCATGTCAGTTAAAACAATAAACCCGTGACTCATTGTTTTCTGCAATCCTGGCAACACAGCCACACATTTGTTTGAATTTTCAATTATTAACAGTGGTGCTATTCTGAATGTTCTCATCGGCCTTAGTTAAACAGAAATTATTTATTAATCTCGTCCAATAAAATATATATATGCTAATAAGCAGTCTGTGACTTTCTTTGAATCTTGTTTTAAGGAGGATGTATTTTCAAATAATTAAAAAGCAATAAATTTTAAGATATCTACAGATAAGAGATGCACATCTGCACATATTTTCCTATGAATAATTCTGTACAAACCAGAGTGGCTCCTCAAAACACTGGAGTTATTCTTGCTCTTTCCAAAATGATGCACAAAATCATTTGACCATCTATGGACAAAGGCTTTTCAATTCACATGCTGTCAGTAACATTTTGCTACACATACTTTTGATTACTATCCCATTGGAAAGTACCACAAAATGAACAAACAAAATACACAACACATGTTCATTAACATGCATAGGATGCATAAAGAGAAAATGATGTTAATATGCTTCTCTCTCTGCATTAAGAAAGAGAAGATGGAGAAGAAAAGGTGTTTATCTCAGCAGTAAGATGTGTAGATGGATTTTAACAAATGGCACATTTAGACTGGCAGCTACTGCCTCTGCCAAACTGAAAGGTGAAGACTCCGTGGAGGATGACGCAGGGGAAACACAGCCCATATCACAAACCTCTGCTAAGGACCTACATAATATTTTGGAAGAAGATAGCCAAATAAATACAGCTATCTCAGGGGAAAGATGTAAAATGTTCAATAATTACAATAACCCTATTTTTATTTCATCATTGTAGCAGTCATGCCATTTTAAATAGAATTCTTAAAATGGAATTTTGAGCTTCATTTACCTTCAAAACCCTCATTGATGTAAAGCAATGCTACTAGCTCCTCTTATGTGGAAGAAACAGAGGCTCCAAGATGTAAATGACCTGACCAAGAGTCATACAGGAAGATTAAGTGCAGAAACTGTTCTCCAGAACATCAAACTAATAACTGGACTTGACTGCCCTGTTTTACCTCACTTCCTTTTATTCTTCATTGTAAGAAAGCTCCAGTGAGCTTTCCACTGAAGCTGTACACCATCCTCACCACCAGTTACCCATCACAACTGGATTTGCAGAACTTCAAGTAGCAGGAACACTCCAAACAGCATGAAGGCTGATGCAGACATTTCTACTGTATATGCATATGAGCACATCCAAACTTGCTTATTCTAAATATGCAGGATGTTCAAAAGCAATATTATCCCAATAGATAGCTTTGCCAGCTGAGATTTTGTCTAGTACAAAGACATACTACACAACTCACATATTTTTCCTCTCTGATAGAGTTGGATAAACATGCATGCCAAAAAATCAGTTCTTCTTTTAGAGCAATGTACAGATGGCTGCTTTTACTCTGAAGTCTCAGGAATTACCACACTTGACAAAAACTCAGTCTTTAAATATTCCGGATGAGAAGCATATAACAAGTACTTTCTGTGCACAATAATTTTTTACTACATCATAAAAAAAATCTGATGCCACCACACTATCTTGCTTCTAGCAGTGAGCCATCTGTGTGCTGCACTGATGTCCTTTCTCCAGGCACTTCTCACTGGCATTTAGCTGGCCACCCTTTCCATACATAAGGGACTCTCTCCAACTCCATACCTTCTTTAGGGATTGAGCTGAATTAGTGCTTAAACTCTGAATCCCCAATTTTGATGCTCAGTATGTGCAGTGGACAAAAGTTCATTTTTGTTTAGGTGCACCAAATAACCATTAGGAAAAATCTGGTGCATCAATGCTTTTAAAGTTCATTGAATTCTGCTGTGTGTTGAGATCGGGTTGCAGAGAGGCAAGCAGCCCTCAAAGAAAGGAACAGCTCAGGCAGAACCCAGTGCCTCATTCTACCACGTTTACATGACATCGGTCTCCTCTCCTGCCATATTCTACAGCTGGTCATAACCTACATAATCAGAAGAAAAGAAACCAAGCCAAGCTCAAAGGAAAAAGGCAAGAAAAGCTGATGAGTGGTATAACCAACTGGAGCAGGTTCACAAGGCTGGAAGTCTCACAAGGCTGGAAGTCTCACTGCTAAAAGACCTAAGAATTTAAGCAGAACTTCTGTTCTATAAGGCTCGTACAGAAGGCTATAACAATGAAAATGGACTTGAGCTTTCTCATTTACAACGTCTTCCCCAAAACTTTCTGTTAAATGCATTGTTTTCTAATCAACAGCATCAACAATTTCAGATACACTTAACAACAGTGGAAATAAATATGCATAATATATTAACTAATTGAAAGATTCTGATATTGAAAGTTAAGATGCTATTACAGTTGACATTAAATTTAAATGGTGCTCTAAGAGATTGATAAAGAATATATCACAGTAAAACACACAAATTTAAAATGTTATTTAAAGGCAGTGCACAGTAATGACTACATTCTTAAATGGTTAGGTTTTATGCCATATATTTGATTGAACCTGTGTTTAGTGAGGTGTGGATCACTGCTTTTATATAAATGGTAAATTTTACTAATCTTTGGAGTTAGCGTCTCATTTTTAGGATTTCAGATGTATTTTACTACTGTTTTTCATTTTATAAAAAACTACAGTAAACTTTATACTTTGCAGCTTCCACGATAGGTATGAGGTTTGTCCTGCATTCAGACATACCTTGTACAATGTCACTTTACACAAAGCTTCTCAAGCAAACATTTCCAGTGTAAATAACTCAAATTTGCATTTCATTTCACTTGATGCACTTGAACAAGTACACTAAAGTCTACCTGTTCGCATATATGCAAAACTTATATTTTCAAGCCAGTGGCAATTTGCAGAAATACCAGACAGCTAGAAAGAATGCCAGGGTGAATACTGAGGTATTTGAGCGAGGCTGTAAGCAATAGCCAGACAGAAGCAAAGTGTGAACAACCCTGTTGAGGGTGCAAGCCAACTCCTCTGATATTTTCCTTCCGAGACTAGACAGAAGCAGATTGAGACATTTGCCACTTAATCAATAGATGGTGCAAAAATTTTCTGCAGTAAGAGCCAGGTTACGCCAATTCTGAGTGCCTCTGAAGCTTTCCCTGCAGTGGCCTGAGCACCTCAGAGCACCAGTAGCGATAGCTCATCTGGAGTACTCGGCAACAACAGAGCAAAACACGGTTTCATTTCCTATACCCTGATTCACGTGGCATCTGTCACTGAAAGCAATTCTGCCAACACTGGGGAGGAGCTGCAGGAGTCAGAAACAATGACTTTAATACTCCTTCACTACAGACCCTACTTAAATTCACACAAGGGGAAACCAATACAAGATGTCAATCCTAAGGGAAAAAGTGCATTCAAGGGATCTTTATCCAGGGACATTTAATTCACCCCTCTTTGAGAGCTTTTAAATAAAGTTTTCTTCAGAGGCACATCAAATCATACATTAAGGAGGCAAACTGGCTTTGCAGCCTTGCAGTAATGAAAAGAAAGACTTGATGGTGAGCACCATCTCTCATGCACTGATAAATTGGTTTCTCTCCTGCTTTCATTATGCACTACTGGAGCTATGTTCACTGAAGTTAATGGGAGTATTTCCATGGAGTTTGGTGTGTAGTGGGTCATATAATAAGTTCCTTCATATGTTGTAGTTCGATGGCCAGAGCAGCATTTACTCATTTTAAGCACTATTTTAAGATTTGATGGATGACTTAGCTCTGTTTTCCCAGTTTTCCAAGGACCCAAGGTAAAAACAAAGCTAAATACAAACCACTTCATGGCATCCTCTTTTTTTTTTTTTTCCTTGGTTGGTTGTTGGGGAAAAAATGAGTATTCAGTACAGCCAATAAATCACTTTGTCACTTTAATCTTTTATTGATCTCAATAAAAATTGTATTTTGTTTCTTAACAAAAATTCACCAAGAAGGACATCACATCCAGGGATGTGTATAATGTAGGAAGCACTCATCATTTAACATTCTTATTTATGGGACAAGATATGGATTTTAGTGGAAAAATCTTCAACTGTTTCTGTAAGGTGATGCATCATACTTTTAACGATGTGCTTGACTGTTTACCAACTACACTAAGAAGCCATATCTTATAGCGAGGTTTTATATAAAGAGATTATAAAACACTTCTGAAGCAGTAAAGGGAAGGGAGTACAGTACTTTCCCCCACTGTCTGTTCTGTCACTTCAGTTTAGTATATCAGTCATTTAATTTCATTTCAGATGATCATTTTGGGAAATCTCAGCAAAAAGAGAAAGGAGAAGTGATTGCTAAAGGAGCACTACATTTCCTGATGAGGACTGGTTTGAAACCATGCTCCCATGGAACACACAAGAAACGTAAAACCCTGTCTCTCCTGTTGGCACCTGCTTTCTGGGCATCTCTGAGAATGTAAGAGCTGTGCTCGAGCAACACTCTGAACTAATGTCTGGTACACTGGTAAAGCAGGATGCCCTGTCTCCAGTTTAGCACAGGAGGTACTTTGGGAGAGATGGAAAGGGAGACCAGATACTCTTTTGCACAGTCACATGCTAACTTACTGAATACAGGTACACGAGCCACACCAGTAAGCATCTGACATTTTCCTACATCTCACAGATATGAATTACAACTAAGTCCAATTATTCCTTACCACATTTTTTTGAAGAACCCTCAGGCTCCTTGCTACATAGTCCAACACAGTCTTTACTGAAGATCTGTTAAAGGCTTTAGTGAGCCATAACTCTGTTTGCAACCCCTGAATTGTAAAAAAATTAATATGTGCCTATAATAAATGCTTGATAAAGGCTTCCCATTTTCACCATATAATAATGTTAAATGAGGGCCAGAATCCTTTCCATTTCATTTTACACAACCTACATGACTGCACCCAAAACTGACTCCAAGCCCTCATTTGCATAGTTTGCAATTGATCCAGGCTATCTGCCTGCCAAGAAAGGCAAAGCACAGAGAAATAGCCTCTCCAATCCCTCTTTGTAACGGAATTAAAAAAAAAAGCAGTCTGCAAAGTCACCAGGTCTCTTGGGCCTAAACCTTCTATCCACCAAGTACAAGTCAGTCCCTACCAAGTGTCCCCTCATTCTCTTACTGAAAGAAACCATGTGGCCAGATAAGGATATCCTTAACATCAAAGATTTATTGCTCACATAATTATCATCAAAACCAACTCTCACATGAGAGAATTCATTCTACACAGCAGTAGTTACACCTTTGATTTTCTCCAGTTACGGTGTGTGCTCGTTTGGGAGGGTTTCAAATCCAATATTCCAAATAGACCACAGCAGCTGCCTTTCTCAGCATATACTGTCTGTGAGAGACTACCCCATATATAGGACATTTTTTTCCAGCCTAATGTTAGTCACTAAACCGTTTTTATAACACACTGTCATTGTCACAAGATTAACCTCAAGCTGAATTAGGGACTATTTCATCAGACTCTTGAAATTCTCCAAATATTCATCTAGATTTTGAGATGAATATAGGGTTTCCTCATGTTTTTCATGTTCTACTATTCAGTCTTTGCTTCTTCGTAGTCTGGGCACATACTTCTTTAGACTTTAGAGAAAAAGCAAGTTCCACCAGTGCCCACAATAAACCAGAAGGCACTTATTCCCTGCTCATTCCTATAAGAAGTGAAGCTGAAGAAACACTTTCTCTGTTCTTTATTTGTTTTTCAGGGTCAGAAATTCAAGGCACATTGCACAGGCTTCTTATATCATGGCTAGAGGTCAAATCTTGTAATACATGACTTGTCAGTATCTTTTAGCACAATTGATAGCAGTGTGCTGCTGACTCTTGCATTCCAGACCTCGAAGAAAATGTCCAGAGCAACTGAGGTTATACGACAGATTTCATAAAATATCACCAAGTCTCAGGAAGAAAGATAGTGTGGGAGGCTCAGAGAAAGGGCTGCACATCAACCTTACAGAATGCCAGAGTTTTGATTGATGTTTGAAACTTGTCATTAACAGTAGTGACTCCTGCACCCACAAAAATCTCTACCTAGTTTATTAGGAACTCATATGCAGCAGAAGCATTTACAGACAGATGTTCCCATCTCAAAACTGAATAAAAAAAGATAGAAATGCATTACTCATTTATTATATTTTGTAAATCTATATAAAACTTAAAGGTGAAATTCTGGGCCCATCAGAGTGGTTGGAGAAATTATATTGACTTCTACAGACCCACAACAGTACAAAATGCTATTTATGAGGTGGGAGTAGGAGGAGTGTGTGTGTGTGTGTGTGTATATGTGTGTGTTCAAAGTCCAAAATTAGTCTAATTTTTAATAAATAAAAGGAACTGATCTGATCTCATTACAGAAAATCAGCTTCCAGTGACTTGCAATTGATCTACTCTCCGTTAGCACTATACACAAAAGTGTTTCCAGCAGATCTTATGAAAAAGAAGGTAAATGTAATCAGCAGATGAGGCTACAATTAGAAACAATGATTGGGGAGGGAACCCAAGCTTTAGTGCTAGGAAAAATGAGAGCCGTTATTTCTTATTTTGAACTCAGTTTCAATTAGCTAATGATAATAAAATCTTTGTAGGATTCTGAAGGCTTGCAAAGGACATATGAATACCCAATAGCAGGTGTTCTTCCATTAACTGCTCCATCTATTTCCCTAGCAATCAGTGATGTAAATAAATTACATACACACACTTCAACAGGATTCTTCCCTACTTTTTTCCCAGTTCTGCTCAGGTTAGAGCAGTAGGGAGGATGGTAAATAATCATCAGGAAAAGGTGAAGCTGCATGCACACAAAGCTAACCTATTTTCTACAGAAAAAAAAAGTGTTTTAGAAAATTATGAGCAAAATATTAAGTAAACTACGCATTCATATGGAAGATCAGATTCTTTTTACCCTTACCCCACTGAAATCCTGGATTATCTTCACTTGCATCAAGACAGTATAATATCGATTACCAGGAAAGGAGACAAGATCAGTCATCCCACACTGAAAAGTCAGCAGGGAGTGTTCTTCAATGCACCCTTCTCAGATTCAAAACAAATAATCTTTTGGGTATAAACCAAAGCCTACTATTATATTTGATTGCAGATTAACATTAGCATTCGCTTTGTTCACATCCCAGTAAATTCAAGGAGAGAAGGCTAATTTTCAGCACTACAACTTTCCTTTTATCATAATTCCCATTTAACACAACTTTTCAAGGAATTATTTTTTAGCCTTCCATTGATCTTCAAGGACTCTATCTTTTCTTACAGATAACGTTATCAAATATTATCACAAATATATCATGTCCTGCCAGCTGAAGTAGCTGAAAGTAAGGAGATTTTACTTGACATACTGATATTTTTATATTTAATAATTTTTTAAAAAATCCATACAGAATGGAGACCAGTTTTCTATTACGTATACAGTAGATGAAGTTTATAAAGCAATGGTGTTAAAAAGTACCTGCGTTTAGATTTGAGAGCAAAGATATAGAGAACTCTGTAATTCCACAAAAAAAAAAAAAAAGATTACAAGTTTTGTCATCCGATTTCAGCACAGTTTGCAACAATCTAAATTAGAAATGGGAGCACTAGAAAATTTTGCAAGAGACAATAATGACTGCTGAATAATTAAGTAGCCAAGTTCAGATGATGGCAAGGCTGGCAATGGCAAGAGGAAGGGCCATGGACTCCAGCAGCAGATGTTTGGAGCTTGCATGGGTAGAAAGGTGTAAAATGCAGCATTTTATTGAAAAACCTAACTAATTGCATGAAATAGACCTACAAAGATAACATTTTCATCATATAGAAACTTTCTGAAAAGCAATTTGGGAAAGATCTAAAGCTGACTCTACTTCTATCTCCCAAGCCGGACTGAAAAGCTTTAGTGATTGTTGATAATATTGAAAAGTGCTATCACAGTGAAACCCTATCACCAACTCAGATCCCTGTCAGTCAAACAATAAACTCACACTATATGGCAGAAACTATTATAACATTAGAAATATGAAAATATCAAGGTCTGAAAAGCATCTGTGGTCCCACCTGATTATGGCAAAAATCTAATAGCACCACTTTTACCAAAATTAAGGGTACAACCCTTGTGAAGATTGAGTCTTAGGTGGTTCTTTGTGCTATGACAAAAATGTTATCCCAAATTAATTGCTTTATTATGACCTTCTAACACAAGAAACTTGCATATTTCAGAGCAAAGTTCTTGTGCCGAGGCAATTAGCAGGAAATACATATAATGCCTTTTTATAAGAACACAATTAAAGAGTAATCACACTTTTGTCATGGCTGACAATTAGCAATCTTCCTCCCCCAGAGATATAATACAGCTATGTCATTATCATTATCAAAATCTTAAGCCCACTGAGGGAGTATTAGATCTCTGCAGAAAAACATGCTGGGAGAAATCCTGGCTCCAATGAAAACAACGGCAAGACTCCCATTTTCCCAGCTCTAATTAGCTATGGTTAAATTACAGTGAACATACAGTGAACTTGGCTAGAGCTGACGAAAGAAGAAAAACAGATCTTAATATTGAATGATCCTTCCTGAGTAGTGACTCTGAAGCAAGAAGTTCAGAACACTTTTTTGAGGCAGCAGTCCTCAGTCTTCCATCACCTTCTCCGTGAGGACCATTTGCTTCAATCCCCACTTAAAAAATACAGAATCAAATAATGTGATGAAAACAGTTACACAATCAGGCAGCACATCACATGTGCTTACGTAATATTGTTTGGGGCTCTGCTCACTTGAGACTTCACCCTTATTACTGGAGCTGTGATGTTGTATGAGAAGCATTAGTCCACCCCTGGGGCACAGAAACAGAGTGGGACCACATATCAATATGGTAAATACCTTGATAATGCTGGTATTTAACACTTTCAATACGTACATTTTAGAAAAGGTTGCAAGAAGTAGAACTAGAATAACACAGTGTTATGTTGCCCATCTCCAGAAAAGGCAGAGCTGTTAAGATATGCAGAGGAAAAACCCCAATATTTACACTAAACCAGCACTGACATGAAGCCACCAGCGGATAGGGCAAAAGCAGAATGAAAACCAATAATGGCTATCATGACATCAAAGAAGAGCAAAGGTATTTTTCCTTTGTGCCATATCTCTGTACTCTTTGGTTTTCAAAGATTTTAGGGGGTTTACATTGCTATAGGTAACAATTGACTTTCCACATCCTCAAAACACCAGACTCAAGAGAGTTTTCATCAGCAGCAGAGACTTCTGCTGCTCCTCGTAGCTATCCCCATCTGTCACTTTTTAATAGAGGTACATGCTGAGAAGATTTGATTGTCCATCTCTGTTTTTAAATACATCAGCTAGTTAGCACAGTCCACTGTTTTATCCAGCTGCAAGTCTACTATATTCTGGCACAGGAAGAGATAGATTGGGCTCAGCAGGAGCTTCTAAAGAGTCCGCTGTCCTGACTGTCCATCTGGGAGAGGAATGATATGGTCCTGAGGGTCAGACTGCACATACCTCATCATACAAAACTGGAGGAATGCCACTTCATGGCAGTGTGTGCACCCAGTCCTCAGATATTCTCTTCTGTGTTGTCCAAGCAGATTTGGATGGTTGCCAAAAGACGAGAGAAGCAAATGTTGGAGAGAAGCCAAAAGACAAAAGGCAATTGACCTAGCACTTTTCTGTTCTTTCCTGGGAATTGCGGAGCTACAACATGCCACAATTGCTTACAAATGTTAGGATCGTTTTCTCTACCTGTGCATTGTGTAAAGAGACTAATGTGCTTTGACCTGCAATTTGCAAGGGGATTACAACTACCATGGGAGAAGCAAAACTTAGTGCATAGGTTCAGAAGTGCTCAGGTGGAAGAAATGGAAACAGCTGAATTTTATTGCTCCCTGCAAGAGAAGAGATGCTCTTAAATCTTTACTTGTACACAAACTCAACCAAGGCTAACAGTATCAGAAAAATCTTGGGCTGATTTATGCACAATGCTGTACAAAAACCTCAGAGCTAGGCAGCCTGGCCTCTGATACCAAAAGCGACTGTGTTTGCATGAGACCTGAAGGCCCACACGTTTTCTATGATCAGGTTCTTTTCTTGAGCCCTGCCACAAATGGAAATGGAAAACAGGGGTGCCCAAACCCCCTTCTTTGAAATCAGAAACTTGGGTGGCATACATCACCCAGCAGTGGGCAGCTCCAGCTGTCAGTACTCATATAAAGTGCAGAGCAGAGCAGTGTTCATCTGAGTTAACACTGACCCAGCATAAGCATCCTGTAGCAGCACAGACACAGTGCTGATGCACAGCTATTTACCTTCAAGGTCTCACATTAATTTCATTCTTCCCTCAACTGCATAAATATATGGGTGCACCTTCATTGCCATGTCCCATTTCTGTGTGGTGGAACCACTCGGTTGGGAAGCAGCACTTGAGGATGCCCCCTTTGGCTGGGGATGGGCTCTGATGCACAGGGCATTCAGTGGCAAGGATATCTTGCATGCAGAGTGAACAGCGATCACCAGACTTTCTCGAACCATTGGATTTTGTTGCCCTTTTATAAAATGCAAATTAAAAAAATTACGAAACAGTAGGCAATAAACCTCGAATTTTTAATATCGAGCAAGCACTGAACCTTTGCACGTGAGTATGAAGGACTAAATAATCCCATTCTTTCTCACAGCACAGACCCAGGAGAATTTCTTTCTCTATATTGCTTTTATAACAGCTATCTATCTTAGTCTGGTCTTGTTGATATATTTTAAGGCTTTTAATTTGGAGGCTGTTATTTGCTCAGATGTTATCTTCAGCATATTAAGTACAGTAAGCTTTCATCAAGTCATATGCTAGGCATTTGAGCTGGGGCAGAATTTCTTGAACACCCATGTACAATGGCAGAATAAATAAATAAAGAACACCTTCAAGGCTTCCCAGCACCTAGTAATAAAATCACTCTCTAACCTTACAATAATGCTCTGCTTACAGTCCTCCCAAAATGCAAGTCATTTGCCAGATCCCAAATGATATTTGGTTGATGGATTGCTGGTGATTTCTACATCAGAGCACCTTGGAGCCCTAGTGCTAAACCCCTGACAGCGTTAGCATAAAAGATTTACATTTATGTTATGAGGGCCACACAAGAATAATAATTTTAAAATACATTGCCTTGGCTGCTGGTGCACCATGGGAAATCTAACAGCAGCAGGCAGCATGCCTGCACTGTAATTACAAAATGGCAGCATGGGAGAGGCTTTGGAGACACGGAACTAGAGACCACAGCCATCTGCATGCCTTGGCGAATTGAAATTACAGTAATATATGAAGACATTACCTGAAAAGCCCAGCACCATTTAAATGATTTACTATTACGCCCCAGCAAGCTTTAATTTAAGGATAAAGTCATTCAGCAAGCTAATCTGATATAGGAGGCATTATTTCACACAGTTAAGTTAATTTACACTAGCTGATTGTTGTTGTTGCAGTTGGCATTATTATCTGCACAAACAGCCGATTGGCCCTGACAGAAGCAATATACTGTTTAATACAGCGTCTTAATTCAGCAGGCTAGCTATCTGTGATAAAGGTTTGTTTATAAGCAATAATGGGGAGGAAAGTCATTTTGAGGCTAAGCTGATAACACTGGTGAGAAGTATTTCTTTTTTTTTTGGTAGGAAAACAAGCAGGAGCTATCCACTCGATTGTCCGCCTGTCTAATAGCAGTAACATCCCGACAGCTTTCTCTTACATGGGTTTAGCTTTCCCACCCTAACTACAAGGTAGATCTCTGGCACCACTTTCTGCATATATTTCCTTTGACAAACAGTCATCACCATCACAGCACTACGAGCGCTGCTCTTCCCCAGCGAAACGCAGGCTTCAGGAAGACCTCCACAGCTCAAACTCTCTGATGTGAGCTGGTTTAAAAAGCTCCTAATACATCATAGAAAAGGCAAACTGCACATGACACACTGTAGTTTTGGTTGGCTTTCCTCCAAAAATAGTGAGATGCACTGCGGTACTCTTAACAGAGTAAGATAATTGTATGTTATAAGAATATCTGATGTCAAGGAATGCCAGATGAGGCAGAGACAGCCAGTGCCTGGGTGAGGGCTGGCTTTGTGCCACCTTTTGGGCAGGGCTTGGATCAGGTTGGCTTTGTACCCATGGGTATATGAGGGATCATTTTGCCCACAGGTAAAATTGAGGGAGAGGTAGTTGTAAGCATGTTTATTCATTAAGAACTGTAAAACTCTACCAAGAAACATCAGCATTATTTTCCAATAGCAAAACAAGCTGCAAAGAAAGAGTTATAAGTGAATTACTTCCTGTAGCTTTCTCTTCCCCTGCCCCCCAGGTGGTGAAATCACCTACTGACTTACAGATGCTCAATTACTTGAGGGAGTTCCTTAATTCTGCCCTCCTCCTCCACATAATTTTTAAAGTTCCAGGAACATGCTTCTCAAAATTGCTCCTCTTCTCCAAAACCAATTATCCAATAAAAACATTTCTCTGTCCATAAAGCCAGAATGAATATAGTTCAACTGTGACCACAAAAAGAAAAAAAACAGACAATGCACCCTGAACTTGCAAGCAGTTTTTCTTCATATTTCAAGAGAAATATGCTATAACATTCTGTAACAGTGGTTCAGGAGCAGTAAAAAAAAAAAAAAAAGATGTTTGGAGACTTCAGCATGAAAAGTATCTTAAAAGCAGATTGTCAAAAGTAGTTAGAGGGCTCAGTAGCATTTAGATGTCAAACCACATTGGCTTCCACGGGAGTCAGAATCCCAAATACCTCTGGAGCCCTATGTCTTCAAATGTTTGTGGAAAGCATCTTTTTCACAAGAGCTTAAGCATGAGTTTAAACAAGCTACAATAATACCACTAAAAACCAGCCTATGGCCAGCTTTTCTGCTGGCCCAAACAGCACACTTCTGAAGGACTGACTCCAGCGGGGCACCACCAGTTTGCTCCTGCCACGACTAAGCCTTGGAGCAGAACACAAAGCACTGCTGCACCCAACCAAACTTTCCAGAAGTTGTTCTGGCAGCTAAGAGAACTCATTGGTTGAGTTCCTTTGGGGAACAACATTTGATCCCGACACCTTACAACTATTGGGGTATTGCAATATGCAAAGTTCTTTCATCTTTTTTCAACACACTGAATCTGGTGTTGTGTAGCATCTGCCAGATGTCACCAAATAAGCCCGACCCAAGTGAACTGGGAGCACATTCTACTTTGGCCTGTGCACTGCATGAGCATTATCCTTCCTAGAGAGCATCTGTCTCACCAGCCACTGAAGTGAGTTACAGAAGCAGGCTGCACGTAGCACATTGGCTTCCAGATATCGCCTGGGAGCCAACACACCAGCACAGCCTCAAGAGGAAACCATTGCATGGCTCACACGGCCTCATTTTCCAGGGTTTTGTTATGACTGACCAAAAAAACGATGTTGTGGAAGCGCTTTTTGATGGCCAAGTCTTACAGGCTCCATGTTTTGCAAGTTCTTTGAATAGCCTGTTGATGCATGATTTTCTTAAGAACTATATTATTTAACACCTTATGGCAGAAGCTCACAAAACCTGTGCTCACTGCAGCCACTCAGTAATCAGTGAGCTTTCCTCAGAGACTGACAAAGAGCAGCACGAGAGCACACTAAAGTCATATAGAGCAAAGAACAGTTTAAAGGATTTTTTCCCTGTTTTATGGTAATAACAGGACTTTAATGACATCTGTTATGCCCTTTCCCTTTTTTCTATTTATTTGATTTGTCTCTTCATTTGTGCTTTTTTTCCCCACGTTTAATCACAAAACTAAGTGAATGGTGCAAAATAATAATGAATATCAACTGTTTAAAAACATTCAGTTAGAGGTAAATTGCTACTATTCTATAGTCCTTTTTAATTATATTTTAAGGAGCTTATGTTAGTGCCTTAGTGTAGAAAGAGAATCATAACTCAAGCAATTTTTTATTTTCAATTCAAACATAATAAAGGTAGATGAATGTGTGTCAGCCATTATAGCACCTTAATCAAGGAGTTACTCCAACATAAGCACACAGAGGAATCAAATGTATCAGGGTTCTAATGCAGAACAATATTCAAGAAAGGGATTATAAAGCATAAAAGAAGGAGAATACAAGATGCTCATTTTTTGTGATTCTACTTTGAACAGCACAAATACAGTCAGACATGCAGAAAATAAAGAGGAATAATGCAAATTAATTTCCTATTATTTGGATGAATTAGGCTTATGGTCTGATAACTGAATTATGCAGCATACAGGAATGTAAGGGAATGAGACTAAGCCGAAACATAATCAGATATTCAATAATAAAAGGAAGGAAATGCACTTTCACAGATCAGGAGGTAAATTTGAGGTAAACTCATGGTAAGATAATAAAACAGTTGAAATGTTGTAAATCAAAAAAGGTATCAAGCAATCCAGCAGAGCACCGACTGAATGAATTATTCGTAATTAACTCACATATATGTTTTCCTATTCCCTATTCCATATAGGGAAAATTTTTTTCCTTTTGTATCTAGTTTAAAACAGAGTGATTTTACAAATTCCTGAAAGAGTAACAAAAAGACTCCAGCCTTGCAGAGTTTGAGAGAGCTCATTTCCAAACTAGTCTTAAATACTTTATCCTACGAGTTGACTCTCACTATTCAGCATTAAGCAATTTTACTTCACTGTGATTGGTTGAGTCATTTAATCTCATTATTCCCTCTACCAACTTGAATGGCTCTGGTAGTCTATCAGGGATGAATTTCATTCACATGAAGGCTGAAGCCACAATGCCCATAGGTGGTGGGCTGACCTTGTCCAGACACCCATCCAGCTGCCTGCTCACTCCCCTCCCCAACAGGACCAGGGTAGAATCATAGAATCACTATGGTTGGAAAGGATCTCCAGGATCATCAAGTCCAACCTTTATCCCATCATCTCCCTAACCACTAGACCATGGCCTCAAGTGCTTCATCCACTCGTTTTTTAAACACCTCCAGGGATGACAACTCCACCACCTCCCTGGGCAGCCTGTGCCAGTGCCTGACCACCCTCTCAGTAAAGAACTTCTTCCTAATATCCAACTTAAACTTCCCCTGACGTAACTTGAGGCCATTTCCTCTCATCCTGTCATTAGTAATTTGGGAGAAGAGACCAACACCAGCCTCACTACAACCTCCCTTTAGGTAGTTGTAGAGGGCAATGAGGTCTCCTCTCAGTCTCCTCTTCTCCAGATTGAACAACCCCAGTTCCCTCAGCCGCTCTCCATAAGCCCTGTTTTCCAGACCTCTCACCAGCCTCGTTGCCCTTCTCTGGGCTCGCTCCAGCACCTCAATGTCCTTATCCTGTGGTGCCCAGAACTGGACACAGGACTCAAGGTGTGATCTCACAAGTGCCGAGTACAGGGGCACGATCACCTCCCTACTCCTGCTGGTCACACCATTTCTGATACAGGCCAGGATGCCATTGGCCTTCTTGGCCACCTGGGCACACTGCTGGCTCATGTTCAGCCACTGTCAACCAACACCCCCAGGGCCTTCTCCGACAGACAGCTTTCCAGCCACTCCTCCCCAAGCCTGGAGCATTGCATGGGGTTGTTGTGACTGAAGTGCATGACCCAGCACTTACCCTTGTTAAACCTCACAGCTCCTCTCTGCTGCTCCTCCCTTCTCACATTCTTCCCCCACCCCACCATGGTCCCTGCAGGGGCTGTGGGGGAATCTCTGCTCCAGTGCCCACAGCCCCTCCTGCCCTCCCTGGTGCTCACAGGGACAGTTCTTGCTCTGTTTTCTCACTTTTTGCCAGTATTTTTATTGTTAGCATTATTATTTTAAAAAATATTTGCACATCTTCTATTCTAACCTTCTATTTTATAGGTACAGAATTGTTCTAAAACTATTTTTAAGAAAAAAATCCCTAAGAAGGAAACACAAAATTAAGAGGTATATTATTGGATTAAGACAGTCTTAGTAATATACCAGCTCTTATTAAAATGCTGCAAATTACGTGCCTAATTTTCTATAAATCATGTGGGACAGTTAGCTATGTTATTTTTATGAAAAAGAATACAGGAATAAACCTTAGTTAAACAGCTTGATAGTCTGAGCGGAATGAGCAAAAGGATATGAAAGACCTATATTAATTCCTGAAAGTAGACTTATGTTAGACTAAAATTAACTAGGCTAGATATCTCACACATTTTTTTTATAAACAAAGACTAAGACTACATTCCTATTAAAAGAAATGTCTCCTAAGCAAGCCTAGGCGAGATAAAAACATTTCTACTATGAAAGATGACTATGAAGCAAATAGGCCAAAAGCCATTAAAAAATATTAATGTAATTTAAAAAAATCTGCAAGAAGTTATTAGTAGACATTTTCTGGTTTTAAGCTACATTTAATTTTTTATAATTTTTTTTTTTTGAGAAGGTGCAAAGTAAAGGCTTGAGCCAGAGTCATAGCTAAAGCTGAAGCAGAAGAATAGAAGCCTCTATTCAGTTACACAACAACAGAAGATATCATTAGGCTTTGCCATGAGATTGAAGCGGATTTGGAAGCAGCACTCCTCAGCCCTGCACTACAAACAGCCTCACGTGATGGCAACTCATCAGTGCAGTCCTAAGGGTACTAGACCGTGCTCCACCAGCATATCACAAGACAGAGATTTATCAGCTCTCCAGAACTCGAGATGAACCTTTCAGAGCTGAATGTATCAGTGTTGCACAGACACGTGATTCACACATTAGGGTCACGAGGAAACCAGTACTAGAGAGTTATCCAAGGTTTCACAAGCAAAAGACTAACGAATTATTTAAATTGAAGCACTAGGTAAGAGGACAAATTGGACTTTGTGAGGCTGTTTCTGCAAACACTACCTAAAGGTTCCAGTCTAGCAAAGAAAAGTCAGTTAGGCAGCAAAGCACCAAGACAGCTCTAACAATTAAAAGAGGAGTTCAGCACACGTGCTCCTGAACATGCACCTCGGCCATTTCCTAGAGGTTTTAATACAGAGAACTGTGAAGCAGCAGCGTTTCTGAAGATTCCACCAAGAATCCTCAGTGAGTAAGAATTTGTGCTACTGTCATTCCTGACAGCATTCTGGAAAGATTTTTAAGGTAAAATTTTGTAAAATTATTGGAAGTGATAAGTTTTGAGATTAAATACTTAAGAATTTCATCCCTTTTAGTTAACATTCTTTCATTTTGCTAGTATATCACATGCACATGTGTGCATACGTACACACATGGGTGAAAATCCCCCACCTCTTAGTATGGACAAGAATGAGGCAAGGTTTGTAGGCAATATTACTTATTAGATCAACTGGAATAGCAAGGAAAGAACAGACAAGCTGTCAGGTGCACAGGCAAGTCACATCAGTTAGTCCAACAAACGATACTGCCTCTCCCAACAAACTATCCCACTTCATAAACCACTATGTTTACAATACCATGACACATTAAAAAAGCACTGTTTCTTGGATGAATCAGATGAGAACCTTATCAACAAAATGACTCGATGATTAAGCAATGTAACATAATTTAAACTGGATTCTAGTCTTATATATTCTTTAAGGCCTCTCCTACTGTATGACCAAGTAATGAATTCTAATTGAAAAGATGTATTGACACCTCTAATTTGTGGCACGCTAGACATGTGATTCTGTTTTTGCATCATTTTTGTATAACAGTGAAACGTCTTTAAACTAAACAGATAATTCTGATTTATAAAGAACAGAATTAAACTGATTTTTTTTGTTTGTTCAATAGTCTATATACATTGGAAATATTCAATGTGGGATATAAATTGTCTTGCCCCTGCACCTTCCATGAATTTCAATTATTTAACACATTAATTATCACACACGTATAAATATTTGGATTAAATCATACACACACTGTGCAGGTCTTCTTCATACTCAACTTTGTTGTCTTTCTGCATTCTAAATCACATGCATCAAACCTTCACTCCTTCTCTTACATTTAATATGCAGCTCTGAAGCTGCAGTTATACATCATTTTCATTTGTTGAGAAGTGATATATAATCTGGGCTGAAATTAAATAATGTCATCCTATGTTTAGTATTTATTGATACAAATTTAACCTGCTCGTATTTCAACCTCCACTCTTCCCCTGAATAATCTGTATTTAATTATGAATTCCACCTCTCTATTGACCTTTGAAAATATCCCTCATGACTACTAATCACAAATGTTATAAATTAGGAATTCTTTTGAATCATTTTGCAGTATTTATCATTCCACTCCCCAAATCATTCAGCACTTCAAGTTTGTTCTCAAAACTTGTCTTCTTAATACTAAAAGCTCAAAACCCCAAGCCCTTCAATTTCTGCAAACTTTCAACTAGTCTTTAACTATTACTATCTATTTAGCAAAAACAAGATTATGAAGCAGTCCAGAGCTATTATGTAATGGCTAAAACCTAGGAATATTTCAGACATACCATTCTCTCTAGCATCAAATAAGTTTATTCTTAGACAGAAGAAACTATAGCTGTACTTTCCCATATTATATTGCAACTTAATAGAAACATTAATTACTTGAAACAACTAACAAAAGACACAAAGAACAAATAAAGTGGGAAAAATTCTATATGCTCCATCTTTGCATCCTCCCTTCAGATATTTACACACATTGATAAGATTCCCCTCTGAGCCTTCTCTTTTCTACTGCTGTCACAGCTCTCTCAGCCTTTCCTCACAGAAGAGATGCTCCAGCACTTTCAGCATCTTAACAGCTCTTTGCTGGACTCTCTGTAGTAGCTCTGTTTTTTTCTTGTATTGGGGAACCCAGAACTGGAAGCAGCACTCCAGGTGTGGCCTCACCAGTGCTGAGTAGATGGGAAGGATCACCTCCCTTGACCTGCTGGCAATACTCTAATGTATCCCAGGATACCATTCACATTCTTTGCAGCAAAGCCAATACTCCTTACAGTTTCAGATTGTCCAATAGCTTCCATTTCAGACAGCTTTAATAATCTCCCGTGTACTACTCCATCATGTGTTTTAGAGAGATTAGCCCATGTATTTGATAAAACCGTGTTGCCAGTGAGGTTAAGCTGACTGCCCATACCCTCTGTGAATTTTAAAGCTGACTTTGCATCAGCTTACCTAACTTTAGCTCAGTCCAAGACCCACTGATGGTACTGCAAGTCCCCATTTTTGTTGACCTGTATGCACCTGTATGTAATACAATCCTAATACTGGAAAAAAAATCATACTGTAGATTCTCTTCACTAGACTGTCTTTTGGTTTAGACAAATATGATTACTGGACTAAATCACATTATGAAATAACACCTTTTATCTGACAACATAACCAAAATTTCCACCTTTCCTCCGGGGTGTTTATGCCGCTGTCTTCCACTGCAGTTAAAATCTGCCCATGACACCACTGAGGTCCTCAAAAGTGTAGGCTGTTGATATTGAGTGAATGTACCAAATGCATTCAGTAGCAGCAAAGCAGTTAATTAATATTGCTGATATACTGGATATGCTATTCCCTTGGCTAATAATAAATACTGGGGCAAAAAAACCAAAACCCAAACATAGAAGAAGCTGTGTAGGTAAAAGTTTTGATTAGGTTTATCTTTTGAGACAGTTTGACTAGATAGATTAAGTTTCTGTGCATCTCTCCAAAGACCACAGTAATAACCAGTGTCATGACTTTCAAATCCTTTGAACTGCAGAAGGGAATCAAACATGGTTGTCTTTTTATCCCAGCTTTTACTCTTTAGAATTCTAAAAGCTTGCTTTGCTCATCTGTCAAAGGGATGGCATTAAGGGGATCACTGTTGACAAGTGATAGTACAAATTATGCAACACAAATGACATTTTGCTACCTCTCCTCTGATCTGCAATTCCCACTCTCAGTCATTCCCTTTTCTATGAAAATATTAAACCGCAGATCCAACAGCAGAAAAAGTGGGAGTGTAGGCGGCTCTTGATATCTTGCTACCGAACAAAAATATGTTCTGAAGCCCACACCTATAATTATGTTTGTGAAAGCGGGTTCCATTTGAAGTTCCCGTGTTACTGTGGGGATCTTCAAATATATAGATGTCATCAGAGGATCAGGGCTATATGGTCTTTTCTAGATAAATGTTAACTGCTGTGAAAGGTTTTGCACTAAATTCAATGGAAACCAACAGCCAAACTCATTAAGCTGTACTTCAAAGAAGTTTCTCCTTATGCAAGGAGAAATTGAAAATATTTATGTGCTCTTCCAGTTTACCCCTTGACAAAGTCTTATCTCAGATCTGTACAGTATCAGTTCCTGATGAGTTCTCTCATATTCTTCCAAGGTTTAGATGGAGAGAAATTCACCAGCTTCACTATGTGCAGAGATCTGAAGAGGATTCTGAGAAATTAGGTTACAGCATTCAGGCACTCAGGTCCCAGCAACAGCAATCAAAATGCCAGGAGTATGTCCACAGTGGTGGTGGTGAGAGGAGAAGCAATTCCAAAAGCTAGGACACAGCCACCATCAGCATGACGTAAGACAACGTGCACACACTGACTGCACTGTGCTAGCCAGAAACACACAGGTTTTCAAGTTTTAGTGTGGCACTTTTAACACTAGAGTGAGACAATTTAACGCTCAGACATAACAAATCAGACTAACAGAAATATGAAAGTAAGCTAGTTTTTGGACTGCCTCAGAGCAGGAAGATTAAAGGTGTTTTTTTTCAGAGTAGATGAGATTCTTCCATTCTCATCAACATAAATTGATGTTCTTGTAAACTGGAGTAATACAGACAGCAAAATAACTTTGAGAGTTACCTGAAGAGATTACATGGGCAGCATTAACGATGCTATTACCAAGGAAGTCTCTGTACATATGCTTTCCAAGCACAAGTTTTTTTTATGCTCAGGGTCTACAGTATAGAGGAGGTCCATTTTCAATAGCTTCTGGTTTTGGAACAAAAAAGTAGACCCAAAACATTGTGTGAACATTTTCAGAAGTGTACTATTGCCTCATTTTGACACCTGACCTCAAGACACTGTCAAAGCATGGAAACATGGAAATGAACAAAAGGGTTATAATAGACATAAGAGAAATGGGATTAGAAATAGAAGTTTTGCCATAAGGCTGTATTTAGACTGCAAAAGCAAAACAAAAGAACAAATAAAACTGTATTAATCTATTTTTGCCCAAAGCTTGAAAAAGCTCTTGTGTCAAAAATTGCCCCTCTAAGTTACACTTGGTATTCCCACTATATATTATATTAACTGCTTTTTATTAGCAATCTTATTACTGTTGATGTGCACAAGAATAGAAGCGGTTTACAAAGGAACAGAATTGGACTACAAGGAGTACAAACCATACAAATTGTTACAAGTTATTTACTGGCTTAGTATAAATCTGCATATAGATTGAGGAAGTCGGTCGTAAAGCACCTTCAGGTATGCCTCAAAAGATACGATTATGAAGGTACTTGGAAACCTGGTATGCATGCAATGGGCTACTACAAATGGAACAAACAGCTCAATCTGTCCAGCATGCTTAGTCATCTCTTTTGATTTGGGAATTATTGTATGGTGTGTCTTGGAAGAAAAGGAAATAGAGACCTTAGCTTCTTGCTACAGAGTAAGCCACTGGAGTTCTTTGTAAAGTAGGATTATACTGAGTTTAAGGAAGAAAATCCCGTATTCTAATGCGATTTAGGGGACACAACTCCCTGTGCAAGTTTTCCCAACCTTGATCACTTTTCAAAGCCGATTTTAGTTCTGCTGAGTAAATTATCCGAGAATCAACCAGATTACGAGGATAAAATGAAACCAGAGGGAAAGACAGATGTGTTAAGAGCATTAAAACATAAAATCTGCAGTGTAACTCTCAGTTTAGCTGAACGTTGCCCCTTTGAAAGATAATACAGTCTCTAAGGATGTCTTCTCAACTGCTTCTGGAAACCACAGCTAAAGGAAATAAAGGGTGATTCTATTTATTATGTATAGCACAGTCAATTCTCAAACATGTTTCATTTTATATTTGTTTCTAAGAGCTTTTTTACAAAAAGAGAATAGTTGTAAGCAAGTAAAAATTTATTTGAAAACATGGCTCGAATTTCTGCTTTAATCCAAGCAAAGCCTAGGAACTAACGTAACAAAACCAGGACCACAGCTTCTGAAAGTTAGGTTGTTACCCAAAAAGACTCATTCTCTACAATCAGGCAAAAAATCCCTAATTAACATTGCAGTGTGCTATGGGTATATGAAAGAGGATAGTCAACCCCAATACATTTAATATTTGCTATCTATTGTATAATCTACACAAGGCCACTTAGCTTCTCTTCAATGTTTGCATCTCTAATTGACAAGACTATTTCTCAGGGAGATATATTAAAATAAGTCTTAAGTGTCTAATGATCACTGAATCTTATTATTATTCATGGGAGTTCTACTGTTAGTGTCACATATAATGTAATCTCTAGCTATATTAATTAATGTAATTTTAGAGTGGCCTCCCCTTATTGCTCCTCTTCTCTCTCCTCATTCTGTCCCTTGAGTCATTTTGTCACTACGTTCAGCACAGATAAAATTGTCCTGTGGAATATAGTGTTTGACAAAATCAACATTATATCTCTTGGACTGCCTCTTAGCTGGGGCAGCTAGCCCATAAGGGAATTATTTGTTACCACAGCTGTCGTTAAGGATTCTGAACCCTCTACAAGTCCATAGTATGTGAACTTACAAAAGTCAATAAACCTCTGAAGGGACCTTTAGCTGTGATATGAGTATTTAATCCTTTGTTTCTTTTGGATTCTTTACACAAATTACTCCAGAGCTGAATTCTGATAAAATGAAAAAGTAAACTCCAATTAGATCAACGTTGTTCAGGCTTTTACATTAAAGTTGCTTCAGCATTTTCAATATAAAAATCAGTCTTTGAGGGCTTATAACTCCTACATGAAAGGGTTTCTGCAGATTTAGCTTGGTTAGCAAGTTCTCTAGCACATTGTAAAGCCCATTTTAGCCAGCTTTCATAAGCCTTGTTAAAGCAAAATGCACACATTCATACTGCATTTACATGACAGCATGCCTAACCTAGAAACTTTGGAACCTATCGGCTAATTTCAGCTAAGTTAGACAAAAAGTGCAAAGAGAATTATTTTTCCTATGTGTTCTATGGACACAGGTTGTTAGGTAAAGAAGGTACACACCAAAACAGAGAGAAGCACAGAAGTCACTCATCAGTAGATCAAATGGAATCCACTGAAGCTCACATCCCATTGAGAGTACTGTCAAGCAGAAAATCACTTTACTCATAGAAACAATTGTTTTAGGTAATCTTGCTTGTATCTTAAAATCCCCACAAAATTAATGGAGTATAATAGTGTTCTGTCTGGTGATATCTACATAAACTTGCTATGACAGATAGACAACCCAGTAACAACTAGTAGACAAAAACACATCCTCTCCTCCCCCTCTCAATTCCAGTCTCTCTTAAACATTTGTATTGTGCTCTTTGCTAATGAATTAGGATTTGGGAAAAGTTTATTGCCCTAGAAAACAAAGGTCATTTTTCATCAGAGAATTTTGATTTTTTAGGATTTATTTTTTTTTAGTCAATTGTTGCTACTGTTTGAAAGAAAGCAAAATTAAAATGAAATGCATCAAGACTTGAACACTTTGCTTAGGGGTAAGGGTCAGACTTCTGTTCAAGGTATCTGGGAGCTCTGAAACATAATGCAAGTGTGAGAAAATGAGATTGATTTCTCTTTGGAATGTTAACTTCTATAGACTAAAGTGTGAAGCTACTCAATAATACACACAAGACATCCATAACAAAGGTAAATTACTTTCTGCCAGTAATTTTCATCTCAGCCTAATTGCAATGTCCCAAAAATCTTCTGCTGAAACTCACCAAAATTAATTCCTTCCTAAATCTATTTCCCTTTAGGACTAACTGCAAATATACTTTCCTAGAACTTTCAAAGTACTATAAACAAAGAACAGCTTTATCAGCAGAAAAAACAGCAAATTAAGATCTAGATGTATTTTGCTTTTCCATGTAACTCTAGAGATCTAAAAGTTGCTTTTTCTAAAAAAACCCACACTTGTACCTTTACATAATGCAGTGCTGTGTCACAACTGTTCTATAATTCAGTCACTTAAGTAATTTGCTTTTCTTGTTTTGAATATGCAGTGAAAAGTTCAAGAAATATTGATCATTATTGCCAAGACTTGTGATTTGAGGACAAATATAAACCAAAATAGGCTTTGTATAAGACTTTCACTAAAAGTATTCTTAATAGAAAAAACATAATTGAAGAATAACAACAAAAGTTTGGGCAAAAGAGGAAGGAAAGCAGATTAACTTTGGTTAAGCATCACCCTGGAACAGTTAGTTGAAAAATGTTAGGTCATTAAATTCATTCTTGTTTCATCCTGACTCTCCTGTTGTCCTCTGGCTGTCCAGCGATGTTAAATAAAATACTTCAAAGAAAAGAGTCTCAAGTGTTCAACAGCTGATTTTGCTCCCAGAGGTGCTGAACTGGCAAAAGTGGAAACATGTGGAGCAAACGTAATTAGCCAGAAAGGGAGGAGGGGCTGCCAGAGCATTTTAGAGCCAGAAAATAAAATACAATGAATAGGACTGGAAAATGAAGGTGAGCACGAGCTACGCTTAATTAGAAAGCCAAAGGAACAGCAAGGATAACAAATCTACATCTTCCTAGTATGTATCTAATTTATGAAGATAAAATTATATACCTATGCATAAAAGGAAATACTTTTCTTTTGCCACTGGTTGTGAATAAGGGGTCATGTCTTTCAGAATTGGGTCTCCATGGCAATAAAGGCTGGGAAAGCAGTTCTGCCGAGTTCTGCACAGCCCGTTCACAGGTTTCTCATGGGGTTAAGAATCTAGGTAAGTGAATATTTTGGATAAATCAGTACTACAGTGATCTACCATCTCATAATTTAAGGGGAATTCCCTCATAAAAATAACTATCAACTCTTTATTTCATACCTTCCTAAGCTGAAAGTTCATAACTGATTCCCCATCAAGTGAAAATAAAGCTACCTGTTGAAATTTAACCATGAGGGAAAAACACCAGAAGCATTAAGCAGAATTGTCTTATTAAGCTAAGTCCACCATTAGCACTGGACGTTGAGTATCAAAAACTCAACTGGGGGAAGCAATTTGTTACTTCACACCCCATGTTTTCACTGGATACAGATTGGACCGTTACACATTTCTGTTGCAATACACTGTTGATATAGCATCATGGTGTATTAGATCTTGTTTTGCCAGTCACTAGGCCTAGCACAAAGGACACAGCCAGCAATAGAACAAACCAGTAACCAGGTTCTATTGCACACAAAAAGGTCAGTACATGGGTGATCACTGGGGGTATGAACAAGTCAATGAGGTTACACATAACAGACATCAACCCCAGTGACCCCAAGAACGATGCAGCACAACCAACAACCGGTGGAACAAACAAAGCAACGAAGTCTCCCATAAAAGAAATGGGAAAGAACCAAGCCACATACCTTTTCCATGAAGCCACGTTTGTAAGTGCCAGACCTGAATGGGGCCCAGTTGCAGGGAGAGTCAGGAGGTCCTTCCTCAACAGGGAAACTCTGCAAAGTGCATCCACCTCACAAACAGACACTGCACCCTTCCTGCAAGTGGTCCCAGCTTTTATGCCCAAAGCAGGACACCTGGCACTCATTTACCCAATGTGGGGCACCTGGGGCTTGTTTACCCAAGGGCTTTCCCTGCAAGGTCAGCCACACCTTGGAGGAAAGCCAAAAGGTAAACTCATCCCCTCCTTTTAAAGGGCCATGGGGACCACCCATATGTCAACCTTAATTCAGGGCTCAGGTTCAGACCCCAGCACTTCAGATCTGTATCTTATTTATTATACATGTCCACATATTGTGATAATTGGGTTGTATAATATCCTATACAGGCTAATATGAAAATCACTCTGCTGAGTAGAAATTACTTATTTTGATTCTGCATGGGTTTGTTTTATCAAAACTCATGTAGCATTTAGGAAACTAATCATTGTTCAATTGCGGAGCACAGGAAGTGTAAAATTATCATAACAGAAGTGAATGGAAAGAATAATGGATCTGATCTCATTTGTTTGGTTATTAGTGGTGTTTCATCTAATTTACAAGCCCTAACTTTGTGTGATGCAAATGCAGAGCACAAATGTACCTTTTTATCTCACAGCCACTAATTAGTTATACTTAATATCATACTATTTTTGCTCTAGTTAAGCAATAGGACACACAGAAATTGGCAGCAAAAAGCCTCCAAGAATCATTCTTACAAAATACCATAAGCTTAGACAGATTGAGAAAAATTGTGAAAATTATTTAATATAATTTACTATTTGGTAGCTCCTTCTCCTCAAGAAAGTAATAAAAAATTAGAAGTGAAACCTTTCCAGAAACGCTGCAATTTACTTAGAAGGCTTTTGTTTCTTTTCCTAAGATTTCAGGGGGGTACCAACCACCAGCAGAAAATCACCGTGTATTACATCAGGTCAATTATAGGAGCCATTCAGACTGCACAGTGTCAGTGGCACTGCGTTTTGCATTACAAAGAAAACACAACACTGTTTCTAAAGAGTTAAGGAAAAGATATTTCAGAGATGAGAACAGCGAAGCAATGCCTCACTTGATATTTCTGGTAACTCACATCAGAATTAGAGCAGAATCTGAGCCTATTTCCTTTTTTGTAAATAGAAGCAAAATGCACTTCACTGAGTTATATGAGTTCTATGCACAGCAAGAGTCAAAGGTGCTGGTTCTCTGCTCCAGATTATGCTGTGTCAGACTTCAGGTGTCTTTCACAGCTTTTGTTTCTCAGGAAGTTTTGTAAAGCAAAAATCCACACTTGCTTGCTTGATGGATTTTGTTCTGCTAGTTGAGTTACCGTAACAGCAGAGCAGAGCACATGCTGGAATCAGGCCAACAAGTTCAATTTGGGTGGCTTCTAAAACACATCAGCATATCAGCAGAAGAGAAAAATACGTCTCCACAAAACAATTAGGTAAAAATCAGAAGGTGATGAAACGGAAAATTAGTGTACTTAGAATTTAGGACTGAAGTTTCTCTCCTTCCCATTAATCCAGTGATGGATTGCACCACATTGTCCTCAATACATTTGTTTTAATTAAAGAAAACTGAAGGATGGACCATGCTCATTCAATATTTCAGGTCAGTACTGCTATATAACTTTGCACAAGTATATATACTGCCTATCTCTTCCCTTGTACTCTAATGAGACAATATATCAGTGATAGGGTGAAAAGGCTTTAAACCTTTAGTTTTCAAATTTTTTTTCATAGTTTTCCTTCCAAAAGTGAAAGCACCCCTCACCCTTACCCTCCTCAGTTCTCATGTCTGGTCTACTGATAATTTACTGCCAAGGTAGCTGTTAGCTGTTCTTCAGAGTTTCTATACAGAGGGAGGTGGCAAAGCAAGGCTAGCCAAAACCACCAACACCACCAATGAGAACAAACTCTTAATAGTTGATTACATACAAGCAAACTCAAGAACCTGCTTCCAACATACGCTGTAACATCTAATTGGTTTTGATAAAGTAATTTTCAAGTAACTATTGTTGTCAGTATTGTTTTCATTAAGTTTGTGTTAAATTTACCTCCCCAGTACCATGCCATTCTTAGTTAGTTACTTTGTGCAATAGATTTCCACAGGAACACACTAAGTGAGGGTGCTAGATGGGCTTTCTGAGCACACCAAACTAAGCAGAGCTACCCAGAGCTATCAGAGGTAGGAAGGTAAGAGGGAATGCAGAATAATGCAGAGGTGATCTACAGTCTGAAATACTACATGAACACCAGTTAAAGCATCGTGCAGCAAAGCAGACATGCTGTCAACTGAAGTAGAGAAGTTCCTTCAGAAACAGTAGAGCTTAAAATAAGTTGTGCTATAATGCTTAAAGACAGAGTTGCAAAGGGTAAGGTACTTGTGAAAAAAAACCAAACCAAACACAACCCCAAAACCACACACACCCGCAAAAAGAACCCAAAACAAACCAAAAAAATCCCCAAACCTTCTTTGTATCATGTTTTGTTCCCTGGTGCTGGAGGTATCTGCACCAGGGCTATTCCCTGGCAAAGGGCTTCCACAGCTGCTTAGAATTTTCCTCGCTGTACCAGACAAGGACAGCCTCCATCCTGGAGGGGAGTGTCTGTAGTACTTTAAAAAAATAGAATCTTGCAATACCAGCAGATCAATACTTTGATATTCAGCAAAACTATATTTTACTTTCTTCTCTTTCTCTTCCAGCTCTGCTGGCCAGCATGCTCAGGCTTCTCTTTTCCTGACCAGAAATCCACAGAATTTTCCTATTCAGGTCTGATTTTTGTTCAGACACTCAAGAGCCTCACTCACCTTCAGATTACAAATACAGAGTATAAGATTATCTTTATTTTTTGGTCTCTTTGAGCAGAGAGTCATTGAATCACTGTGCCAGTTAGTTGGTTCTCATCCTTCCAGGTATGCTCTCTCCTTTTGCTCCTTCTCAGCCTCCTCACTCCACTCTAAATGAACATCAGTCCACTTGTCATCTGGTCTTTCATGAAAGTGCTCCTTTTCTGTCAAACAATTCTCTCTTCCATTTAAAGGGCCCACCAAATGGTAACCATACAGACTCAACTAACTTGCATTTAGTCAAGGGAGAGTGAGGATGAGGAACATGTAGCTAAGTAACACAGCTCAGCAGGAGCTTGAGATCTCTTCTGCTTCTGAAATAAACACTTTGCATCAGTCCCTCACACAAAAAAGTACGTGTGTAGACTTGTTTTCTTTTACCCATCTGTTCACATACCCCATGTTCCACGGTATAGACAGCATTTCTTAAGATCATGCCATGTACCTCCACGTGACTTGGTGCCTTGCAATAATTCTAACTAGATCCTTCTGGATGATAGTATTCTTGGGTGTTTTAGCCACTGAGTTTCATTTTGTCTGCCCTTCACAGAAAACACAACAGGAATAGAGGAAGATCATCAGAGTAAAAGTAAAATGATCAGAGACTCAGTAAAATGTATACTTATGAGACAGAGCTTACAGAGACATTGACAATAAGAAGTAGCATTGGGTAAGTCATCAGAATATACTTATGTTGCAGCATTATAGAAGAGACAAAACAAAAAAACCACACCACAGGAGGAAAATATTGTTATTTAATGAACAATCTCTTCTTCACAGTTGTCTAATTGGTTCTAAATATTTTGATCAAAAACATTTAAATAAATTAAACCCCAAGGCAAAAAATAATCAAACTTAAGGCAAGGAAACTTTCCTTTAATTTTGACAAGCTGTTCTATCACAATGGTGTTCACATCCATAAAGGCCCTGTTTGTAATGGTGCAACTTTACAAACAGCGACCCTTCAAACCTGAGTATTTTACAGCAACCTGCCCAGGTATCCCAGCTCGCTGTTAGCACTTCAGTTGCATTTGAAAGTTCAGGTCAAGGTTCCATTTTTAATTTCAAGGTCTTTGATAAAATGTCTGAACAACATACTGCTGCCTAGTCACATTTATTTGTGCTTATTATCTTACGCTATTATTTTTGCCAGAAAGACTGACAATTATGCATTTGCAGATGTAGTAGTAGATCAAAATCCCCTGAACACTCTGGTGTTTGCTCTGGGCTTATTACTCCCTGATACTTTTGCTATCAGTAGAATTTGCTTGTTTACCATTGCTATCTCTATTTAGATCATTTATATAGATGAGAAACAGTGTGAAGTCGCACTGCTGGCTCCTGGGAGGTCTCATTTGTTGTCTTCTCCCAGATGAACAGCAGCTACTTTTACTACTGTTTGCTATTTTAAGGCAGAGCTGCACTCACACCTGTGTTCTCACTTGCACTTCACATAGGTTTGTGTTTAAAAGATTAAGCTATGCTGGCTCCAAATTCAGCAAATGGGAGAAAAGTTTCCAGAGAAAAGATAAATGCTAAATTCTGGGCCAATGACAGAAAGAAGCATTTGGCTTTTGGAACCCAGAAGCATCATGATTATATATGCTACCACAGAAGGGGAAAAAAAGAAAAAAAAGTGAGTTTGGGAATTTTCCTGTGGCAACTTCTCTTGCTCGCCTGTGCTTTTCTCAGCAGACAGAAAAGTGATGAGATAAAGCAAGAATGTAAACTTATTGGGAGTCCAGGTACAGTTCTGGGGAAGTGGGGGTGAGTTACTTCTAACATTCCAAAGTCTTTTTAGAGGTTATTTTTGTTTCTCTCTAAAGGAAGTAGCTGAGCACACAGGAGAGTTAATAAAGATGGTTTCCAATAGACTTCTATTTTGTGATGGGATTTTATTGAAATTTAATACAGTGCAAATTCTGAAACTTTGATGGAAATCTTGTTATGGGAGAAGGAGAACTAATTCTCAATTGTAGCGGCTATTTTCAAGAAGTGAATATTTTTAAACTATTAATTCTCCATCAGACAGCAGAAATAAGTCGATGAACTCAGAACAGATCTTATTCATCATAACAGATAAACATCATGATTAGATAAGACATTTTCTCTAAGAATCAGGGCTTTGAAATGAAAAGAATTAAGCAGAAATGCCACAAACCATTATGAAATCAAAGCTACTGTTTTGTTCATGAGTCAACCCACCCTTTCAAAGAAGCTTAATTTCTTTTTCATGCTGACCAGATTCCCTCACCTCAGCTGGGTGTTTCACTGAAACAGCTCCAGTGAAATTAGTGAGGTAACAAAGAATTTCTTCAGCTGCTACAAGGCGTGGGGCTAGCTGTCATGCACACTTGTCTCCAAAACAGCTGAACTGGAGAAAGAAGATTCCCTACAATTCGTGTTCAAGTCACATCCCCAAGGGTCTCTTCCAGAGAGGCAGATCCTGGTTTACGTGGCCCTCTGTTGTAACCATGAATGTGATAAAACATTACCTCTGTAAATGACAGTGCGTAAAAAACTGGAAAATCCTGGCACATACAAAAATCTTAGCTTAAAAAAACCCACTGATGTCTAACTTGGCCTCCATCTTCAGTGCAAATAAACAATTTGCTCTTCCACCCTTGATCCAGCCTCTGCACAAGAACTCCTTCTGCCATTGAGGAAAGTGTGTTACAGTATTAAGAAATCCTCTTTATCTGTGGTGATTCTGTGGTAAGGTATAAATCACACCACTAGCACTAATAATACATTGAATTTTCAAAAAATTTCCTTCTTTTCCTTTAATGTAGCTCTTCTTTTCTCAGCCTTTATGTTTTTCATATCAAGGATTATCTCAGCCCTTTGTATTTTTGTGGAGAAACAAAACACTCAAAAGAATCATATAGACCTACAACTTTCTCTTCTGCACCTTTGCTTAATCATTACTGAAGACCTGCACACTGTTCTCTCACAGTACCAGACTTTTTGAAAAGTATTTCAGCAACCTGAATGACAGGGATATTGTTTGCAAAACCCTGATAAGTAGATGATAACAGTTCTCAAGACATTTTTAAAGCACACTGAACGGTCTTAGGAGACTGAAGAACTCCTGCACACCAGAAGAACTGTAAATATTATAAAACACTAAATGGTGTTTGGGATACACAAAGTGTAAACTTTAAGCCCTCAGGCCACAAGGCCCCTGGTGCTCCTTACAGATGTCTTCCAGCTTTTACTGTTTAGAAAGCATCAGCTCAACTGTAGGGCATTAACACATGTCCAGATGTTCTCCTCTGATCTTGGTTTAAAGACTAATTTCCATAGTGTAGTCACACTGTATGACAAGGATTACCCTCACATTTCAGCACATGAAACCAAAAGTAGAAACTCAGTCTTTCCTAAAAATCTTCAAAGTATTGTAGGAAAATACAATGAGTTCTCCCTAAAGGGCAGCAATTTCCCTTAGGGTAGGGGTTGGCATATCTCTATGGTTACTGGTGAAAAGTAAATTGATAAGTTCTATCCAGAGAGACACACATATTGTGGTCAGGATTTATTTTTTTTTTAAACTCTTCTCTGTGGATAAAGCAGACGAAGAGATGTGTGGCATATTGGCAGGCTACAAAGCTTTCAGGCAGCATATGTCACTGGAACAAGGAGAAAAGACTCTGCCTCAAAACTTCTTACAGCAAGGATGAACACTGCAAGCTGACTGCAGTACTTTCTGCAGCATATCATGACTGACTTGAAATCATTACTGAAAGCCATGCCACTACTATTGACTTTGCAATAACTCCATGTCTCAGCATTGGTACAATGGCAGCCTGGATCGACAAAGAGTAGCTAAAACTGGCTCTGGGCTTTTGTATCTATTGGTCTTTGTTAATTGCATTTCTACTTTCTTTATCACATTTGCTTCTAAACACTCAGCAGCACAGAGGATGCTGACAGGGCAAGTAAGTTTTGTCCTAAGTTCAGGCACAAGCCTCTACAAATAAGACTCTAGGCTAGATGCTGCATTATATAGCTACTTTCACTAAGGGAGTAGAAAAACAAAGCAGTGCAACACTTGGCAATGATCTGAAGTACCTAAGAAAGAGACAACAATTGCCTCCAGGGACTCACTGATATATGGAGTTAACTTGCACTTGAAAAGCCCAACACCTGTGTTCCTCCCACTGCTAGGAGCAGCACTATGTTGAGTCACTGCACATTACTCAGTCACAAGGGGGTTCATCTCATCTAAACTTCGGTGCTCACAAAGTAGATGTTGACATCTCAGTTAGATATCCCTGTATAACCAGGGGAAGGCAACTGACACTTCTCCTAGGGCATGGAACATCTTTTCCAAAAAGGGACATCTAAAACAGGTCAGAGGAATCACAGCCTAGAAGCAATGGTTTTTCTCTGTTTTTCATGAAGAACTCTGGATGAGAAGATGCCTTCAGAGGTATAAAGGCTTCTCAAACAACAAAGTAGAAAATGGAAACTCAAGATGTCAAGTCTATTTATGTCAATAATTTAACTATTTTCCATATGCAACCGGGTATGGAACAGCAAAATCCTCATGTTACATCAGTTTGTCATTCTGGAGCTTCTATGTGACATACAAACACACTGGCCCAGAACACAGCTATCACTGAGCAGAGAACAGCCTCCTGGCTTCACACGGTTATCTCTGAGAGAAAAAGGAAACACTTCCATTCCATATCTCGCTCCTTTTTTATACTCCTGTTCATGCATAGCTACAGCAACTACTCATGTGTAAAACAGTATGAGAAAAGTGCTCTTACAGATCACAAAGCCTGACTGTCAAGAATAGGATAAGTCTGTGACTACTTTGAGGTGGATGCATGCTTCTATTTCTCAGCGTTGATATAAAATCTAAAAGTGTTTCACAAAAATAAGGCTTCTCTCTTTTAGCAGAAATTCACAGTTGGAATTGCCACTGCCAGACCCTTTGTGCAGTAACTCCAACCTGTGCTCATCACAGTGTCAGCTTCCCAGCTGCACAGCTGTGCATGAATACCTGTGCTGGCAAAGGCAGCAGCCTTCAGGATCCAAGGGGGCTTTGGAATTGTATTTCAATATATACTGTCTCATCTAAATTGGATCAAATTTGTTTCTACTGAAAAGTGCATCACTTCCTAACTACTCTGACACCTGAACAATAAAGTCTACTAAGGTAAAAATCCCAAGCTATGGCTTATACCATTGAGAGCATTCCTGAGTAGGTAGAAGATGTGTTGTTGTTGGATTTTATTAGTTAAAAAGGAAAATAAGGTGAAGAATGGTATTTCTAATAGCACAGCATGCCCCAGAACCACCATGGCCTACTACATCCAGGATTAATTCAGATGCTGCCTGTGAAATCCTCAAAAAGTTCTGCTCTTCCCTCTCTCAAAAATCAGAGCACACAGTGGCAGGGATAGGGAAGGATTATTACTATTTTGGTGGAATTATCTTTTAGAAGGAGTTACATACAATAGTAGTGGGTTTTTTTCAGAGATGCATTTTGCAAGCAGATATGGGAAAAGTGGGCTACAAGAGAATTGGTGCTTTTGTTTAAACAAGGAACACTGCAGTCTGGGCACCTTCAAGATGAAATGTTGCCATTATATACTGGGACCCAAGGAGACTGGTGCTAATATAGACCTCTGTCTCTCGGACCTGTCAACTATATCAGAAGTAAAATGTACATATGCATGTCACACTGCAAGGACAGCAGTACTTGTACTGGGTTACAGGACATGTAGTGACACATAGACTTTTATAAAGCTTTGTTTTAGAGGGGAAAAACTAACCGCTCCATCCATCTTGTTTTATCCAGACATCCTCTTATGCCTAAAACTTTAGTTCTCAGAAGAGTAAGTAGCATGGCACACACAGAAAGACTAAAGGATCAGGATGCATCATTTAGTTACAATTGACTGCTTGAACTGGTTATTTTCATACTCCTAGCCCACAGCAGAACACAGTCTAAATGCATTGGCCTAATGAATGGGTTGAACTTAAGCTGTTATTCGTCGTGTTTGTGAAACTGGAGAAGTACTGCAGCAGAGCTGCTGTGAAATAACCAACAAGGATTTAGGTATCTGAGCACATAGAGAGCAGGTAAGTGATAAGGACAGATACTCCTTACTGCCTGAGGTGATATGGTGGTTGCAGTCTGCCTTAATTCCCCAAACAGGATCATAGTTCAGTCAAGTTAGAACTTCAATATTAATCCATGTGTTCTGCTCGGGTTCTCATTTGTTAAACTTCAAGTTAAACCTAAGAGAGACAAACCTTTTAGCAGAGAAACAAAACACATTGACATGGTTCAGATTTTCTCCAGTCTTTCTTTACTATATCCAGACCTTTTTTATGCCAGTACACTGGTGTTTGATCGTATCCCTGGTGTCAAGGCTTTCGGAGGTTCTTCCACCCAGCACAGGTCTGCCCTGAGCCCTGCACTGTACAACCAGTGCAGCCCTAACCGAGCCAGGTAACAGCCTTTCTGAGGGACTGGTTGCTCCCTAGCTCATCAGTTTCATAAGTATCACATAAAAGTTAATGTTTAATCTCTTAATAAAACTGTCAGAGGTAAACATCACTTTACTGCTTTCTTCTTAAGGACACTAGACACACTCTGAGGGAGTGATATAGATCTAAATGAAGTCAGCTCTTAAACTACTCTCCATCTTCCATAAGAATAAATCTCCTTGAAAGGGCTCTGGCAGTATGACTGGTGTTGGGGATGGGTGCAGGAGGGAGGGTAAGATCGCCCCCCAAAACCAAACAAGCCTTCATTCCTGACCTCAGACACTGAGGATACAAAATTCTCTATACTGCTTCAAAAAACTTTCCTGTCTTATCTGGTGTTCTGTTCCCAACTATGGCTGATTTTTGTTGCTTCAGAGGAATGGAGAAAAAAAAAACAAAACAGAATACATACAGCCAAGTACACACTGGAGGAAAAAAAAAATCTTTCTAATGCCTATAGGAGACTAAGGTGCAAGCAACTGAGCACAGAGACTCAGCCCAAGTTTCAAAGGCTCTGTATATTGTATAACATTGCACCAGTGAAAAGTGAGTTTAAAAGACTCCCAGTATTTTGATCAGATACAATTGTTTACACTCAAGAAGGCAGTAGTGTTTACTTTTGCACGAGATGCTAGGCAGTTCAAAATCTGGTCTAGTTCAGCACACCTTTTCAAACCTGGATCGACTCTTTCATCCTGTGATGACTTCTAAGCTTCAGTTTTTGAGATTCACCTCTGAAGCAGGCAGCTGTCTCTCTCGGCTTCTCATTTACTAAACCATGAAGTTCTTTTGTGCAAACGTGCAAATTGCATTTCCAACAACGTGCCAAAGAATGCTCCAAGACTGACAAAGAAATGCACACACAGCACACAGAACACAACCGTTTCAGGGCTATCAGGGAAAGTGCACAGCAGTTTCTGTCTGCACACATTAACATCCAAGTCATCGAAGCACTTCTGTGCCTCTGAGTCATCTTGATTGCTATGGATTACCATCTCTCTGGAGATTCAGGATGGCATTCCCATTATCCACTTAGCTACATGCTCTTACTATATCATCTACTTAACTTAAGCCGATACTACCAGCTGCCATTATTTCTGTGTTATGAATACTGGAGTTGATAGACATCAACCTGCCATTCCTCCCTCTTCCAGAGGATGTGAAGTCAGGAAGTGTTGCAGCATTTAGCTTAGAGCATATAAAACAACCTGAAATGGCAAAACCTAGGCTTTGAAATTGGTTAGCTACAATTCTGATTTCTTGGTTATCGGTAGTTAACTATTACTTGTTTCAGTACTGATCTGTCAAATTTTTCCCTCACAAAATAAACACTTGCTGTAGATCTAAACCAGAATGGGAGGATCAGACATGTTCTTCTCCCTCCAGTGTTTTGTTCATTTGATCCATTGAACAACAGGACTCTCAGGTTCCACAGCCTTCCCCATCTGTGTACCAAATACATCTCTTAAATGGTGGGATAAGGTTACAAAATGAGTCACAACAATAGTAGCTTGCATTCAAACCAAAGTGCAATATCCACATTATTAATAAAACCTATTTTGTTATAGCCAGTCAGATCAACTGATTAACACACTACAGACCTAAGGAACCCAAGTCACAGTGCAAGACATTCTGCAATCAGTTTCATAAAGTTATTCCAGTTTCAAGACAAGTAAGCCCAGTTTTAAAATGACCTACTAAGTGAAACTATCTCATTAGGTTTTCCATAAAAATCTCCTTATTACCTTCAAATTCTGTTCTCTGCTTTATATCATAACTCCTAGACTGGATATCTTTCATAAAAAGAAAAAGTTATTAATAATTTCAAAATTTTCTTTATGTCTGTTAATATTATCTTAATGGAAAAATTTACAAATTTTATAAAGTCTTCATATGGATTAGCATGGCCTAAGGAGCAACTAAATTACAGTCAAACTGTTCCAGGCACTGTTAAAAAGGCAGAAAGACCATAACCTGAAGAATTTTAATTTAAAGAGAGAAAAAACCACCCCCATACGTAGGAGAAAGACATGTAACACACAAGCAGAATGAACAAAATACTGATCATCCAACAGCTTTTGGAAACAAAAGGTAGCTAGGAGGGTATGGGCTTCTGGAGGAGGTGTGGGAGATGAAGGCATGAAAGAAAAGGTACAGATCTAAACTGGGGTGAAGATACTGTAAAGAGCAGTGAAGATGTAGGAATGCTTATGGCGAGGTTGAGCCAAGGCTGTACAAAATCCTTTATATAAATTAGGTATTTCCTGAGACAGTAGAGGACTCATCTTGGGAGAACGTACGCCTTCCTCCTCCTTCCCTGTGGCTTCTATTGCCAAGTATGATGCCATATATTATGGACTGTCCCTTTGGTCAGTTGGGCCAGCTGTCCCATCTGTGTCCCCTCCTAACTTCTCGTGCACCCCTCAGCCCATTTGCTGGCTGGACAGCATGAGAAAAGGCCTTGACTCTGTATAAGCACTGTCCAGCAATAGCTAAAGGTGTTTGTCAGTGTTATCAACAGTTTTCATCACAAATCCAAGCTACAGCACCGTACAAGCTACTATGAAGAGAATTAACTCTCCCCCAGCCAAACCCAGTAAAAATATCTCTGCAAGATGGCAGTGAACACATTGATCCCACAAACACCTAAATAAGGAATTGGCATGCTAAGAACCATAGTTTTTTCTTACCCTAATACTGCATACTAGTCTTATGACCTGATTTATGTATTCAATAGGGAGGGGATGCAATCCCTCTTGTCCTCAGTGGTTTGCTCTGAAATCACAGACACCGACATCAGCAAGAGCAGAAACTGCCAAGTATTGTACAGGCTGATTCCCAGGCTTTGTGTGTGTATTTATCTGTTTGTAGCATTGCTATTCATTAAAAACTCTGTCCCTTTTTTGAGTGAAAAAAATATTTAGTTTCTCTGGCTTATGACAGCCTTTGTAAAGAGCAGCACTATATTGATTCTTTCTTCAGCGTGTATACAAACTCATTTATAATGTTATGACCTGAACTGTAGAGCACAAATTTAAAACGACCTGTACATATTACTTGGTAACATTTGGATTGCAAGTTAAATACTCCCTGATTAAACATGAATGCTTTTCCCTGGGAGTACGAGATATCTTATCAGAAAAGCCTTCTTATCAAATTCACCATCCTGGAGGCAGACACATTCTCTTGCAGTGCTGGGAGTTTATAATGATAAAATTAACAATGTTGTATTTCCCAATGAAGTCAGCACTAGTGCACTGCATCCTACCATTAATCATTAGAGCCAGTTCTCATAACAGAGCCACTTGCTGGCCCTCAGGCACCTGCATCACTCCCCAAGCAATTCCAGTCCCCAGCAATAACTTATCGCAGAAGCCAGGGATCAAGATTAAAAACCCAGTGAATAATGGGAGACTGTGTGCACCTCTATTCCTCTGGTAGATACAAGCAAGCTAATAACCTCCTTAAAGGGGAAGCAAATCATTCCATATTTTTCACTTTATAGACAAGCCAGAAAAGACCTGTATCTATGTCTCAGTGAAATTTATTGTATTAAGTTACTTGTTTCTGCCTTGTGGAAGGCATCAGCATGCATAAAACATCCTGGAGGGGCTCCTTGGTATAGCACTCTTCCAAGTACACTATATTCTGCATTCCACTTACAATAAAAACTGTGCAGGAAGGAAATTTTTATTTAAATCAGAAAATCAGAAACATTACCCATTTTGCAAAAGCATTTGGGCAAGCAGTATAATCAAAGGCCAGATTTTCAGCTGGAAAAAAAATGGCTTGAATTGACATTTGTGCCACAGAGGTGACAGAAGAGCCCTTGCAAATGCATTGCAGCCATGGCTTCTCCCCCTCTCTCCTTCCCAGTCACAGGGCATGGTACAGCACAGTGTGCTGCTGCTGCTGAAACTGAGTGCAAATCTCTGGGAGAAAGCCTGCTGTCAGCATTGCAGCTTACAACTTGCTAAACAAACGAGAGGCAGACAGGTCTGGAAATAAAGTAGGAGTATGTTATAGAAACTTTCATGGGAATCTAACTTAAATGTGCCTGCTGGGAGAAAAAAAAAGTGCATGCACACTTACATACATATATATGTATACATATGTATGTAGGTAGAGTTATATAAAGTTCTTTGTCTTATTCAGTTCAACATCAAAGATTATTCCACTTTCCAGTCCATACACAGACTTACCCCAACTATTCGTGTTCTCACCTACAGAGCATATGCAACTTTTAAATTATTATTTTAATTATATTGTTTATTAAAAAATTAATCTGGAAAAATATTTGCAGTTCTACAATAATTTGAAAGGAAGTTAAAGAAGTAGAGTCTGATGTAAGAGACTGACACACAGTATGTTGTGCTGCTTTTCAGTGTTCTCAAAAATTTCCTATTACAAGTTTTCTTTTGTGTTGGAGGCTATTATAAAGGGGTGCTTGAATTCTTAAGAGAAAAACAATAATTGTTTTGCTTGATGGAATTAATACTTGCTACAGATTTTTTTATGAGGTGAGAAGAGAAACCAATTCAAAGTATGGCACTGAAGAGGGAATTTAAGAAAGCAGAAAACTGCTGTGTTAAAGTATCCAGTTTATATAGGCTGTCCTTTGCCACACCTACATATGATACCTTAGTCAACAGCAGCTTCAGACAACACATTGAGTTGAAACAGTACAATATATAACGTTGCACCTTTAAGAAAAGTACATGAAGAAACTATGACTGAGTTATCATTGGGCTAATTTCATAATGAATACTACATGGGCTGAAAGGAGAAATTTCTGTCACTGTGGATCTACTTTGTTATTTAGAGTAAGTGAAATGCTAAGAATTATGGAGACTGCAAATTAATCTTCAAAGCTGAAACATACCACTAAAAACTCTAAGAGAGAGAAAGGAATGCAAAAGAAAGGAAACACGGCCACAAAAATCTGTCAAGTGAGACTAGTCACTGAGCCTAGTTATGAACTGTAAGTGTTCGACTGTTTTCCTGAGTTTTATGAAAACAGGTATTTTTGATTGACAGGTCTCAAAAATTCTGCCTCTGGTTTTTCCACCTGCTAAAATTATAAGTTCATCGTGGTTATAAAAGCTTGATGCACCCCAAAAGCTTTCCTCATGTACACTCAAATAAGACAAGTCATTTCTACTTACTGATGTATGTGCAAACCTACATTAAAATAATCACATTATTCTTAATTATTTATAAATAAACAGTAACACATTAATGTAATTGATAATAGATGCATTTCTGAATACCACATGGTATGCTGGGGTGTTAAATCATTCAAGCTTAGTGCTATTACCATTACTTCATGAGGTAAGGTGACTAGAAACAGAGACAATGTTGGACTCAGAAACGTGTTGTGATCAGTCCAAAATAAGTACAAAACAAAAAAAATATGATTTGAATTTCGAATGTCCTAATATTCCAATCATAATCAAACTACAGACAGTTATTTCCACAGAAAATGCCATTATTCACTTTTTCATGTTCAGTTTGTGCCCAGGGTGGGGAAACTCTGAAGTTGAATTGAATAATTCTGCTGATTTTTCCTGATTAACTCTGACAATAATTAATTTTCCACAAAAAATTTAGTCTTTCCTTATTGGATCTTTGTTTTTGATAAAAGAATTTAAAAGAATAGTATTATGTACTAAGTTTCAGCAAAATGTCTCTACTTAGCCTGTCTTGGGACCCTGTGATTCTTATTAATATTACAAAAGTCTATTGTAAGAGGGAGAATAGAGAATACTGCGAGTCATACAATTACAGGGATTCTGAAATACTACACCCATGAATGCGTGTCATTCCCTTTACAAATGTCAGAACTGGTGTCAACTGGAGCCTTTAGAGGTATGATGCTATTAGCAGCTTCTCCACATGTTCTTGAAGGAGGGAAGATCAATGAGAGAATGCTTCAAAAGCTGGGCACAATTGATGTACTACTGATGGAATAGCAGAGCAGCAGTGGCATTTTGGTCATGTCTCAAGGAAGGCAGGCGACAACCTGATAAAAATGTTTCTGCAGGATTATGCTTCAGAGAACACAATCCGCAGGGGCATGGAGAAAGCAGCATAACAAACAGTTTTTACAAGTTTATGGCTCGGTCTGGTAGCAAAGGCTTTTGTGTAACAAAAAGAATTGGCTTTCTAACCATGCACCTGGGGTCGTAAAGGTTTGTAAACCACATCCTTACATCTTGCCAAATAATTCAGTAAGAACAACCACAGAGTAGAATCTATTTTCTGTTCCTGAGCTGGTCCTTACCATGCAGAATACGGGTTGCCTGGGTGCCAGAAAGTCCTGTACCATTCATTTCAGTGTCTATTTCTCACTACTGTAGTTGACCTCTGCCTATTCATCAGCCTCAAAAACTGTCCTTTTGCTGACTTACATAACAAATAATCAACAGACCTTTTCTAGTCTTGCTATCAATTCCTTATTCACAAGCAGTGAAGACTAAGCCAGGTGGAGCTCCAGTGAGAGAACAAGAGATGGCAGGCACAAACCAAAATACAAGACATTATATTTAAGCATCAGAAAACGCTTTTTTTTTTTTCTTGGATGTGGCTGAACACTGGAACATGCTGCCTAGAGAGGCTGTGAATTTTCCATTCTTGGAGATACTCAACACCCATTTGGACATTGTCCTAAACAACCTGCCCTATTTGACCCTGCTTTGCGCAGGGGGGTGGACTAGTTGATCTCTAGGTGTGCCTACCAACCTCAAGCATTCTGTCATTTTGTGATTCTATAAAAAGATTACATATACATAGTTGACACCTTGTGACTCACCCTGGTACAATGCCATTGACTGCAAATCTAAGAGCTACCTGTGATTACAAACAAACTGTACTAACATATGTTCCCTCAAACATTCCTTCTCAGCAAGTGGCAGTCAGCTGTCAACACACACGCCTCCTTTGGACATCAAAATGGGCCTTCCTGTCTGCAAGCATAGTTTTCAAGAGCTACATCTATGATCCTTGTACAAGGTGCTGAAAGTTAACACAGGTGTGATAGCTGTTCTCCACAGGAACTGTACTTATGGGTTAGGGGACAAGAGGGCAGCATGAGCCAGGACACAGTAGTGACCTGTCTACAATGTGTGGTTTAAGAGGTTAATCAGATTTTCAGTGAGGAAGAGATTAATGGAAGATCACTGTGGATGCTACTGTGGAGAAAAAGCTCTGTCTCCCTTGGTTGCAGAATGGGTCAACTACAGACTTTTAGAAATGATGATGTTAAGAAAATGAAGCTTATGTAAAGATATGGTGCAAGTATCTGCTAGACCTGACTTAAGAGTGAAAGAACATAAGTTTTGATTTGGAAAAACAACTGAGAACATGCCAAGGTCAGTCCTCTTTCTAAAAGCATACAAGGAGTTTACCATTAGGTAAATGATCAGGCCTTGTTTAAGATATTGATAATTGTCTTATCAAAAGAGGCTCTAAATCAGCATTGCAGGTGGAGACAAAAAAGCACCAGAGGAGACAAGAAGTTCTATTAGCAGAGGCAGTCAAGACTTCCAATACTTCTGAAATTCAAAGGGGAAGAGGAAGAGGCAGCCTGACTGTGTGTTCTGTTATGGCAGAATTATTTGAAGTAGTTGTACAACAGACCAGAGAAAGTCTGACAGTGACTGCTCTTGCAAAGGGTACAGCATTGGAGATTCTTTTTTTCAGGTTTGTGGTTGTTGTGGTTTGGTTTTTTTTCCATTTTAAATAAAATATTTTTTAATCCCATAGCTCTTAGCCTGTTCTAACTCTGTTCTATAAGAACAGTAATTTTCCTAAAATCAGGTAGTAGAGGACTGTATTTATGAGCTAAAGCATAGAATTGTTAGACTGTTAGAATAGTTTCCCTAATTGGGTTATTTTTTCTGCAAATTGGTCTAAACATACCAAAAAGAGTCTTTAGTATTCCTCTAGCATTGCTCATACAGCTTTAAATAAAACAAAAAAAGCTGAAGTAAAATAAACTGAAATAAAATAATACTTAACATTTGATTTTTCACTAGGAAGCAAAAAGCTGGAATTATTCTACTAGGTTTGCCTGATATGTTAACAAGCAAAAACTATAAGAATGAAAACAAAGTTTCAATCCTGAAAATGCCTATGCGCATGAATAATTAAAAGACTCCAGAGTAAAATTATTCATGCTTTGGACTTCATGCACAAGTGTCAGCTTGCAAAAAGTCAAGTTATCATCTCATATTGAAACTTACAGCTTTATATTATCTATTTAAGCTTAAGATTCCTGCTGATTGCAGTGCAGAGTTTGCAGGAGAAGATAATCAGTACATGATCATGCCATTCAAAATCTGCCTGTTTTGGGTCCATAATACACATTTGTGAGATTATCTGCATCTTATAAAGCCCCACCTTATATTTACATACTATCAAACCCAAGATATTTAATATTTAGTTGCTAAAAGATTGCATTTTTTTCTTATCTGTTGCTTTACAATTTTCTCATCTGCAAATACTTTCCTTGAAATTGGGATTGGATTAAAAGCATTTCTAAAGGAAATAGAGTAAGACATTTCAACAGATCCATATTTTTCATAATAGTGCCTACACAATGCATGCAAAAGTTCAAGCTACTGAACACAAGTAAGCATCAGTTTGTGAAGACTCTCAAATGTGTGAGTGATTCTTATGAAAGGAAAACCACAGACATCAAAGGAACACAACTGCTCCTTAGCACTAAAAAATATTCCTGTTCTACCAAAACCGCTCAGGAACAAAACATCATTCAACTCTTTTTCTCTTTCAGGTGGCTTAGTTTTACACAAACTTTCTCTTCAATGTAGAATGTACCATGACTTTGGAGAGCAAAGGGATCTGGGATTTTTCTAGTGTGTTATTAAGCCACGAAGACTCAAACATTCTGCTGAGTTAAGGCGATTCACTACATTACCCTGCTTAAGCTCAATATCTATTTCTCTGTTGCCTATTTTAATCTTAGTTGCAAGTTAAACTGACATTGCTGAAGCTTTTTTCTAAGGGCTTCCAACATATAAGCTAAATTGCAGTACCTCGTAAATGGTGTTTTGTCTGTTCAGCAGATGGATAGCGATTGATTAAGCTTCAGTGACTTGTCTGTGGATATGAATTCTTAAAGACACTGATCTGCAAAGTGAGAAACCCAGTGGCAGATCACATTGGTGAAATATCCCAGTGCAGTGCTCTTCAAATTAGTGGAAGTTGTGTGCATGAGATCAAAGGGCTGATCTAGCACTTTGTGGTTACGTAGGCCAACACTTTTATGCTCTTTAATATTCCACCACTTGAAAGCATGGAAATATGCCCCTCTACTAACCTGATTTCACCAATGTTTAATGGTCTGCAAGCTCCAAAAATGCAGATCTTTTTAGTAAAATATTTTAAACTTCAACATACAAAAATAATGACAAAGGATGCTTCCTCATTTCCTCAAGTCTTGTCGGAAGTAGAAATCAGAGTTTACTGAACCCCCCCAACCTGATGGCTGATGAGAGTCAATGGCAGAGAAAGGTATACTATGAATTGCTTTCCATGGCTCAGGATCTGTTTCAATTCAATATTTTAAAGAGCAAATCATATTCCAGAGTCGAGCCAGTTTAGAATGTAAATTCAGACTGTGCTTTCAAAATAATTCTTGCTAAATTCAGACTGTGCTTTCAAAATAATTCTTGCAAATACACCATGGAGTATATTGGTTTTGCTTTCTGAGCAGCAAACTTTGACTCAAAGAGCTTGTGGATCAATAAGCAAATTGTTTTGCGATCTCCTTTTACATTGATTCACAAACCATTTGTCTCCTTGTAAACACCACAATAAAACAATAATCATTTAATAATGCACCATTACATCATCAGTAGCCAATCAGAATGCTGAGAAATCAAAATGTTCTTGTCCCTGTATATCATCTGTATATTGTAGTTTGTTCAGTTTCAGAATAAATCAATACATATTTCTTTCCGTGGTCTGGGTGTTTTGGAAGTGCTCATGTAATTTCTCCCTAAACAAACAAAAAATCACCTGAGAAAACCAGGAAACTTAGATTTTAATAACCTGGAAATAAATGAAAGAAAGTCGATTTTAAATGAAAAGTTTGTCTTGAGGAGTTTAGCATTCATTATCTATTACAACTGATATTCTAATTTTTAGATAAAAACACTCTCTGAATTTAAGAAGCAAGTTTTGGTTGTGTAAGATATAGATAAGTACAGAAAAGCCGAGGTGTTTGAGAGAGCCAGGAATTTTGGTTAAGATTAAAATTGCTAACTTTTCTAGATACTCAATGGTAAATTGAGGAATGCTATCTTAATTCTGCCAACCGGTGGTAGGAGAAAGTCCAAGATCTTCATGAAACATCAGGAAAACTCAGGTTGGAAAAGGCTCTGGAGGTATCTAGCCCAAGTTCCTGCTCAAAGCAGGGTCTGCTGTGAGATCAGACCAGGTAGCTCAGGACTCAATCCCATCAGGGTCTGAGAGTCTCCACGGATGGAGGCTGAACCACCTCTCTGCAACATGCTTCACTGTCACTGGGGTGGAGATTTTTTCCCTATTTCTGGTCTGAACCTCTCATTTCAATTAGTGTATGTCTCTTCCTCCTGCCATAGACCTCTGTGGAAAGCCTGCCCCTGTGTCCTTGATAACCTCTTTCTAGGTACTGGTGGGCTGATGTTAGGTCCTGCTAAGCCTTTTCCTGCCCAGGTTAAACAAGCCCCATTCCTCCAGACTCTCCTCACAGAACATGTGCTCCAGTCCTGACCATCTGGGGAGCTGTTCACTGAACTTCCCCAGTTTATCAGTGCCTGTTCTGTATTGTTCTGTATTGTTCCACTGACATGACGTATAAATCTTACCTGGTAAGATTCTGATAATTTTCTTTAAACACAGTAGACCACATATAAACAAATTAAAAACCCCAAAATACACACTTGCAAGTCTCTCCTCCTTTATCTAAAGATGGTGAAAATCCACCTGTATTCTATCACCTCTATTCTTTTGAGAGGCATTTAACACTACCTCCCCTAGTCCTTCAGAAAAAAACTGCAGTGGGCAGGCAGAAGAATGGAAAAACCTTATAAAGGGAACTCCCTGACACAGAAAGGTCAATAAGCAGGAGTTCACCTGATATAGTTGCGAAAGCTGTGTCTTTACATACATACATACATGTAACAGATCATCCTCTGTAATGTTTTAGATTGTACTGGAACCACAAATTACTGCAACTTTTGATTGATACTCTAACTACTACACAAGCATTTGGACAAAACGTATCCTGGGAAGGCAGGTTAAGTCACCTTGTACGTAAATGAAGTACTAATGGACTACTAATGGAGTAAATGTTCTTCCTGGGTACTTGTTTGATTGCAGCTTTAACAGTAGTTTACATCTTGTGTTTCAGAACTAATTCTCCAAGTTATTTTTGTGATGATCAATTAGCATACCTTCTGGTATCTATAAGGAATTAATTTAATTCCACTGACCAAAAAACACACCTATTTTTGCCAATATTTTCTGCACTTGCTCCCTTCTATAGGGATACGGACTCCAAGCACAATCACTCTTCTGGATGTAACTCCTTCCCGAGACAAATGAAGCCCTCTCACAACCTTGGTATGACAAAAAAAAAAATACTATTGCTGCATCTATTCAGTGAACTGTACTGTACTGCCTGCTTTCACTGCTGGTAAAGAGGAAATTTCTGTTTCCACCTCACACCACAGCAGCCTGCTGCCTCAGAAATCAAAGTTTAACTCCTCACAGAGAAAAATATGTGGTCAGAAGAACAAAGAAGGGCACTGACTGCAGATTCACCCCCCAAACTCTCATACAAAAAATGCACACGCTTCTCAATCTTCAAGATAACTTCCTGCAGAGTACCCCACTGCCAAGGTGACAGAGGAGCTTACTTGATGCTAACAGTGCAATGAATCTGAATATTCCTAAAGAATGATGATCCCTGGAGGCTACATAAATGCTAGGGCAAAACCACCTCAGACTTTGATGCCTTGCATGACCACACAGCATTCTCTTGTAATTACGACCTTTCTCTTATGCCTAATGACATTTAAAGCCTACTTCTTTCATCAGACAGTTATTTCTGTAGTACTGGGAGCTGATCAGAGGCCCACATTTCCAAGAATATGCAGGATGTTAGAGAACAGATAAACTGGTTCAGTGCTATCATCTGCTGCATTCACCTAAGAACATTATTACCCATGTCTGCTCCATTTCTGTTCATAATTTAATGCTCATCTGCTCTTTCTGCTAGTTCTACCTTGAGGAGGCTCACAGCAATTGTGGTGGGTTTCTTTTTCGGTCTTTTTTTTTTTTTTACTTCTCAGGGAGATTACTTGGGACAATGAATTTGCTGTAAGTTAATGAAGTCCAGTTCTTTGAGGGCAGGGACACCGGAGCTCCTCACCACTGAGGCTGAGCCAGAGCCAGGGTCTTCTGTTACATTTCCTTGGATTGTAATCACTGCCATTTTTACAATTTAATAAATATTATCCTTCTTAACTGTACTATCTGGTCATAGTTATATGCCCACTTAATTGTACAAGCTTTTAAAATACTGTGACACATTAAGGAAAGGCATGATTGTAAAGCTGTAATTAATAGAGCATGACAGACTAAGTAAAACTTGATGAAATTTGGCCATTACAAACCTGATGCCCAGTGGAGTTTCACCACATTCCCAAAAGATTTTTAGGGACTGCACAGGGTACCAGGGATGTGAGGCAGGGGAATTTGCACATTTCTGCATGATTTAGATCCTCTGCTCATTTATGAAAAGAAATCAAGCCCCATGTATAAATCCTGGCTTGAAATAAACATTCATTAAATTGTTTGCTAACCATATATATCTAAGCACATAGTCACATTACATGTTGATCATCAACACTTAGGTTCAAGAGACAACATGAAATTCAGACTTTAAAACACCATGAAAAAATGTGTTTGTAGAGCAACTGACCAGCAAATGATACAAGTTACAGCACCACAACAGCAGCAGCTCAGATAGGACTATGCAACAATGTGGTTTTATGACTCTAATACTGGGTGTTTATCTTTTTGGACAACTGAATGATTATTATTTTGTTTGGCAGAATGGCAGACTTGTGCAAATTTGTAACAAAATAACCTCTCTAAATACATAGCAATGAATGTTAAATTCAGCTGGCCTGGAAAGGATGGCATCTGCTGCAGCTTTGATTTTTGGCTTGCAAGGTTTCTGCCACTCCCCACGTCAAACATTGCATTCGATCTTTACATTTCATTTTTACCAATGCCAGTATCAAAACAATTAAAATATCTTTTAAGATATTACAGGGAGAGATGCCAAGAGGATCCCTATTTCCTTTACATCAGTTTTGCAGACCCAGTGCAAAGTACTACGCTTACCTAGATTCCTAAATACTTGAAATTGCTTAATGCATGTTGCCATAGATGTCATCTTTATTTGATCTTGATTCAACTATGGAGCAAGACTCCCATATCCACCCAAAGAAATTTCTGAAAAACAAATTTTACAGATAACTATAAAGATCTCTATAGGAAAGGTCTAAAACCTCCATATGTCAGTACAGGAAAGCAATTGATCGAGAAGATGGTCTCTGAAGAGGAAGGAAAAGCTCTATGTTGCTGTTTGAGTTGACTGACTATGTTGGCAGGACACAGGGAGCTAGCCTGAGTCTGGCCCAAGATGAAAATTAGGTGTGACAGAACAGCAGGCCACATTAATGAAAGTGTTTATCAACATTATTTGTAGGGAGGTGATAAACTCGCCTGAATTTCCATAGTGCCCGAGATTTCTCCAATTTATGTTTTTTTTATTCTCCCTTCTGCTGCCTTTCTTGAGGAAAAAGCTTACTGGCAGATTTGCATACCTTTAAAAAGGGGGAGGGAGGGCTCTTTATGGCTCTCTCGCTCTCGTGCGATCAAACCTAATTTCCTTCTCAATTTGCTGAGCCACTCTCTCCAGTAATTGCAATTGGAGTGTCAAAACTGTTGACATCTTGAAATAATGGAATACTACCCAGTATCAATCTCATTTCACATTTCTGACAGAAAGCATGATTTCCCTTTGTCTGTCCCATTTGCAGTAACAAACCGCATGATTTCCATTTTCACTAATAATTTCGACACACACAGTTGGCTGACCAACATTTCAGATCTATTCCTTTATTCTTACAGTGATATAAATGTTCTTTTGTATCTGAAAAAGTACTTAAGACCTCCAACACTTTCATTTTACTTTTAAAGCAAAAAACCAGAACAGAGTTTATTTCCTTAAGCTGGATCAATATAGAAAATAACTGCTGAAAGCTTGTGGAATCACCTTATGTCGGATGAAAAACAAATACATTATTTCATTTTACTTATAACTGGTGTTAAATAATACTTGCCTCTTGCAGCTGACAAATCCTACCATGACTCCAAAGATCTCAGGTTTCTATTCTGCATACTTAAAATGAAAATATCTTTTCAATCTTTTCACATACAACCTCAGACATCCATTTTGGAGATATTTCCCTGTTGTCCACATACCAAAAAATTTTGGCCTTTCCAATTTAAACCTCCCTGTTTCAAGAAGGAAAACTCCACGTTTCAAATGACTAGAATACTTTAGATCATATGAATCAATGTAACATTTGGAAAGAATATTCTTTAAGCTGGGTTACGACTGGTTTATCCATCAAGAAAACTCCAGAGAAAGGCTACAGCTATAAATTTAAAGCCACCTTTAACTTTTCTCAGTGAAGTCTCTTTCCCTCCCTTCCAGCCCCCTGACTATCTTGGGGCCCATCTCTGGGCTTGATCAAGTTTATCAACATCTCGTACTTGGGGTCCAAAACTGGACACAGTATCACAAATCTGAGTTAAAAAGTGCCAAGTAAAGGGAAATGTTTGCATCTCATGGTCTACTTCCATCTATCTACATGATCTAGTCTACTTCTGTCTACTAGAACACCATCTCCTTTCACTTAGCAGAAATCCTTATATTGGATTAAAATGTTGCCTTCAAAGCAATGTATGTATTTCAAGTAGCCCAACACTGTTACCCCTCCCAATTTCACCAAAGGAAAAACAAAAACAATTTAGAAAATCTCATGCTTTCTTTAGATACACTTTCACTCTTGTGCATAAAGTACACTCAGTTTTGGGGTGAACCTGCCTGGACTGCAGGCACTGGCACTATTTTATTCTCCTATACCCATCAGCTCCTTCAAATTGATTTTTCCATTTTGTTGTTTGTTTGACTACAACACAGATTATAACCTAAAGAAGCAGACCACCAATAAATGGAATTTTTAAAACATGAAAGGAATTTCAGGTTCCTTTTTATCCACCTTTTGTGCAAAAAACCAGGAAACTGACTGTTAATTAAGAACAAGTTTTCGTATTTCCTGACTACTGAAGATTTACAGACAACCATCCCCCTCTCCTTACCGAGCTAAAAATGTTTGTGTGATTAAAACCACCTAATCAGGTTGCTACTATGACTTAGATGACCCTGCCTGCCCTTCTTACAAATGTCATGGTTACTGTAGCATGCTATGCAGAAAGAGATGAGAAAAATTCAGAGGCTGCTACACTCTTTGAATAGCCATGTAGTAGCTTATACACTGGAGTTTAACCTGATCAGCCTTTCAAGTGGAAAATGCTCACCAGGGTTAGAAGAAGTTGTTTGCATCCCCACATCAGAAAATACATTAAATACAGAGTACCCCACTACTTTTAATTTTAAGGACTGCATAAATCTAATGTGAATAGTTTTGGCACCAGTTTTGTTCCTTCTCTGAGCACAAAAGACCGCTAAACAGTGATTACCAAGCAATATTTTTCATTACCTCCAATAAACCAGATTATCTTTCTCCAAATGCTAAGCTTCAGAGAATTTCATGAGGCTTGCACGTATCCACAGTTCTCCATTTCCTATTTCACCAGCAAATCTCCACAGTATAGGATCTCACTGCCTCTGCCAAACACAACTGAAAAACTATTTTCCCTTTTTCATATCATCTTGGTCAAATCCCCAAGCAACACAGAAGAGCACCGCTAGGGAAGAAGGCTGCACAATATTTAGGCGTACTGAGTGGTCCCTGAAGAGTTACTGCACTAGTTCAAGGTCTTCCTCAGAAGAGGAAGCTTTTTCAGCCTCTCCTCCTTTGTCATGTGCTGCAGCCCCTCACCATCTTGGTAGCCCTGAGCTGGACTCGCTCCAATTTTTCAATGCTTGTCTTGTACCCTAACCTGCACAGAAACCTCTAGATGTGCTCTCCTGAGTGCCTGGCAGAGGGGAAGGATTGCTTCCCTTGACCTGCTGGCTACACTCTTGCTCACACAACCTAGCACGTCGTTGGCATTACTGATGTCTTCTGTGACTTGGTTTCAGGTCTGGTGGAATGCACTATGGTCATATAATTCAAAATCCTCCCTCAGTGCAAAAGAGAGCTTGTGCTAAAATCCGTTTGGCTGGGGATTGCCCCAGCTCAAGTTTAACAATGCAAGTTTTGAGCAGCTCCCTGTAGACCTGGGAAGGCTTTAGTGTTCCCCAGGTCAGACTCTTACCTTAAGAAATACAGCTGCAGTACACCTTTGATTGGGTTTTTCCTCCCTCTATATATGCACAGTGCTTTCACTGCATGTGCCAAGCAGCAAGATGAAATAGTGGAGACACTAGAACCACACAATGAAGATCTGCATATCTTCTCATCTCTACTAGAGATGCAGGGACCTCAGGGAAAATATTCTATTTTTCTATGCTCAGTTCTCCATTTTTAAAGTTAATATAATGGTATCACCTTCTTTCATAATTTTTGTCTCATGTATTTCAATTATGAAATTCACTGTCTTGAAATTATTTCTATTCTGTGACTTTACAAGGCATATTGGAACAGAAGAATAGGAACAATAATTACTCGAGGCAAACAATGCAAAGAAAGGAATTAGCCCCCCCACTGCCAGTGATATCATGAAGTTTAGCTAGATACTACATTGTGTTGGCTACTGTTTTGATCAGGCAACATGCTTACGTTCCTTTTGACAAATCTTTGCTGAGAGAAACATGCACATTTTCCCCCCATGTATCCACCACCATGTATGCAATTTTGATGGAATGTCCTTTAACAGAAAGCACAGATTCATCTACAATTCTACGTGGCAAATTTCTCTATGTGCAAAATGACACTGTGTTTAACCTTGAAGTCCTTCTTGCACGATAAGGTTTCTCTCTTAACTTACAGGAATAAGACACAAGTAGGAAAGCGAGTCTCACAGCATATCACCTCCTATCCTTTATATACAGCTAGATATTTGGAATAAGATTTTGTGATAATTGTATATATATAGAATGTATTTGCAAGTGTATCTTCTATGGGGACACAATTTTCATTTTTATGATTAATCCTGTAAAGAATCTTGAAAGACATCTTCCTAAAAATATTTGCCTTTTTAATTGGAGAAAGGGAGATCTCTACCAAGAGTATGAAACTCAAATGTTCAAAACAGATGTTCAACAATACCATTAGAGAAGAACTTCATTCATATTTCACAAGAGTCATCCCAAATCATAGCCTTGTAAATACATCATAGCATAAAACTGTCCTACCTGCTGCAGCATTCGTGCTTTTGGACCAAGGCTGAGAGTATTTGAAGTTTGTCGGTCCCAGTGTAGACTTCTGTGTGATTTGGACAGTTCACCTCATCTTCATCTTTCTCAGTTTCCTCACCTATAAAAGAAACATGAAAAGACTTCCTTAGCAAACGTAGTTAAAATAGTACAGTTCAGCAAGACAATACAAGAGCAACAGATGCAAACAATAAGCAAATGAAATAGTTAATGATCCTATTCATTTAGCAGAAATAATAACAGGAGAGTTTATCTAACAATCTACACAGGTAGTGGTTGATATTGATTGTAAATTCAATAATTATCTTAGCAGTTATGATACTACACAGAACAAGATCTGTATCTCCTGAAATTAAAGTGATAATTTGCTTTGGTTTTTCTGTACCTAAAAAAAATTGCCCCTACTACAGAGGAAGATTACTTAACAAGTATGGGTATTGCACAACAGAATTATTCTTGGGAGCATTGGAGATTCATCAATATATTGTCTTGCAGCTTCAAAAACTCATTCAAAGTGATGGCTTTGAGGGGAGAAACAATCCTACAGAATTAGGGGAAAACATTCTAGTAAGCTTCTGGATTAAATGCTTCATGCTCAGTGGTCTGCCAAGTGCATCTGCTGCCACTGGAGTCTCCTAACTTGATTGAGCACAACATCCTATGCTAGAAATACAATTTTAGTATGTCTATAGAAAAAAAAAAAAGAATTAATTATACATGCAAACATGCAACTATGAAAAATGATATATAGCCCTAACTTTATGACTGAGTGATAACAAACACGAAAATAGAGTTCTGGCCAAAAAGTATTATCTGCCTGCTTACCAGGTGCTGGGATAGAGAAGTCAATGGACTTGGAGCCAGCACACCTAATGAGACAATTATGCCTTCACAAGGTCTTTATCTTGAATCTCATTGAATGAGTGGTGGGGACACATTTTGTACTGTAACAGAGTAAAATGTTCTCTTCTGCTTTCCCTTCTTTCTTGCATGACAGCACCATCTGTTTATAAATACATCACTGGAATGACAGTGTTCTGATGATGTACTAATATAATACATCATCAAAGTGCCATCACTGATGATCTAATGATGTATTAGAAAGCTGTTTATCAAAACCCTGTTGCTTTGATGATGTATAGGTGCAATATATCACTGGAATGTCTTGCACTGGTGGCACTGTATTGATATAGACCTTGTGGGGAAAAATGGGGCCTGTTAGGACTCAGCAAGAGAATGAAATGCAGACAGATAAAAAAGGACAATGAAGGAAAAACAGTCAAACAGTAAATGAATTATATTAAGAGGAAGCCTCAAAGTGGAGGAGAAAGGGACATAGGTTTCAGAAAACTGAATTTCTAATGAAACTGGATTCATCAACTGGAGAGACAAAAATCTGACCACATAATAAGTGGAACAGAATAAAAAACAATACCAAAAAAGACTCATTTTATGTATAATAATTGTTCCACAGATCTAAATTCCCCATTCTCTTCCCCCCTTTCCTCTAATTCATTTCTGCAAGTAGGCTCAGAAATAAATGAGTGGGTTTTGGCTATGAAGTGGAACAACAGTAGTCTACCAAGAAAGCCCTACATGCCTCACAAAGATAGTTTTAGGACACTTCATTTAAAAGATTATACATAGTTGGTTGTTTTTTAGATTTCCCTCCACCCACACAACTGGTCCTGCCCTTCTCATTGCTATGCATCAATTTGTTCACATGACCCAGGGGTATTACCCCAGAACTTTGCACTCAGCAAAGACAAGCTGAGATCACACACTGGGACTCTTTGGGATGGAGTTAGTCTTCTTCATAATGCTGCATCTTGCATTTGTGATTAAAACAGTGCTGGTAACACACCAATCAATACAACAGGAGGTTGAAGACTGCCAGTAAAAGCTAACTGCCCTTCTCTTCAGTTTTATTGCTGAGCATGACATTAAATGGTATGGAATAGCTCTTTGGTCAGTTCAAGTCCACAGTCCTAGCTGTGTCTCCTGCCAACTTCTGGTCCACACCTCCCCTACCTGCTGAAGGGTGGCAGAGTGAGAAACAGAGAAGCTCTCGACACTGTGTAAGCACTCTTCAGCAAGAGATAAAAATGCTGGTGTGTCATCAACCCTGTTTTGATCACAAGTCAGAAACACAGCACCATACAGCTGCTATGAAGAAAATTAACTCCATCCCAACCAAACTTGGTATATATAGCATATATGAGGTGCTGCAGCCCTGAGCACTGTATTAACACTGTCTGGAGAAATCAGTCGATACAATAACCTTCCTTAAAGGCTACAGACCATGCCAAATTTATCTGATGGGTAATCTCTGAAGCAAACTTATCTTGAAGATTTCTAAAGCACATTGCCATTCTTTATGTTTCATTTGAAATCCCAGGAAAGAGGTTGTGGATGTGGCAGTCTATCTGCAAAACAGGGGTGGCACAAGCAATGGCAGAACTGAGTTTCCTGGCTTTCACCACTGTGCCTCAACACTGACCTTAAAGGATTTTCCAAAGGAAAATAGGACAAAAACACTTCCATAATAATTTGGATCTTGGATGCTGTGGTAAGCATCCATTCAGCAGAATTAAAATGGTAACACAATATTTATCACTGCAAACATGAATGGAACTGAGTAAACATATTGACACATAAATAATACTTTTCACTAAAAAGAAAAAAGCACATCTCCAGGAGACTAGATAATCCTGTGACAAAGTGAATGGATTCTGCTTGATTTTTAAATGGGCTTCCTTAAAAAGACAACCCAAGAGCTCTTAAGTAATGTCTGAGGAAAAAGGAAGGCTGAAGCATGAAGAATCTAACAGCTGTTCCAGCCGAGAAGTTCCCACACCTTTGCACTTAAACAATGTAGGATTCCTTGGTTTTCTGGTTTTGTGTGGGGTTTTGTTTGTTTGGTTGTTGGGGTTTTTTTTGGTTTTGTTTTGTTGGGTTTTCTTATAAAGGGCATTTCTCTTGCAGATAGGCAGAAGGCAGCTGAGTTTGTTTTGCTGGCACAAAGCAGGTCTCATAAATTTTCAACAGCCATCATGGTAACAGGCTCATTTTATTTCTTTTGACCTCATTGTAATTCATTTCAGAGGCACTTTACAGACTCACAAAGCATTTTTCAAAAAGCAAGGGGGAAAAAAAAGGCTGTAATTGACCAAAAAATGGTAACTCAGCAGCCCCTTTTGGCAAAGCCAGGCTACACCACATCGATGACAAGGCTGGGTGGTGCAGGAGACAGACACACTACTTCCACAAAAGAACCATGGGCCATTTCTGTGCTGGAGTGCTACAGAGCTTAAGACCAATTGTAGGCAAATCCCACAGCATATTATATTTTTAGTGTGTTCCTATGAAAAGGACATATATGTTAAAAATTAAGAAGCCAGTCTAAATTTTGAAAGTGATTAACTACAGATCTTATCATCCCTGCTTTTTACAGTTCCTGATCAGGTGGTTTCCAGACTTCTAAGCCTTTGAGGAACATGCCAAAGGTACACAACTGTCACAAATCAGTTTGGTAAGTCTACCAACTCAGAGCAACCAGCATCTTCTTGTATTAAAAAAAAAAAGCAAAGAAGATTTGCAACAGATCTTGTCATATTCTGTTCACAAGCTGTCTTGCAAAAGAGCCTTTCCTGACTTTGTCACTCAAAATTACCTGTTCTTTCTTTCAGTAAATTATTCTCTCTCCGTATACTGCTTAGTTACAAAGTCCAAGAAAATCACACAATCCTCTCAGCGATTTATTTGAATAGAACATCCCATTTAGCATGTGCATATTTGAAGTTCTTTGCGTGACAGCAAAGTACATAGATCATAAAATGTCATGTCTTATGTATCCAACATATATTTTATGATTGAGTACACAATGCTAACTTACTCACAGGTCATTCTGTATCAGTAAAGATTTATTGTTTCAGACTCAAGTGTCCCACAGTGACTGCTTTTAGGCACTTAGGGGAGTCTGATTGTCAGAGGCAAAGTCAGTTCCCTTCCACAACTTGGGACTTGATGATTTGGACACCAAAACCAGAATGTTGAATATGAAAGCTCAGGCCTTGCTGCTCAGATCAAGTGAACACAAAGTGATCTTGAAGTCTGGAAAGCTGAACTGTAAGTACATACACTCATATATAGAAATTCAGTCACCAAAATCCTTACTACATATTTAATCAAGTCTACTTCCAATAGCTACATGTATCTGTGACAGAATAACCCTTAGTTTTCAAGATACAAGGGAGAGGTAATATCTTCTATTGATCCAATTGATTTAATGGGAAAAGAAGAAAAACTTTGAAGCTCAAAGTCTCCCTGTGAAGTTTGAAGTTTATCATGCACTTGCTATTTCAAATGTGAATTCTACCTCTGTACAGACTGTAGTAACGTACTGACTAACCCAGCTGCACCACAAGAAGTCATCTGGAGAGGTCAGTAGTACCAGGGTTTGCTGGCAGAGAGAGGGTTTGGGTTTTATGCCTTATGCCCATCAAAAATTTTTCAAAGACAGACAGACAGTTCCATTTGTTTCTGTTACACTGCCAGGTGACAGCTGCAATCTTTGGGGCCATCACAATTCATACAAATACTCTCACTTCTGTGGCTGCTGACCCTAAAGAAGTTTTTAATGTTACGGGGGCTAAAAATGTAGAGAGCTGTTGTGCCTTTATTCTAGCAGTAGAAAAAGAATGATTACTTGGGTGGAATGATTTGTGTGTGATCTGTTGGAGGCCACTGAGCAACTCTGAGCTAAACTGGAAGACAGAGAATTAAGCAAAGTGCAACAACAGTCTTGTTTGTCCTCACAGGTATCTCAACTGTTTTCACCTAGGGCCACCACCAAAATGAAAAGAATGACACTTTTCACAGAGGAAGTTGGTGTTTCTTGGTTTAACTTCTTGGTTCTTTGAAAGGACATTTGATTTTAAGAGATGTCTTGGAGACACAGGTCCCAGCAAGACACACAGACCTGAAGGCTGAAAGGGAACTACTAAAGAGTTATGGCAACTTGCCTGGAGAAACTATCAGTTGCCCAAAGAAATGAAACACTGCTTCTTCCTGACTGTATCACCTACTGTAACAGGATCTGGTACGTTATCTTTCAAGTGCCAAACCTGAAGTAGAATATTAGCACAATGGCAGGTATTTGAAGAAAGATGTAGATCACAAGATATTAAGCATAGGATTTAAGACTTTTTTTCTATTGTGCTATGTCTAACCAGAAATTCCAAACATCATGCAGCTTAAAGGTGTCAGTATGTTGACTATAATCAGAATTGTGTCAAGTATCCATTTTAGTGCTCTCTGAATAATCACAGAATTAGCAAGGCCTTAGACACTTCTTGACATCAGACCCATGCCACTATGTCCTCAAACCCACGAAGAATTCAATATTACAGCACTCTGCTTACAAGGAGACCCTAAGACTGGGCTGTTCTGAAGGGGTGGTATGAGAACAAGCCCTGGCAGGACAATGACCAGACATGCACCCCTGAAACCAGGACCCAAACTAACTTGTTGCTCTACAACAAGTGACACTATGAGCGTCAACCAGGATTTTTGCAAGTGCAGCAACATCTCGATTATCTAATTACAAGTAAAGAGCTGCCTAATATTGTGAAATTCAAATTCTGATTGTTCTAAAGCAGCCAGAACCCTTGGAAAAGTCAGAACCACTACATGGCAAAACAGAAGAAAGTTCTGGAATACCAGTGAGTGCCACTCCTTAACAAAGTAATGAGACAACCTATGCTTCAGTGGTTTGAGCTACTTGACCATTAAACTAAACCATGCTTAGTTAGAGTGCCTGACTCCTTGTTACTGATTTCCAGGAGACCAGAATTTAAAGAAGGAATGAGGCTGTAGGAACATAAAAGGAAAGAGCCAAGCTGAAGGCAACATGCATAGAACAGCTTGGCAAATTTTACTTTTTCTCCTTTCAGAAAAATCCAGAGGCATACGACAACTTCACATACAACCAAATCAATGATTTACCACCTCATTTCATTTTTAATTTAATGGTTCTGTTCATTCATAAAATAGAAATAGTACAAGGTGAAACATGGACTAAAATTTAAACACCTCATTAGAGTTACACATTATTTTGTCTACTAAATATATTGCTTTGTCAATGAAACATGGTGGTTTATGCGAGATCTCTACCAGGCTGATACTATGCAGTTATTTGTTTGGGTTTGATTTTACTGTGCAGTTCTCTGATCTACATGTATATAATTTGTTTCATGTGTAGCACACTCAATGATATTGTAATGATTTGTAAGGTATTTGTATCGATTTCACTTTAGAAAAAAAAATTCAAAATGAAATTAATCATAACAAAAAGAGACCAAATGCAATCTTTAGAGTTTTCTTCATAGAAAAACTTACTGAAAATATATATGATCCAGAAAAACTTTTCAGTTTTCACATTTCATTTTTGCTTGAAAAAATTTGATTGCTGAAAATATTTGATCAATACTTGTCACTTCTGATTTGTCATTCCTCAGTAGTTGCAGGTAGAATTCATTATAAGACGGAACTGAACACTACAAAGATAATTAAGTGGATGCATCTAATCCATAAATGTACTATAAACAAAATGAATTCTTGGGTTTCTAGCCCTTTGAAGATAGAAATTACATTATTAAAGCAAATCTGAACCTAATGAAAACAGAAAACAAGTTGACTTCTATCAAATGAGTCTTCTTATGTTCAAACTACTTTTTCTTCAAAATTTCTCAGCAGCTTCCCACTTAACCCAAATGCCTGGCTGAATTTGAAAGATCATGCCAACCTGGGATTTTACATAAAGGAAAACAACATGATGAAATGTACCATTAAACAAGAAACAAGTTTTTTAGTAATTCTGCTAAATAGTCATCTGGTGACACAGCTCTGTGCACTGGCAAAATGATTAGAGTGGTGGGGCAGATACAAACACAGGAGACAGAGCAGGAAGTCAGAAAGGATTTGATCATTGCATCTCAGCAAAATTTTTTCTTACAGAAATGGAAAAATGGTAAAAATTGACACCAACCATTCAGGTGCTGCTTTTCTGTTTAACAAAGTTCAGGGATTCACTGAGGCTTCAGGGCAGCTCTGCCAAATTACCCCCATTGTCTCTCTAGGCTTCTTTTTTCCCTCAGATAATGCAAACTATCATTACACAGTTCATTGTTCTTTTAAACTGCCTTTGCAAAGGGTGCTGAGGAAAAAACTTACCATCACATTAGCACATGTGCTAGGAGAGAATACAATGCAAACAAGGTAATGTGAAAGGCTTTTGCTACTAAGAGATGGCGGATTAAATCTTAACAAGAATAATATTGGTCACTGTCCGGCTGATTCCTAGCCCCAACAAAAATAAAATCCATAAAAAAAAAGCAAGCCAAAACAAAACAAAACAAACGACCAAGAAATGGAACCAAAAAGGCTTCAAGAACCCTAAGAGCTTGAATCCACGCCATCAGCAAAAAGAGACAGCTAATATATATTGTAATGCCACCTAGAACACAGCCTCACTATCTCCATGAAGATACATATATCTGAACAAGAAATAAAGGATATTTTCAAAAATAATGTGTAGACTATATTTCCAAACCTCAATTTTCCCTTCTTTTTATTTAATGGAGATTTACCAAGCTTTTCAACAGCTTTCTCTAGGTCACCAGCAAACTGAAATATCAGTAGTTGAACCCCCAAAATATGTTTAGTTAGTTTGGATTATGCAATAGCAAGGTCATGGTAAATTTGTTTCAGCAGCATTTGTTAGGAGCATTTATTCTACTGAAAAATAATATGACAAGACTATATTTGCAACTGTAATAAGCAATAATAATGCTGAAAAGTTCCTCCTGTTTCACTTTTCATAAATTGGAATCTGTGTTAGCCTATCGGAATACAATTACATTCTATTTTGAGACTTTTTTTTTTAAAAAAGCAATACAATTAACTGCTAAATCAAATGAGAGATGATCAACTTCTTTTCTTTTTAATACAAAATATAGTGTAAACCAATATTACTGGCATGTGCTACGGAACAACAATTTTTGGTACAAGAAAATCAACATAAATCTAAAAGCTTCCATGTGCCTTACAAATTAATCCATATATTTATGTAGAATGAGTAATTTTCACTGAAAGTATGCTTAACAGAACCCAATACAGTTCTCTGACATAACAGTATATTACACCTGTAAATCAATGTACCTTCTATACTGCATAATTTAATAACATCAAACAACAAGGTTTTTATGCAAACTCATGTTTACCCTCAATATGATCTATTACAAACAAACAAACACTGACTACCAACATGGAGTGCACTAAACACACGTTTAAAGTCTGCTTTACAGAAAAAGAAATCCAGCCCTGCACACCATAGGTAAGTGGTTCCTACTTAACCTTGGTATCTTACTGCAGTCCCACCCATTATTTTGGGATTCAGGTGTCCTTTGGGTTAGCCACCTACTGAACTTCTTTACCAATTGACTTTCCATACTGCTGGAACCTGTACCTCAGACCTGTACTTTGACATCTGTAGTGAGATGCCATTAGTCACCAAGGGCATGGAGCCATTTAATGCCTCTCTCTCACGTCTCTTCTTTAGGTAAGTGTAAATGCTGATCAGAGACAAAGAAATGTGGAGAGATACTCTTAAGTCACCTGCCCTCCCCATCCCCAGATTTTCAACATCATTATGAGACTTCTTCCTCCTGTAAGTTTGGGATTACATGCCTAATATTTTCTAAACTAGTTCTTAGACTTCACCCTTTCATTCTTGATTTATGGTTTCAAAATTGCTAACCTAAGTAATGAAGTAGTGCAATAATAAAGTTATTCTTGCCAGAGTAAATATCTAAGCCTAATTATTGATATTAGCTTTTAGTGACACCAAAACGAAATCCTGATTTCTAGCAGCAATCTAGAGTGTGAGTGGTGAGGACAATTTGTCATGGAAGAAGGAAAAATGGTATACACCGTCACATCATTTATCAGAAGTATCAGAATTGCTGTGGAAACTGTGTACTTTTTATAGAGTAGGCACATAAAATTCACATAATATGTCAAAGTTACTACTGTCCTGAGGCTGTAATAAGACCTACACTCTTATTAGTGAAAAGATATGACAGATTTTGTTTATAATGAATACTTTTAGCCAACGAGTTTGAGTCAAAGTCACTCTATTTTGACCCACCCACTTGCTTTCAGGTTTCTGTCCCCCTTAGATACAGGGAGAGTGCAAAGTAACATAATTTCCAATGGTTATTAGATTCCATTATAGTCACCTGTGATACGACAGGGAAATTGGCTTTATCCAGGTACCATATTCAAAACTCTTAGGAGGAAATACCTTTTTAGCCTTGGATTATTTTCTTGTATTTTACAGACCTATTCTTAGTATTTATCTGTGTTGTTCACAATTTTTTGTTGAAGACAGAGGAGATATAAATTTAGGATTCATTAGATAAGACTGCAAATGGAAAAACCTAGGTTTTCACACAAAACGGTTTAAAGAATTTCCCGTGAAGAGGCTAAACACTGCAGCCCTTTGCCACTCCGATCTGTGTGTGACATGTTTCTCATTGATTGACAGCATCTCTGATGGGTTAGGTTGGAGAAAAATGAGCTTGTTTAGGAGAGCAGAAGATACTACAATTAGGTTTTGCAGTCCAGCGATATAGTGACTGGTAAAGGAAAGCAAAGTGGAGAAAAATGGTTGTGCATGTAACACCCTAGGGTGCAAGGGTACATTTATCACCTTGTTTTATATGACACACTGGATGAATGTTGATGAAGACTGTCAGCATCAATGTCAGGGACAGCAATTCCACAAGTAAAAAGAGAGTTTGTATTAAAAGGCTCTCCACCAGGAGGAAACTCATATAATTATTTTATAAATAAAAACCCTATAAAAGGGAGCAAAGCAGATAACTGCTGATTAAAGTTTTTTTTTTTTTTTACTTTGTTCTAAATGTGGGCTCCTGTTTACTGAAGATAACACACCTACTTCCCACATACAGCAATCACACCAAAATCACTGAAAATAACGGAGCATTAAAAACCCAGGCGCATTAAAAAAAAAAAAAGAGTGCACTACTGCAATAATCAAGTATAATCTCAGAAGTGTGCAGTGGGAAGAGTGGGACTGCACTATGCATAAACACATTATACATTACACTGCTTTACAGTAGCCCACTACTATTGACTATTGAACCACAGCTTATTGACTACCAGGAGTCCATATCCATGTAGAGCCTCTTCAACTGAAATAAGAAACAGCCTCTGGAAATTAGAATTGTTGAAGTCATTACTAACTCCTACAAATAACTCATCATCTATTAAAACAACAACAAAAAAAGCAAGACTCAATTAAAAAATAAAAAATAAATCAAAAGCCTAGTATGGAATTAGGATTGTCTGATGTACTGCCAAACCTTTCCAGCAAAAAACCAACAACATGTAAAACCCAAGTTTTTGAAGATAACTAGATTGCAAGATCAACTAGATCGAAGCCCAACCATGCATTCATCAAGCAATGCTCCATTACACACTCATCCTCTCTCAGGAGATACAGAGTTGTCTGTGCTCCACACACAGCACCACAGGAACTCTCCTGTACAACAGTTCCTTCACATCCCCCCTTACAACACTGGGAAATGTAACTCTTAAGCTCTTCTTCATTTACACTTTAACCTACAGTCATCACTCCCCTGGGCAAGAGAAGGGTTTGTGTCTTTAAGGGTCTCCACAACGTGACAGTGAAATGAAACATTCGGAAGCTGTTTCTTCCAAAGCTGTATTGTGGTAAGGGCTCAGCTCCCCTGAAGCAGCAGGGCTCTGCCACAGTGCTTCACGCTGCACTGAGCCCTTGCTGAAGTGCTGCAGTTCACCCCTTCACCTTGCAGTACAGTAACACCCAATGCACTGGTTGTAGGTGTTTCCTATGGGCTACTGCAAGATCTGGGGAAGAGAGGGAGGTGATGCACGTGCATCCACATCCCTTGTTTTCCAAACCTGGAGTTTGTCCTCAAATCTGCAACTGCACACTTGAAGGCACAACCACTGAGAAAGTATAACTGCATTAATGAGGAAGGATTGATTTGTTTGGACCATGCAATCATTAAAACTTCCACTGGTTGGGGGGTGACCTTATTAATGTCTATAAATATGTAAAGGGTGAGTGTCATGAGGATGGAGCCAGGCTCTTCTCAGTGACATCCAATGATAGGACAAGGGGCAATGTGTGCAAGCTGGAACATAGGAGGTTCCACATAAATGTGAGGAAGAACTTCTTCCCAGTGAGGGTGACAGAGCACTGGAACAGGCTGCCCAGAGAGGTTGTGGAGTCTCCTTCTCTGGAGACATTCAAACCTGCCTGGATGTGTTCCTGTGTGACCTGACCTAGGTGTTCCTGCTCTGGCAGGGGGATTGGACTGGATGATCTTTTGAGGTCCCTTCCAATCCCTAACAGTCTGTGACTCTGTGATATCATCTGTGCCCATACAAAGACAAAAACCATAGATTTCATTTTTCAACAAACTTTTGCTATTAAATTCTGAAAACTTATCCTGTTTTCCATTAGCTATGGAAAAACAAACTTTTGAGGAAAAACTGCTTCATTGAAATGTCATTTTAAGGATTTTAATTTTTATGAATGTCATACTTGCATATATCTATACCCTCTATTAAATGCACAGCATTCACTTTTCAACATATTTAAGGAAATTTAATGAGTTTAATAAACTTAAAGGGATGTTATGTCTGTTCACTCAGTAAAGATTGTTTATTTCAGGGAATAAACCATTTTGAAATGAGTAATATGACTTTTTAGAGTTATGACTATCTCATTCAATTAGTTTCTGTAATTATTGTCATTCCACACAGTATATGCAGTACTAAAGGAGAAAATACATTTTCAGGAATTACAGTGGAGGTGTACAACTGTTATTGTTAATGAGCCATAAACTTTAGTCTCCTGCTCCGTAAATTCATGCCAGTGTAATGTAATTTGGCAAAATAAGTCGACAGCTACAGTTGGACAAATAATCTTGCATTTTAATATTTTCTATGAGATTGTTTCCTCTAATGCATTTCATACAATTTATTTCTCCTCTGTATTTTAGAACATTATCCTACTTTTAAAAAGTATTTTGCAATAGACTCAAGCAAGATCTGAACAATACTGAACTCTCACTGCTTGGCGTATGTGCTACCAAAACTATAGACAGGGAATTGATACAACATTTTCTCCTCTACCTAGTTTTGCCTTATCTCAATTTCAAAGACACACTAAAGAACAAATTAAATGTAATCCTAGATCTTCAGAACTCATCGACTTGCACTTTGCTTACATTAGCGAGTAGTACAGATCAGCAGGAGCAGATCTACAAATGAAAGTATCATGGTGTAACCTCATTGGCAACTAAGCCCCACACAGCCACTCACTCACTCCCCCACCCAGTGAGACTGGGGAGAGAACTGGAAGGATAAAAGTGAGAAAACTCATGGGTTGATACAAAAACAGTTTAATAGGTAAAGCAAAAGCCATGCACACAAGCAAAGTTAAACAAAGAATTCATTCACTGCTTCCCATGGGCAGGCAGGTTTTCAGCCATCTCCAGGGCAGCAGGGCTCCATTACATGTAGCAGTTACTTGGGAAGACAAATGCCATCACTAAACATTCCAATTTCCTCCTCCTTCCCCAGCTTTATATGCTAAGCATGTTGTCATATGGTCTGGACCATCCCTTTGGTCAGTTGGGGGCAGCTGTCCCAGCTGTGACCCTTCCCAGCTTCTTTATGCATCCCCAGCCTACTCACTGGTAGGGTAGTGTGAGGAGCAGAAAATGCCTTGGCTCTGTGTAAGCACTGATCAGCAATAATGAAAATATCTCTATATTATCAGCATTGTTTCCAGCACAAATCCAAATCACAGCCCCATACCAGCTACTATGAAGCAAAATAACTCTATCCCAGCCAAAACCAGCATAAGCAGTTAGTACCAAGGCCAGGACATGCATGTGTGTGTGTAAAACTCAAAACTAGCTTTTGTCTAATCCCATGAACTGCAGTGCATTATGGGAAGATATAGATAAAGATGAAGATATTCTCCTCAAGAATATTATCAATAAAATTTCATTTGTAACATGTCCAAATTACATATTCCAAGACTGCTCCAAAGCAAAGCTCAGTAAGGGAAAAAATGGGAGATTTCACTCATAAGCACACCCCAATCTGAACCCAAGCAGTTGTGTAGCTGCACTCAGTGGCCCAACTCAAAATGCTTCGTGGTCAATGAAAGAAAATATTATGAATCACACTTTTAAAATGCCTGAGAATAAATAACAGGTTTTGGTGCACCAGCTTCTACCCCTGCAGTATAAGAGTCCCCAGGCTCAAAACATGGCATTTGGGGGGAGAAAAAAATTGAGAGTTGAGCAAACAGAGGTACAGACACACACACACAAATTATCACTGGAAAGCTCATAATTGTGATGAATGATTTTTCACTTGGAGTTCATGTTACCCAGTGCCTTGCAATTAGGAATGCTCCCTACTTCACAAGATAAAGTTTGTTATATTTTCCTGATAGGCTCTCCTTGTCGGCAGTCCACATGCCTGCCAGATTTTGGAGGGGAAAGTCTTACAAAGAAAGAGGCAAAAATTGATGGCAAGTATCATCATTTTCATTCTGCCCATAAAGTAGATAAATAATAATAATGAATGTTCCTTATACAGCAGAAGTTTGGAATTGTCTGGCATCTCTAGGACCTGGCACTGAACAGCCAGACTCAATATGCTGATGAATGTGTCTGCTGCACTGTGAATAGGTGTTGTTCTGTTATGCACAGCTCATGATAAAATATTCATCATCTAAAAAAAAAAAAAAAAAAAGTGACAAGAACCAGGCTGCTGTCATGTCACTCAAAGGAAAAACTTTGATCAGTAGTTTCTTTGCTTCAAGGTCAGGAAATCACTGTTGACAGGTTAAAATTAGTAAAGAACAACAACAATATTCTCTATTTTGATACACAAATCCAAGTTACATTTTTTCATTGCTATACTCCTTTGTGCATAGCATACCCAAGGCTGAAATTCCACAGAGGACAGTTTTCACTGGGTCTTTTATTTACCCTGCGAGGGTTACAACAGCAAGAAACATGGTTGGCAGTGGAATTCCCATATCCTGTCCACATTCAAGTCTCTTTGAAGAGCCCACTGCTTCTCACAGTTGGTTCCTCACCATGAGTTATGTTTTTCTCCCCTCAGGTTGTGACAATGCAGAATAAAGGCCACTTTTACAACATACAAAATGTACCTTGCATGCAATCTAAAGAAATCATGGCACACTCCCTAGCAACAATATTACAGAACAGGATAGGACAGGCAAACAAAAATTTTCAAAAGTAATCAACTGATTTAGAATGACTCATCTCTTGTGTTCATGATGTAGCTCACATCCTGAAGCAGACCCAGCTTCTGAGGATGGATACTCAGCTATCCATGCTAATCAATCAATCAAAAACGTGTAATGAAAAAAAAAACGAAACAAACCAACCCTGTCACTTTTGAAAAGCTTACTCATAGTATGCATACTAATATATTTACGTGAGACCTTTGGTTAACTGAATCCACTTGTTCTCCTGGCTTTGACAAAGATTGTTATGTTGGTCTCAGAACTAGCTGGGATAAGGCAAAGGCACCGTCAATGTCAAACAATTTACATGGCTACACTTTTTGTGGCTCCTTAGGGTTTCAGAATCCTAGAGTTTGGGCTATGTTTAAATTGAGTGATTGACAAGAGTAAGATTAAATTTCTACGCTTTTAAAATTTATTAAAAAAAAGAAGGAAGGTTGGGACATTTTTACCTTTATCACAGTTCAGCTAGATTATTCCATTAAAATGGATATCTTTCTCCAGATATTACAGAGTTTCAAAATGATATCATTTTAATGTACCTATTACTATCTTCAAGGCAATTGTTAAGTCATTCAGTAGCTTTCTCTGGAAGGACAAAAGACCAAGCTGTAGCTTCAGATACTGTGTCTAAAGCAAAAAGGATCTGGCTTTTCCTAGTTTTATTCAAAACGATGATGCCAATAAAGAAGGTATTTATAAGCATATGGGAGGTGATGGCATAGAAAAGGGTAAGATAGGTGTTTCTTGTATGTTTTTAAAGCTACCCTGTTATCATCAGAAAAATAAACAACCCCTAGCATCTCAGCCTTCAGAACAGAGCTGATAAAAGCACATTTGATTTCAGTTATGATTATGTCATTAGGAGCTGCCAAAGCCTCACACTGATTTCCACCCTATTCACATGGAGCAGAGACTATTTAGTCTATTTGCATGTGTAGAAGACCTAGGCTTTAGTCATCTTGTAGGTACAACTTAATGCCTTTTTTCTACCCAATAACTACCTATTTGCTATAGCATTTTGTATTGGTAACCCTATGAACATAGGGCAGAAATAAAGTCCCTAATTTCTTTTAAATGATGCAGTGGTACAAGATAAATGTTCTTAATCAATATAAATACATCATTCAGCAGAGGCCCAACTACTTCAGAGGTGTTTCAGAGTTGTCTTTAAAAAATTCAATATCGAAGTTAGCATCCAAGAACACCAGGGATCACAGCAAGAGAGAATCCAGAGAAAAAGCCAGCAAATCCTCATTCTGATTATTTTAATTACTGTAATAAGGTCTTAATATTTAATTGCAGAGCTAGTTTACAGAGAAGCAATAATGCAAGCAGCACTCTGTACTCAGTTTTTCCTACTTTGCACGTCAGAAGCACATATTCAAGCTAACAAAGCATGGGAGTCACGGCATTAGTAGTTGTGCTTTCCCAGTTACCTTCCAACCGTAACAAGCACGCAGTAAGCACAAAGCCAACAACTCTTAGCCTACCAAATAGCCCAGATTATCCTTCTCCATCAATACCACTGTTCCCACAGAGGTACCTTTATTGGCTTGCCTGGAGTATAATTTGAATATGTTGCAGCCAAGTTTCCTTTAGAATTTCTATTGCATTTTTTAAAAGATTTGCTCTTTAGGAAGTAATTACTATGCCATAAGCTACAGAAAAAATCTATCTCAATTGTCACTTTAAAACAAACAAACAAAATAACTAATCAAAGAGCAAACATTCAACATTCTCTGGGTGCTTATGAACCACATGCACTCTTTCTTGAAGTCCTTCCATATTTTCTTACAGCAAGCTATCAGAGATAACAAATGACACGTTTAGAGGATGATTGAACACTCTACAAATGTTAACAATGGAGGAGCATACAGTTGCTCGGCACAGATGGCATTGTAATTGAGACGCATTGGAAAGCTTCTTGGTATTCAGCAGCCCTCACACCTCACAGGAGGACTGCATTGAGCAAATGCTGTTGAACCAAACACATGTGCAAGGGCAAGGTGAGCAGAAGGCTTTGTTCAGGACTTATCACCCTCCCAACTATGACATGACCATAAAACCATAGAGCAAGACAGTTCTCTCCTGGCCTCCAATTAATCACACTGCAGTAACCCCTAGAAGCCCTAACACAAGGGATGAGGACTCACTGACAATACAGAAAGACAAAAGACATGTTGTCTACCAGTCTGTCTCTTATTTCCCCTCCTTCCCACCAGTTTCTGCTAGGACCATGAGGCAGACAAATTTTGCCCAGTCAAAATACCTAGAGGTGCCAAGAAAAGATTTTTAACCCTCTCAGAGGAGCAGGCAGTTGAGATCTTATACAGAAACACTCTTCCACTCCCCCTACCCCATCCCTCCCTTTCTTTTCAGATACCTCTTGAGTAAATTAAATTGCTTGCGGCACTGGCAGGTAACATCTCCCCCTGCTTTCCATGCATTCCACTTAAGGGCCACCACTGGCCCAAACAGGTAAAGTAGGAGCCAGCAGGCTAGAAAGTGGGAGGAGAGGGCTTTGGGATCTTCACTTAAGCTTGTATTGTAACCCCCAACATATCACATGTGGTGGAGGAGGGGAGGATGGCAGATGTTCTTCTAAACCACAGGCTGAAGCAGCAGCTGCTGAGCAGCTCTGCCACACTCAAGGGGCAAATACTTTTCTCCAAGCCTCTTCCCTGCTTTGGTTTCACACTCCACTCTAGGAAAAAATGTGAGCAGCAGTGTCAAGCAAGCTTCTGCAACTTGTGAGGGAACAAGAAACAGGGACTTGACACACCAAACCTATAACAGAATCAGGGTGAAAATTCAAAGTTTGTAATTTGGCCTTCCATTAAACAATAATTTAGTAAACCAGTTAAATTATAGTTCAGTAAATAGTGCAACTGAAAATGCACCAGGACTGCTTTTCAGTGCACAGCTGCTATTTATGGGTTCTGATCTGAAACGCCACAATTTGCACTAAACAGAGCAATAATTTGCGTTCCCCTCTCTCATGCCACAAATCTTGCTGAAGATGTTTTCAGGCATTCACTTTGGCCGTGGACGAACTGTAGAGAGGGCAGTGAATTAATGTAAACAAATGGATCACTTTCTGTGTGTGTGAAGGACTGAGTTCCTGAAAATAAATTCACTTTCATCTAACAAAACTTATTTATGATTTTTTTCCCCATAAAACCATGCCCCCTCCAATCTCTACCACTTTATCTTTTCATATCATGAGGTCTCTGACAAGTTTTACACTAAATCTCTACTGCATATTCATGCAGAGTAATGAATATACCATGTTAAATCCAAGTGCCCCAACAAACAGAAGCTCTTGTCAGCTAAAGCTGCATCTATACATAAATATATCCACAAAGGAATTTTGTAGCATCTGGGAACCTAGATTAAAAAAATAATAATAATAATAAAAAATGATCGCCCCATTGAATCATAAGTGAGAGTGAAAATGCACTTGAGTCCTACCTGCTTCAGACACAGGTGGCTTTTGGGAGAGTTCAGAGTGAGCCTAGATACAATTCCAGAACAGAGACCTGGGCCAGTTTAGATTTTTGTGCAGACCCAGGGAGTTCCAGGCAGCAGCATGCCAATACACAGAATTATCAGCACATCAAAGGCATTATATTTATCAAACCCTGCCACAGCACATTTACTAGCTGCATGATGGATGTTGTTGTAGCAAGCAAGGAACACTTTGATGTACATGGCCTTCTTTGATTAATGAGGGCTCTTGCTGAGAAGCTGCATATGGAGTAAATTACTCTTTTCAAAAATGGCTGATTTGCACTATTGTACTAATTATGTCACAAGCTCAGAGTCGGTTCCAGATTCAGTCATCCAAAATAAAGAAATAAAAATTCACACATACAGGTCACGCTTTTGTCACACACATGCATCAACTCAAAATCCTAATTAAATTAACTTAGAGTTTCTTCCCTTCTGCAAAGAGAGCACTGACAAGTATTTCTTCCCTACACTGAAAGTTTCTAACACCTAGAATCTACAAACTAATTTTTTTCTCTGAAATAATGTTGTGAGGGTTTTTTGGGGGTTGGGTTTTTTTGGGGGGGGCTAAATTCTGTTGTATTTTTAAGAATAATATAGGAGCTCTGGAAACATTTTAATTTTTCACCAAAAAGAAAGGCAGAGGGAACCACTATGTGTGCCACTTAAAAGCCTTTTCTAGATTAATTCTACCAGCTAACAGAATACTACAAAACTGAAGTTATTCCATTAGCCTCAATTCTCTAAGCATGTGGTGCCTTAAGCAATTTATCTACTTAGTTGTAACAACAACATATTTCTTTTAGAGCATTAAAGGAGCATTACTTTCTTAAGATTTTGAATGGTAAATATTTTATCATGTTGATTAAGTATGTTTGCAGACTGCAATTTGTTATCACACATGGCAGAACCAGTACTTCACCTGGGATCCCATGAAGTGCACAGATCAAACTGATTTTTATCACTGGACATATGAGCAAGAAAGCACAAAAACTGTTCCTGCCTGCGAGGCGACACTCCACTGAGGAGGAAATGATTTCTTAAGTGCACTGTCTGTTAGGAAGTTCAGATGTAATCCAACTTTGGTTTCATAATTCAACACTTGAACACTGTTTGCTGTAGTTGCATGACAGCATATTAATTCCAAAAAAACCCCAAACCCAAAAAGAGAAAAAGCAGTAGCCCACACCAATCCTATGGCTTAGGCACCAAAACATCACAGGATACCCTGTCACACATCAAGCTAAAGTTTAAAAAGCCTTCTCAAATTTGCAGGTGTAACATTTTGGATGAGTGAATGCTTAATGTTAATTGAACAAAGAGGTTTACATCTGACACCTATTCGGTTTCAGGAGGTTTCCATGGACTCTAGTCAGCCAGTTCACAGAGATCTGAGCCATAGTCGAGGAGTGCTATGTCTTTAAATTGAAACAGATTCCTGTGCAAAGTCAAACGTTTAGGAAATGACAGATCACAAGTGCATTGTGCATGCCATCTGCACGCTTATAGTGAGAGAAGTCGGCCGCATTGCCATTCTTCTCCAGAGATTTCTACAGAGATTTCTGAATTGCTGCAAAGAATAGAAAGAAAAGAGATTCCATGAAAGGTATGGTTCCCATATCAACAGTAACATAGCTTTTAGGGTTTTTTTCCACAGCAGTCTTTCATTGAAAGCAAGTTCTCCAGGTATATAAAATGATGAAAACATAATCCAGAATTCCTCCATTGTCAATAAAACACCCAAAGTTAGGTATTTCCAAATTGCTTAGAAGGTAGCAAGTTACAGCTTTCAAAGCTTCCCTGAAAACACTTTTCTCTTGCTGTAGAACAAGCTGGAAAAGGTTTTTTTTTCCAAAACCATACTGGATTTGATAATAATATACACAAGGGGAAATGGCAGGGGGGAAGGAGTTGAGGAAGAAGGACATTCAGATCTTTGACAGGTCTTCCTGGACATGCTTCTGAAACATGAGGAGCTTGCTCTGGGATATTGGCACTCCCAGTGAAATATAATGCTGTCACTGGACAGCCCAGGAGGAGTTCCATGGGCTTGCTCAAGATCTCTGTAAGGTGTCACATATCAGCATCAAAATAATTCTAGGCATATTTACAAACATATCAAATAGGTGGAGCCATACAATACGTCATGTCAGAATAGAATTCTCTACCTAGAATTAATTCCTAGCTGAACAGCAAACAGCAAACTTTTTAGTACTATTAGTACAGAAGACAAATAGAAAAAACAATGACTATATTAAGCAAGACTGTTTTTGGCTCTCTTTCTCCTGCAGTTTCACTAGCTGCTTCTTCTAGATCTCCCAAATCTGTTTAACTTTAGAATGCATTATTTTTAAGATGTACTTAAAACATCAGTGATTAACTAGCAGGTACAGGATATATTTTATATTAATATAATTTACCACCAATGTAAAACCAAAATACGAAGTCTGAGTAAGCTGAACTCTTTGAAGCTTCTTTGGAACACCCTGAAGTCTGCAAGACTTCTCCATGTGTGCGTACAGCTCCCCAGAACAGCTGAGACAACTCAAGCTCCTACTTCTAGGATAGCTCAGTACGGAGCCCAACTGTTGCAAGTTTCCCAAGATGGAGAACAACTAGACTAATTAAGAAAGCCATATTATAATGTTGGTTTAGGTCTGGTTTAGAAAAGTATTTGGAATTCTTAGAGGTTTGGTTGAAATCCAGAAGCTGAACTAAAAGTAATGCATGTAATACTGGCATATTGAATGTGCAAGACCTTTACCTCTGGTCACTCACTGAGAATTTCTGAATCAAGTTGTTCAAGCTAACAAACAAGCAGATTAAAAGGTTACATTCCAATCTTACTGAATTTCAAAATAAGATGAGAGTGGTTCTTGTTCACCATAATCAATACCTTCACCCTCGATTTTCTCTGACTTCCTTCCAGCCTTAGAGTCTATGACCAATGTAGACCATGTTGTTGGCTATAGATGATGATTTTTTCCTGAAGAATTTTCCAGGCAATGGTTTTGTTTGGAATTCTGCCAAAGTTGAAGTTCAATATTTCATCTGATTCTAATTTCTTAGCCAAAACTGTCTGCCCATGAAAACTTTCCTATTACTTTATATAATAAAACTACATGGTGCCAATCCTTTTGTTGACTCCCAGGAATTTCTCCCTTTAATTTCCTACATTAGGTAATACACTAGTAAATTAGTTTCCAAAGCAAAATTGGAAATACTATAGAGGTATGTTCTCAGACTATAATATTCTCTGTAGAGAAATGTCCCATTTCCAGCCTTATTCTCGTATTACAAACATTTTAAAATAAAATAAATGAAACCATGAAGAACACAAGTTCTGTTAGAAGACAGCTATGACTTGTGCTGAGCCCACAAAACCAAGGAAATATAAAATACAGCAGACAAAAGATCCACTGCTGACCTCGCATCAGTTGTAAACTGCTGGATCTGCCTGCTCCCTCCGAAGTCACTCATTTGGCTTCAGGACATTTTAAGTAAGCCTTTGATGCTGGAATTGCTACTCTACAGCTGGAGAATAGCAAATGTTGAATTTCAAGAGAAAAAAATAAAAGCAAGCTGGGTAACTGAAAGCTGGTAAGTCTGACAATGGAACTAGTTCTGAAGGGAGGAAAATCAACCAGAACAGTTTAGAGGATGCTCCCTAAACATACTGGGATAAGAAAACTGTGAATACTGAGAAGAAAAAATTGACATCTGAAGGCACTTAGAGCAGGACAAGCAGGTATAAATTAACTACAAGTATGGGCCAGTGATTAGAAAGGGTTTTTACCAATAGAGTTGCAGGAGTCTAAAATGGCTTTACAATTAATAACAAAAGAAAGCATTAAGAAAGTTTGTTAAAGTACTAAGATGGCATTCACTACTGAGAGACTCTGGGATTGCACCAGCTACAACTGCAGAGGACTCAAGAACTCAGGAGGCATCTTCCAGTCACATTATCATCTCAGAAACATAAGATTCATAGTTGTGGCTGCCTACCTCAGCAGCTAAGAACAAAATTCTGGCTCTCATAATTATTTTTGAGGACAGAATGCTATTTTGTAGTTGTCATAGGTATTCAGAGCAGTTCTGGTGAGTAACAAATATGACACGTGGCATAGATGTTAACATCATGGTTAGCAAGACAGAATTTTTAGCAATCATAATCAGGATTTATAGGCCCCTGGTGTGAAGAAAAAAATAAAGGGAAGATAAGTGGGAATGATCAAGAGGTGGAAAATGGCCAAGTTCCATCACCTAACCCAGAAAAGGGCCTGAACACTATTATTTCCTCCTGCACCTTCCAATGAAACTGTGCTAGTGCTGTGGCTGCAAAACTGGAACCAAAAACATCAAAAAGCAGCTGCCCTTTGCATTACCCCATTGACAGCAAGTGTGGCCAGGCACAGCAGGGTGTCCATGATGCAACCACCTGGTTTTTCCAGGAAAACTGACAATTGCCTGGCTCTGACCATGATGAATGAATACACAAAAGGTTGAAACCCCAACTAATCATCATCTTTTCCAAATATTCCCATTTTCCATCACGTTCTGGTGTCAGAAGAGTCTCAGCAGTGTCATGCATCTCCCACGCAGCTTGATTTGCTATGATGAGAAGTGTAAGGGGGTTCCTGCCTCACCTCCTGAGATTTAACCTAGCAAAGACCTGGGCTTCGCAAGGAAGTTAATAAGGCCATTTACAGTTTACAAACTACTTCCACTTGCATTGACCATTGTAAGCCTCAAGCAAAGCTGTCACAAGGCTTTTGTAGGGGAAACCTTAAGGGCTTTGGTTAAGGCTTGCTGTCAGAAAACTGCTGGAAATGAATTCAAATCACCAGGCTCCCTTCCTGAAGGTCAAACACAACATTTTCAGCTGGAATTGCCAACACAATAGCAACATGAGGGGGAAAATAAAGACCCATCTGAGAGGAAGACACTGGCTGCTTTGTTAGTGTTTTACCCACAGCTGGGGAAGAGGGGGAGCAAAATGGGAGGCATGGCTGTGGGAGGGGGCGAGCAGAGCCACAGGCTGCCTGTCAGAAAGGTGAAACCACAAAACCTTCTGCCTTCAAACCAGCAGTTAGCCTAAATGTCTGAATTCACTTTGAAGGCTGAGAGTCAGCCAACAGGCCAATACTGCAGGAGGAAGTGGTCTGACTTGCAATGGGCAGGTTTTCTCCTGTTGAAGGGAAATCTCCCCATCCAGCAAGATGAAGGGGAGCTCTGAGAGCTCCTGGCAGGCACTCACTGGGCACCTCCATAGCCACCATCTAACAGCCCTACCATGCCTTTGCACAGCAGAAAAATTGAAAACCCTGTGCTTCTCCCCTGCCCCATAGCACATAGCTGTGGCATCCAGTAGCTCATCTGGGTTCCTGATGAGCCAAGATGTCCTACATGAAGTGCTGTGCTGTATGGCATGAATGCCTGCACTTGTAGACGAACTCAAGACAAGAGCATAACATCCTCCCTTCCTGGCTTACCCTATGAAATGCTGCTCAGGCACTGGAGAGACTTCCAGAAGGCTCCAGTTTACTCATGTCATCTCTTATCTTCATTCATTTATACTGCTGCCAGTAGAGGAAAGAAAGCTTCAGTACTCAGGAGAAGTTTACTACGAGGAGGTTTCTCCAAGCAAACTTCAGCTTGCAGAGAGTGTGCCAGGGAGCTGAGAGCACAGAGGGACTCCCATGCCAGCAATACCCTCCCCAGCAGGCAACAGCCCTGTAGGCTTTGCCCACCACCAGCTGAGCTGGGTGCCCTGTTACCAGCAGGGACCACTGACAGCCCCAAATAAGGTGGTGAACCAGGCACACCGTCTGTCTGCAAAGGGAGCTCAGCTGGGGCTGAGCATCACTGAGGCTCCTGGGTCCAGGGGCAGAGGGTCATTTGGGCCAGGTGAGGTTGTTCAGGGCCATTCATTATCACCTTCAGGGCAGGCAGCTCATAGCTCTGACAGAGTTCTTAAGGTTCAGTATGATAGCTAATAAAGAAAAAATATCTATCATAATACTTGGAACCTTTCAGCTTGCTTTCTTTCTTAAATAACTCATCTTTTGGGCTCAGTTCTGGCCAAAGGCCCAGATTCAGGACATTTTTCCTTTTTCCTACTCCAAATAATACAGTTATAAAGAAAAGCATTAAGACAGACGTGGCCAATTTTGTCCACTCAGAAGTTCAGCCCTAGTGAATACATTTTTGGACATCTTTCTAGAAAAGATACATCTTCAACATTCATCTGAATTTGTATTTAAAACTACAACTTCCATTTGCAGTGAAACAAGCTTCAAATCTTACAGAAAACCAAATGCATTGAAAGACTAGCAGAAAGGCCAGTACCTATATGTGAGGAAGCATGCTGACTCAGCAGTCTTCTCACACTCCCACAAGTGAACAAGACTAATAAGATTGGCCCCTGGGACCAGAATCAATTTATTAACCAATATAATCTGGAGACCTTGGGTCCTCTCTCATATTTTCTATAAATTGTATTGTTTCTTGTTGAAAGCAAAATCCTCATGGTCTGTCCCAGGATCGCATCAGCGTTTTCTATGTTATATTGGTGCATGGTAAGAAACTGAAAATATTAAAATGAAACCAGACACTGGATGATGGGGTGGGGGAAGGAAAAAAAAAAAAATAGACAACAGATCAGTCAAAAATAAGAAGAAAGTTCTTTTGGCAGAAAATTTTCTAGTATTGAAAAAACCCTATAATCTTACTAGATTATATTAAAATGATACAAGGAAAAGTTGCAGAGGCAGTAGCAGTTATATTGAAGATTCCATGTGCCACAGAGAATTTATAGGGCAATATGTGAAATGTATACACATGGAGGGATGAAAGCTAACTAGAAACCAGCTCATAACGTTGTTATAAGTAGTGCATAATTCAGCTGGCAAACCTGTGCACATCAGGATGGTTGCTAGCTGCTCTGCAAGACAAGAAGCTTCTGTTCAGAATGCAATATTTAAAGTGGTTAGAAAGAAGATGGAGAGAAGAGTTAGTTTCAAAAGACCAAAAGTCAAGCTTATAGTTTTGGACTTGAAAAGCTTATAGGAAAATTCCTGAAAAGTCATACAGGAATGATAATAGCTTCTTTACTTGCAGTGCAGAATGCCAGTTCATCATGATCCTGACTGTAAACATTTAAGATATGTAGAATAATAGTAAATACCACAAAGAAAGCACAAACCAAATACACGTTTGATGAGAAAGCACTACAGACATTTATCATCAAATAACTGCTTAGAAATACCCCAAAAACAATGTCTAAATCTCTCATGCTTGTCCAGGAACCTCCCACCATAGACTTTCAAATAAAACATCTATTTGCTCTCATGATAAATACTTCCCCCCATCCCCCCTTTTATAAAAAAAAAAAAAAAGAAAAAAAAAGGTGTTATCCAATTTGATGTGTTTTGGAAACAGAATATTGAATGCTTGAGATCATGCATAATCCCCTTTATCAATTTCAAAAGTGTCCCTTAAAGGAACGATTTGAATGTCCTTCTCTTTGGTGGGAAGGTAAGATAGGAACTGAAAACATGGACGTGACCCTTGAATGGGCTGAATTAAGGACACCAGACAAGAATAGGGGTGGGGAATGCGTCTCAAGGCCACAGAAACCATGTCAAATGGAAATTCTGCAGGATTATATCTTAAACAGATAGGAGATGAGGACTACCCCATTCCCAAGGCAGTATGCATACATGTGACGTCAAAGAGCTGTTCAAAATTTATTACATCACTAACACAAACAGAATTAGTTATCGTTGTTCCTGGGAATAAGAAGAGTTGATCCAATGCTGCTAGAAGACAAACGTCAGATTCTGAAGAAAAATAAGACAATTCCATTTAAACCTGGCAGCCACTTCACTGGCCAGCAATCACTGGGTTTTACTGCTGCTGTGCAGTGACTGGCAGATTATCCAGGAAAATATTTCCTTTTGGCTTTTCTCTCTATCGTTCCTGCCTAGAATCTTCATGCATAAAATCTAAAAACCAGAAAAGAGCCTTCATTTTACTTGTTAAACTAGTCACAGGTTGTCTCGAAACCAAGAAGCCTTCCTGTAGCACTGCCTTTGTTTCCTTTCAATAGGAATCAGAGCCTGAATATCACATTTGGCTATGTTGCCCTTTTGCAAATAAACCCTGAAGGAATATGAGGAACAGATACTGTAGTTAAGGGCTCTACAATGCCTGCAGTAACACCAACCTATGAACCTTACTGAACTGTGCCATTTAGCAGAGGGAGGAATAGACAAGGAAAAAAAAAATGTCACGCTACACCCAAGCATATTTAATTTAAAATTAAAAAAAATAAAAATAACTTTAAAAAGGCACACAACTGGCTATGTTCTACTTCTTGCTGCTTTATTTTTAGTACCCTTGTAGCCATTGCATGCTCTCTGCCAGCTCAGTTGCTCAACTCAGATTTTGAATCTCATGAATAAAATAAAATGTTCCTTGAACGTGATTTGTATGAAATAAAAAAACAGACTTTATCTACTGAATTCCGTAATCCTTTTCACCTCGCAGGCGGCCTGCAGCTTGAAGACCTGTCTGCCTATCTTACCAGACTCAGCCCTCTTCAAAGCACATGCTATGGCTTCCTCCTGCCATGAGTGTGGCTAGTCCCACTGCAGACAATTCACCCTGGGAAGCATCACGGGCCTGACTCCGATACCTCCATTTCTGAGAAACTATCAAAAAATTAGAAACAACTGAAAGACCTACCCAAGATTCAAACTAGATGATGCAAAGAGCAGCTCAGCTTGAGTGGAGCGCTGAGCTGTGTCCCTGTGCACGGAACATGTCAGCAAACGATGCCGTTTCTATAATTTTACATAGCAACAGATTTATAAGAACAGCAAAGCCTGGGGGGCAAACAAAGAAAAAATTCCTCCTTGGTTTGTTCTTCTCATGATACCAAACACCCAAACTTTACAATACAGAGAATACTTTTAAAAGTTTCTGAGAAAATAAAACAGTAACTACTTACACTAAATATTATTTTAATACAGAGAAAGATATAGCCCTGGGTTTAGAAATAGAGCTGGAAAGCAGAAGTCACATGCTGCCCTTTGTGGGGTCACACACACACACACTCTGCCCAGCCCCTGCAACAAAAGTTCTCTTTAAGAAAATCTCACCCTTCAAAAGCCCCATAATTAGCCCAATTATTAAGCCTGTCATTTCAGACTGAACTTTGCAGGGAGCTCTATTTTTATAGCAAATAATGTGAAATTGTTTAACTCTGGGATATCATTTCCCTCAGAGTTTTGGAGAATCATAGCACCTGCTGTGGTATAGATTCTGATTTAAGCCAAACTTCCATTTTCAGGAGAAAAAAAAACCAAACCACTTAAAAAAAAGTAGTAATTGGCAAGTGGTATTTGGTCACTGCCCCTCTTGGCCCTTCAGCTGATCCCAGCTGCATGGTTTTAAAGATGCAGCACATCCATTGCAATGGCACCACTCCTGTCTGATGGCTGGGTAAATCAGGTCAACCACCTCCTATAATTTAATTTTAATTAATCCTACCTCTCTGACCTAACACAGGGAATTAAAAGGTCTGGTCCAAAGCCTCAGAGGCCTACAGACCTCTGGCTTTTAGCCTGTCCCCCCTTTCTCCATAAACAAGGAAGAGTGAAGGGAGGCCATTAGCTCCTTTTGCAGAGGCAAAGTTCCTTGTCTTACAGGTGTAGGTGACTGTTCAGGGGACAACAGCCCAAAAGTGTGCCGTCCTCTCAAAAGCCCTCCTGCTTCCCAGGAGAGAGGCAATTTTTAAAGACCTTTTGCCTTGTTTTCTCAGGCTGCAGATGGGTCAGTGCAGTGAAAATAAAATGATTACTCTATGTGTGATCGTGTGCTTTTTCCCAGCTAAAACCTCTGTTGTCTATTTTAGGAGGTCTCACATGTCTCTTAGCTGTCACTTCTGATAAGTGTACAACTGTTCTGAGGACATTGTACTGCTGTATCTCCCTCCATCAGATCTGGCTTTGCTGGCTTTTTTTTTCCCCTCCTTCTTTGCACGAGTTACCTTAGGTGCCAGGAGAGTTCCCTCACAGAATTTATTGTAGCTATCTTAATTAAATTAATATTCCTGAGTGCAAGGCTACTGGGATCTGAGGCTGGTATGAGGTTCATCGACTTTCACTTAGAGGGTAAAGTTTCCAGTTTTCACTCTCACGAGGCAATATGAAAAATTTATGACAGAAGCAGGAGAACTCTTGCTAGAGGCAATGACATCCCTGTGCAATTAAAACACTTTCAAGTGTCTTTTTTTCCTCCCTTCTCCTTCCACTTGTCTCAGAAAACAATATACAGAGCAACTCCATTCTGCACTGTACATTTTTAACTTAAAGATCTGTAAGCAGTTGACAAATTATAACCTGATCATAAAAAATTTCTTACACTTTGAAATGTAACATATTGTACAAGGTTATGGCCAGATGGTAAGGAGCTTTTTTCTTTTGCTTTTTTCTTTTTTTAAGAAAACCAGACCTAAAGCTTTCAAGCAGTAGAAAAAACTCTCTCCACAAATGGAAACAGAGACCCTGTCTTGGGAGATGACAGCAATTTTACTGAATCCCTTAATATGCAGTTGCAGGAAAAGGCAAGGCTGAATATGAGGGCTCCCAAGTTTTATTTATGCTCTGTAGTTCTGATGGGAGATGATTCCTACTGCAATCCTGTGGTGTGGTATTTAACTGCACCACATAGTCATCCTGCTGCAACCTGTGCACAAGCAATACCCCTTAGAGAGCCAAGCCTTCAAAGCAGCAGGGAGAGCCCATGCCTGCTGTGACTGCCCCACAGTTCTTGGGGAGCTATGCGTTTGATTTCGAGAAGCCTTGGGATGGGATGCCTTTCAAAAAACTTTATTCTGTCTCATTTTGCCAGTTGTATAGGTGAGAGCTTTGGGACAGTCAGCCTCTGTAAATTAACGTTCAACTATTGCTGTGGCTGCCAACAACGGGGAATAAAGAAACAATAAATACTTAATAACCAACATAATGCAATGGTCCTTTCTTACCTCACCAGAGGACACAAGTTTTTGCAAAGTGCACTGCAGAGCACACTGCAGTAACCAGAGCTCACTGAGTAACTTGGAAACAATGAAGACTATTCTTTCAATGATCATGTATAATTCCCATTAACAGCATGTGCCCCGAGAGGAGAATTTACTTTAATATCCCATACTTAATTCTGAACATGCTAATCTTTGTTATCTCTGTATAGTTAACACCGCTGCAATGCAGTAGTCTTTAAAAGAAAACACTATTTATTATTCCTGAAATCTGTAAATAATGAAAAAGGAACGCTCTAATATCTTGAACACATTTCAGAATTTAGACCCGAGTGGTGTAAAGACTGTAAATATTATAGATATCCACCAGCTGATCTAAGTAGCAGAGCTATATCCTGTTAAATGCTGTCTTACTCTGATCATAATGGCAGTAATATAAATAGGCCTTGAATTAGAGTTGCAGAATATTGCACATGGTAAAAGATTATGAGCCTAAATTCACTTTCATCCTAAGGTAAATCTATTGACTCATCTTTGGAAAGCTTCAATAAAAAGTTCTTCTATCCTCATATTCACTTTGCTTGCCTCTGCCCTGCCACCACTTCTCTCCTCCTCCCTCTCACTGTAAATTCAGTCTCTTGGCAACGTTTCAGAATTGGGACAATGTGTGCAGCCATCTCTGAGACTCGAAGGAATAAACAGCCCACACCTCCACCCTCAGTCAGCAGCCCCATGGACCCGTTCCGTGACACAGCAAACCTCCTCTGGTCCCCAAAGACAGCTGAGCAACAGACAGGTTCTGCTTTGCAAACTGGCAAGAGTGATGATACACTGCCTGTGCCCAAACCTGTATGTGTGGGCTCAGCCCACCGTGCTCTTTCTCAGGTCAATAAACCAACTCTTGAGGCAGCACTAATGATTGCTCTAACTCTCATTTAAGGGCCTGTGGCTGTTGTGGGAAAAAGAGTTTGTGCACTTCCTCAAAGCAGACAGTGAAATGTCTTTGGTATAAACTAGATTAACAGCAATACAAAGGCAAGATGTTGTCTATCACGTTAAAAAGAAATGTCTCTCTGTTCCCTTTTGCTGCTGCAATTGACTGGCAGCCATCTGTTATCCCTCACCATACATCTTCATCACTCACTCTTGTAGCAGTAAAGACCTTCTATAATTTTTACTACTCTATAAGAACTTTTCTCATTCCAGACCATAATCTTAAAACTCAGCTATTCTGCAAATACTAAAGCACAACAACCACCAGAATTTGCTTACCTTGGAGGCACTTCCTCAGTGTTCACAACACACATGCAAGAAGAAAAGCTCACACCAGTGCTAACAGCTACCACTTCCTATGGTAGAAGCCCCTCTTTCAGGAGTTCTTCCTGCTTTTCCACAGCTGCACTGACCGACACACTGCTTCAGGTGTGTAAGGCTTTCAGGTGGTGGGGAGGACCTTAAAAAAGGGCACTAGCTATTAAGTGAGACATGTAAGAGGCCACATTGATAACCCTTCAAGCTAGAGCCAGAGGAAGACAACGTGTAACTCCTCATCACTAGAAACATCTCATGAAGGAAATGCTGGCTGGTCTCCAGGCTGGGGCCCAAGATCACACAGGGACTGGACCCCCTCTTAAGAGGTAGGTATTTCTGAGTCTGTGCTTCAGGCAGGAAAAGGGCAGCCTCAAGCAGGCTTCCTGGCTTCTGGGAGAAAGGAAAGGAAGCACGGAGTTTTGGATGTATTTTAACAGCTGAACCAGAACAATTCATCACTTGACCACCAGATTTGTAAAAAAAAAGGAAGCAAACAAGGCACTACCATGGGGCCAAGCTCCAAGATCACACCTCTTTTTCTCACCTCATGTACAATAATTATGTCAGTCAGAGCTTTAGTTTAAACATGCACAAAAAGTAATGATGTATTGACGTATATACACACCTGAATAAGTTTGATATATTGATGTGACCATTCATGGCATTACATGGCTATATGAGTAACTGTGCTAAACCCTTCAGTTCACACAAAAAGCCTGTGCAATGTACAATTTCTAGAACTCTGTAAAGGTAAAATTCCTTAAATGCATGAAGAAAGGGTGGGGGCAGAGGCTGCATTGGTGATTGTTAGCACCACAAGCAAGCTGAAATGTCAGTTCACTGGACAAGAAAGAGAAGACTAGGATACTGCTTTTTTCAATGCACCAAAGTATTAAATTCACCATTTAAAGTGACCTTGAACCAGGTCTAACCATGCTGTCAAGAGACTCCTACAATAAAGACACACAAAGATAAACAGAGACATCAGCTCAAAGATGAGTTTGGAAGAAAAGTATAACCACTGGATAAAGTAACTCTTTAAGGCATAGATGGAGATGACAACATAAGGTACAAAAAAAAGCAGGAACTCTTTTGCTGTCTCCAAAACATCCTTGCTAACGCTTTCTGTGTAGTGGGAACTGCTTTGCTTATCATAAATTCTGAAAAATTTTGTGTAAATTTTTTTTTTTCCATAAAGTAAAATTCACATAAACAAACCCTGAATGTTTCAACATCTTCTCCTGCCTTCTAAAGATAAAGATGGGGTTTTAAAAACACATACTCCTCCCCGTCTCCTCTATACAATACCCTCACCTGGAAGTTATCATCCCCCCTGCCTATCACCTTCAGTAACCTGGCTAATTAAGAAGCTCTGTTCAATAAGCTCTGAGGTAACCACAGCTGAACACACAGACACAAAGCAGGAATGCCATGATGTGCTTCAGCTGCTTTCAAAGTGAATGCATATTTATGTCCCAAATTAGGAAAATCTGTAGTTAGATACCAGATTGGTCAAAAAGTCTGGATTCACATACTTCTGTCATGGAGAACCTGGCAAATCATGGAACGTCGCCGTGCTTCAATGTTTCTATGTAAAGGTGAATACAGTAGTACCTTACACTGTGAAGGATTTATGAGGGTAACTGCTTTAAAGCACACAAGCACCTCAGATAGCACTGCAGTCAGGAACTACACCAAATAAATAAAGGCTAAATTGGACAAAGCCTGAGACAGGCACCTTCACTTTTTCTGACATTCTTTCCCCAGCCAGTGGTCAGATTAACTTCAACAGTTGTAGCAGCCTAGTTAACAAAGGCAGGAATCTGGGGCACCAAGGGCAATTGATACTGCATTATAAATTTTGCCAATTTAGCCTCAGTGAAGAAATCTATATTCCCCATCTGCACGGTGTTTTGCTAACACAGCGTAAGACAAATAATAACCACCAGCTGTAATAAGTGAAGTGAGGGATGAAGGAATTCATGAAGTTCAGGATAGTTTCCCAAAGGTCAGAAGCTCTCATCACCAAAACAACACTGGGGGAGAGCTGGGACTTCACTGTGAGAGCAAATACAAGCCCGAATGGAAAAATCCTGTGTGAGAGAGTGTATCGTAATTGGTGTCATGGAAAAAAACCCTCTCTTCTTAAGGCAGAAGAAATAGACAGGATGATGGAGGTCATAAAAGGCATCTTGCACTGTAACTGACCTTGAAACTCTCCTTTTCTCTCAGCCTGATTAAGGGAAAAATACTTACTTAGATACTCTCTTTGTCCTCCACATGGATAAGCACAAGAAAGAAAAAAAAGAAAAAAAAGGAGGAGGAGAAGAGGAAGAAAAAATCAATACAAGCTCTCTTCAGTTCAACCAGAATGTTACAGTGAATAGGTTTATGAAACCTCCAGTAGGGAAGAGCACAATTGCTCCCACAACAGCAGCAAGTTGCTAAATTTTAGTGTAGTGTTACTTTCTTAGGTGTCATATAACAAAAAGAAAATGCAGAAGATGTTCTTACTGTCCAAGGACAGTACTTGTATTAGAGTGTAAAAACTACTAACCTGGAATAAACTCATCTGATCTAATCTGGTGGCTGTGACAGCAATCACTACTATGCCCTATACAGGAAAATATAAAGACTGCCACACATAGGAACAAGAATAAATACGGATAACAGGAATTCCCATCTCCCTTAGCAAAATGACTCATGCTCTGAAAGAAGAGTTTACAACCCCATCAACCTTTTTTGTTTAGAGTAGATGGATTTAAAAGTTCACAAAATCATAAATGTGTACATTTTGTTGATAAATAGCCCAGTCAGCTTAATGAGCACTGGCGAGTTCCTGTCCTTGCTGGTATCTTGTAGCAGTGAGTTCCATGGGGAAAAGCTATGTTGTATGGAAACACAGCCCAGCTCTTGATTTCTCTCTCTCTTTTCTCTTTCTTACATGGATACATATATATTCTCATCGAAACAGCTGCATGATCCTGTCTGACAAAAATGAGATAGATACCAAGATACAGAAATAGGAGGTAGGGAAAATAAGCAGATGGTCTTGCTTTACTATGCAGGTGCTGTTCAGCAATTTTTCCCACCAGTGAAGCTGCTGTATTTTGCACAATGTTTTCCCAATTCACTAGACAATCAGGAACAGAACAACATGAATGCTCTGTGCTGCTACGATGTGCTGAGACAGCAGGTTATCGCTGGTGACTCTGAAGCTCGCTGACATCTGACATGAATTCCTGGCATGCTGACTTTTTAAAAATCGATGGGGACAGACCTCAGAGTAACAGAAATAGCTGTGAAGTTTAACACTGCTGAAACTGTTCAGGCTTGATTGGCTGGCGAACATGGAAGGTCAGAAAGAGGAGCACTGGATCCTCATCAGTAGGAACAGAAGCAGATTATTATAGAAAAAAATCACTCTGAAGTTTCATAGCTTACTGTTCCTGTGAAATAGCCGAGATCAGGAGATGCATAATGTGCAGCAGACCTCTTCTTTATTAATGCAACCTTAAGCTAAGGATGAAAAATGTATATTGGCACACAGAAGGGCTCAATGGAGTGTTATAAAGCCATTGCTTGACCTCCATTTTTGATAATTTTAGAGCACTTCCTAAAAACTTTTGTTAAAGGAAACACTTTAGCCATAGCCAGATTGCTGATGCTAATTAGATTCCACTCTTTGGAGTAGAAGTGGGGAGGGAACTGTTAAGCTCCAGGATAGAAGCACCTATAAATTTAAGTTTTAAGTAAAACATGGATGTAGCCTTATTACTTGCCTTGTTGCAAACAAATTAATAGTATGAGTGTCACTTCAATCTAGACCAAATTACACACTAAAAACTGCAAACCACTTTACTACAGAATTGATTAAGCACAATTTCTCATTCATCCTCATTGTTTATACATCCTAAGGAGGCCCACATAGAGGGAAACATTGTTGATTTTAATTGAAATTTAAAGGGAGGTCAGCAAACCTGAAAAGCTCTGAGAAAATACTAAAAAATTATGTTGTAATTTTCCTTTCTAAAGACAAATGGGAATAAATTACAATAATATAAAGACATACAATTTTTTTTTAATGTAATTGTAAAAAGAAGCTACAAGTATACTCGCTAAATAAACAAACAGTTATGGTTGCATAGGATAATATCTCCCTAGTACCTCCCATCCAAGTGATCTGAAAGCACTTTAAGAGCTTTAATGAGATTCACTTGACATAGAACTTAGGTTATGTTGCCTAAAAGTAAATAAAAATAGCTGAAAATTTGCACCTTAACTATGAGATTTGTTAGCAATATGAGGTCCCACCCCTGAACAGGGCTTCCATGGTAGTATTACATACAGTGGTCTTTGTGCTATGAAACTATGTTAATTTAACCTCATGACAGTATTTTTTTTTTGTTTTGTTTATGCAAAAAATATGCATTGCTGAAAATATTTAGACATTAAGAGGCAAAGCAGGTAGTTGCTTAACACAGTCAGCCTCTTTCTCCCACTCATTCTGCCCTGTGCTGTAACCAAAGGTGGGATCCAGATATGTGGGGACAGCCAGCTGTGGGGGATGGTCCCCTGCTTGCACCAGTACTTGCAGCATCCTTGTTAATCTCTGAAATCTATTCATCATCACAGGATCCTATGCTGCCAACCCAACAGTGAAGGCAAATTGCCTTATTTTTGTCTTCACCTGTGGGGCAACAAAATTCGGTTTTGCCTACGTAGCTGAGAAGCCTTGATTTTGCTGCTGAGTGTTCTGGCTAAGGGACAATAAATAAGAAGAGTATGAATTGCTCTACTTTGTTTCATAAAACATCTGTACACCAGTGGCACAGCCAGACTTAAAATAACGTCAGTATCCCACAAAGTTCATGTTAGGAGGTAAATGGAAACTGGATGGTGGAAACTGGATGGCAGAAACGGCCAACACAGGAGAGGGGTGAAAGCTTTTTCATCAGTATTTTTCAGTAAGACCTTGCTTTTACAGATTAAATAATAGCCTCATGGTTTAGAATGCAAGTAGTATAATAATCATATTAATACACTTTACTGAAACTGAGTAAAAGGACATTGTCAAGTGCTTTTATATGGTTTCTAATGCAGGCATTTCACTCTCCATTGATTGTATAATAATGTCTCAACAATTTGAAAGTAACATCTCTTTCTCTACTTGCTCTCTCTTACACTAGTTGGTAAATATGGTTTCTGCAGTTATGGACAACAAGCCAAGATGGTAAATCTAAATTCAGTAGCAGTCAAAGGGTGAATCAGTGGTAGCAACCAAGGTCACAAATCATTAGCTCATGTTCCTTGAACTGCTCCCTCTGCATTCACACATTTGTGGTTGTGTATGTCCTGGTTTGAGGCTGGGCTGACCACTATATGGATGGCAGATGCTCTCTGTTAACCCCTCTCCCTTCCCAGACAAGGGAAGGGAAAGGAGAAAAGGGAGAGAGACTTACAAGTTGGAAATAAAACTAAAGCAGCTTTAATGAAACTATAACAATAAAAAGGGAAATACAGTAAGAAGAAGAAAAATAATGAACTATTTACAAATATGTACAAAACCAGTATCAAGCTTCTCCCCCTGAATCACACACTGCCCTCGATAACGCTCACATCACCACCGGTGTTGCAGAGCAGCTCTGGGAAGATCCCAGGCTGGGCTCCTGGACACAGCAGCAGATGGGAGCTGGATTCAGGAATGCTCTGATCACAGACAGAGTCTTCCCAGGATGTGGCTAGAGAAGACAAGCAATGGCAGGAGGGAGGGCAGGCCAGAGAAGAAGGTGAAGCAGACCTTGCCCTCCCTGATCTCTCAGCTTTATACCAAGTTTGACATGTATGTTTCACTGTTCAACTCTGCCTACACTTCTAAGAAATAAACAAAAAGGACCTATCAGCCCCCATGGTTTCGAGGGCGGTGGGTTATTTGATGAGTGGTGAATTCTGAATGCTGAGAGGCATAAACGCTTTTAGAGTCAAGTGATGATTTGTAAACCCATGGGCAATGAATAAACCCAGTGAAGATCTGGATTGAGCAAAACCAGATCCATTTACAAGATAAAGACCCATGTTCACCAAAAGTGTGAAACAATGACCAAGTTTCTCAGCTAGCAATAATGAATTTGAAAGTGAGAGAACTGTAGTAGCAGTCACATGCATGGCTTTATCCCTGTGTAGCCTTAGTTGTCAATTTGGAAATGTGCATGACAAAGTATGCAATGTTCCTAACCCTACCAAAAATGCAAAACTTAAAATTCTTCAGATCCACTCCTAGAAGATTTCCCAAAGAGAATCACAGTCAGAGCAACCAATGCACCAGTTTCAGGGTAGGCAGGATGCTGGTGGTAGCTCCAGAAGTACTGCACGGTGCATAGGATCACCAGGGAAAGTTCACATGCCTCAAACAGGACATCATGAACATCCAAAGTAGTGCTTGAGGCCTTCCCAGTCCCCAGAGCACTTTCACATCAGGAATGAGGCAAGGCAGTTTAAAGATACACAGTCTTCTCTTCCACTGGGCTTTAAGTCCTTAAAGCACATCACAGAGTCAGTCCTTTTAATCTCACAATTCAGAGTTTAATTCATATCTCCCTCCAGACCAACAGTGACTTCAGCAAGTCATTTCTGCAACTTTCTAAATAGATTTAAAGGAACGTAGACCAGAAGGGCTTAAAATGAATAAGTGAGTTCAGGCAAAGCAACTATTTTAGTAGTTAAACGTGAAAAAAGAGGCAAAATAAAATGTGTTCCACATACTCATTGGCTTATTGTATTGAAATACAACTTGTTTTCTTTGATTTGGTTACTTAATAACCATTCCACTATTACTCAATTCAAATAGATGAGTGCATCTTTATAATCCAGGTCCTTTCTACAGAATATTCTGTATAATGAACAGCCACACAGCAGATTAGGGCACAATAAGACCCCTTTTTTTTTGTTTCAGAGAGCAAAAGCTCTATATTTAGATTTAATAGTTATTAATTATTGCAGATAGCTTTCTGAGAAGTTTTGAGTAGCTGTTTAACAATCACAAATCAGGTTACTATAACACATAACAAAATTTGGTTACCCAGAAAATGATTATTGAGGTGGCTGGTGCACAGCTCTTAATCTCAGCATCCATCACTGAGCTGTTACAGCACATTCACCACCTCGGCCAACCAAGATGCCACCACCCAGGTTGTGTTAGAGAGCAGGATCAGAGCCTGAGACTTAACTCCTACTCACTCTTTTCTAAAGGCTACCTGTTATGTTGAGCTCTCTGTACTTCAGTTCCCCATCTCTCAAACAGGGATAATACAGTGATGAGATCTGGGGAGTTCAGTTACTGTGGAAAATGTGAGAACAGAAAGATCTTTGACACCAAGGACAACCTCTGATCTCAGAAATCCAGGGACCCTGCTGTCCACAAGAAGTGGATATCATGGTAAGAGAAACCACTCTCTAAAAGAAAGCGAGAAAGGATTGTCCTTTACTGGCCCCTTTGATTTTATCACCTGTCACAGCATCAAGCGGTCCTTTCAAAACTTCTGAGAGGTGAAATATTATGGCCCCACAACAGTAGACAAGAAAAATGACCCTAAGTCTTTTCTTTTTTTTGCAAGGTAAGCACAATACAAGGAGAAAAAATACCACATTTGTAAAATGCTTCTTATCGGAATTAATTCTGAGGACAGAGTTACTACAGGTAAAAAGTATCTGTCTCTGCTGATTTGTTCAGTTTGTGACATTCACTCATTCTCTTTGAAGCTGGCTTTAAGTATTAAACACATCAAATGTCAGCCTGCTATCTTCTCAGGACTCTAATTCTGCTCCTGACTCAGAAAAGAGAATATCCTGATTATGTAGTTACCATTAGTTTCGATTAAGAGCCTCGACTGGAAGGAACAAAGACTGAGAATTAAAGCAATGATAATATTAGGTTTTGCTTTATGTTTTTTCACTTATGAGCACTAGGATTTTTATGAGACTGTTCAAGGGTATGTAAGAGCAATCTTTTTTTTTTTTAGGTCTGTCTAATGCATTATCCATCTCTACATTGTAATGCGAATTATGTGGAAATGTTACCAAAGCTGGGGTTGTACAGTCAGCCTTCTTTGGGATTTTTGAAAAGCAGTGACATTCCTTTACAGAGGGTTTTTTTAACGCTGTTCACTTGTACTATTCTATAGCAGAGAAAACTTGCTTGAGGATCAGAACTCTGCAGTGCCAAGCACAAAACAAAGGGCAGTCACCATCCCGCAACCCAAGAGACAAGCTACATTCCCCTTGGACTTGAAGTATTTGTCCTGAAACATCTATTATAATAGAGGACTGGATATTTGGAACTGCATGAATAGAAAACAGAAAATACAGATGTAATGAGAAAAAGCAGCGGAGGAAGCCCAGACACAGATGAAGACTTTGCTTTTAGAATATGAAAGAGAGGTATATGACAGCTTTTGGACAAACCACAGCCTAGAAAGGTGCTCAGCTCTTGATATAGCCAAGGCATAAACCTCTGAACAGTTTTCATCAATAAGCAGGTTAGATACATCCTGTACAATAAACCAGTTAAATGCACTCTGTATCTTTTTCAGTTTTCCCACCTAGTAAAAAGAACTCACAAGACTTCACATTTCATCTGAAATCTGAGGACAAAATATTTACTGACATAACAGAACAAATCATATCAGAAGAAAACCACACTTACTCCATCTCAAGAGCTGCATAAAACACAACTGTTGTCTTCTAAGAAGCTCTTTTGTATTTTATATGTACACCTAGAAATACATATGGTGGAAAAAGACTGCCATCCAAACTGGACTAATAGCATTCCAGAAGTGAATTATTTCAATTACAGATTATTTTAATTTTTTTTGTCTTTGTGGTCAATGGTTATGTTGAAGACACAGAAAAAAAGTTAATGAAGTATGCAGCTTCCAAGGAACTGGTCTCCACAAGTGCAATGCAGAGTGACCTTACTTTATTAACATTTTGAAGTTTTAAAGGCATATCCCAAGACTCTACACTCACATTACAAAGATACCTCTGTTCCTAACAAACTCAAATGATTCACCTGATAAATCTCCCAGCCTTTTACAGCACTGAAATTCAGTTCTCTTAATGAGGACCAGTAATTGTAGATTCAAAGACTGCCCAAACCAGTCAGCAGGAGATAACATGTAATATGTAACCACAGGAAAAGCAAACTGGAAAAAGAGAGACCACTGGCTTTCATAAATCATTTTTTGACAGGAAGGTTATTTATCATGGGAAATAAGCTTAATCAATAATAGAGTGAAACAACCTTAATAAAAAAGGGAATCAAGCTCTGTTCTGTTGGAGCATTATAATTAATGTGGGTAGGGGGAGCGAGAAGAGGCAGAAAGAATTGTTACAGAGAATTGTTATTGTCCTGACAAATGGATTCTGGATTGTTTCTAAAAGTCCATTTTCATCCAGCAGCTTTGAATGAGAAAGTACCAGGAATCACATTTTGTTTTCTAAGAATTAATGAGAAGTTTTGAGGGAGGTGCCCAATTAAGGAAGAATTACTCATGTGATCAATATATTTTGATTTGGTCTCAAGTGAATGATGTAACCAATCATGACTGTATTAAATTTCAGCTTCCTTAAAAGACGTGGGGAGACCAATTTTTTTTCCCAATTTATTGTTATATGTATACCAAGTGCTAGCTTTTCCAAATGTCATCATTTTTGCTTTGGGTTGATTTACTTTACAGATTTGAGAGGAAAGAACAAGTACCCAAGAGAAACCTTAGAAGATTGATGAAAATAAATGTTTTCATCTACATTAATACACTTTTTTTTTTTTCTCTACATTTATAGTTATTGTTTGGTTCAGTCACTTTTCATTTATCTTTTCAGCTATTTTTGTAGCTGGATGATAATTCCATCAGATTTTGAAAATATTTAGCAAATTTTTTGAAAAACATTGCAGAACTTCACATGCAAATGCAAAAACCTACATATACCTACAATGGGAACATGTATCCCAATCAGAGGGAATATATATCCCAATCACATACCTTTTTTCTCAATCCACTTGACCATGATGTCAGCGTACGACATAAAAGAATGGAATTGTTAATGATTAACAAAAAATGTTAAGACACAAATCTTATCTGAAGCAAAATTACAAAATGAAAGAAATACTAGCCCCAAAGGAAGTTCACAAAGGATTTTGTTGTAATGTTTTGTGGAGGACATATAGTTACAGTAACCCCAAAAATACATTCATAGGGAGAAAGAAAGAAAATATATGTAAAAGTAAGAATGATGAAAATGGGAATGGAAAAATGAACAATAAATTTACTGAGCTAACTTAGATTCTGTATTTCAGTTAGAAGTCCAAAATTCACAAAAATCAGAGTTAATCCTAAACCACGAAGGTAACTCTCTGCAAGAAATCCACCCCAAAGGGTTTAGTAATTTAATAATTTTAATATTTAATTTAACAATTAGCACTGCTAGCTTAGACTTCTGAATTTCAGAAGAGTGGCTCTTTTGCCAAGCCTCTCCTCTACAGAAGACATTTTGTTCCTGTTCCCAAAGCCCTTCCAAGCTCCACTCAGTATTCCACTGGGTGTTCACAATTTCAGACAAGCCACAGGTCAGAAAAAGCAGAGCAGCAAAATAATTCTTATCCAGAGGATCATTTGAAAGCCTCTTAAAGTAGTCCCAGACAATTTGTGAAGGGGAAGAAAAGATTATTAGGTATCATACCTAATACCTATCAAATTATTCAGAAGCTCAAAGATCTGGAAAGCCAATTGGTTTTAGAAGGCAGTTGTTGAAAAGAACTGTTGATGCTTTAATGTGAAAATTATAACTTTTCATTTTATCTCAAGATCAAAATATGTTTTCAGATAACTTTTCACACATGCTATACCATATACTAATCTCAGCTTTTATTCTTGATCCTACCAGGATTAAACTGGTGATGTTCCTGCTGACTTCAGAGAAGAAGGATCAGGACCCTTGTTCTTCAGGAACTAGTTATTTTTCCACTCCCAAATTACATCAATACAGTGTCTTGAAACTGGTGGAGTAACACAGACATAAAGTGGCAAGAAAGCAGTATAAATATTAGGTTTGCCAAGTGTTGTCCCCTAGGCCAAATTCTTCTTCAGGTTCGATTGGGAATAGTTTCAAGAACTAGTATAAAATAACCCCAGAATTCAACCTGTTCTTGTTTCTCCATCCAGCACTGTCACCTAACTGTATCATCTTGCTTGAAATTAAATGCTCATCATTTCTTCCTTCATATTCTGTTCTACTGCACAATATCTATGATGTAAAGTTGGGCTACTGTTAATTTAATTACATGGTAGGATGGAGAACAGAACACATTATTCCAGTGTTATTGATAGTCAGTAGCAGCACCTACTGGTACCCTCATACATTCCCTCTGGAGAATGTACCACTTTAATCACACATACTGCAGCGGTGCAAATGTGCTTTCTACTCTTTTACAGCACTGTATTTAGGTATTTTCTATTTATCTCTTCTAGAAACACGTGGACTGTGATACCTATTGCAAATATGTGAGAGTAACAGAAATGGAACCCAGTTCTATATTAGTGTGTACTTTTTTGCAAAAGCCATTCCAGTTGCAAAAGAACCACCCTTTTTTTTTTTTTTTTGCTAGGAAATACATGGCAATAGTGATTGACCATTTCTTTTCCTGACTTGCTTGCAATAAAACATTTATTCATAATGCATGTTTAGTGCTGCAGGTGGCATTGTTACTGTTCAAAGAACCCAACTCAGCATATAATGCGGTCGGCACTTCATCTTCCTGAAAATGAATCTTGAAAACTTCTTGAATTATATATCTCCTCCTGCTTTTCACTGGATCCATAATTTTCTTCAGAAGATGAATTGCAGACAGCAGCACTGATGAGAATTAAACTAGCAAGGTTCATGTTAAGAACATAGTCAGTAAATCAAAAACTGAAAGTAATGCCAGAGATTCAAAATCACTGACTGACAATATCCTGAGATACTAGGTATGATGGAGTCTGGTAATGAAGTCATGAGGTTAAACATCAGCCTGTCATAGACACCCACATGCTAAAGTACCACAAACCTGCACTCCTCCTAGGAGCAGTGAAATGGCCCTTAGTGTGTATGTGGGGGAGAAGGAAGGCTCAGACAACTCATTCTAAAGGGGAGAGCCTATATACAACAAAAAGCAGAGAGCTAATCTCTTCAAATGCTAATAAACAACGTCAATAACCACAAAGTGCTTCCTGGAGTTACTACTGAGGATAGTGCCCAGCATGAGAATCAGAAAGCTATGTGTTCAACAGCAATAGAAGAGCTCCTTAGTTTTAGACAAACATTTTTCTTAAAAACAGAGATTATCCTAAAAACATGATAAAAACTCTCTCTCCAAAGCCATCATATTCACCTTTAGGAGCAACTGTATCAATCCTGTTTAACTCAAGTAATTCACCAGGAATACATGGCACACATATCAATTTATTGTATAAACATTTTACTAACACCTTCTGTTTTCTTGATGCATAACCTTGCCAAAATAATTTGTTTACCAATCCCATCAGCTGTTTATGGGAAGCAGATATTCTGCTCCAGTGGCTGTTTCCTTATCACAGCTGTAGGATAGTGAGCAACATAGAAAAGCAACATAGAAAAGGGGATTCACACCCTATACATTTTAGATTTCTACCTTCAATTGCACACACATTCCTCTCTTTGTGTCATAAACATTTCTGCTTCTCTGTCGACAAATAATTTGCTGAGGAGTAACACACGCAGGGGCAAATATTTAGTACGATGTGCAGGGATTTAGCTGTGTGAATATGTTAAAGTTAATAGGAGTCTTGCAGCTACATCTCTGTGCATGCACGGACTCTTCATGTCTGCAGAGTGCTTTAGGCTTTCAGGAGTGTCAGGCTGGAGGAAATTGATGGGCTATATTCTCATCTCAGTGCATCCGGATCTCTCTGCATGGGATTTATGTGCAGAAACCTTCATGTGGCAAGATAAGTATTCTTAGTTTATAGAGGTAACCATATTAAATCATGAAATGCTCAACGTTAGAAAACTCACACCTATAGACAGACAGTATTTTCCTCTTTTTAAATGCGATCTTGGAATTTGCACATGAATTCAGTCCTTGTGGAAACAGACTGCCAGTGCTAAACATCACATTTCTCGTTTACCCACAGAACTGATACAGGACAAATGGAAGCACCGTGACTGTCCTCCACACAGTTCACCGAAACCTCTCAGCCTTGGCCAGGAGAAGAGAGTAATTCAAACTTCACGTCAATAAAGTCTCCACATGTTTACAGAAGTTTCCCAGTGCAATGGTGAATTCTGTGGCATGTCAAATAGGGGGTAAATCAAATCCAGCAATTTTCCACTGCTCTGCTACATGCTTCCAAAAGAGGAAGAATTTAACAAACCAGAGCTTCAGCCAATATAAATCAGCACCGTTCCACTGACGTTAATGCAGCTGCATTGATTCACAGCCACTGAAGTCTTGGACTCTGGTCTCACAAGTATGACAGAAAGTTCCATTTGCCCACGTAAATATACATTTACAGTTTATTACATAAATTCATTCAGCAAAATGCATGAATCAGTACCACTTTTTTAGCAATAAGTTGCTGTAACATGTAGGAATAAGTTTTAAGCTTTTAAAGAACCCAGTAAGATACTTCAGGCACACAGTAATCCTGCAGGTACACCATTGCCTTTTAAAACACCTTTTTTCTCAGTGCTCCTCTCCTGTTGCAAGACCAGAAATTGTAAAACCATTCCTATGACTGTAGACAGCAAATTTAAAATACCCTTAATTGGAAGCTGAAAAAACTAAGCGTGCTGCACAATGGCTGAGACACAAGACTTATGGTTGTTTACTGTAACACTAAGACAGTCCCATTAACAAGAATGATGGGAAACTGCATCCTGGCATTATTCTTAGCAAAAGACTTGACAAATATGTTTTGTAAATGAAGGAGCTACAACAGAGAAAACATATAATACACTTTTCCCCCCTTTTTCCCAGTGAAATGGTTGCATGTTTAATGCTTTATACATTATTCAAGGCTCCATTTTCCAGGGTTCATCAATACCCTAGTCCGCAGCAGCTAGAAGCTTGTAACAACTGACAAATGTAGACAAAACATGCTGCTTAACCCAAGAACAGTGGGTCAGAGAACAAACAGGAAAATTTATTGTCTGTGCTATATTGCGGTTGGAATGGAGAAGTAAATGAATACCATACGTTATAGCTTATCACTTACAGTATGAGTGTATCATGAACAGCACAGCATGTCCTACTTAAATAATACTGATGGATAACACACAGGCAGCTTTTGTTCATTGCTGAGGTTTTGTCTTGTCTACATGTTGTTTATACTTATTTAGGGCGAGAGGAAAAGACAAAAGAATAGCAAGAGTCATGCTAGGGGCTCACACAATCCCCTTCCTCCGCGTGGCCATAATGAATCTAGGCTGTGCTTACCACAGAAGTTATTGCAAAGAAAGGAAAAAAGTCTTCTCGGGATAAAAAGTGGATTCCACAATATGTTCTTAGACCAGACATTATATTATTTCCCAGCTGTACTTGTAAGCAGCTCTGCAGAGGACAAAGGAGAAAATGGGAGAAAAAAGCGTGCGAGGGAGGGGAGGCATAGCAACCCGAGTTTTATTGCCTCTGCCTGCTGGAGAACTGTATGGAGATTAGCAATAATTTTTATATTCAGTACAGTACCTCTGAAGGTGACTCAAGAACTTGTGTGAACTAGAATTCCAGCAGAGCATAAGCAAACCCCCAAACCTGGGGTGCTGTTTCTCTATCGCCCTTGGTATGCTGTATAACTAGAGCATCACATCTATGCAAAGCAGGCCCAGATCTCTCGGTTGTGATGGAGTGGCATTAACATCTTCAGCATGATTTCTCCAGTCTCGAGTGTGAGGAGATCAGACTGCTTGAGGATCTCACCCCACACTGCCATCACGCTATTTCAGACTTTATGTCGGTGCTGCGAGAATGGCAAATAGGTAGGGAAAGGCAGTGTGTTCTTAAAAGTGTAATTCAGAGCCATTTTATATCTGCCCTGCTGGTGTGCCACAAAAACTGCAAAGCTCCATATAAAAGAAATAATTGAAAAACATGAGGCAGTCTTTAAAATTATTCATTGGGAAAACAGAAAACAAACCACACACCCCCAAAGAAGTAATTTTTCCCTAAATAATTGAAGGTACTCCTGATCGAAGGGTCAGATTTATAATTTTTGGTAATTTAGTTAAATCACTAATACTAAACACAGGACAGCTTTACACAGGTTTTTACCAATACAAAGAAGATATTCCCACCCCAACATGAATATGAGAGAGCTTGTCTACTCACAAAACTATAATTTTAATTAAGATTTTGCAGCCACCACTTATTAATTTAAATATCTCAGTAAGGGAATCCAAATTAACAAGTCAGGTTTGAATAGTTCAGAGCTCCTTATACAAATCACAGTGATCTGAACAAAGCAGCTCAATATCCCATCTGTATTTACTCTGGCATGATCTTGTGACGTACGGCAAGCCTCCAGTAAAAAAGTGATTCAAAAAGGGAACAGCTTCAAAAAGAGGATAGGGTGAGGTCAAAATGGGACTCAGGTATCCAGTTCTCGGTGGCCCAAATCTCATGCTGGTCAAGATGACCCTACTCAGCAAATATCACATGGCAGTGATTTCTATGCATGCAATCAGTTCATTTAATACACACTGCTCATTATTATTGGTAGATTACAGATATTTACTAAGGTACAAATAAAAAATTTTAAAAATCTCCTTGGAGCTTCCTCACCTAATAAAGATTTTTTCTTTCCCACTGCCATATCTCAGCACTCATTTTCTTGCCAGTGTCCCAGAGATCTGTAGTCCCTTAAGGCTGCCAGTTGCTTATGCAGACCACAGTAAGACTCAGCAGCTCTTCTGGGACGCAGTCAATTTGGCATAATGTGTTTTCCTTTCCAATATAAAAACTGAATTAGCAAGGCTGGCCGACATAGCTCTAAGTAATTACATGATGAAATTGAGGCTATTAGATGACCAACATGGAGAACTTGTATCAGTGCTGTTTAAAAACATCCCCAAATCTCCTAGGGTCTCCACACAAGCATGCAGGTCACTAGCAGGTACTTACAGTATAACTTCAATTTCTTGCTTTTAACTACGAAATAAGAAAGGCATCTTTTTTATTCCAAAAGCAGGGGGGGAAATAAACAAGATTTCTAATTATGCATTAACTACAGCCTTATATGCAGACCCCTGGCATCAGTCTGATTTGTGTTTATGCTCGATACTTTTAATCCATTCCCACTTTCCCTGCACACATAGCATATTCCTTTCTTCTTTTACAACTCCACGATTACGAAAGACTGTACAGGATGTGTTTGCACATTGTAAAATGTCCTGGAACAGGAAGGCACAAGGGTTCCCAGTTTCCTGGCAGGACTGTGCTACACAATAGATTAGAGAAGGTTGTAGGACTGAATCTACAAGACATGGTGCCATGAAGTCTTCTACCAGATTACCGACCATCTGCTGCCTCAAATCAGAGATGGTAAGAATCCTACTATTAAAAACAAGCCCTTCTAGCACCACAAGCCAGCTGTGGATGTCAAAGATTTAGAAAAATAAATATGAGAGAGAGAATTGCTGCATGGGACCCTGATGTAATTTGGAAAAAATTAATCCTATTACAATGTACTTTTATTTTAAAGGCTAAAATTGCTTGAGTTTTGTTATTTACACAACGGTGAAAATTACTAAATAAAGGTCTCTAAAATATACTTGACAGCAAAAAGAAGCCTTACTGGTAATGTACAGGGAGAAAAATTAGCCAGCCTTAACACAGCCAGGCTCTGCTGTGAGACAGCAGAGGCTGGACTATGTCACATAAAAATATTTGTAGTACCTTGGCTTATTTTTCCCCAAAACCTCATTTTACTCTGCTATAAATAGGGCACAGGAACCACCAAAACTCTCTGAATCTCAGGCCAATGATCCCACCAGCACTGCAGGTGAGCCTCCAGGACAGTCTCTCTATCCAAAAACCTGTTTCCCAAACAATAGCAGGTTTGTCTGGGCATCTTAAGTATACTTCTACTCGAGATACTTACACTTGGTACCTAATGTGGCATGTTTGCCTCCATCTGATCGCATCTTTCACTACAGTGTCTGTTATTAGGCAGAGAGAAAACTCTATGAGAAAACTCTAACGACAGATTTGCATTCCAGGAAGTCATCAGGCAGAAACCCTGGGATATGACTGCTAATCAAGAGATTGATGACTTCTGTAGGAGAGCAGGTGGTGACATTCCACAGGTCCTGCTGCAGGGACTCTCAGTTATCGAGGCTGTTCTTGTAAATTTAGAAACTTTGTTCTGTAATCTTTGCCAGCCTCTGGCACTCAGGAAGATCACATAGATAGCTAAGCACAAACATGGATCTCCAAGCACAAAGGGCCTGAATTAACTCTGCAAAACAACCAAGTGACAAACCCTCACACCCTGTCTGAACTTTCCAAGCCAAAATACATGATCATTGTCCCTGGCTATGTCTGCTGGTACTACCACAAGAAGGAAGAGCCACATTTGTAGCTAGCTGTAACCAGAGGCAGCTATCAGATTTATTCTCATCTTTGCTAGACTACACTTTGTGGATCTCGAACTTGCATAAGCCCCCAAACATCTTCATAACTCTCCTCAGGTTCCTGTCCAGTTTCTCAGTATCCCTCTAGAGCTGTGGGTCTCAAAACAAGACTCGTGATCTGGGTAGCGAGACCAGAGCCACACAGAAGGTTGTAACAACTTTCCTAAACCTGTTTGGCCACACTCCAGATGATGCAGATGTGTGGGCTGTGGTAATTGTGACAAGAGCACACTGTTTGCCCTGCTCTAAACCTTAGCTCCATTTGGGCAGGGCTGTTTTTAGCTGATCAGCTCCCAGCCTGTACCAGTACACGGGCTTATTTTGCCCTCAGGTGCAGAGAGGAAGCCAAATACAAATCTCCTGATGGCAATGCAGGTCCACATGCATATATTATCATCAGGTTTTAAACAATGTCCATATTTCCCCTATGATGCACAGACAGTATATCTCAGTGCAACTTATCTATTTGCAAGTTTCATCTAACTCAATACCAATAACCATAAAATAACAACTCGAAAATAAACCAGCATCGACTTGATTGAAAGCACTGGAAGGCTCGACAGTGACCCAGGTACTTTCCTTTCTGTCCTTTATGACATTCTGATACTACCTCTAGCTTCTGCAATTCATTTGCCTCCTACTCTAAAGGATTTACTGAGAAATAACCTTGAACTTGACTTGTCACCATTCCCCAGGCAAATTATTATGGCTTTTTTAGATTTCCTCATCCTACAGTATTTAACAATTTCGGTTTCTTGTCTGGGTTCATTAAGACCTTCAAAGTGCAAAACAAAAAAACAGAAATGTGCAAGTAATGCAAGAATTTTTCAAAGATGTTCTAAGTAGAAAATAGCTAGAGCAGGGTAGAGGAGAGAAAATTGCTAGTGACATTAAAACTGACAATGTTAAAGTTAAAATAATAGTAAGGGTATCACTTTACAATATCACTAGACAATAATTTCTGCTCATTAATATCAACACCAATTGGAAAATATGATTAGTATACAGGGTTAAACACATCTTCAATTTAGAAATTCCGAGGCTCAGAAATATCTGCAACAGACAACCTCACACAAGGAAAGCACCAGGAGACTGCAAACACAGTGAAGTTCTGCTTCCTTGCTGAAATTTCTTTTTAGAAGAAAGTTATCTGATAAGGATTGGAAGTCTATTCTACGTGGTATTTGTGACAGACAAAAGACATTCCCTTGTCCCCTGCAGAACTGTAACTTTTCCTGTACTACCATTTAGCAAAGGCTCATGTCAGGCAATGGATATGGAGGGAAAAAACAGTCCTTAAAAAGAAACTGCTTGGTGGCTGAAAACCACAGCCAGACTCAGGTAGGCACTGCTATGGACATATTTAATAAAATACTTATTTTGCATTACTTTCTGGTTTAATGTAAAATCATTAACTCTTTTTTTGTTCTTATTTACTTATTAAGATGTAAATTTGGACAGTTTCAGAAGTGGAGGAAAAAAAAAAAAATCAAAACAGAAGAACAACCTGAAGGTGCCTGGAAGTTATGTTTCACTATATTTTTACCTCACTTTTTTATTGCACATATGTGTGGCCTTATTGTTCCTTATAAACAGATGTGAATCTGTCCCTACTATCCCACTTAACTCTGCAAGGGAAAATAACAGAACTGTTGAAGCAACACCTGCAGTGACACATATTTTTTTTGTCTACCTAGTCCAAACTGAGTCAATTAAAGAGGTGCTGTGAATAAAGCTAAAAATGCTGACTTTTGCTTTCACAGAATAATCTAGCCAGGTAATAACTTGGATCCGTGTCCATTTGCCCCCCCCAACCCTCTGTTATATGTTAACAAAAGCACCAGTTGCTGCTTTGAAAGCAGTAACGTCTTCTTCTAGTTGTTCTGATATGATCCCAAAGTCCACCAGAAGACATTTTGCCTCTGCTCCCTCTGACTCTCCAATACAAGAGATCTGTCAGCTCTAATAGTCTCACAGCCCCTCAAAAATACGGACCTTGAGACTTGTTCCCTCACTTACCTAATATCTAATTCTGAAAGCTTAATAAAATCTCAAAATACCCAAGGCTTGGATCCTACTACGATATAACACATGTCCCTAAGTTGCAGTGTGCATATGTACTTAGGTTAAGCCAAGCCCCTGAAATATTGCCAGGCTGCTTTCCCTCACCACCAGATATGCTCACAGATGAAGAATGAATGCAAGCCTTGTGAACTGCCTTTGGTCAATCTCCACATTAAAAAATAAGAAAAATAAAAAGCAAAGCACACTAATTTATTTTTCAATAAAAGACATTCTCCTGTATGAATTTCATCTGATTTGAAGATAGAAATGTAAAAGTACAGCCTAATTTTATTGTGTTTAGTTATCCTGCCCAAGCCTCTTCAGACAGCATCAGTTGGATGGGTGCAATATGAACATATTACACTTGTCTACTTTTTTTCTATGATGAAATTCAGGCTGCATGTTGTCTTCAGTCCTTGCACAGAGCTCAAATGGAAGTCAACAGGAGATCTGTTTTAGATCAGTGGTATTTTATGGCCATCTACAAACAGAGGTCTGTAGGCTGAAAAACAGTCATCATCCTTTTGGTCATGAGACTCTGCCAGTTTGATATCTGAAACTATTTTTTTCTGGAACCTTATTATACCTTTCACAGGGTTCCAGATGACATTATGCAGTGATAAAAATAAATTTCCCTTACCACCTTCTAAGCATGTTAGAGACAATACAGTGTCTTTGGCTGTACATACAGATTGGTTGGCGTTGAGTAAATTGGTGAGCACTCCAGCAACCTGACCCTAACTGACTTTTCTGTTCCTGAAGCAGCATCCTTCATTTCTGAATACTCTGTGTGTGTGTGTGCATGATCACATGTGCCCACGGACTCTGGCAAACTGCATTAGATCCAGATTTCAGTAACAACAGGGTAAATGAAAAGGTAACTCCATGGAACTACTGACAATTTGCACTGTTTGGGATCATTCTAAGTAACTGTTTCCGGAATTATACAGTACAAAAATGGTTTATTAAATGCCAAAAAATCCCATAAAAAAGGAAAAGTTATACTGGATAATTTTACTTCGAAAATGAGCAGAGCTAGTGACTCTCTTAGCACAGTACACACATGGAATATATAAGCTGTTTACCTTCATTAAAAAGAAGGTTATCCCCAGCTTTGATTAGTTTTGCTATTCTCTAAATGAAACATTCATTTTCCAAATTAATCTTCTGCAAAGAGCAGGGGAAGAACAGAGGCATTATTGGTCTGAGAGAGGGTATATGAAGGAACAAGCTGATGAATATTTTATTAGGAAAAAAAAGTATGTGAAAATAAAATTAAATGTAAAAAAAAAAAACAACAACACACCACCAAACTCACAAAATGAAGTCCTTATATAAAAATTTAAAATTCTCCACTTGCTTTTGATGGCTGCTGTTTTTATTATTAAAGGTTTTGCTGAGAGTCTGCATTTTGATGTAAACATATGAAAATACGTTGACTGGCACAGGGAAACAAACTCATAAATTTCAACTTTAAGTATCTGTTTTAATGTATTATTGTACTTTATTGGCAATATTCCACCAGCAAACGTCTTTTTATTATTGTATCCCCTCTTTGCAATAAAGAGGAATGCTGTTGACAGGCTTCCACTTTGGGAAATATGAAATCATTGTTTCTTGCTAGCTGTGGGCAAGAAATAGTTTTCAAACCATGCTAAAGTTACAAAAGTGTACTCAGAAAAAAATATATAGCAAGAAATATGTTAGTACCTCTCATAAATTTTCAATACATGAATACAGCAAGATAATTTCCAAGCATAAACAGACCTAGCTAAGAAAATATATTATCTTAAATCAGGTATCATACCCCTGTATGACAAAAGATGGGTTGTTTAATAGCATAAAGCAAGTAGACTTCAGCCTGGTGCAGTATGATATTTGAAATAGAAAGAGAAACTTTAATATTTTACATAAGTAGTCCACTGTGTCTGGCTAAATCCTTCATCCCTAATTGAAGCAAAACTCATACTGGTTTATGAGAAATCTTTGCCTGTCTGCAGGGGTATTGTTGAATTCATTCAAAACTTTGGAGCATTTCAGTAGCTGGAAAACAAGTAAAAAGGAGAATCGAGGCATTTATCCTAAACTGCACAAATAGGAAACGGTTGTGAAAACTGTGGTCTTCAGGAGAGAAAGGAAGCACCAAGCCATAGACATTGCCCCAGATGCTCGTGTCAGCAATGCATTCAGACATATATCATGCAAGAAGAGCTTTGCCAACAGCGAAGTGCAAGACCTTATGCCCTTCCTTTAATTTTCTGTCTTTTCTCCAGTTAATAATGCACAAAACCTCCTTATCTTTCATCAAGTGAATGATTACATGAAAAACCTCTTAAGAGAAATTTTGTGATCATGTCATTACCACAAACTAGCAAACTCACTTTCACTGGACAAAACCTACTGTCACACTCTTAATTATGCATCAGTTCCCCCCACACCAACACAGACACACTGCTTCGCCTCTACAATACAACATCAGCCCACAATTTAGATTTAGCAATCCTACTGCTACCATTATTCAGCAAATAGATGGTGGAAAACCAGCCATTCCAGATGATTTTTTGCACTCTTCTTGCTGATGTTTGTTTGTGATGAGCTAGTAAGGTCCATTATGGAACAACTCATTGTATTAATATTTCATACACAGGCCTAAGTTATAACCTAGAATCTTCTAGGGCCAATATTTGCATCATTTTTAGGGCACTCCCTTAACATTTTTAAAGTTTTCATACATAGCAGTTGGTATGAAAATTTTAATTACATCCAAGGTTATGCTATGAAACCCAATGATTTACTGATATATTAAAAGTTGATTGTAGAAGAAGGCACTGTCTTACTCTAAGCAACAATTGATGGGTTCAGTCTTGGTCCCAGTGGATATGGGTCAGTTGTGCTGTAAAAATCTTTGACACTAATTGGTGATCCTCCAGGTTAGCTTATCAGCAGTGAGCTATGGGGAAATTTCTTTTTGCTTGTGTTATAGTTGCTCTGTGGGCAGATAAAAAGCTACAGTTTGGAGGCCTGTGAATCTAATGTGTTTCACAACCACTAAATTCAACAAAACCAAAATTGATCCCTAAATTCAGGTACAAATTAAGTGACTGTAATTAAGTGGTTGTCATTAGCTGTATTTACTTCTGCAGCAATCATTCATTTGGAATTTTAAATATAAGACCTTGCCTGCTGCCACATGACATACAAGTCCTGATCCAAAATCCCTGGAAGTTAATGATGGCATTCGACTGACATTATCAGATACAGATATAGCCCCTACAAAACACAGGTCACAGTACTTTTCCAACATCTGCTTTGAAAGGAGTTCCTTAAGTCTCCAGTGACATCATAGTCATGGATCCTTGAACAAGACAGTTCTATCCAAAACATGAAAGAATTTGATATTCAAATTGCTCGCAGGCATGTATGTTGTTGTAATAAGCAGAAGTAAATTTGTGCATATACGTGGGTGTATGCATAAATATTTAGCAAATACAGCTTTATTGCAAAAGAGCTCCTCATTCCACAAAAATTAGAACTAACAATGAATTGAGGTCTGAAATGAGTTTTCCAAATATGAGACTACCAGGCAAACACTGAGTTAGTTTTAATTTCTACTTATCAATTTCATTCATTTCAGAGCCTAATCCTCTACTTTCAGAGGAATCTAGAAACCATCTTTAATTCTCCAAAGCACATTTTTGGTACATTTGTTATGTTTCAGTTTTTTATGTTCCCTGCAATCTCAACCACAAGTATCTTTATAATGTCAGATGAAATCGAGAGAGAGCACCAGGGAGCTCCCATAGTGGTCGTTTATTACCTGGTTTACACAAGCAGGTTATCTGGGACTCCTGTGATCTGGAATTTCTAACATGCAATGTGACAGTAACTATAGGAGGCTCAACATTTGACAAGTTGGTAAAATGATGATGACAATGTTGCCACATGGGAGCAGATGAAGAGAAATCAAAATATCTTTTTTTTTGTTGTAATCACTGCCATGCATTGAGGATGAAACTGAATCACACATGTAAACATCTAAGACTATGCAAACACTGGGCAAGTATGCTAAGTGCTCCACAGCATGCACAGGCAGTTCATATCCTAGGTCATGAGCCTGAAAAAAAAAAAAGCAGTATTTTCCAGTCTGTAATCCACTCCAGCATCTCAAAATATAGTAGGTAACAATTGATAAATCCACACAATATCTTTATGCAACTCCTATTCTTCCTGACTTTTCTTACTGACTTACTGAGGAGTATACGTCTAGTCTGTGTTAGCAATGTGTTATTCATTATCAAGAAATAAAAAAAAAAAGCCCTTGCTGTTATTCTTCTATTTGCATTCAGTGTGAACATCAATATTACTGCACATATCCATCATGATTTTTTTTAACTGTAGCCTGAAACAAAAAACTAATTATATTACTACCATGCAAACACAGAAAAAAACCTCACATGATGTTTCTCCCTAAAACCTCAGTCTAAATACATGAATGTAATGAAGCTTAAAAAAAAACAACTATTGATCAAAAGCGGTTCTGAACTATAGGTTCAGTGGGAATATACAATAATAAACACATTGGAAGTACCACAAGAAAATTTACATCTCCACCAAACATTAGCATAAGAGACACGGATGAAATGCCATGGCTAAACTCAGAACAAGTTTTTGTGTTTCTTTCTTTGTAAATCCAAAATTTAAAAAAATCAGCCCTAATTTCTGAAGCATTCTTCCTTTCTCAGTGGAAGGACTCATCAGCTACCAACATATCTCAAAGACACCAAACTTTTCACCAGGGCAACTGAAGGAGGAGTTTAACTCTTCCCATTTCTTCTCAACTGTAAAGTGTCAGATGTGTCAACTGTCAAAAAGAAAGGGAAGGTGATCTGTGATACATTCTCCGTGTGATTAATGTAATTTTCTTCTCCCCATTTGGTGACATTCTACACCTATATTTCACTGTAGGCACCTCAGAAGCAGGATTTAGTTCAATGCAAGACAGATACAAGAAAACTGGATATAGAGTAGTTGAAGGATGAGTTTGATGAGTGCAGCATCTGCTTAGGGGGCTCCAAATATGTCCTGTAAACATACAAGTAGTCCAAAAACCAGCCAGAATTCATGTCTTGGATGGACATGTATTCCAAGATGCCACTTCTGCACTGCGGAATAGGATGCAAGAATTGCAGCAAATCCATTCTGGCAACCTTTTTCTAGCTTTCAGAGATCCATTTGGAAATGCAGCTCTGTTTAAGAGGTGATCTGCTTGTTACAGCACGGAAGTGCAGGCAGGGTGTCTTGCCTCATGGTCTGCTTTTACTGGCATTAATGAAGGAATCCTCTTCTACTACAAACAAAGCAAAATACCCTGTCCTTCTTTGGCTAGAATTTGTTATTTTCTGTATGAAGGCTGAATGCACAATAACCTGCTTACTTGGGAAAAAAGTTCAGATGATTTTGCTCAAGTCTGTCAGTCAAAGAGCTTTCATCTTGAACTGAGATTGTTCACAGGAATTAAGATTAGATAAAATCATTTTCCTTTTTCTACCCGTGTTACAAATAAGGAAGATGAGGTCACAGTAAAGAATAAATATCAAAACAACAAACAAACCTGCATTTGATTTGCAAAGAGCCAAATTTGCAGGTGAAGAGATGCTGAAAAGACAAACTCAGCTTATCTTTTGGATAAGATTACTTTAACAACAGAGATTGAGGTGGAGGCAAAAGCCTAAAACCTGAGCAAAACACAGGCTGCTTCCTTCCTGATCTAGCACATTCCACTGACAAACAGAAAAAGGGAATTTTTAATGCAACTTTCGGTATGGTTAGATTCTGTGTTTGTCTTTATTCTCTTCAATACTTTGTTTTTAACAGACAGATGAATGGGATGACTTTACTTGATTCATTGGCACTGCTAAGGCACTGACTTCTTTAACAGCGATCATAAATGGTTTCAAGATGTGAAACAAGTGTTCCAGCATGGTCCATTGAGCAGAATGGAGAACAATGCCTGCCCTGGTGTCACTGCACATGATATATTTAATGATTGCTACCGTGCATCCCGATCAAAAGTGCTTTTAGTCATGTACTACATGGGATTCCATCTTGTTTATACTCTCTGAAAGAGCTGCATAGACAGTAGTAGTTTGATTTTCTGGATTCAAAACTGAACTGCTTTTACACATCAAGTCCTCCTTTTATTTCCTTTTATTATTACCAAATATACAAATATGCTAAAGTACAACACTTACGCATTAGAAAATGTTAATTATTGGCTGGAAAAGAGCATCGAGTCTGCAACAACTGAAGTTTACTATAGCTATAAATGTGTTACACCACCATTCTGCTTGCAGCTGTTCACGAAAGCCACAATACACTACTGTCATTCTCAATAACTTGAAACATTTTACAAGCAATGTTTAGAGCTAATAGAGAAAAATGAACTTCTGTTTATCAGAACATTTCAAAATTCTGAGTGTACTTGTTCAGAGATGAAAGCTAGTATTTAAAAAAATTCCTAGAATATAGTTTTCATAAATTTTGACTCATTTCACATGTTGTATTTGACTATGTGGTAACATATTTTTAAAGAAAATAATCAGTTTCAAAGATGTTAAATACTTCAATACCATATCAAGCAACTTTTTGTCTAAATTGAGAAGCTGGTTTGTGGAGAGAGTGTTATGATTTCATTATGTTTTCCTTGAGAAAATTATTAGATGGTTTTTCCTTTATAATATCTTTATTGGGCTAGCATAGCTGATCAAAAACCAAAGCCAAAATAGGAGTGAGAGTTTAAATATAATCTACACCCATTAAATAATATTAGTATAATTTCTCATTTGCAGGAATTTGCCCAATATTTAGCTGCTGAAGGTTTCTCTCAAAAAACTCAATACATAACTGATAGGACAAGAGGACAAGAGAAAGCAGTCTTAAGTTGCATCAGGGAGGTTTAGATTAAATATTAAGAAAACTTTCTTCACTGAAAGGGTTGTCAGGCACTGGCACAGGCTGCCCAAGGCAGTGGTGGAGTCCCCATCCCTGGAGGGATTTAAAAGATGTGGCACTTGGGGCCATGGTTTACTGTTGGACTTGATGATCTTCAAGGTCTTTTCCCACCTAAATGATCCTACAATTCTATAATTCTAATTGAAAACTGATCCATAGGCATCAGTGTGGAATAAAGATGTCTCAGAGTGACTAAGAACAATTGACCTACGGGCACCTCCAGTGCAGACCATCTCCTGGCCACCTCCCTAAAACTTGCCAAGTACTGTCTGCTTATTTCTCCTTCTACCTTGAGGCACAACCATGGAACACACTTCAGAGCATCTCCCTCCACTGTTTGCATGCTCCTGGCACGTACCTTGCATGGAGAAGTTCAAGGCAGTGAGAATCAAGTATATGTCAACTACCAGCCAACTTAGCTTCCAAAGCACAAATACAACCCTAACCAGCTTCACCACTGGTCCATAGAAGGTGCCTCTCTACCTCTATAGAGGTATTAAAAGTAGATAGACTTTCAAGTTTCTCACAAAAATAAGAAACAATTTTAACACAGTCACTTCACACCAGGGACCATGTGAGTTCTGACTCAAGCATGTTTCCCTGCATCCTATGTGCAATACAGTAGATCATCTACAGTGCTATTCTTTTGAAACATATGACAATCTAGTTTAAGTCCACTCCTCTGAACAGCAATTTTACAGACTACTTAGTGACTTTTAGAAAAGAATTCTTCATTCCAAGTAAATCGGATCACTTATTTCTGAATGATGGTTTCTGTTCTCAGATTATGTACTGTATCCTTAATTGTGCACTTTGATAAAGGTAGTTGATATCCTCAGGATTTCTCTAACCTTTATTTTAGCACACTCCAGGACAGTAACACTGTAATCAATTAAAGCATGCTGATGGCACATGAGGAGCCCTAAATCTCCTATTGACAGCTCATCAGGGAAGTCAGCACTTTTCTGTAATTTTCCATTTTAACGATTCCTTGGTACAAAGCAATCTCAAAGACTCTACACTGTTTGTTCACTGTCCCATGATCTTGAAAAGGAATTTACAGAACTTGATCTATTTTCATGTATCTTTTATAAATATTTAGCTTTCTTGGTTAGAATTCCTGTTTTTGTTGACTTCATAGAGATGGGCAGTCTCATCTCCATCCGAGAAAAATATTGGACAAAACAAGAGTAACACTCTTATATTTTAATTCTGCTCTTATTTTTTGTACTATATTCTCCACGTTCAGAGAACTGATGGAAAACACAACTAGATTATTTAAAAGAATTTCATTTCATAGGATGCGACCTGTAGTGGTAATTCATACACAGATATACTGCATGAATTCAGACATCAATCCATTTCAGTGACCTAATAAATTATATTTAAGCTTTCTAAATTGTTAGATAATACCTGTGAAACTGTTATATATTTTCTTTTCTATAAATACCACATGACTTCCTCTTGATCAGTGATGTTACAGAAAATGTCAAATGAATTAAATTTAAAAAAAATTAAAAAAAAAATCAACAAAGTTTAAATTATCAAAACCACAAGCAAGGCACATTAAGAAAAATAAATGTTAAAATTCTTTCAAACTGCTGAACAGCATCGTACAGAACACAGACTTTCCTCTATAAGGAAGTGTCCACGGTTAGCCAGTACTCAGGTCTAACTAAACCATAGCAGTTGGTATATCACCCAGGGCTCCCTCCCCAGCTGGGAAGGAGAATCAGGGAAAAAGAGGAAAAGGCCCATGAGTTGAAGTATAAACATATTTAATATAATAGCAAAATTGAGACAATAATCAACATAAAGCATAGAGGATTCTACTCAACCTGGTTCCTGATGCTGACAGCAGGAACAGAGCATCACCAACAAGGAGCCTCAGGGAGAGGAGGAACCCCACCCTCCCTGAGCTCCCTCCTTTTCTAATGAGCATGATGAGGTGTGGGATACACTGTGAGTCAGTGCCTTGAGTGGAACTGCATGGCTGAGCCATGGGGCTGTGCCTGGGGAACCAGGACACCAAACCTCATCACTGTATATCAGAAATACTTGGAAATAACAAATGCTATTTTATTAGATATGTATTACAAAGTACTGTACAGAGAAAGAAATGAAAGGTGAAGCCTTTTATTAGCTAAGATTCACTTTCCATGCAACTGTAGTGCTGTGACATTTGCAACAAAGCATAAGAACACAATAAATGTGATATACTGAGAGAGCTTTCTGACATACCTTTTCTATCCTTGAACTCTACACAAGGACTCTGCCATTATAGACACACTCTAAGTATTAAAATACAGTAATTTCAGATGGATTTAGATCATTGTGCGACAATGAATTGGTATTCTTTGGAAATAGCTGTACCTATTTCAAAGTGAGGAATGTGAACTATCAGTCTAGAGCATTCACTGAGCCTTATGTAAAGGTCAGTTGGTTTCTGCTGTAAATGCAAACATTCCACATGGTGCCTGAATTTCATTTTCACTATTGAAAAATAACACTATGGATAGATGAGAAGATTTAATTAAGTAAGAAAGGGAAGAAACTATTACAAAGACAAGAGCTGATATAGTAAGTGTTCCTACTTCAAGACAGGAAAAGTAATAAAATTTAAAAAGCAAACAAACAAGGGCTGAATCCTTGCTGCTTCTCTCATTATGTCTAATGAAGTCTTTAAACCCCTAAAACAGTCAAACTAGTTTTGTTAACTCACAATGGTAGCTTCTTAGTTAAAATAGCTCATCCACATTTGGCTTTTTATGTAGAAAGACTTAAAGAGAATAAAGTCTTGACCTCAGAATATCCAACAACTATGAATGAAGAAATTAAGATGCAGATTGTACTATGAGAGACCAAAGAGAAAATCATAGAATCACAGAATAACCTTAGTTGGCTAAGCTCGTGCAGTCCAACCATTAACCCATCACTGCCAATTCACCACTAAACCATGTCCCTCAGCACCACATCCCTAAGGTTTACTTAGTCAAGGGTTTGGGGACTGGTTGGTTTATTTGTTGTCCAAAGCTACAAATTCCATCCACTTCTATAAAACTGGATACATGAAACAAACCCAACTAGGTTTGAAAACTGTAAGCAAGTCCAAAATCCAGTGAGTTGAACAAGCTGCAATATTACTGGATAAATGATTACTTCCATGTGACACATTTCCAACAGCGTGTCAAGATCTTTGCACCATGTATGGACATACACACTTGCAATCAGACCTCACATGAATATAGAGTAATTTAACAGTACCTGAGCTCTTCATGCTTCATCACATGGAGGGAGGACAACAGGTCTAATGGACACGATACATGGCTTTCTACTTTTTGTTTCAACACCCTTTTTTTTTCCACACATAATTCTGCAAAGGAAGGAAAAGGATCAATGTAATCAAAGTTACGTTTGAACATTTGCCCAGAATACATGAGAGGAGATCATCTGTTGTTGGCAGGGAAATTGAAAGAGTTTCCTGTTTGAGTGAGCGTGTTGTACCATCACAAAAATAATAGTGAAGGTAGGTCACCAAATATCTAATAAAATTACAATTTAAAACAATTTCAACTCTTCCAAGACAGCGAAAGTCTCAGACTAAAGAGATGAACAATAGTTTTCCTATAGAGGAAATATAGTCTCTATAGTAATAGAGGCAGAAATCTAACCTAAAAATCAAGATACAATTTACTTGCATTAAGAGAACTTATATAAGCGACTACAACTTTATGTCACTTCTTATCATTATTCTTTAAACCACAAATTTTACAGAAAAACAAAACCAAAGACAAATTTTCTAATTACTGTAGAATATATTATAAGGTTCAAGAATACTTAAAACCCACATTATTGATTAAAAGACGTTTTACATTTTCAAACTGTGGTTCCTATTGTAACTCTAGTTATACTTAATAACCTTTAAGAAAATTAAAGCCAGAGCCATAAGCTTTGACACTCTACCCATGATTTTTTCTGTTCACTTGGTTTTCCAGATTTTTCTCTAGGAGAGTTTTCTGTGGTGTCACCTTGCTTTACAGTAATAATTTCACATAAGGATGAGGTCACCAGAGTGAAGCACAAGGATGTGCTGACAGCCTTGCAAGGAATATTTATTGTAATCTTAAATGTAATCTTTAAACATAACTCTCAAATAAAAGCTTCCTCAGTCTGGAAAGACCAAGCCTAGCAAAATTCTGGTATGCAGTTTCATGTCCAACTTCAGCCACAATCCAGATTTCTGAACAGTTCTATGTTTTTGGAGATATGTAACAGAGATAAGAAAAAAACCCCTGGAGATTAGAGAGTATCAATAAACTGAACTAACTTTATTGCTTCTGATACAAAACTCTCCCAGGGTTTTACAGAAGCTTAGTAACTATGACCAATGCAATCTTCATGGTGAAACACAAAACATATGACAGTACAAGATTTCCCAGAGCACAACTCCTCCATGAGTTATCAGTGAAGTAATTAAGCAGTCAGACTTTGTTGGTCTTGATGAAATAGTCCCACAAGGATACTCTGATGACCAGCAAATAGGAAAAAACATGTCCTGATTCTCTTCCTGTTTTCACTGGTATATTTGTAGTGTTTTTAACTGCTTCTGACATACAAAAAGGTAAAAGCAGTAATTGGATGTTTACAGACTGTGGCAAGCTCAGTGCATTCATCTAACACGTTCACTGTTGGCCATAATTCTGATTAGTGAGGACATGTGAGAAACTTGATTCTGGGCAGTCTCATTCACACCAGCTTTCCTGGATCATTATGTCTATCTGCACTTCTTACTCAATGACTCTCTTATTATCATAGGTAATATAGTTACTTTGAGAAAGATCAGTCGGTCCCACTGATCCTGTACAGGCAGGATGTAAAGCCTGCAGACACAGAACTACCACATTAACTACAGTAAAGGCAATTAGTGCCAACATTAGTCCACAAACTCTATTTTAAATCTCTGAAATATTCCAAAAATGTTCCAAATATCCTTGCTACTTGGATATCAGCCAATACTTTTCCTGAGAGCCCTGAACATTATTTTAGGAGTTTGTCCAACTCTTAATCTTAAACAAAGTCTTATATTGGTCTTAATTGCCATGTACTATTTTCTACTTCAGGATAGCTTACTTAGCCAGCTCTGTGTCAAATCTCTCGATCAAAACACTAAGTTCTTTCATATCAGGGATTTATGTTTTACTAGAAAAACATTACCTACAATTATTTACACTGCACTACCTGACACAAACAAGATATTATCTGTGAAGCATGCATTTTACCATGTGAAAATCCATTAAAGCAATTTTTCAGAGAACAGTTTAAATATACTGTTCCCAAGGTAAACTTCTTCGGTATAACATAAATATGAATTCGTAAAAGCTTCTAAGCAATAATTTACTACCTTGCAAGGCTGGCTTGGTACATAGTTGTGCATTAGTTCTAGCATTTAATTCCACACCTACAAGATGACATTTTCAATAAACTTTGTCCTTAACTCTTGTTCTAAAGACAAGCTTGCCAAATTCCAGCTACATATTCGGCTGATTGGAAGGAAAAGTAGCACAAAAAGAGAAATACTTGGGCGTAGATATTAACAAGGTACTAACTAAAGGCAACATGGATTCTTTGGGGTTCTGAAGAACTGAGTAATCTGCAAGTTGTTCAACTGTTATGATAAGAAGGGCTGTGAGAAATATTTTTGTAAAACTCTTTACTGCCTCATGATCTAGCCCCAAACTAGTGCAAATTCTCCTAAATTCGACCACTATAAAGCATCAAACCCTGATAACCTCAACAAACTTTTATAAACAGCATTGCCTATTCTAGTGATTCCATCAAAAATCTCAATCAGCTCTTGGTGGTATTTTGGAAAGCAAGCAGGGAGGGAAGGGTCCTAAGGTAGTGCATGTTAAGCATCAGGAAAGCAAACAGATTTTAAAAAGCTGTGGAATTTAACTCACGACTTCTGAGCTTCTGTAGCTCGACAGTAAGGGCTGTTTTGCCGAGGGGGGGAGAAGGAACACAGTACATCTCTTCAAGCACGGTCTCATGGGGTGTAGGCGCTGGCCAGTAGGTAACATGCAGACATCCTATCTGTGTACACAGCTACCCCATTCAGGTAACAGCTCTATCTGCTCCTTGACAGTACTGTGCAACCTCTTTCCTGAAAGATCTCATGGGTCTCTCCACAATCCTCAGGGGTAGCTGAGCCCTGCCCTGCACTAGGCAAGTTCGTTTCACCATGTTTTGTTCAGCAAAAGAAGAAGACAGTGTTCACATAGATGCCTGTTTCAGATTAGTGTAATAAATAAGAAAAAAAACCTTATTCCCTTTTTTCTGGTCTGCAGGAAGCTGAATTGATAGAATACATCTGGTGAGTTTCTCTGCAGAAATCATAACATGAGCAAATGCACCAGTTCTTTGAAAATTGCAATCACCTTTGATGATGGAAGCAGTAAATAATAAAGAATTCCCAGTCTTCTAATTAACATGAGAAATGTTTGCATTTCTTCAGATATGCTATTGCAATGTGACTAGCAAAATCAGGAGAGGAAGACTGAATAGCTGAATATTCTGACAGTTTAATAGGAATTTATTAGGAGAAGTACTGCTGCATCATCCAGAGAATTCATCACAGACTGAAAACGTAAAAGTGCCCAAGTTCTAAGTGTACTCTGAGTCAGTTCATTTCTTTATTTCTTTTCTCACTGCAAATAAAAGTAATACTTATTGCATCTACTTTCAACACAGGTTAACGGGTATATCTGTCTATCAATTACGGAGCACTATGTTTGTACAAATAATATCACTACTGGTGTAGCCTGCGGTTCCTTATCATCATCAGGTACGTTCTAGCACAACATTTTTGTGTGAATACATAAGATTATAGGAAGACTAAGGACTGACCAATGTAAGTGACTAAAAGCTCTGCAACAACAACAACAAAATCTATATAATCTATTTAATATTGTAACCTCATAGGGATAGAGAAATTTTATCTTGAGGCTAAACCATACAAATTTCATGTTTTTTTCTTTGTAGTTATAAGAAACCATATTCTAAGACAGATTCTGAGATGAAAACATTCAATCTTTTGATCACTGGAAGTAACAATCCCAGTAACAATCTCAGATGAACAGAAAGAAACTGAATTTTAACATTTTGATTTGCAGATTCTTATTTTTTTAAAATTCTAACCTACTGCTATTAAGACCGTGGATCAAGGACTGTCCATGCAGCATATGTTTGTGCCACTGTATTAAGGTCTTAACCGAAGAAAGCAATTCTCCTGGAATACACTTTGAAACTTTACTACAGTACACAAAAAAAAAGAGACAACAGTTAGAGGAATACTACTGAAGCAGGTGGAGAAACCCTTCAGATCTCCAGGATGTTGAACCCGGACTCCAAATCCAGATTAAGCTCCAGAGATCAAGCCACAACCTAACTTAGATTTTTCCATGTGCTCTAAGCTCTCCCCATCAATACACACAAAAAGTCCAAGACATAAAATAACCAAAACTGTTCTCTTTTATACCTAAGATATATCTTGGTCTTGTACATTATTCTTTTTTCTGCCTGGTATTTTTTAAATTTTTTTGAGGGGTGGAGGTGGAAAGATTCTCCTTTTATGAACGGAATATAGTAATCTTTCCGACAGAACTGAGAGTGAAGCACAGTTTTAGACTCTGAAGAATATTAAGGATGTCCAAACAGGGTCATTTGAATCACTGGTCACTCAAGCTGAAACCGCGTTAGAGCAGTGCATTTGGTTAATTTTGTTAAGCAGCTAGAGCTGCAGGATACCAAAATCACAATATTGAGCCACTGGCATTAATGTGATAAAAGATTTAAGGGCTAGCATGGTGGAAAGAGAAAAAGCAAAGCTTTTAAACCTCATTAAATGGATGAAAGAATACCACCTTTAACATTCCAGTTGTATTTGCTTTATTGTATTGATTACAAAAGGCAAGATTTTGACTTGAGGTCTCTGATGATATCAATAAATGCTGAGCTCTCAAAACATTTTCATCCTAAGTTCGTAATCGAGTGAATTTGTTTGTAATTAGGTAAAAACTAGTTAAAAATCTCATATGAACAGGCTGCTCCATTGTTTTACCAGCCAGTTTTCTATGAGGATTAAATTCCAGGATAACTTCTAACAAAGTTGTAAATGATCAAAAAAAACCCCAAAACACCAGCTTGTTTTTTCCTAGATTAATTAGATATTCACACATTTTTAAAAAATTCATTGAGATTACAGATATAACTCGCAAACAATTGGCAGTTATACCTTTCTCTTTCACAGTTACCACAGAGTTTTCAGGACCACCGCTACCACATCACTCCCTTTGTTTTTTTTAAAGTGCTATCATGACTTTATATAGTATTTACTTTAAATTCTTTCTTTTATTTTCTTCTCTCACACACACACACACTCACATCCCATTAAAAAAAAAAGGTGTTAGGAAGTTTAGCCACTGAAGTCAACACCATCAGGCTTCAATGGGGTCAAGATTTTATCCACTGTGCTTGTTAAATGAATTTCCAAACCGGAATGGACTTACGCAAGTTAAGTGAAATGTATACTTAAGCATTTTGCTGAAGAGGGTTCATTAAACAGGAAAGAAAGGAAGAAATAGTAGAGTAAGCTTTCGAAATTATAACCTAGAATCACAGGATCATCTAGGTCAGAAAAGACCTTGAAGATCATCAAGTCCAACCATCAACCTAACACTGACAGTCCTTGACTACCCCATATCCCTGAGCCCATTGAGGTCCCTAATCCTAATGACATGCATATAAAAGGATACAAAATAATAAAAGATAACAAAAAATATAACCTTCTCTCAAAAACACCTCAGAAAAAATATGCATCATATTAAACCAAACTCTTTGATGCAGACAAGAGAAACACACATTAATTTAAAGACAAGGGAACCCCTTTGTACAACAGTCCTGCTCCCAGTTCCCCAAAGCTCTCCACATGCAAGGAGCTGATGAGTGCTGATGCATCCTGGAAGGGCTGCCTCAACAAACAACCTGCACAGAGAAGGATGAGTGGGACTGAGAAAGAAATCCATCAGAACTGTCCCCAAGCATGAATGGGATGAAGCAAGCCTCGGGCTGTATTAAGGGAAAGGGATCTTTGTCTGGATGTCCATAGCTCCTTGTGTTATTGAGGAAATGCTGTTTTGAGGGAGAACTAAAACATCTCTGGAGAAGACCCTCTCTATTTGTCCTATTCTCAGACAGCAGGAGACAGCATCCAGCTAGTTATCTCAATAAAACTGAAACCATTTATGGATGTGGCCTCCACCCCTCAGTGTTCAGCTCACAAGTCTTTTAATAGTATGAACTCAATAGTTCCACACAATGCTTAAAACATGAGTTCACCTCTACTGCAGGAAAACAGGACATGCTTACACGTAAAGTCATGAACAGATTTTATACTCATCCTCAAATATATAATGGTATAAGGTATTTAAGGATGAGTTTGTTCGTCACCATCCAGGTTTGAGAACTCATTGTTGGTGACCATTATCACCTTTCACACTGATTGTAATTGTGTTTAAGGATCAGAAATTCAAAATAACATACGTGAATCTTCCCTTAAGAACTTAGGCATCAAACTTATCTAGTTAAAACTTGTTCACTAAATAAGAGCTATATTCCTATTTCAAAACATAGGCTTAGTAACTGGAACATTATTTTTCCTGGACAGAAAGTTAAGGTCTTCCACATCTCCCAGTTTCCCAATCTTGCCTTGCTATATTTTTACACTTTATTGCTCTGTTATGTTCTTCTGAAAGGAAATGTTCAGATTGCTTAAAGGCTTTGAACTTAGTACACTTTCTTCCCTCTTTAGTTGTGAATAAATACATACCAGGGTGGCAGCTGTTAAAGGAGATGCCAGGTACATAAATCAAATAGACAGAGCCTAGAGGGGAAAAGGTCTCAAATGATAAATAATTACCAGTTCTACAGAGCTTGATTACTGCAGAAGTAATGTCTGATTAAAACAAGACCAGGATTAAGGCAGAGACCTGAGCAGATAAATAAAGAAGGGTGGGGGAGCAAATTCAGTGTCAGTGCCTGAGCTGAGTCCCAGCACGAGGCTTCTGGGCTCCGCGTGTCTGCACAGGAGGAGACAGACAAGAAACCCCTGTACCGTTCTGGGAGCCCTTTGCTGCCAGGGACTCACTTTGGTCAATGCAGACCATGTGTTTAAGTAGCCTGCAAAGCTCTGGAAAATTCAGGTTTCTGGGTGCCAGTTATTTCACAGAGTTTTTCATACCACCTTTCCTGCTCTAGGACCCAGACTCTTCACCAATGCACTAAGGCCCAACAGCCAACAGAATTGCAGCTCCATCACTGTTGGAGTACATTAGCTCTTATAATTTGCTTTTCTGAGGCATGACAGCTCCTAGTTATTTTGTAGAAGGCTTTTCCCTCCTTCTTTTTATTCCCTATTAAAGAAATAATTTCACAATAATATTGATATAGATAAAATTGTTTTCGACTCCGTGGTTCAATGGGAACACATTTTCTAGAAAAAAGCATTTTAGACTTATCCCAGTGATAATTTATTGTAATTGCCTAGAGTTAAATCAGAGCACATCTTTTCAAATGCAACATCTTTATACACTGTCAGAAGCTTAATATTTTAGTTTTAAAGGAATCAATCTGAAGCACCCGACTTCACTTGGCTTTTCCAATACTGAACCAATAAAGTATAATTATGACACTATGAAAGTTTTTAGTCAGGAAGGGCTCTGAATTACCCAGATGTGTCTAAGGACAACAAATAGTTCACTACAAGGATGAAAGGAATTCCTGATCTTACAAAGACAGATACTACAATTCAAGAACATGACTCTAGAAACTTTGGCTACTAAACAGATAACAGGATTTTCAAAAGCAATTAATCAAAAGGTGCTCTGTGATCAGCTTTTTAACTTCAGGCTGCTTATTCAGATTCTTTAACCTAATCTTTAGGTATTATGCTCTTGACCAAAATTCTAGGGAAAGATGGAGAGGGATAGCTGATAAAGCTAGACGTATCATAGGGATGCATAATTAGCCCAAATTAATGGTATCACAGATTATCACACGGTTAGTAGGTCATGAACTTTAACATAAAGTTTAGAAAAAAAACAGTGCACTGATTTTTATGCACGTGATGCCATAGCTGTAGAAGTAAGACAGGACCACATCTTTTGAACTTGAAAAGAGATACAAAACCTCCCAAGCCCACCGATAGTTTTGAACTATGATTAATCAGGCAAGTGATTAAAGCTCCAGACTATATTTCAGATAGAGACATGGCAAAAAAATACCCTGAAGTAGCGAGTTGTAGAAGGGCTCAGCAGCTGCCAAGAACAAAAGAACGGATTGCTACAATAAGAGCCATGTCCAAGAGTCCGATACTCAAAATGTACAGACCTCAATTTTCTCTTACGGAAGACAAGATGATTCTGCAGAAGGAAAAGGAAAATACTGGAAAACAAATAAGTATTTAATGAATCTACCCACCTCTACCTTCTGAAATTTTCACCACATTTATTCACAGACCTCCCTAGCCTAACTAGATCTAGTATCAAGATTATCAGGGAAGGCTACTAACAGCCTGGTGCAAACATTCCGATCTCTAACTGGCACCGGAATAAATCCATTTTCTGGAACATCTTGGTTGCATCTCTCTACTACTAAATCTGTAAATGTAGTGGTCTAACATCACTACAGGGACATTGCAGACATCCCAGCAGCCCTTTTTGTGTTAAGTTGTAAATGTAGACTTTTTTACAAGTGTCTTTATAGATATTTGAGTATCCAACATAAAATATTCCATTACAAAGGGGAAAGCTAATAAGAAGCTATAACACAGCACAGTAAGGGCAATGATGGAGCAAACAGAGAGAATTATGAAAGATATATAAATAAATTTACTTTTTCACTCTGAAAGGTTACAGCACATACATGCATACGATCTATAATTCTCCCATTTGCAGCACTGACTGCAACGTTTACTGGTCTGTGTTGCTACTGCACTCGTTTTAGGAAAGATGAGCTAGACTCATCCCTATTACAGATAAAGCATAGTCTGTGTGACAAAGACCCAGAGACTTGTCATACATTTTGAGACTGTTTTGTTAATGCTGGACTGGCAGAGTTTTTACTTCAAAGAAACAGGTTCCAGTGAAGATACATCCTGTGATGCTTTGCCTGGAGTCTCAGCAGAATGGAAAGCTTTATAACCACATAAGGATTTTATGACAGATGCCTACAGGAATATGCACACATATAGCCAAAGGAGAGCTAAAGCATTGTAGCTTCATGGCAGCCCCAAATTCTGATCAGGTTTAAGTACAAACATGTCCTTGTACGTTAAAAAGGCAGATAGAAAAATATCTCCTCAGAATTAGCTGATACATTTCTAAATTTTCTAAAATCAAAACTATTAGACATCTTTTAAAGCTCACCTATTCTTTGTCAGTACTCTTCCATGGGAGAAAAAAAAAAAAGAAAAAGTCCCAGCTTTGATGTAATGCAGATGGGCAGTAATTTGGAGCTACACAGTACAGAAGCCCTGGTATAACACGTCCTGTGGAACAGGCATTGCAACCACTGCTTCCATCATGTTTCCTTATGCTGGAATTTACAATGGGCACATTATGGGACTGGTAATACTATCTCCACTTAAGTAGGGTACTAAAAGAAATTTGGCTCCAGCTCCTCTATACATTTTTAGCCCAAATGCTCCCAAGACCGACTCACGTAAAAGTACGTGGTGGGACAAAACTTCTGTACTATAATGAACAAAATGGTTCCACACAACAAAGTCACAAAACAACAGAAAAGAGAGCACTCAATTTTCCAGAGGTGCAAAAGTCTGAATTCTTCCAGAATCAGAGTTACACCCAAAGACAATTTGATCAAAATCAACATTCTGAAATTCAATAGTAGTTCCTGCTATATTTTTAATTGAAAGGAAACCCAAGCAAGCACAGTCTGTGAGTGTGAAGTGAGATGAATCTATTAATTTACAGCACAACCAAATTCAGCAGCCATATTATCCCGAAGGCAGCCTGCCGACTCAGGAAGGGTCGGAAGTAAATAAATCATATATGACTGTGATAAATGATCAGTGCAGGATGTGTCAGAGTGCAGGCCTGCTCAGCCATCATGCTGAAATGCACTCAACTACCATGGGAGGTTTGGGGGCCTGCAAATATGAAATAGACTCTTGTTAGTGTCAGAACTGGGCAAATGATTTGCCATGAATTAATAAAGAAGCAGAGCTTAACCCACTTCACATTTCTGAACGATGAAAAAGCAGGTAGTGGTTTTTTCTAATGTGCTTGCTGGTGTTGTCCCACTTTCTTTCCCCAGAATTGTAAATTCCAGTAATTTTTCCTATGGTTACCTATTAACAATATGTCATGAATGGTTTAACTCAAGACTTGTCATTTATTTTATCCTCAAAGTCCCAATACTTCCTGCCAGTGTTAACAAAAAAACCCAATACTGAGAACACTTGAAATCCAAAATAAAACAACAATAAGACAGCCTATATGTCAGAAAGAGCTATTTACTAAGGGAAGGGATCCTACTCCTTTTACGTTCCCAGCCTCAGTAATGTTTTTGTCACATTTTGGACCTTTGTCACACTGTATACCCTCCACAGGTGCAGAGTCACATAACTCTGAATTCCATGCTTGAAGGCATGTGCCAAAGAACAGCTTTTAAAAATTATTATTATTATTAAAAAGAGATTTACAAGAAAAACTGTCAAATCACAACAAACATATCCATATAAATACTGAAAAAACCCCAAACAAGTGACATATCACAAAATTCACATAAACATCAATAACAAAGGTAGGTTATAAATTGCAGTTACCTAAGTAAACCAGAGAACAGATTAGCACAATGGCAGCTCTACCACACTTGGGCTGGGTTGGAGCTCACCATCCTGGGGGCTGTGTGCAATTGCAGTGTACATCCACTGATGTGCCTACCGCAGGTTCTGCTCTCTACCACGAGCTCAGCTTTGCTCTAATTCCAAGTGGGGCACTGCAATGCATGAGAGGACTTGGCGGAGCAGACCCAAGATGCAGAGAGAGTGGGAGGGGTCCAAGGTTCTGATGGGGCTAGACTTCCCAGTCCTCAACATCAGATTTACCAAATACAGCAGAGACCCATGGCCATGGGTCCGTGACCGCTCAGTGGATAACACGAGTAGCAGACCTCAGCTGACATTTGCAATCTCTTCTCAGTCTTCCTATAGGTCTACTAATTCTCCTTCTCAGTACTCTAACCTTAACTCTGAGCTGAGACTAATGCCACAGGACAATATTCTTAAGGCTGCACAGAGAATAAGTCTAACAGCAGTCCTCATGTGACCTTGGCAATTCAGCCTCACTATAAGGCTCCCATTTTTCCTTCTCTGAACCCTAAGTGTAAGCCAAGCCTAATGGCAAACCCAGAGATACAAGCCTGCACAGGTAATAACTGTACTCCTCCCATGGGTTTTACACTAGTCCTTTTCAGAACACTAATTCTGAGTAACATCGTCTGTTCTGGAAGAAGAAAACAAACCAAATCCTCCAACACAGAAGATCAAAATAATTATAGCTTGTGGCTTTTTTTAACCTGTAGTTATGCAGTAAGGTGATATCCAAGGCTAAGACTGTACAGAGGATACGTCTAGGAGCAAACCATACTTGACCATCTGAAACATCTCTGAGTCCTTTTTTTTCTACAGGGCTCCCATGCCCTCTTCTCTGAATCTGAAACCCAACTATCAGCCTAACTGAAGCCACACAGCACTCCAGTGCTCTTGGTGAAGGAACACACAGGCAGCACTTATGCTGGTGCATACAGCCTCAGTCATACTTTTCCTGTATGACTCAGTTTTCTCCTTCTCAAACATTGACTCTTACTCTAGGCTGAGACAACAGCCATGGGACTCCCCAGTCCCTGAACTTAATTGTTTCATAGGGTGGTCTAGCTGCACTCCTGCTTTGCTGCAGCAACATCTTCTGTTCCCTGCTCTTGGTACCTATCTGAGATTGATTGTTCTCAGAAGCCTCACTCCTATCCCCAAGCACCACCTGAGCCCCAGGGCAGCAGCTCAACCTGTTTAATCAGTGCTGAGTGCACAGTTCTGCTAACAGCTGTCAAATTACCTTGGCAACCCTTCTGAGCCCCACTGCTGCTGTGTGTCCTGGATCACTATTTTTCAGCACATTACTCCAACGGCTGCTGTCTTTCTTTTTACCCGATGGGGATCTCAAAAGGGAGACACTAAGTCCTTCCTCTTCTAAACATTGTGATGCTGAGCAGGTTATTGGCACATACACTGTGGCTGACTGCCTCTGGCAGCCTTGCCAAGTGCAAGAGACAGTAATCCACAAAAAATTTACTGATGTGACTCAGTAAAATTCTCATGGGGGTGCACCTCCTTGGGACCCCAGATGAATCAACTCTTGTTTTGCATTTGAATACATCCATAGTATCTTAACTTCAAGATAATAGTTGAATGATGCCATGTTTACATTTTTAATGACGTGGAAATACACATAAGGTCTGTTAAAATTCCACTTTTTTAGACAAAGAACTACAAACAGAGCCATAGACCTGTCAGGATGTCTTTGTGATTAATAATGCTTTAGACTAAATTTTCTTTACAGTTTATCAAGCTTACTATTATAATTTGATTGTAAATCTCTCCCTTCACTTTGATATTATTGGCAAAATGAGAAAGCTAGAGCCATAAAATTAATTAAAATCTTAATTATGTGGATTCTTCCTTGCATTCTGTGATTAGATAAAGCAGTAAGTTATCATTAAAAAAAAAAAAAAAAAAAAGCAGGACTAAGAGGAAGAGAGTTACCTTGCAAACGATAGGAAAAGATAAAGGATTTGATTTTTATGTTAGATATGTGGACACGCAGAGCTGTATATCTTGTAGAATCAGCTAATGTGAACACATTACCCATTTGACAAGTCATGGCATAAAACAAAGGCATGAACCCATTTGCCTTAGATACCATCAGCGATACTGGGCTTGGTTTATATTCTACATAGCCCTCAGGTTCCAAAGTATTTAGACTTAGTACTGAAATGTATGAAATGTATCAGAGAAAACAGCATCCCAAACCTTTCCTTCTAAGTTTAATATTAAAGAGGGGTTTTTTTTAATCCTTTTGGGAACAGAGCAGTCAAAACCCATCAGAATATTTTTCCTAGTATTTCTCACCTGGGCAAAAAATTGGAAATGCTACAACAAATAGTTTTACCATCTCTTGTGACCAAACTGAAAGTCTCATTACTCTTGATGCTGGCTAAAACTATCACTTTCAGATGCTACTGATAACATGAGAACCTCAGTTTTCATTATTAGAAAATAAAAAGTTTCTAAGTTGTCATATTGAGTACAGAACCAAGATAACATGATCAATGGCTAAAAAAATCAGGAGAAAAATGATTACTTAACATAAAATTGTGACTTTGATGAAGAATAATAATATTAAATAGATATTAAATATTGCTTAAGAACACTGGCCTGAATCCTCATGTGCAATATCCAATGTTCAACGAGTAACAACAGAACAGTTGAAATTGCATAGAAATGGTAAAATGGCACAGACGGGATGGAGGTAGGAGCAAAGCTATCAGTGGGGTTGTAGGATCCTGCAGTAGCAGGGGATTTTGTAGGCAAAATTCCCATATCACCTCATCTGTACCCCTTTTCTGTAGAACAGAAAAAACCTACAACAGGTCTGGCTGCTCTGAACTCCGTAAAATTTCTGTGCATCCCACATGCTGGGATTAGTTGAGGCTTTAGCTCGTCACCAACACACAGCAAACTTATCTTAATAGCACAATGCATAATAGCACATCACATCATCTATCCAATCCTAATTTGCCTTTTGCTACAGTCAGTGTTCAGTGTTCCAGAGTTAGATGGAGGAGAACAAAAAAGTCAACCCAAGAACTACAAGGGGTAAAATAGCTCATTACTTATTTATTCAAGTATACAGACCTCAAAAGCTTAATACAATATGATGTGGTGCAAACAAATGGAATTTTAGTCTCTTTTTAAAGCCTACTGGTGACATCAACATGCTGAGTGCCTGCGGCTTCATGTCCCACACTCAATCTTCTCCTCCTAAAAGCATGCATTTTGTGTTATATAATCCTTTCTATACACTTGCCAAAATGATGGCGAGGTGAAACACCATTGTGCTGTGCCAAGATGATGGCAAGGTGAAATGCTGTTTGTAAGTCATGTTTCCCCTGTTGCACCAAATTGAGAACGAAAAGAATAAGAAACAAGCGATGAAATGAAAATTAAAGTGAACGATTTACCAGCAATTAAGAAAATGTGTTGAATTGTAATTTTGAACAACATTCAGTACACACAAAGACAGATCTCAGAGACTGAGATCTTTAGGAAGCACTAAATTCATAGCAGCAATCACCCCCTAACAATTCACCCTGCTCTGAACCTTTTTGGGTTCACAGGCCGCTAACTAATATTCTGCTAAGAGGCTTTAGAAATGTAGATTAATGTTTCATGCTCTAGGGAACAAGCTCATCACCAACTGTGTTGAGAAACTCTTTTTTCCCCTCCAGGGAACAGAATTACATAATCAGTTAAGTACATTATGGTTTCTTAGCTCTTTCTAAGCCCTTGGTACAGGCAACTAGCAATAATAATTAGGGTAGGTGGACAAGCGGTCTTTGTTACGACGCCAATTACCCACCAGTATGGTACAAAATAAACATAGTAGCAGCATTCCAGCTGTGCTACTCGTATTCCATTTAATTTCATCCATTAAAAAGTAGCACCCTTTTCCTAGACGTGCTCCGTGACAACCGTCAAATGACCATGAAACAGACCATGTTGCAATCACACACCCCAGTGCTCCCCCAAACAACCAACAAACCCAAGAGCAAAAGCATATTTCAGGACTCCTACCAGCACCTTCCCCTTGTCATACAGGGATGGAAAACAAAGAATTAGGTTCCAAAGCCACATTCATTATTACAGTCGTATCTTACAGGAGGTACAACTGCTGCAGCCAATTCTTGTTGCAACTTAAACTGAACGTGCAGCCATGTGATGAGAGATATAATGAGATTTTTAACAGAGGGCTGCATCTGAGTGCTTGATAAAAAAAAGATTCAGTTGGGGTACAATGAACTGTTATTTATTTCCATTTGAGTTTAGCAAAGGTTGTCCTACACAACTGTGAAACAATTTTACACTTTTAAAATATATTAGCTTTGAACTGAAACAGTAAATAAACTATTTGGATTTTTTTTTTAGTGTCTCAAAATGGATTAACAAGGGTGTGTAGAGTATAACACCAGAGAGAACTATTTTTTGATGCCAGGATAATGGAATTGCAGAGGGTTATTTTGCTGGGTAGATGTTCAGACGCTTTCTCTCTAATGAAGGTTTTGTTCCTCACTTACAAAGTGTTTTTTGCCTTTCCTTTTCACCCTTTTTTTTCTTCTTTTAAACAAGCCAGGAAAAGGTGAATTGCCTTGGAGAATCATGTTGTCATTGGACTAAATTAAACCTTAAAAGATCAAAGCTTTCAAAATCATGCTGAGATCAAACTGGGATCTTTGGAAGACTTAGAGGGAAGGAAAAAGACTGATCTTTATGGTTTGTCTGCAAACACGTTGCTCTTCAGCTGCCGAAAGTATGCAGGAGGAGTACACTGTGTAAAGAAAACCAATCTTCAGTGATAGCAGAGCAGCTCTTAGAGAAATCCATCTTTCCTGAGAAAGGTGAAATTCACCTGAGAGTCCACAGGTCTTGTCCTGGCCATGTAGGCTGTTCATTTAATTCCCTAATGGCTAAGTGGTTGTGCTATAAATTTTATCCCATGTGACCTTCTAAATCTCTTACCTCCACCAACGATTGTTAAGAATAGAACAGTGTTAAAATAAATTAAAAAAAAATATCTTCCACAGCAGTAGAGAAAACTGTTATTAAGCCAAATACTTGTTATCTTCATGTACTCAAAAGCTCTAGTGACTAAACTGGCCTTTAATGGTCCATAGAGCCTAAAATTTTTCTGAGGTTTGATAACTGTCTACCTTTACCTGCCTACTCCCTTAGTAGCAGTGCATCTCCCAGCCAGCTAAGATAACTCCTGATCTTCCTGCCCAAACAGAAAGGCCAGGTATACTTTTTGTCAGCTCTTAACTCCGTGACTTTAGCGAGGTCAAGCCATGCTAGTTTGAAAATGAACTGTGTTTTACTCCATGAAAGGTTCAGTTGAGTAAGAAAAGAAGCTGCCTGTCTGGAAAGATGAAACAACAAAGCTTATAACAATTCATTTTTATTGTTATCATACCTGGAAATCCACACCCCAAAACTGAAGAGAGATGCATTCTTGGGAAGGCACAGGGGATGGGGTACCCTTTCATGCCTCTCACTTTCAGCATTTCTTATCAGCGTTTGCACATAGCACCTACTCTATTAAACTGCTTCTTGACCTGATGGACTCAGCTTTGTGTCTCTGCTGGCAGCCAGACCTCAGCTCATGCTGCTGAACTGCTAATCACACATCAAATGAGGTCCCTCCAGGCTGCCAGCCCTTCCTATTGCCATTCCACTGATCATATTTCTGATAGCTGATGCCGGGTATCACATACAACGATACCATCACAGGTACAGGTTTTACTGGCCTTTGGAAATCTCAGGATGTTATTTCCAAGCACCACCCATCCCTGCCACCAGCAGGTCAAACCTCTAGAAGAGCAGGGATCTGTCTGTGGTAGCACAGCCCTACCCTGGCCACCCATCTCTAATGGCCGCAGGCTGGGGCAGCCTGCTGGGCTGGGCAGCCCCATGGATGAAGGGGTGCACGTGGCTGTAAGAGCAGGTCCCCCTCAAAGCATGGGGTGAGGGAGGCAGTGGGCAGTTATTAGGCCCTGAAGTAATTCAAACAGGCCCATCAGGAGCAGGAATTCCCTGCCACTGCCTTATTGGTAGGCAAATTGCTGCAACTTTAAAAGCCCTAGATGTAGAGAAGGGCAAAAGTTTTAGATTTCCAAATGATAAAGAGACAAAACAGATTTCTATACTGTACAGATGCACAAACAGCATCAAGCCAAATTTAAATCTTTTTGTCTACACCATATCTATAAGCCTTTTCCCTCAAAATCTTTACTCTTAGAATTTGTTTTCCAGTGTGAATATTTAAACATAATTTTCTCTGTGATTTCCCTTAAAGAAATAATGATGGCAAACATTCCTGGACCAAGTTAATCCTTTACAAGGAGTGCAAGGTGAAATAAATTCATTAAAGTCCTCAACTTTTGATTATCTAGTACTCATAATGAACACAAACCATTTACAAATAATTATTTAGACTTTGAGATAACAAAGATCAATCTGACAATTTGTACTGTGAAAAAAGGATATTATCTTCATCAAATTATTTCTGTAATATCCTCAGTGGATTTAAATTACCATGAAATTCAATACAGTATATGGAACGATCACATTTTACAACTGTGAACTGTAGCATGTGTTCTAAATGGAATTCAGAGTTCTAGCAATGTCAATAAACAATTAAAAGTATACATAGTATTTTAAGAGCAATTCACTTACCTATGTAAAGGACTACAGTACAAAGGTATTCTATTTCACAAAGCCTTAAACTAATATTGACCAGATGTAATCATGACTTAATTCAAATAAATTGTGTCACATTAAATATGTTTCATTTCTAGAATATTTTCATGTCACTTTAAGAACCACATCTTAATGCAGTACCCTCAACAGGCAAAATGGAAATCCACATTATTTCTAGCAGAATATTGTGGGGGCATAGAGGGGAACAACTGGATCAGCTCAGTATTTCTGAGACTTCAGCAGCTATGTTTTCTGCATCCAAAAGCATCAAAACTGTATTATGTTTTATTACAATGAATCCACAAATGAGTCCAACAGAACGATAAATCCAAGTATCATTCATGCATGAATGCTACTGCAAAGCAGGATGAGAAATTATTTGACATACAAACTACAACAGATGAAGCATATAAAAGAAGGTCAGGCTTAGTCTGGGATTGTCTCATAGGCCAGCTAAACTGCAGTGCAGGTAGCAAGACAAAAAGGAAGAAACATCCCAGAAGCTGCTACGAAATACTAGGCACGTTCTTAAGTATACATTTTCACAGGGAAGCACTACTGTTAATAGCTAAGAAAAGAGTTTACACTCCCAAATGTGGATTTATCAAACTAGAAAAGTAGAAGAGATTTTCTTCACTCTGATTTTCAAGAAAGATTTGCTTTGCTTCAAAACGTACACCTCAGCATCTTCAAACTCGTTTCCCTTCCAGTACTTTTTACAAAATGGACCAATTTTTTCAACAAAACGTGTAACCATATTCTCTGTTGCAGCACCACCTCCGAACATGAAGAATTCACATTTGTAGACATATTGTCAAACCTAAATCACAAATAAAAATCATACTGTATTTTACCCAAACCAAAGTTTCTGAAGTCCCTGAGAAGCTTTCACTAATGTTAAGAATAGTGTCACTTGAAACACTTGTACAGGACCTCAGCTACATCCTTTGGGAAAATTCCAACTAAGCCTTTAAACACATACGTAGTGCATTCCATGTGAACGCGAACATCTCCACCAATGCCATCAACTCATCAGCAAGCTTAAAATTAAATATGGGCTTAAGGCATTTTCTGGATTAGGCCCTCTCTCCTTTCTTTATTAAAATGGGACAGTGGTTATAAGCCTGCAGAAACTCTAGTGATAAAATAGAAGACATAAAGCTGGCAAGAGATGTGATAAAATTCACTTCTATACACGAGGAAACGACTTCCATAACTCATTCCAGGCTTTACTTTTTGTAAATAGCATAGTACTGTAAAAAAAGCATACTCTGTATCATTTCTAGGTGCACACTACACTGATTGGTTACTTTACTTTTAATTTGACAGAGCAGGGAGCATTCTGAAGGGGTTTTTTCATTATCTTTATTGGATCTTTTTCCCTTGGATTAAAAAAGAGAATATAGAAAAGCAAAAAAAAAAAAAAAAATAGTTTAAAAAGTGAGACAGATCTACTGAAGAGGCAAAATTCACATGGCAATTTTTCTTCTGCTCAGTGGGCTGGATGGATGATCTACCTTTCTTTCAACTTGCCTTTGCTGGAGGCAAGAATAGTGACAGTATGTTATAGGACTAGCTAAGGTGCAGAGCAGCTGGATTCCCCAGCCTTCTATAAAAAGCCCAACAGGATGAATTTTGTTAAGGTCTTAAACTATCAATTACCTTTACATAGCTCTTGCTACATTGACTGCTGAGATATATAATCTGGAGAAAGTTCTGCTGGCCAAATACACATTCTCCATTTTACTGTATCGTGTAGCTGTCAAAGAAGCATCTATCCAAGTCTTTGAAACACATCGCTTTGAACAGATTTTTATGGGATGCACAAAATCCCAAGGCCACAGTGACTTTGCGTTAGTTGGGGGTCATTAATTATTTGTCATCTCCTTGCATTAGGCACTATTCAAACAGAAAAAAAATTAAAACATACTTCCACCTTAAGGGATCAAGTCTTCAGTGACATTAAAGGCAGAGAAGACAACTTGAACAAATTTATTTTTGCTGTAAAAGGAGTTAGGGACCTTATTCACATTGAGAACTGGGGTGCTCTGAAAATAAAGCTTTAACAAAATTGAAGAAAATAAAACAACAAATAAGAGAGTTGTGTTTCCAGAAGAGGTCACCTCCTGATGAGCACATTTTGCATTGTTCAACAACAGGAACACACAGGTTATTGTATCTAGAACAGTACTATAATATAATTTCAGTCTTGGTCATTTGTTAGGGGCATAAAATTTAAAGCCCCTGTGCTGAAATAGGTTAGAGAAGTAAGCAAATCAGACAGTACATAACACATTCTGGCTTTCACTTGGCTCTTGCAATCAAATACAAGCAAGCCTGAACAACTAAATCTTCAACATCCCCATCTATTGCTACGCAGTAGAAATTCTGTCAATATATTATAAAGCTATTCCGTAAAGATTGGAAGGGATAGAGGAGTTTGGGGTGCATCCAGCTTCAGAGAGAAAATATGAAGATATGGTGAGGTACAAAAATTCTCAAGTGTCCTTGGGGGAGCTTATGTCACAAAGCCTGAAGATTGTTCCCAGGAGACCCCTCCACATTTCCCATTGAAGGCAATGAGAGATGTCACGGTCTAAGTGCTGCTGGCTGGATGTGCCTGCACCATAAAGTACAACACTGTGCAACAAACAACCATAACTTGTAGTTACAGATATCTGCTAAACCAGAAGCTGGAGAACAACTGGAAATTATCAAGATTCAAGATAGCTTAAAATTATTTGAATCCTCTGCTAGTCTGCATGCAAATTCTCCACTTGTACTTTAGCTGGATCTTCCTCAAGACACAGTATCTGAACAACAGAGACACAGAAATTACAACCTAGAACTGCTGGACCAGCATCTACTACCTTTCACACATCTGCAATTCAGCACAGTCTCACAAGGCTTTTGGGTAAGGTCCCAGTCAAATTTACCAGAATTTACCTGAACTGGATTTACAATAAAGCAGGTATAGAATTGTTGTCAATTCAATGATGATACAGGCTTATTTTTATTATTTTTTTTTAGAAGACTGTAGTCTACACACAAGGTTAATGTTAATGAAACAAAACATGGTCCAGGAAATTTCTAAGTATTTATACAAACAAAACTTCTTGAATTTATGAAGTATAATAATATATAACAAGAATTATCACACTTTAACATCAAAATTCATTATAAATTATTTAAAGGGAGAACTTTCCATCAAATCCCAACTTACTTCCTTCTCATAGACACCATTATTAACTTAAAAGGGAGAAAAATGATGAGAAAGAATATTCATCTTCAGAACTGAATCACCTACACGAAAAGTTTTCTATTTTTAAGCTATTACCCCAATAGAATATACTGACTTGATTTCAAGTAAAAAATTGTTTTATTGATTTTTATTTTTAAAAGATGAGACTGATTATATTTTTTAAATTAGTGTTCTTTACATCATCTGACACACTCTCTGCTGTTCATCTTAAAAACTCCTTTCAGCCTCTGGGGTAGCCAGTTGTACCTGCCAGAGCTTTTTTAATTCAACAATAAGGCAGTGAAGAGACACCTGTCAATTTTCAGATTTTGCTCTTGATTTCTGGGTTCTTTAATTGTTTTGAAATGAATATCCAAGCAGGTCAGAGGAGCCAGGTTCTGGCTACCTCACTTGCAGACATTAGAAACAACTTTCTATTGAAATATTAACTGAATAAAGTTTAACTGTGACAACGTTTGCCTGGACTGAACTGACAGCTCCTCAGACTGCCCCATACCAGTTCATTTACTCAGGTCTCCAGCCAGCACCATGTGAAGAAAGCACCCTGGCACCTCGGAGGTCTCAGCCTGGATGGTGCTCCAGAGAGAGGATGCTGCCATTCAGCTGGGGGCTCAGGGAACTAAAGGGGCCATCAAAAGGGCTCAAAAACAGTAGTTTAACCCCCAATTAATAAACTGAAATTTATCAGTAGAATATTTAAGCACCCTAAGTTTTAGTCACTTTTAATGGTAGTGAGACTTAGCATTATGCCCAAGCCCTTAGGAAATAAACATTTGCTCAGAAGTGTCAATAAATAAAAGCTTTGATATATGTAGAAAAAGATAATTAGCTTTGCATTTCACTTTTTTGTCACAGCCTCACAACTGATTTCATAATAAACTTCAGAATTCCTCCCCTTTCATACTTTTCTCATGCATAAGTCTACTCAGACTGCAGAAAGAATAATTTTAAAGATAATTAACAATCTTAAGTGGCCACTCCAACATTCAAAAAACCAACCACTTAAATCTTTTTGGTCTTCCCACATATCAGTTTGGAAGAATCCAGTAGATATGGCAAGGTTTTTGTTGAATCTGAACAAAGTTTTCAGAATGCCATGAATAACAGTCTGACTCTGGAACAGAACATTAAATTCTTTCTTACTCACTATGCTTCACAAAGCAGCATGTGAAGATGAGTGAGCTGAATTCTCTGAGACTCACTCACCACTGTTTATTATGACAATACCCTCTTCAGCTGATAAAATGACAAAGAAGTTTGTTTAGCAGAAGGAAATGAGGTTTGCTCAACAGCTACCAGATGCTGTGGAAAGGCAGAGACTGCCAAAAGTAAAGGGTAAGCCCTCATGAAGCCTCTTCCTGAAAAAGTATCCAAGAAGAGGTATCCTATATTGAAGAAGTTTCATATAGGTCAAAAACTTACTGTTTCTCATAAAAAAAGGCTGAGACTCTAGTATACACAACTAAATTATCACATTTGTCCTAAGTTATATGATACTGTGTTAATTAAACAGTCTCCAGAATGTACAGCTGCTGCTGTGACCTCTGGAGAAATGGTTCCTTCCTCCCCATATCACATGCAATTTCTTTGCCTTTGCTCAGCCTGCCATCCTGGGATTCCCCTTCCCATCACCTCCCAACAGCAGGAGTGGAGGTGAGTGGCTGGCTCCCTAGAACGAGGTAATAACATTCAGAACTGTTCCTCATAGAGAGCCAAGTCTGGATATCAGCATAAAGAACCACCAGAATGAATAACTGCTTCATTAATGTTTGTTGAAGTTATGACTTGACCTGCCTGTTATCAGTACAACTTTCTCAGTTACAGAAGATGATTGGACTAAATAATTAGATAAAAGGCTGGCAAGCAATGATAGTGCCTAGTGATTTTTCTATTAAATTACAGGGGCAGTGAATAAAGGAAACATTTGTGGCTTCTCTTTAAATCCCAGCAGGAAATGAATGAAGCCCTCAACTTATACCTAGGGGATACAAAGAAGACAGAAATTGCTTTCTTGACAATAAATATCTGCATTGCCATGTAGTTCTACTGTGTTCTGTATTGATTTTTGGTGATCTCTTATCTGCACCTAAAAAAGCCTGAATTGGAGTCGATTTACATACTCCCTCATACATCCCAGATGTGCACAATTTCATTAAAAATAAGAGTGTGTCAGTCCTCAATCTTCCTCTGACATGCTCATCTATTCCTCAACTATTCTACTCACCTCAAGCATGATATATGTAATCTAAATTTTATTACATTTGTAGAAGCTCACTCAGCAGACACTGGAGGGGTTTTGTTTGGGTTTTGGTTTTTCCTTTGTTTGTTTTTTTATAATGGAAATACATTAAGATAAGTAATAACTAAGGAAAAGATGAGTTTTGTTTTAAAACAGTAAAAATACTGAACCCTTAAAGCTGCAACAAACAAGCAGATGCCCTTTTGGGATATTCCAAAGTTGTAAATATCTCAATAAAATATGAGATTATGCACCATCAACTTTCCTTTTGAGACTGCAGCTCCTGCCCCTCCTTTCGGGTTTCTTAACTATTGAGTCAGATAGCAGCAATTCATTTGCATGATTAGAAGATACCTGAAACAAGTCCCAGGACACCAGTTGTCAATAACCTGAGGCTATTAGAGCCTCATTAACATATTAATGACAAATTTGGAGCAGCAGAGTGAAAATCTGTCTCCTCACTGATCACTGGAGTGGACTTGGCTGATCTGGTTGGCTAGGTGAACTTTTCATGTTTCCTCACAACACCTTTCTGCAAATCTCAGAGCTGTACACTGCAAAAAGGAGCAATATGCTCTGTGTCAGGCACAGCATTGTCTCCTTCTAGATCCTCCAAACAAGAGTAAAGCCCGTTTGCAGAATACAGAGCAGCCAAGCCTCCAAGTCTTGACACACATCCATATGAAGATCTCTGTACTGCATTTTATCTTTCATTGCTAGAATCATTTAGTTGTTTTTTTTTTTTCCTGTGGCTTCCTCTTTTTAAGAGAGCTCTTTCTTAAGATTGTTTGGATGGGCTAGACACATCCCTCAAGAGAACCCAATGGAGCAGATAGTCTCCAGGTGAGCTCAAGGCTAAAGAAGCCTCTGTACAGCAAGAAAAACCCTTAAGGTCTGAAGGCTAATTCTAGCAGATGCTTAGTCAAAGAAGAGCGTGCATTGCCTATGGCAAGTGTAACAGGAATGTTTTCTCATTCCATTTTCTCATCTGTCAGTAATACATCTTCTGATTCCTACCACAGCTTTTTAGCCACACAAAGCAACAATTCATCATTTCCATGTAATTTTGCCATGTGACTGACAAAACATTGGCACGCTGAGAACCTTCAGGGCAGCAATGTATGCAATGAATAAATGCTCTCATATCCATCTAGTTTCACCTGATTTCTTATGGCCTAAATGACAAATTAGGAATCTTAGTAAAATACTCTAGCAGAGGTTTTCAACTTTCATATGGGTAGGGTTTTCCCCCCCTCCATCTATGATTAATAAATGCTTTTCCTGATACGACTGAATCCAAGATATATGGTAGAGTACATAATTAGCAGAATCATACAGGAGGCTTAGTGGTATCTTGGCTGTACTTTTTGGAAACAAATTAAAATTTACTATTTGAAAGCTTGATGCAAATTTCAGCCAAAATCCACCCAAAACAGCAAATAGAGCAAAAATGTTAAGAGCCTGGAAACCAGAGAGATGTTTCCTGCAGCATACTTCACTAAAGAAAACCATTACTTTCATGCCTGCCTTTTTGCTGATACCTCAGAATAGTCAGAAACTAATAACCAGCTCTGGACCATAAGGTAAATTCACAGATAATTCAATGAAAACTGCTCTTAATCCAAAAGAAAGCTTGACAATTCTGTAGATCTGGCATTCATTATTAGTTTATTAATATTTGATTAATCTCATAGCAGGAAGTGATCGTTAGTGCAGGAGCATATGTCTAGAGCAGTGCAGACAAATTCTGTTTCAGTAAATTTGAGCTGGTTTTCTTCAGAAAAAAAAAGCCAGAAAATTTAAACTTTTGAAAGACTTTGTATGGCTTATATGCTCCAATGCCTTCAGAGAAGGAACAAGTACTAACTATGCTTAGAGAATCTGAGATAAATGTTAGCATTCACCAGCATGTGACAATGTGTGTGTACCTTTATCACATCGAATATCCATGCAGTGTTGGCAGCAATCCTAAGACTGATTTTTCGATTTTTAAAAAGGCTAATTAAGCCCACACTTTAATTATTATCAATATTAGAATCTACTTGAAATGCAAAAACTGAAATATCAAAAGCAAGAATAGTTTGTGACTTTGAACTGCCCGTAACAAAATGCCATGTTATGAAATTTGAATCTTCCCCTGGCTTACAGGTCCAGGTCTTACTCATAAGCCTTAGATAAGTACCTGTTTTTCAGTATTTATCTGCCCAGAGGTGGAGCTCCACAAACCTTTCTGGTACTTGCAAATCACTAATAGTAACATTACAAGTGTCATAGAAGCCCTGCAGGAAAACCTATTGCCTTATTCGTACAACAGGCTGAAGGTTTACTGCAATGTTTTATTACAATGGCTTGCGTTCCCTTTCAGAGCATTTACAGAGGGCACTGCAGGGGAAGAAAAAAATTAAAGAACAAAAATACCATGGACTATTAATTTGTAAAATAAATACATTAATTAAAAATACGAACAAATTGGCAACCAACTAACACTGTGCCTGAAACTATCAACACAAGAAGTTATACCAGCATCTGTTACAGCAGCAGGGTTTAGATGAAAAATGGAAAAAAATGGGAGTATAAGACTGAGAAGAAAAAGCTTCTCTCTAAAGGACTGTCTTTTCAATTTATTATGAAAGATACAAAGGGCAAATAAGAGCCTTTTAGGAGAGAATTTCAAAGCTATCTTGGAAATTACACATTCATAGATTTTCCAGGGCTGACATAGGCCACCGTGGTCATCACTTCCCTTACAACAAGCCAAAACTCATGCTCCACATTCACACACCTCACAAATCTTGTCATTCCTGGAAATTCTTCAGTCTTCCCTTCTCTTGGACTGTCACATAACTTCTTCCCTATTCCCTCCAATAAAATCTTACAAATACAGTCCTCAATATGTGAGCCAGCTCTGCTGACTGTACCAGTACCCGATGACTTTCTAGTATAGAATCACAGAACAGCCTTGGCTGGAAAAGACCTCTAAGCTCATCCAGTCCAACCATTAACCCATCACTGTCAAGTCACCACTACCCCAGTTCCTCAGCACCTCATCTACACAGCTCTGAAATCCCTCCAGGGATGGGGTCTTGTTTTGCCAATCGCTAGGCCTAGCACAAAGGACACAGCCAGCAGCAAAATAAACCAGTAACCAGATTCTATTGCACATAAAGTCAGTACATGGGTGATCACTGGGGGTACAAACAAGTCAAACAGATCACACATAATAGACATCAACCCCAGCAACAACACAGCACCACCAATAATAGGTGGAATAAACAAAGTCTCCCATAGAAGAGATGGGAGACAACCAAGTCAATAGGCTGATCACATAGGATAGAAGTAGCCACATATTATTCCCCCATGAAGCCCATGCTTACAAATGCCAAACCTGAGTGGGGCCCAGTTGCAGGGAGAGTCAGGAGATCCTTCCCCAACAGAGACACTCTGCAAAGTGCATCCACCTCACAGACAGACTGACACCCTTCCTGCAAGTGGTCCCAGCTTTTATGCCCAAAGCAGGACACCTGGCACTCATTGACCCAATGGGGGGCACCTGGGGCTTGTTTACCCAAGGGCTTTCCCTGCAAGGTCAGCCACACCTTGGAGGAAAGCCAAAAGGCAAACTCATCCCCTCCTCTTAAAGGGCCATGGGAACCACCCATATGTCAACCTTAATTCAGGGCTTGGGGTTCAGACCCCAGCCCTTCAGGTCTCCATCACTTCCCTGGGCAGTCTAATATACTGTTTGACTGGGGAGCCTATATATTGTTTGACAATCTCCTTCAGAGCACCAGTTGCCTATGCCTTAATTTTTTTCAGGGGCTCCACACCCATACAGTACATTTTACTCTTTTCCCTGGGTTTCTTCATTGCTGCCTCTTTTGTGTGTTCTCTCATCAGTCCCTGTATCATGGAAGTTGCACATGACTTTCAGAAATAGTCCGTTCTTCTCCTTTTATTCCAAATCAGGATAATCTATATCCGTGCTTTAAACCCCTCTCAAACTAGAGGAGTTCCACAATCTCCATACATCTGTTGTCATACTCCACTCGTCAAAGTAAACCTTCCTAGGTACAATTTTTAAGCCCATGTCTACTTGTTTTATATGGATCACTGTGCTTTCTTTTCCAGATCTCTAATCCTTTTCATTGCTCTGCTCCAACCTCTCTAGAGGAAGTCAGTTCTTCCCTTAACTTGATCATGTCAGGAAAGCCTGATGAAGTTCAGAACATGCATAAGCCCTCTTTAACACTAGACCCATTGGTGTATTTTGTTGATCTTTTGCTATTTTAAGTTATTAATCGATACCATGCCACAGAAATCAAACCCACGGATACCAGTCTTTATCAATGACATTTAGAATTTCTTCAAAAGCCCATCGCATGAGTCTGATGATCTATTTTTCATAAAGCTGCACTGACCTGTATTACCACCTTCAACTCCACATTTATCAGGCCTTGTATAATTCATACTGTTATTAACTTTGGGATCAATGTTAAAGAGAATAACATGTGCCTTTATAGGCCATAATCTGGCTATCATGGCTGCAAAGTCTTGCTGGTACAGCCCAGGAAAGATCAGTTCCAATACAGTGACATTCACTGCAACTGAGCAAAGGGCAAAAAATGACATGTCCAGTGACAAAGCCAGGGCACGATATGAAATATCCGCAGCAAGAAGGGGCCTGTGGTCATAGAGACTGTTTCGCACACACCATGCTTTTTGGGTATTCACCAAGGCAAAGTTCACTAGAAAGAACTACGTGACAAACAATGGACTTGGAATTAATTTCCTTGTATAATACCTTGAACAGCATCTCATAAATCCTTAAATGAACAACTGATTTTGCTATGCTCATCATGGATATTTTTTTATTAAATTTTGGTATAAATATTTATATAATTTAGTCTAATAAAATTTTAGTGTTCTCCTTGCAAGAACAGAATTATAACTCTGGATGAAGCTGCCTCTGGCTTCCACAGCAATTTTTTTATGTGCAGATGCACACTGTCCAAGAAAGGTGGCATGTTGAACTGTTTTCTATTATTTCGTCGATGAGCGTGACTGTATCCCCTCTGGAATTCTTTCTGAGCCAACTAGACTTCCTTCTCATGCAGCAATAAAAATGGAAAGTTCGTAAAGCTGAACGTGCAAGAAGCTCTTCCTGTCATTTTTGCAATCTACATTTCAATTTGAAATAAGAATTCCTTGTGAACCGTGGTTTTTTTGTGGTTTTTTCCCCTGGATACTGTACTCTTAGACACAACACTAAATTACACTGATTCATTATTGCTATTAAAACAAACAATAACCTCAAATTGCTTAGCAAACCAAACAATTGCAAACAGTAAATTTAAACAGTAAAACGGGGAGCACATTGGGTAAATGTTATTTCCATGAACAAGGAAAGCTTTCGGCAAAGTGTTTAACTTGAATACAACAAAAGGCAATTTAATTTAGTAATACAGCTGGGTGAAAAATGGAGACCTCAGGTTTAATAAGAAGGGAAAAAAAGACAAGCATATACCATCCAAAAGGATAATTATGAGAAACTATTTTGTATGATCCAGCTAAATCAAAGCTTTTAATGCTTTCTTACTCCTGTCAAAGGAGGGAGATTTAGTGCTTTAAAAATGGGGATTTTGCAGACTCCACTGCCAAGAAAAAATGATTTGTCCCTTGATAAATTACTATTGGGTTTTCTACTCGAAAAAAAATACACTTACATTGAAATAAATGCCAAGGAATGGCTAGAGAATTTATATTATTCACTCGTATCTGTCACTGGATTGGTTGAAAAGTGACAGTGCTATTAAAAACGTCTTCTTGCTTCTAGACATAATGGCACAAAGGGGCCGTGCGAGTCTTTCGTGAATGGGAAGGACATGTACATACAAAAATAATAGTAAGCAAATCTTTATTCCCCTCCACCATCCTGACATACTAGGCACTAAAGAGAGACTGTGCATGTGTGAGTGCTGGCTCTGTGTGCGTGTATTTTGTGTTTAGAAGCTGCCAGTTCCAATGAAAACTCCCATTGGGAGGGAAATCACCCATTCATTTTCCTAAGGATTTTCAAGGGCTCCTAAATAAACCCTAGAAAACTTTTCCCTCTTCTGGAGTGGAAAAACATACATGTATACATGGCACATCTACAGGGATGTTAGCCTGAGAGCTGCATTGCAGTAAAAGCAATTTTACCCCAAAGAAATCACTCTGAGGGTCTGTTCTGTGCTTTTTTGGCTGAGGAAGCTCACTCTGCTCACTTTTTGCCCAGCCCTTGAACAAGAGCTCTGTGGCTCATCAAGGAGCGGAAAAACGAGGCAGTCACAGACACCAGGAACAGAGGAACACTCACTGGGGAGAAGTCTTCTCTGGTGGCAGCTTGTCTAGGGGTTGTGTGGGGACCAGAGGGATGTCACTGCACAGGCCCAGTTCCTTTCGAGCCTGCAGGTAGTAATGCCTGGTAGTCACTCCAGTTGCTAAGGAAGAAACGCCTGCGTGCATTGCAGCTCTGCTGGAGACAGGCACGTTCCCAGCAGACTGCAGCCCTGTGCTGTGTGTGCTCTTTGTTGATGACAAGCTGCTCCCCCATGGGTGAGGAAAGCCACCTGAGCTCTTACCTGTCAAGCTTCACTCTCTTAAAAACTCAGGTCCCAGTTGCCAAGAGGCTGGCCTTCTGCTTGTCACCAAAGCAAAGGCAGAACCTACAGACTGCATGCAGAGAGCAAACAAAGAAAGCCATTCATAAAGTTGGGGTGCCAGTGTGCAAGGTTAATAGAGCCACGCAGCTTTGCAGGACTGGGATATTAGCTTTATTTAGTGCTTAAACTAGTTTTTGAGTAGTGCTTAGTTTACACATACTTTTCATTAGAGACTGAGAGGCTACTAAAAATTTCTTCATTCATTCCTGAGTTTCAGGTCATCTTGACATACTTTTTGTTATTCTGTTCCATCTAAAATATTTCCTCTTTTTTTTGATTGATTGTAACACCAAGTTTTTACCACCATACAAGAGGTCTTTTGCTTATTTAATCACTGACTGACATAGACATTTATCTATCACCAGAGAGTAGCATTAGCTACACTTTTTCATGGAAACCCAGAGAAATGTTTCTTTGGGCCCTGAACAAGTCTTATGCCTACCAATTAAATTAGTGTCAGTGAAAGAGTTCTGAATGCACAATAACAATCAAGAAGCAAGGGTAAGTTTTTCTATACATGCACAAAGCTGTACTTCATTGCAATGATTCAACATGTGAAATGCAGAGCACAGAGCTAGCTGAAAAGAAGCAAGTCTGAGAGGAGTTTGACATAAATGGAATAGTTTTTCATGTAAAGTGCTTGGTCTATAAAATCTTTGCAACATAAACAAACTTCTTCCTCCTCTGTTCACAGGAACCTATGAGTATTGGACCCAGTTCATGAGCTGACCATTTAAAAACTGCCAGAATATGAAGACAACAGCAAAAATTACATTCTAGCAGGACAGAATAGAAAAAAAATCCTTCTAAAACAGCAACACAGTATCTCTAGAAACTATGACTACAAATTAGCCAAAGTTAGAGGGATTTTATCCGGTAATTCCAAAACCATCTGGTTTACACACTTGTAAACTGCCTGGTGTGTAAAGCCATATGGGGCAATGCCACCACACCTGACCTCCAGATCTTTAAGCATATTTCACGTAGCTGTGCATGATTATGCCAGCTACTAGGATACTAGAAATTTCATTTTTACTCTTTCTTCCATCAAACCCCCAAGATGATTTCAGTAGAAAGATACTATTTGCTCCAGGGATTGTCTCATTTTTCAATGCAGGAAACAATATTTGATTTTATTTTTGCTTTCACTTCAGAAAATGCAGTTCATTAAATGCAGCATTTATTAAAATCTAGTGAGTTACAAATAGCATCCAAGCCTCTCTTGGTTAAAAAAAACCCCAACAAGCTACCACCAACAAATAAACAACACAAACCCAAAAACCAGTATAAGTCACAGAAAACATGAACCATTGTCATTCTGATGCCTCAATTATTTTTGTATGGATTAAGCTAGCAAAACAAAAAAAAAAGAAGAAAATAGCAAAATTTCAAACTATACCTTTCTTGAGACAAGGGCTTCTCATAGAATTCATACTTATATCATCTCTAGCCATTTATCTTAAGTCAATAATCCCATGGCCCTTCTAAAAAGCATTTTGCAGATACACTACAGAAGCTACTTGAAGCAGTAATTTATTTTCAAATAACTATGTTATCCTTTGGCACATAGGCTTATGTGGATTGTTTATCTATGAAAAATGAATGTAGGAGAAAGTTTACCTCTCAAAATAAGTTTTGTTAGAAAAACAAATTTCTTCCTAGAAAATTCTGTTCTAATCACTAATCAGCATGCAAATACTAATATTACATGGAGAAACAAAATAATAAATAGGGATTAGAGCAAAATAATCCTACGAGAGTTTTTTCTAATATATTGGGGTTTTGTTCCTAAATCTTTGAGGAATTAAAGAACGAGGCAACGCATTGTTTCTCTAGCTTTTGCAGGTGTTCACTCACAGCAGTTATTCCTTAAAACTACTTCCAAAGAAATATCCATCACTACTAGAGCCAACAGTTCCTCTCAACCCAGCAGCTACAGTTTTGGTAGAAGGCACTTTAACAGCATACATCATACCACTATCCTGTTGTTGGAGCCCATGAGGAAAAATAAACAAAAACCTTGTAATCGTTGGGATAATTAACCTCTAGAAATTCTCTAAGATGAGGTAGCATTTCTATCCCTCAGGGTCTTTAACAACTGAAGACAGAAGAGCAGAGAATATGGACTTAATATGGGATACAGTCCTTTGGTCCGTGCCACTGCTGATCAGAGAGTCTCATTCAGATACTCTCCTGGCTGCAGTGGTAAGCTTAAATCCAATTCTTTGCACCCCTTTATCTAACTGCAGTGAAGAGACTAATATCACCATAAGGCTTCTGTGATGATGGGAGCTCTGTAACACCCCAGAGCTATCAACAGGCTAAAGACATCCCATGGTACCGATGATCAGAGAACTCCCCTGCCCGAGATCCCTGACGGTGCACCTTCACTATCCTTTGAGTGTATGTACAGAGCTCACAGCACCTCTGAGACAGCTTTCGATCCATGCATCATTAAAACAAATCAGCTGATGATTGCACTCTCGATTTAGTGATCTCTGTTGGAATTTATGGGGCTGCAGGACATTTTCAGTTCAAAGACGTTTAATCTTCAAATCTCTTCCCCTTTGATCTTAAACTGCTATGTCTGCTGACAGTCAGGACAAAGGATAAATCCACAAAATCAAAATGGTTTTCTAAAGCTATCTTTGTCAAAGGAGTTAAGAACAGAGGACACCGTCAGAGTTTCTCTCTTACAGTCCAAGATCAATTCTGCAGGCCAAATCCTCCGCCAACATAAATCAGTGCAACTTCATTCAGATAAAGTTGACAGGATTTTATACTACCTGTGGAACTGGTCCTAACTGTTTGTGAGTTCCACAGTTTTGTGAGACTCTCTAATGTCTGCAAAGGCCCTTAATGAAAAATAGCCAATAAAAAACTAAAATGCACCTCATCATAAATCTTTCTTTAAAAATGCTAATCTAGCCCAATACACATGCAAACAAAGTAATCAATTAAAGCAGGCTAGAGATATAATTTTACAAGAAATGGTAAGCACAAGAAGAGGCAGAAGATACAGAATGCATTCACAAGGCTACTATTTACCTTATTTAAAAAAATTATAGCCCTGTAAATTTTTCTGGACTGTTTAAACGACATGCAAAAAGGCAGTCTGGGCATGAAGTAGCCATTGCGAATTTCCTCATTTCTATACCCATTAGCTGAAAGTATACAGCCAATTCTCAGCCTTGTATTTTAGGTCATAAATCTGCTCCCTCTGTTCCTTGGGCAAATTAAAAGCTATATATCTTTTGTCAAAGTCTTTCTGACACAGAGCTCCTACCTTCACAGCCTAAGGCTAGCTGTGTGTCTAGGAAAATTATATACAATAGGCAGTGACAGCCATGGAGTCGAGCATTTAGGTACTAGTCAACATATTTTTATACATGTAAAAATCATTCTACCTTATAACTTGAGCATGATTTATACATATTTAAAAGGATTACAGGAGTCTGAAATAAGAAAATGCTTTTGAAAGAATAGGGAGGTGGTCCAAATTTGATATCCTAGCAATCTTTAAAACTATGCTGCATTAAGCATATGCATTAACCTCTACATTACACTAATACAGGCTACGCTGTCAGAACCATAACCTATTTTCTTGTGCTTTAACAGTTGCCATGCTTCAATTTCTAATGAATATGTGAGCATCGCTTTTGATTTCAGCTGAACCTGCAAACACTGTATGTGTTTTAATTGAATGCATACAAAATTATGTTGTTTGGGAATGTCAGCTTTGTCATGTATCACTGCAATGGCTTGTCTGGTTACACTGGAGTTTTATGGCCTTGAAAGGAGGCATTGCAAAATGGCAATTTAATGATGCCCCACATGAATTGCTGCATTGTGGAAAATTTTCTAAGCAATGGGCTCCCACTTATCTTTCAAAAGCTGCAAGAAGCTTGCAAAGAAGTAATCTTGACTATAAGACAGAAATATTTATAAAAAATTGAGGGTTTCTTCTACTTATTTGTTCAACAACTATGCCACTCTGCCCAAGGCTGCAGCTTTTCACAGTATATGCTCATTGCTCTCCTCACACTGCAAGAAACCCTGGTTTTATACTTTTACCTGAAACACTACTTGCCCTCCTCAGACCTCTTTAGCTGCCATTTCCACAATGTCACATCTCTTACACTGTGATTAGAGGTGTTCATCTTCTTCCTTTCCTAAGTGATGTTGTTGTCATATAATTTACCTTCTCAGTTATTCTGACTGAAAAAGCTGGAAGGTCTGTCTTCTTTAAACTTAACACATAAGCCATGGTCTGAATAGAGCTTGTAGATTTGATCTGCAGTGCCCATTTATTGTCCATTTTGAAATAAATGTAAAGTAGCACTACTATCCAAAAATACCTCTTATTCCTATTTTTGAACACATGGTTTATGTTTCTTAGGAGAATGGCTTACTTTCCAACTGTCATCTTTTGTCCTGTCTCAGCAGCTTTAGGATGCTTTTATGGGTCATTCAGTTTTTCCTTCTCAGTGCTGATGATGGTAGTCAAATTTGAGGATGTGATGCTACTGTCATCTCATTTAAAGCAGCACTACAGGAAGGAAAGTCATATCTTATTCAAGAACAAAAGTTATTTACAGAATAAAAAGTGACAGAAAACACCATTAGAACTGTTTGCAGTGTCTTCTAGTGGGACACAGTCACAGGAACAGGAAGGCAATCTCAGGTTCCTCTGACTTTCCATGGTAGTTAAGTACTTGTCCAGGTCTTGCCAGTCCTAAACTAGTTACAGTCTCTTATTGTGTATTTCACACCAATTCAATTTCAAATTCCCAAGCCTGATTTAATTAGAAAGGCAGCACAAACTGGGAGAGCAACCAGGCATCTAAAACAGCAGTTTTACACAGTACACTGTGTAACTGAAGTAGAGGATGTTTATTGGGCTCTCAGAAGGTATAAACTACTAAGCATCGCTAGCACTTCTAAACTGACGGCAGCTTCCCTAATGAATTAAATAGCACACTTTTAATAATGCAAGTCTCCAATAAATGAGGCTTCAGTGGGCCCAATCCACAGCTGGCACAGCTGGAACAAAGTCATTACCACACCTGCAGGGATGTGTGCGCTCCTGCCAACAGGAGCCAGCAGAACAGTTCTTAAACAAATGGATGCATACAGCAAGGATGTGCAAGTATGCAGCCCAAAAAACCCCCCATGTACTGCCAAGGCTTCATACTGAAATCTGTTGTTTGTTTCTGAACATCTCTGCATATACAGATGGAAAACTTAACCTTTTGTTTGGTTAACCAAATTATTTTACACTGTTGCATCTCGTGCTACACTGGTAGAATTTTGTGCATTTCTTGTGGAGGCAGCATTTTATAATAAACTCATTGGTGTTTGCATTGCTTAATGACCTTACATAGCTAATAAGCCTTCATTACCTGTCAGTGTATCAGCCTTGTGACTTTGCTTGTCTGATGCATACTTTGTCTCTTCAGTGAAGTTATTGATCTTGGTAGGAACATTTAAGCAATAAAGAATTGCTCTGTGTGAGCAGGACTATCAGATTGCAATCCCAAGCAAACAGAAATTGTTCTCTTTTTAAGTCACTTGAAATGAAAAACACCACAACACTGGCATATCTGCTTGCATTGTTATTTTAAATTATATACACACAGCATCTTAATAGAAGAAATTATATGCTCCCTAGCTGACACATTTCACAGTTAGAAATAGATTTTAAAACTATTTTCCAACAACAAATTGACGATCTTACTCCTGCCTTCCATGTGTGCACAGTCCTTAAAAGCACAACCAGAAGGAGTACAGAATTTAATTTATTATAATCTACTACTTACAGAATTTGCAATAGATTTTTTTTAATCACTCAATGGAGAGACATATTTTTTTCCAATATCCTTTTAAACTTCTGCTAGAGGTCACAAAAATGAAGATAGGAAGCTACAGCAAATGCAAAGACGACATTTATGCATTTTAACTGCATTTAAGAAAAACATATTCATGCTTCTAAATAGCTTCCCAATTTCTAAATGTTTCTTTTTTCTAAGAGACTGCAATCCACATTCACATACAGACAGAGCACATGTCTGCAGGTTAAGTTTACTAACTTTAAAATTTCAAAAGTAGAAAGACTGTCAGTTGGTTGCTCTTCCCTTATCCACTGAAGTTGTAACTCCATTATAAAAGCCACCAAATTTGTCAGGCATGATTTGCCCTTGGCAAACAAGTGTTTGACCCCCAGAGACTTTGGAGCATCATGAGGTTTACAACCTGACCAGGGAGCCTGCTCCATACAGCAGAATATTGACATGAAGCAAATAAAACAAGAACATAGATTTTGGTTTGACATTATGCCAAAAGCTGTAGATTTTGGAAATGTGTTCAGAAATGAGGAATTCCAAATTGGTTGGTATTTCTGATGAAAGATTTCCAGAAGGGGACATGATTCCAGCCAGTGCAGCTACTGACAACATGTCTTCTGCAGTATTTTACAGACAAGCAGCACCAACAGGATTCATCTTGCAGAAACTGGAGCACACAAGAGTTTAGGTCCCAAGTGCTACAGCCAATAAGCATATCAAATTAATTTATTATGTGGACTGAACACCAAAGAGAGAGTTCTTTCCTCAGAGAAGCTGGAAATGTGAGTAAAGAGACTGTATAAACTCAATCTTGCAGGTGAAAAACCCAAGGAATACAAGGACAAACCCCCCGCCAAACATTTTTACCCACACTAGCACGGGAAGCCTGTAGCAGAGACAAAAATTAAGTAGAGAGCTCACCCATCATCATCTCACAACTAACCACTAACCACTACTACCTTGCTTTCTAGTTACATAAAAATAGCACCTTTTGTTGTCGTCATTTAATTTTTATCTGCAGTTACTTGTGCAAGTTAGATTTTAACATGTTCTATAATGGTAACCTAAAAGATATTATTTTCATATTTAAAATGTGTTATATTTTTTAATATTATTTATTCTTAAGCAGTTAAAAAAAGCCATTTCAGCCAGCTGGGGCTTCAAAAATTTTTTTTATACGAGTAGAAATATTTTCTCTTAGTATCACACTATTAAGACTAAGACAAGAAAAGTAAAGAAGGAGAAAATGAAATTCACTCGCTCCTTTTTCTCCCTGCCCTCCTTTTCTTCTCCTTCCATATTATAACTTGCATGGAGTGGGCTCAAAGCTGGGAAATCAGACCTTCAAACAATTCACAAGTTGAGAAATGACAATTTATACTTAAGCACTCTAAAATTAATAGAGTACAATTGAAATAAAAGGCAGAAATTGTCTTTAGCTAAGTGCAGCAGATTCTTGGGGAGATACATTCTTGTCTTCCTCACAGCTGAAAATGAAAAGGCATTTATATATTTCTGATAAATTAAGATGATGTATTAATATCACTAATGAAGTCATTCACCATTGCCAATGGAATTCACTGCAAAATCTTAGAGATGCTATTAAGTGGCTGCAACAAAAGGATTTTCTGCCTGCATAACAGACAACCAGACAGAGGTGAAACAAACTGCTTGCATCCAACTCTGCATAAGGGTAAACAGGAACATTTAGTCCTCACAAAGTGCTATATGTTCAAACCTGCTCACAAACATCAAGCAGAGAAGATTTGTGCTGCACACTTGTAATCACACTCGCATGAGGGAAAGAGCCTTACTCACAAAACAAAATAAGACTAAAAGAAACAACTCCTTTTCTAACACTGTGGGAATTCTCCATTTTCTGACACCAACCATTTACATGAAATCCTGATATGATTCAGCACCATTAATAATTTTGTTCATATTTATTAGCTATCAATATACTTCAGCCAATGAGTGGCTCATTGCTTGCATTAAAATGTGCTAAATCAGTCAGAATCTATCATATAGTTGAATTAAAAAGAGCAGCTTTGTTAAAACAACATTAATCTTTGCTTCTTTGTGATTCACAGATCGATTTAGATTGAAATACTGAATAGTTATGATCAGTGAGGAAAAAATAGATTCATGTTCCATAACATCAGTAATAATGATGCAGTACTTGCACAGGAACTCATAGGCACTATCCATTACTCCTGTTACTCATTTTTATTCTTTCTGTAATAACACATACTGGATTATAAAATTATTATTATTTCCTCTGTGAGGTCTGCACAGAAATACTCCAGCATGAAAGCAACAATGCACTTGAATCATAATTGCTACAAGAAGGAAGGAAGGAAATGAAAACAGAGAACTGGGGTACCTCCATATTTCCAGACTGAGGAGCTGAGCCCTACTCAAAGAACAAATAATAGTAAGCTTTCCTCTGTCTTGTAGAAGTTCAGAAAAGAACACCATAGACTGCAATTAGTTTAGGGAGCAATTACCTTCCCTGAATGTCTTCACAGGAGGGAACTGTGAGACAAGACTTGGAAAAAAAATCAGACTTTGATAAAGGTCAGTGACATATAACCTATTTTGGCAATTACTTGTCAAATATGTGAATGGTTTAAAATACATTGAAGCCACTCAGCAAATGTGGTGACAGGACTGTTTTAAGCAACGTGCTCACTTATTCTTCCAAGATAACTGAATTTAACACTGTGATACGGACATCAAATGGGGTGTGGGAGAACAAGGAAAGCAGCAGCATGCCTTCCCCCCGAGTTTAAGGGGTTACTGACACAGCTGGGGTCTGTAATCTATATGCTGCTGGAGCTGGTGTGCAATCTGCCACTCCAGGCTCCATTCTTCCTTCTTCTCCAGTCTCAATACTGATGTGATGCAGGTGCACCAGTGACCTATTTGTACCCAAAGACTCCTCGCGTGCACCACGGCAGCCGGAAGGCTTTCAGGAGGAATTCTGCAGCACGCTCAACAGCCCACTATCAAGCAACCCCATTTTGTTCTGTGTGAATGACAATTTTCTTCCCTGGAGATTCCCCCTTCTAGATCCCCATGTATAGCTCTGTGCTGTTTGGGGTCAGATTTGCAATGGTTGACCCACCTGCTGTTCAGAAGCTGCACAGGCTGCGCTCCCCCCACCAGCTCTGCCATTGTATGATTTCATCTGTGCCAGCAGTGGAGACTGATTGAACATCAGGAGGGAGTGAGAGCATTCTATAAAACTGCAGGCGGAAAAGGTTTGCCAATTATTTTTCTTCTTGTGACTTTTAGGATGCACAGATTCGTTTTGGCAGTTCCCCTTGTTTTGTGCCCATAAAATAAGTTTAATAGCTGAATTTTCTTTAAGATAATCAGAGGCTGTATAATTTATGCATCCGAATACCATTGTAGCCAGATGTAATTTTGCTCGAAGTTTCAGCATTACAGTTAGTAATGACTCTGCTGGCTGTGTTTTGTAGAATTTGCAATTTATTTAACAGTTGACTGAGCACTGACCCCATATAATATCACCATAATCAAAGTGTGGTAAAAATTAAAAACGAAAAAGAAATCTGTGCCTTCTGGGAAACACACAGGCTTCAAGTGGACAGGGTACAGAAACAATCTCTGAAAATGACAGGTAACTAACACACTCTTTAAAGTTTATAGCACAGACAAACTAGCCAATCAAAGATTTATCTGAATTAAGGTTTGAAACACTCTCTCAATAATAGCTATGGCTTGAGGCATTTGTTTTGTCAGTCTTTGCTGCTGTTCAGCTCAAGTCTCTCCCTGATTTGCCAGAGTTGATTATTCTTTGCTCAGACAAGGGAAATATCAGAGGGTATCCTGTGCTTCCAAAGAGTAAGGGGACCTCAGGGGGAGAGAAGTTAAATTTCAATTACTGTCTGTTTCTGCCATGGCTTCACAAAGAGTAATAGAGCAATGCCAAATCAGAAGCTATGTTGTTCTGAAGCACACTGTGACATACACAAAGATATGCCCTTGCCTTTCCAGAGCAGCTCCCCCCTTCTCTGCCAGGCCACCCCAGCCTTCCCCGGGCTCTCACCGACTCTGCAAAACCTATCAGTGCTGCCCCCAGCCACTGTTCGTGCCCGGCTTGCCTCTCCCAGCAGGTCTCACATCAGACCCACAAGTCTCTCTTTGGGTCATTCATTGGCCCCATTTATAATAAGGCTTGCAGTTAATCCAGCTTTTTAGCCCACCCACTGGGTGACGTTTAATAAATTGTGTTCTTCATTAACATTTCCTTCTGAAGCATTATAGATGATTAATGGTGATACAGTAATACAGTGTCATCAGCATAAAACAATGATTTATGGTGATAAAGAAAACGGCATCATCAGCATAAAAAATATGAAGTTATTTGAAGAACTAGAGTTAACACAGGAAGGAGGAGATCCAGAATTTGCTGCAAGTTCAGTTTACCTCTCCTGCATTCACGTATGTCCCTGTTTTGTCCTGTATCAGTATGGCTGGGGCAGAGATTTCTGTGTCCCCAGCAGGTATGATAAAGCCCATTTGAGACACTGCACTGCAACAACAGCATTAACACAGGGTAGATGCTTTCTCCCAAACTCCTCTACGCTGTTAGTGAATCCTAACTATATTCTTAAGCCAATTTAGATCAAGGGCCATTATTACATACAACTTGCAGCAGGCTACACTACAATTTATTTGCCATGTGAGACACAAAGAGCTATGAAAGACTTCCTTTCAAAAGCACTCAAAAGGCTGAAATGATTTCTCAGCTGGTTACCATTTACACTAGTAATCCAGTTGGAGTAAGAGTGTTTCTAACAAAGTTAAAAAATAGCAACATGATTTGAGACAGCGCCCCAAGTCAGCAACTCAGCATTTTAAAAAATGTAAAAACCCATGAAAAAGTTTTGCATCACAGCATACAATCACAGTCCACTCGATGCAGTGTGGAACATGCATTCAAGACTACAGTAAGATCTATGCAACTTCCCAAAGCTTCTCAGATTAGTGAAAATCTTTTTCCAAAGAAATAAAAAAATTTCTAATGACAGCCAAAAAGAAAAAGACAAAGTATTGTAAAAAAAAAAAACCCTTATTAATTCGATAGTCCATTAGAAACAGGCATCTGACTCTCAGGAGTCTCTGAAACAGTGATAGAATACACAGCATGATAGCTGGTTTATAGGCCACAAAGGAAACCTAACACAACCAGATTCATAAAAAATCCTCCATAAGTCCTTGTATTCTTCTCTAAGCAAAAGTCACACATTCATAATAAAACATAACAAAATGAAATAAAATACAAGCAACAAAAACCCAACAACTTTCATGAAGGTTCATTATTTAGAAGTAGGTGTTGGTATGAAGGTCTCTTCTCTCTCAGTTAAGAGTTGTAAAGCTATTCAGTGATTTACAGAATGTTTGAGCCATTCAAATTATTCTTCTAGGTTTGAAGAGGAAGAATTTCTAGGGGGTTTAAATTGTTTTTATCCAACAGCTCACTTGAAGCAATCAAAATAAGGGATAAAAGCTACGCTAATGTGATGTCCTGTATCCATCATGAAGTGACAATGACAATAGCTGGGCAAAGACTATCTGGAGATTTAGCAGGTCAGTAAAAGAGCATTGTCCTTTATCAGAGAGCAATGTGTTGGGGGAATTTCTGTCCTTCAACACCCACAGCAGTAGCACAGGGCATTCAAGGTTATTTCAGGCCCTCCAGCATTTCTTTTTCTGTAGTTCACTAAACAGCAAAATGAAATGTTTCTTTTCTTACCACTGCATAACACAACATATTCGATAAGCATCACCAGTTAAGTTCTGGACTTGTGTGGCACAGGAAGATCAAGTTCAGTCCAGACACGAAAGTTCAAATCATTGCTAGATTTTGAGAGGCTTCTACAAAGCTTCCTCAAGCTTACTCTGTTCGTCTTTGATGCTGTTCATACTCTTGGATTTCTTTTTTTTCAGAAAATTACTTCTCCTCTCTCCCCTGTATCTACTCAGTCATGAATGCCCAAACCAGAAGTGCTCAGCTCTGTAAGACTGGGGGGACAACACAGACAATTCCCATCAGCTCTCACTCACAGATCAGAAGCGAGCTCTTACTCCTCCCATGTGCAGTCTCAGAGCTACTCCTAAGGAGACAGAGAGCAATTCTTGTCTCAGCCTTGGCACCCTTTAAACACCCCATGTCAGAGCTACCTACATTCAAAGACTACTTTTGTCTCTGTTCAAGTGGCCTTCTTCAAAAATTTCCATTGAAGAACCATAATAATGCTTACAGAGCTTGCTGCCTTTCCTACCACTTTTATTGGAGAAAATTCACCCAAAGGCAGAGTTCAGCGAGCAGCTGTAACTTGATGTTAATGGCAGTGTGCAGAAATTGCTGGAACTGCACAGCATAAACCAGCCAAGGATCTGGCCCATACTCTTCATGAGGCACAGCTATGCCCCATAAGTCAGTGTGTTTTGAGACTTTATCATGTTCAGTGTATGCCATGGTCTGGTGTTCTGCATGTTGGAGAACTACAGCTAGTGGCATATGATGGCATCCTCCAGTTCCATACAGAGCTCCTCCTCAGCTCAATTCTACAGCTTCACTTTGTACAGACAATTTCTACTTGGCACTTCAATTTTAGGAAAAATAAAGAGACATCTTTCCATTCTCAATTGCAATAAAATAACATCTATGCCACTCCTTAGCCGATATTACCATACCACTCTAATAGGGAAGACAGGGCTGAGTACTAAGAGTTGAGGGGAGAGGCAGATGGAAAAGCAATCCACTCCTCTTTTCACTCTATATCATACTCACTGCAGTTATGGGACCAGGTATGCCAGCAGTCAAAGGACAGTACTTACCCGCTTGATAACATTGTTCCTAATTATTTGCTGTTCCTGCCCATTAATTTTCAAACTTGACTATCTTGCTTTCGACTCTACTAAACGAATCATTTAGAGAAATAATGGAAAAGAATGGTTCCAGTGCCAATTCATGCTGTCCTCTTCCATAAATCTCTCTCCAACTTCAAACACTTCCATTTACAGCTACAATATTTTTGACCTTTATGCTGTTTCTAAGACTCTTTCAACCATCATCAGCAGACTGACTACTGTGAGGTTTTCCTCCTGCGTATTCCGAGTATCCAGATACAACAGCTGCTTCAAGGGGAAAGATAATTTCTCCACTCTTACTAAGTGAAAACACCATGATTGTGTCTTCAGCATTGACATCGCACATTTAAAGCCACAGACTAAAGGTGCAGTACCTTGTGTTTATGCAAAAGCATGCAAAATGAAGGACAAAGAAACAGGGATCCTTCTTCCCTCTCTGTTCAAGTACTGGCCCACAGTTAAGGGTCTCTCCTAAGAGGAGGAGGACGTTGAAAGCAATGACCAGCACACTAGCAAGGAGCACACACATCAGTTCCCTATGTGCAGACGCACCTTTCCATGAGATCAGCAAACACTTTTTAATCAAAAAAAAATGTCTCTTAGAGTTTTTATACCTGTGGTTTTGCATTTCACACATACACAGAGCATGTGATTTGCTCTACTGGCTCAAGTTTCTGAACTGCCCATTCAAGTGAAGCAGAAGAGAAGGTCTTTCTAACAGGATGAAGAAATGCTCCCTGAATAGATGAGGTGAGTTTAAGACATCCATCAGTTACATGAGGGGAGGGGTGGTAAGAAGTGTGAACTATTTTCTATACACTTGTATTTAAACACTTGAAACAACTTGCTTTGACTGTGTTCATAGTGTCTAAAACCAGAATATCAATGAGAGCAGAGGATTCTAAATGAATAATGGAAAACGTGCACACACAGAAAATCATTAATATCATTAATTCACTCCAAGAGTACATGACTGCACAGCACATACAGACTCAGGGAAAAGCAGCACATCAGGCTGCTTCTGCGTACAACAGAATGAACCAAGTTTACAGACTGTGAGCTGATTTGTAGAAATCATTTTGTGAATTGCTTTGAACAACAAATTAAGCTCCGCTCTCTGCCCCACTGTTGCGAGGACTGTCTGGGGTGATCCAGTGTTTTTAAATCTTTTTTCTAAGTAAAGTTAAAATATACTGCCCCAAAAATACTGCTTTCACAGCTGAAGTGGAAAGGAAAAAGACTAGAGGCTGAATCTACTTATTTCTTATTCAGCTGGGAAAGGCAGAATTGTTTTACTTTGCCTATCGCACTTGCTGGCCGTTTTTTTTTTTTTCAAGTCTGGAAGCAGTTTTTGTAATAGCAATTCAGTTCTTGTTTCTCAGACTATGTAGAGATTTGTTTAGGCTTGGATAAATGCCCAAAACATACTCCCAACTATTCCAGTTCTATTGAGTCTCTGAAAAGGCACTACATGTATCTTTTCAGAATTTAGGTCTTTTTATTTTAGTCTCAGATGAAAGCACACAAAGCTAAACAAGGAGAAAGGGAAGTAAGTGATCTGAACTTACACAGAGATAAAGAATGGCTCATTTAGAGTTCGACTGGAGTTCTGGATGAATGACCATCTTAACTTCTGCCTTATTCCAACAATCCTTCCAACAATATATTTCAGCCCTGGGTAACCAAAACTAACTTTTGCCAAGTAAAAGTGTATTATGATGATGTGCAGAAACTATGTTCAAGCAAAGAAGAGGTGTATGCAAAGCTGTTACTTTGGCACTGAAAGTCAATGGCAACGTATTAACAGCACAGTCAGCAGTCAAGTATTAGGTACAGAAGAGATAGGAGCAGTCTCACATCAAATAGAAAGGTTTTCACCTTAAATCTGGTGTAAAACTTAAGCAATAAAAACATATTTCTTATTTAAAAAAAATTGAAGTATCTTATTAGCTAGTATTCTAAAATACTAAGATGACTATTTTTCCTTCATGGGGCACTTCTCATTAAAGATACTCAGTAGATGATCTGGCTATCCCCATTGCTGATCTGTATACGAACGCAGTACAAATGTCACATGAGTCAGCAGCAAATGGTGAGCAGTACATCATGATCACAAGTGATCACTCCAATATCAATCATTCTTCAGATGTGGAGAAAAAATACCTCGTTCTCATTAAAAAACATGAGCTTGTTTTCAGATGAAATCCCCCCCTTATTGCCTCAGAATGGCTTTGTATGAGATCTGGCTTGCTGTGTAGGTTAGTAGGCATGTCTCATTTTGCAAAACAGAGAAGTCTCTGCATTGTGATTACTTACATTTAAAACACTTGAACAGCAAAAGAGAATAGGCTTCCAGGGATATTCACTCATTGCTAACTTTCATTCACACTTAATAAAAGTTCAGTTCATTCTTGTATGTCTTACAGGTTCTCTTTTTACAAAATATCAGAATGGTCATGTTTCTGGATTTTAAATTACCTACTGCTGTGCAAGAGACTAATAAAATCCCTCCTCTTCATTTACATACCTCTACAATAGCGATCAAGAGGACAGGCCTGTCTCCCCAGGATACCTGTTCAAGCACTTGTGATGGGAATGGAATAAAATACTCCGCTATAGCATAGGTTGGGATTAAAATATCTATTTTAATAACTTCCTCTGCTTCAAGCAATTAAAGCAAGCCAAGTGTAGGTTCCACTGCATCGTTTTCAAGCAGCAGCAACTCAAACAAAATTTGGATAGTCCTGTATGACAGTACAAATCAGCAAATGCAATAATTCATGTTATGCACTTCATGCACTGGTCCAAAAATCACAGGAGAAGGTCAAGAGCTTGGAAGTTTCTGAAAGATATTTCTGAGCAAGTCAGTCCCACATCTGCCTCTACCCCATGCAGCTATGCTGTGTGCAGTCACTATGCACAGCATCCTATTTGATTGTGCTGAGACAGTTTGCTTACATTTGCCCCAGGTTCTGTTTGCGCCATGCCACAGCCATGTGTTGGATCATGGGCCTGTGACAGTCCACCCTACTGAACTGTTGGTTTTCTTGTTTTGGATAGCCCAAGCCTGCTTTCTGCAGCCCAAGCCCTCAGCCGCAGGGATAAGAGCCAGAGGAGTCACTTGGCCACTGCCTTGCTCACAGGAGAAGGTGCAAACTTGTTGTTGTAAAAACTGATGTTTTAGAACAGCCTACGAGAACACACATATTCAACTTTTTCCATCATGTATTCTCCATTTCCCTCTACTCTTTCAGCTGGAAGTATCAAGTGATGCAACCACAAGGCTATGTTCATCTCCTCAGTCCAAAACTAACCCATCATAACCCAAGTATCCTCAGGTGGCAACTCTGCTGGCATCTTTGCATGTCCAGCAAAGCTCCCATGCTGAGAAAGGAGTATAACCATAGCAATCTGCTGTGGAAGTACTGGTTTGGGAAGTTTAAGCTCAGGGGTCTATAAGCTCTCCAGTCAATTGTCATACGCCCTTCTCGGCTCAGTCCCACTCTCATGGCATGCTTTTGACATGAGCTCACATAGGGTTTGATTAGCAGTGTTATTTGCTTTACATGGAACACTCCAGATCTTCAGCTAACACAGATAATCAAGAATTGTCTCAGCTTCATTAGTGAGAGAACTCAGTATGAAACAGTCAATCAGTTGTACAAATAGAAGAAAAAAACCCAGCCTAGCTCTAACAGTTTTTGCATTCCTAATAGTTGATAAATTCAAATGTAACACAATCCTCTCGTTGGCATTCCAGGAACTAGAAGAATATGCATCCAGAAAGAGATATCTATTAACTGTTGATTGCAAATCCTTCCAAGTTGCCAAACACCAGCCAGGGAGACTGCAGGGAGCAATACTGTGGGCACAGTACAAGTCCCTGAACGGGCACCAAGAAGAGGGACGCTTGCAGGCTAAATGGCAGGAAATCCAAACAGTATTAGGTATTTGGTTGAGTTTGAAAACCAGATCATTAAAAACTCCGGTGCTATGAAGGATTTAAATATTAAAAGAAGAGATGAAGAAATGCAACAGAAAGCAAGAGCAATGACAGATACTGGAAAGAAGCAAGGAAAAGCAGATGCATTAGTTCAAAACCACACAAAGAGAGAAACAGGGACAGAAGGATTTCAGTAAAGAATAGAAAAATCTCTATGTTTATTTTCATTTGAAGCTAACGGAAGAAAGAAGTCCTAAAGGCATTGGAATAGTTTAATTTTCATAGCTGATCTGGTTGACATTTTCTTTTGAACACCAGATTAAATAACACAACTCAGCTAACAGCATCTTTGCTATAAATGCTACGGGGCTAAAGACCAGATAAGCAGCAGCATTTAAAGGCTTTTCCCCTATGCAAATAAGTGCTAGTAAATACTATCAACATATGCATATTTCAAACAAAATACAAAATTTGTTGACTGCTCAAGTCTGTTTTTCAACTTCGTAATCCTGATGCCAACACCTGACACACATCAGCCTGAGGTTTACATATGAGATGACAATTCCAAAATTGTCTTAAAAGAGAGAAATAGAGAACTGTAACTATATTTAACTAAGCATGTGTCATCGCTTATTACTTATACTACAGTAGTAGTTGGATTTCTCAGTCAGGATCCCTTAACGTGAAACATGAACAGATTGACAGGAGTGTTATGACAATAGAACTGTATTCACCTGAAGTTCCCATTCTCAAAGGCAGCAAATTAACAAAAATACCAGTTTCTATGTTAATGGTAGACTGCAAGCCTCAAAGTCCTGACATGAAACTGGAATCTATAGCATCAGAAAAGACACCAAAGTTGAATCATCATCAAACCTTCACAAGGAAGCATCAAATAGTCAAAATTTAGATGTGTATTTCAATCTTTATATGCCTGTGCCCTTTTTATATTCCTTAAAGCTTTACTGTGTTAACTTCTGAAGTCTGCAGTAATATAAAAGTCACAGAGTGATTTTTCTGATTTGAAAGAAAAAAAAAATCTAAAGGAATCAGAGGAAAAAAGAAAAAACAGAGAAGAAGGAGGCCTGGGAAAAGAGGCGATTTTGGGAACATCAACCAAGACATCACAGCAGTGCTGATGTCACATCCTTGGGTGCACCTATGCTGTACATTTGTGGACTGGGCCCAGAACCAGAGCCACCATACCCAGTACTACACATGCCTGACATAGGTCTGGACGCTAAAGCATCCCTGAAGAAGCTGGATATTCCCTTGGGAAAACAGATCCATAAAGAGCCAGTTCAAGGGAAAAGGACCTAAATTTTATTATCATTTTTGAGTCCAGACAAGTTTTATACTCTGACTGCTGTAATGTCTGATATATCTGACTTAAAGGACAGAACTGCAATAAAGTTAGAAGCATACAAAACTGCAGAAAGGATAATTTAAACTGAAGCTCTTAACATTAACATCCAGGTTTTGAGGATTCAAAAGTGAGCTATGAAACACTAGAAAGAAATACATTTAACTTGAGGCCCTTGGTAAATGTCAACCAGGGGAAATGTGACTTAGATTATTAGAGAGAGTCAAAGAATATAATCCACAGTAGATCACTTTAGCCCTGGCTAATTACTAAAGGCACCAGTTCATTACACTGCTGTAACTGTATCTAATTCAGTTTGCTCTGCAGTTCATCTGTTATGTCTTTTTTTATGTGTTACTGTACTAGCTGTTGCAGTGTGCAACCCGCTCTAAGGGTGCTTCTCAAGCCCTGCAGTTCCCAGTGAGCAAGTCCAGGAACTGTAATTGAGGTTTGTTCAATTTTAATCTGATTACTAATCAGCAAAAATAAGAAGGAATGAAAAAAAAAAAAGGGAGAGGGGGAGCAGGGATAAAGATACTTGTGTTTCAAAAAAACCAGGAGCACAGTAGAGATATTTCCTGTAATGAGGTAAGAAACTGGAGTTACTTAATAGAAAACCATCATCAGATGCAAATTTGAAATTCAAAAGAACAAAGCTACTTAACCTATGATCAGACCATTTAAAAGATATATTTCATTATAAAGAGGTATTGAAATTTATTCCCATGAGATTCTGTTGGTGTTGAAATTTTACACGGATTCAAGACTTAAGTATATTCATATATTCAGAAGAAAAAAAATCTCTTCCAGGGTTAACAACTAAAAGTATCCAAAAATTTGTAAGTCACAGATGGCTGGCGAAGAATCCTAAAAGGTTGTCCTTTATACTTGTCTTTTCCTTGTTCTCTGCCCTGGAGACCTTTTATTGACCAGTGCTGGTTAGCTGAATCTTTGGTATGGCTTAATATTATCACTCAGGGAACCCACTGTCCCCCTGATTCTCTTAGGAAATGTTCAGAACACAACTTTGAGACTATTTGCACAACGTGTACCTTTTCACAGAGTAAGCATAAGGTAGCTATAGCTACAGACATCTGACAAACCTATACAGCAATTAAAAAGACTTCCAGCACTTCATAAGCAGCAGCAAAACACTTATTAACCAGAACAAATATTTTAAGTTGTGCAGTATGAAGTGTCAGTTCATAAAAATCCATGCTACATATCAAAGAATATTTACTATATATATCTGACTTTCCAGTAGTTAATAATAATGAAAACCAATTTTTTAAGTGAGCATAACAAATTTCTTTTACACAGTGCATGCCATTCTCGCCCCTTTTATGGCTTGGAAATGCAGCAACGTAACGGATATTAAAGCTGACATGGTCCCATATTTTAAATAGTTGTCATCTGTTCATATTTTTTGTATAATAGGGTCCTCAAAAGTTATTCACAACTAATTGGGTTTAGTTTTAATTGAGTTTTATGTAGGTATTAAAAGGGAAGCGGAAAGACCAGCTTGCAGTAATTTCCTATACAATTAATAAATAAAAAAATGAAGTATCTTTGAAGATATAACAAATTTGTTCCTGTATACATTAAAAAAAAAGACTCAGAGGCATAGGAAACCATCAGGATGCTCAGTACTCAGACAAGTATGATCTGTGAATGAAATAGGTCCCATTTTCTTCAGTTTGTAGAGTGGGAGAACAGTCCAGATATCTCCAGCACAGATAAACAAGATAATCAAGTGGCTTAAACCCTCCCTTGCCATAAAAAGTAAAGCCCAGGCTGTGCTGGAGTCATGCTGAGTGAGCTTAAAGGGAGCAGCCACTGATGACATCTTTAGAAACTTGCCTAATATGTAAGTTACCTGCAGCTATATGTTCATGTACTTGGCCCACCACTACAGCAGTAAACTACTAAAAATAATGTTTCATAAATTCAGCAATAGAACTGTACCCTTAAAAGTTTCTGTAGGGCCCAATAATATAGCAACTTCAAAAACTTCAGTGCAGGAGAACACGGACAGAAGAAAGTGTATCCAGTCCAAGAGAAACAGCACTCTAATTTGAGACAGAGCTGGACCTCTGCCCTGACTACACCTTGGGCTCTGTACAGAACAAAGATATGTTGGTAAGACAACTTGTTCCCCAACAGCACTCTCATCACATCAGTTACAAATACGTCCACAATTCTCAAAACATTTCTTAAATGCTGTGAATTAAGGGCAGCAGACAGAACCTTAGAGCCCCTAATCTAGGTGAACCCTGGACAGAACCTTCCTTCTAAGGTCAGCTCCGTTTTCTTGTTTTGACTTCAAAAGAACTGCCAAAGCACTTTTCCAAGAGGATGACACGTATCTGCTTACAGGACCTGGTCTAAGAGGTCATGATCTCGCCCTGACTCTGCACTCAGAAGATTTGCACATTGTCTGTTGCTTATTGATGAGTCCAGACAGCATTTTCAGGAATGCAATGGCAAACTTGTGTGATAGGTCTGAGCAAGCTTTAACTTGTACAACAAGGGCTTTAACAGATTCCACAAGCTGATTGCAAGCCATAGGTATTTAGGCAGCTGATGAGCCTGCTATTGGGTTTTCCCTGCCTTTTAACCTGTATCAGCTAAAGGAAGGCAAGCTGAAGTATGCCTACTGCCTCTTCAGTTGCTCCTTTGCTCAACACAGCATAGACACACAGACACCTTTATACAGCAGCAAATACATCAAGTCTTCTTGTGCCTCAGAGCCTCTTAATCCAAAGAAGAGATTAAAAAAACCTGAAAAGCCAACTGCATCACACTGAGCAATACAGCAGGGTATTGGGTGTTATCACCTCCTCGCTCACTAGAGCTCACTTTCATGTCTGTGATCTCTTTTCCTATTTTTAAGCCCCAAACCTTCACACCAGAGAAGATAAGGAACCAAGGAACACAAAGTAAAGCATTTTATAAGCTAGCTGCAGGAATCAAAGGCAAGCATTCCTACCTGTGGCTGGAAACCAAGTGCCAACACTGCCTGGCAGTGACCTGCACTCCCTGCCCCACTCGAGCTCCACCCACTCGGGTGCCATCAGTATCCTCAGGTGAAGCCTCAAACAGGTGCCTCTCATGTCCCAAACTCAGCTTAAAAGTCTCCAGTGTTCACAGATTCCCCTATGAAGATAACGGCCCTGGAAATGACCTCTCTAGCATCCCCTGTATTTTGGGGTGAATAAGTTAGTTGATGTTGTTATTTTTTTGCTTGGTTACAATTGTAGTTGTTAATGGATTTCTGCTTCATACAGATTTGCATATGCTAAGTCGCTTAACAAGCAGTGCTGGTACACATCCTTCTGAGGGCCAAATAGTGGACGTCTCCTACTGCCTTTCCCATTTTGAAAACTATCCAAATTTTACAAATCCTTACTTACATAAGACAGATATTTTCCCACACAATTTTCTCATGTCCTTTAGCTGCAACACAGCTGCAGCTTTGCTACAGCATTACAGTGGAAAAAGGAAAACTCAGTTGGAAAGCATTAAGCTTCTGAAAATGACTGCAATTACAGGTCAGAATTAGAAACCTACTGAATACAGGTTGCCCTGGAGCCTGCTGTACCTGGATTTGGCACAGTTTTTGACTGATGTCACCTCCCATTAATATCAGCGCTACTTAACCCTGAAAGTGTGCCAGCATTGGAAATGGAGCTGACACTACCAGGTTTTAATGGTCTCCAGCAACAATGTTTACTGCTCCAAGGTAAAAGGTGAAGAAAATATGTTGTCCTTCCATATACCATTTTAGCAGATCTAGGTAAAAAGCCTCTTGACACATGGCCCCTTACAAAGAAATTGAATAAAAGTATAATCTGTTAGAGATATGTTACCACACACTACTACTTGTAAAGGATATTTTTGTTTATTTTTCTGATTCATGTGCTTGAATGAATGATTCTCTCACTGCAGAGAATTTTTATCAGAACTGTAGAACTGGGAAAGCCAGTGGCATTTACTTGGCAGCGTCGCCCTTGTTCATGAGCCCAAATACAACTATGAGGCTTGTGACAAAAAATACACAAAGGTCTCCCAGTGACTTCTCCGACCTCTCCCCATGCCTAAAAATGTTGCCACTGCAGCCAGCGACAGATAAGCAACTGCTCAGATGAAAGCAACTAGCAGAGCAGGTGAAAGGCAAGAGTGCAAATAGGATTGTCATGCACTGAATTAAATAAAGAGGAAGGGAAAGAGTGGAGGAGAAGGGAGAGCAGAGCAGGCTGGATCCAGGTGCTCAGCAGTGCAGGGCAGTTTGGAGGCTCTCAGTCTTTGGATGCTTGGACTACCACATGGCCTCACATAACACCTGTCTGCAGGAGCATGCACGTGCAAGCAGGTTGATGGTACCATAAGGACCAAATCCAAGAAAAGAAACAGAGCAGCTCTGAAATAACATTATCCAAAAGAGAAAAAGATTTTCTCTAAGGAGTACTTCGTCTTTTTCCCCTTCAGGTATCAGAAACGATCACAGAGAAAGAAAGAAGGGAGGTGGAAAAGAGGGAATTTTGGCATCAAATTCACGCAAAAGAAACTACACAGTCACAAATAATTCAGCATCTCATACTGTGACTCTCTCCCCATTAACTTTTACATAGCAAGACTGAAGCTAGTCAGCCTGGTGAGCTGGGAAAAAACTTCTAAATGCAAAATGAAGAAAACTTGTTCAACACATGACTTGCCTGCTATCACCCCATCTCTAGACATTCCTATTTTTAGCTGCAAAATAATTCATATACCAGCCATCTCTTTCCTCTTCATGAGAGTTTTCTAATTACAGATACATGCCAGGAGACAATATTTGCATTTAGTTTAATTTATAAATCACCTTGAAGCAGGTTTGTCCCTGGTGAATTGAAAACATTATCTAAAATTTCATGTTTTATCCACAGCTGTCAAGTGAGTAATTTCCCTGCCTTGAAATATATATAATGTGAAGTGCTAACCCTGAAGAGAAGGGAAAAAATTAATCAAAATCTCTATCCTTAAGAAAGAAAGAAATCTGGTGATACTCCTTTCCATCCCACGAAATTATGATAAATTACTGATCCGAACTGTAGCCAGCATCAAGCATATGGGATGGTAACACCAATTTAACCATTCTGGAATCTGGATAACACTGTACATGGCACTGTACAGTGTACAGAGAAAAACAGCTTCTCTCTGAAAACGCTTCGGCCCCTCGCAGACAATCCCAGCCAAGGGTGAGCGGAGAGGAACTTTATTATCTCGGATTTGCAGAGGCACCCCAAGCACCAAGCTGTGAGCTAACTGCACTCTAGAAGGCTTTGCCAAAAGATGAGCCCGTGTGTCTCAATCCCAGTTTAACACTTTACCCGTAGATCAAGCCTCTCTTGTCCTACTGACTCGTGCCTGCAAATCCAGGCTGTCTGAGCCCACGTGCTGGATTATTTTTGTTTTCCTCCTCCTCCTCCTCTCCACATCCTTCAAACAGTTTCTAGTTTTCCCTTTTATTGTCAGCATTTTTAAATCAAATGTTTGAAACCTTTTCAAGCAAGGAGGTGTGCCCCTGCACCCTTTGATATTCACTGATTTCCATTACGAGGCCAGGTTGGTAACACCACACCACGTAGGGGTAGTTGCTTTCCACCAGGTTTCCCCAGTCTGCTCTGACCACAATCCGCATAATAACTGCTTGGAGAATGCACAGTTGAGCCCTCACTCTCTGCTGTTACTTTTACTAATCCCATTGGCAATAATTTCTGCCAGTAGAGATAGACCAGTGAAAAATCCCAAAGCAATCAATGCAAAAATGACAGTAGAACTGCTTTAAGACTCCAACTTTAGCTCTATATACAGAGGTGTTACATCAGCATAAGGGGTGACACAAATGATTTAGTGGCTGACCATGAATGACACAAGCTGTCTTGTCACCACAGAAGACATTTTGGGGTTTAATGAAACCTTGAGAAGTAAATTAATACTTCCTTTGGGGGCACATGAAACATTTGCTCCTAATGTAAATTAACTTTTAAGTAAAAAAAGTAAAATTCCTTATGAAGAAAAAGAATATTAATATTTATGGCATTCAAAGTATTTTTACTTTAAAGTAATGCTACAAACAAACATAATCTGGTGATCATCTCCAAATTTTACAGTCTCAAAATCTTTAAAAATCCAATTGATATTTAGGAGCAAATTTATCACCCACCTTTTATCATAACAGAAAGAGAGGCACAGTGCTGACAAAGTCTGACACAGTGAATCAGTGGCAGAACTGACTAAATATCGAAATCCCCTGATTCCTATTGCAAACACTACTCCACATCACCAATATTAGCAGCTGCCTTATATATGTACTTTTATTACCAAGTCTTAGTCATAAAGTAACTCTATGTCACCTCTATAAACCCAGGATGAATAACCTGGTCTGTTATTTTAACTTTGTGGGATATTTTCTATTTCCTGGAGGTAGATGGCAAATCCTTGTTTTCGACATAAGAATTCCTTGCACCCACCCTCAGTTTTTTACTTCTTATTGGTCTGAATGTACCCTTTAGTGCTCATGTCATGGCTGAAAGCAGAAGCACGTCAGGCTGCAGGTCAGAGACTCACAGCAGGCTGTAGGATCTGGCACTGCACCGAAGATGCAAACAGCCCTTCAAACAATGGTAAAGTAACAAGGAGCAGGACTTAACAGTGCTCACCAACATACTACTTCACACACTTCAAAGCTCTGGACACCACCCATTTCACAGGGTCTCTCATAATTCCCATTTCCTTTACATGAAACATGCACTAGCATTTTCCACCCCCTCAGCACAGTGTATCTGAGGTTAGGTACCTATAGCACAAAGCCTTTCAACTTTCTGAGAAAAAGGAATCACTTTTTCTCAGTTTCTAAGCCAAAAACAGGAACGAAGTTGAGTTTGTGATGGCTTAAGTCCTGCTGGATCTTCCTTCCAAATTTGCATTTTGTGGGAGATTCTGAAGTAAGGGGGCAATTCTTCTTAATCTCATACCTGCTTCGTTAGCTGTGCTAATTACAATATGCATGAAGAAAGGAATAATAAACAGGCTTTTTGTCCCGATTCTGGACATTCACACAATCCATCTGAAATTCACTGGGTTTGGGGTTTTTTTCATAAAATATTCAAAGATGGGGATATTTGATTTGATGGAGTAGAACTGTTTAAAACCACAATACCTGGTGTGTCTTTTGTAATATGTTCACATGCAGTGCTTTAAAGCACTAGAAAGCACTTGATGCACTTCTACTGATAGAAAACCTCTTTGCTACAAATTCTCCATATTAGAGAGGGCTTGCCTGTGCAATGGATACCATTAGAGCTGATGCACCAAGGAATGAACTACAACTTCTCAAAAGTTTATCATGTAAGTACTGTTGTACTAAAACATAACCACTGCATACAAACTCCTTGCAAATGATGCAAAACACAGAGCTCAAATACAAATAAACATTCTATTCAATCAATGCTCATTCACATTTCAGATGAGAGAAACTCTCAGACATTCCAAGTTCAGTCTGACTGGCCTCAAAAATGCATTACTGAGACCAGGAAGGGTCTCACCTCAGGGACCAGCAACATCCCCTCAAATACAAGCTTTCTCAGTTCACAAGAAGATGGCTACTATTATCCACAGGCAAGTAAAAAAAAAAATAAATAGGGGAGAAGTTGGAGTAACTCAAGTATTATAAACTCACTCAGCTCAAAAGCTATTAGGTAGACCCTGGGAGAACTGAGAAGAGCAAGACTTTGGTCTTGGCACTGTTAGACAGATAAAACAGCTCTTCATAAATCTTGGCACCCATTGCTACTGCTGATACTTTTCACTCATGATGACTCACCATTTCTAAGTGTGGGGAACAGCACTGGCAGGCTTCTCTCTAGAGTCTGCCCTCGTATCTCTGCAACTCAGCTGCAAGGGCTTCTGTGTTAGAGATGCTCCTCCATGCTATGGTGGCCTCTACTTTGACATTTAGAATTGCCCGAGGCAGTTGTTAGCCCAATTTTCTGATGCTTGGCTGAAATAAAACCAGGAATTTTTCCTCCTACAGTTTCATACACCAGCTGTATCACTACTGCACGTATCTTGCATGAGCAGTTATCTCTGCAGCAAAATGAAAGAGTGCAGGTGATGCACTGCATAGACAATCACACCAGCTATTCCTGTCTGACTTGAACAGATTTGAAGAAGTGGCTTATTTCTCCCCTTACTATCAGTCCTTTAAACCAATTTACAAAACACCCCAAAAGCCATTGTAGCAATGAATGCTGCTGTCCTCAGTACAGCCATGCAAGGTCGGGGGTTTATTTTTCCCTCCAGTCTAAAGGCAAAAGCAGAAAATGGATAAAAAAAAGAAATGAATGTAATGTCTCCCATAGGCGGCAGGGGAAGATTTAAAATTGATGTGGCCTGTTTGCTCCTTGGTATTCTCTCATTATTCCACTGTCTAAATTTTTTTTAAATTAGTATTTTGATTAAATAAAAATTCCTAGTGCATAGTCTTAACACTGCTGATTTTGGATGCGAGTGCTGATGCTTCAATATGTTAGGCCCATAAATGCAAATTGAAGCAATCACACAAACATGGGAGCCCAGTGAAAACAGAGCTGAAAGGTTTTTAATCCAAACAAACTCAGTCACTTGATTAAAGTTCTTGAGTAATTTGCCCTTTGCGATGTTTTGGGGAAATCTACTGATATACAGGATATAAATTCTCTTTTCTTTTGGGTACCATCTATTCCCGTACTTGCAATACAGTGGAAATATATCCAAGCTCCCTGTAGCCTTGCTGGCTGTACTCAAGCTAACTTCATTTTGGGAGCAATATAGCCAGATTAGCACAGTGCTATGCCCAGCCGATTTTTGCTTGCTTCACAGCAGCCTGCTACTAAGAGTGCTGGAGAGAAATTTCACTGGTGTTCTGGCACGGTTTCCTCAAGCCAAGGAAGCTAGCACTTCAGCCTCAAACTCTGAGTGAGAAGCAAAACACACCCTGTGTGTGTCCGTGCATGTATAACACATAAGTTACTGTTCTGTATGTCTGCATAAATTATGTATACATATCCCATGAACCACAGACAATTCAAGCTAAAAGAGCATTCCTACTGATATCCATCCATGGGCCTTTGCTAGGGCCATATGTCTTAAGTAACTGCTCTTGTAATTTCTGTCCTGAGAATCTTGGCTCCAACTCACCTCCCGCAAGCTAAAAGCACCTCCTATTGATTAGTACTTCTTGCCATTCCAAAACACTCAACCCGGAGAAGAAAATGCAATAAATTCTTCCAAGTCATCATACAGTGCAAGTTGTCCTTAATTCTAAGTGTATCTTGCAGACATATGTGTTTACATATCATCATACAAACACGTCACACAATGCAATAGGATCCTAAATCACTTTGAGTCTGGAGACAAAGCTGTCTGTTTTTCCCCTTAAAGCAAGCACACAATGAAACACCACTGGCTTATAATATCTGAGGGCAGGTTTGACAAGACCACAAACTACTGACTTACTCTAAGTCAGTAATAACTGAAAACAGAGAGCTCAGATTTACTAGGAAAAAAGAGATTAAAAGAAATTGCAAACAAAGCCACCAAGTGCCCACAGCATCCCTGTAGGGCCAGCCCTTTTCTTAAATCTTGCTCAGTGTGCTGACTTTCAGCAACCATTTGAGGTAAAACAGATGCTGAAAAGTCCTTTCCCACACCCAGGGAAACCTCCTTATTTCCACCTTCAAGCACAAAGTACAGGTTTATCTTCTGCTCTGTTCAAAAGTCACCCTGACTGCTGCAGGAGCTGCGTGGGCTCTGTCTCCCCATCTCTACCCTGCCCTTCCCCTGCAGAAATCCACCCTGCTGCCAGCTAACATGCCTCATCTCTTTGGGGAAACGCCATTTCCACCTCCTTCCTCCAGATGCTAGCTCAAGCCTAGAAGCTTGAAGAATTGATTCTCAACAAGCTCAGGTCTGGATGAAAGAAAACTGGGGGGTTATGTGGGGGTTTTTGGCACGGCTATCAAGTTGCAGTAAAAAGCAGGAGTCTTTCATGGCCGTTCGTAGAACATACAGCTTACCTTCTGTCAAAAGACAATTAGTGGGGACTGCTTGCTAGAACTAAACTTTGTTCTGCATCAACAAACCTACAGTAAATACACCAATAACTTAAAGGAGTAGGACCATAGGTTTCTGAGCTCATAATGCTCTTTTAGGTTTTTGCTAGAAGTGTCAGCAGAGAGAGGAAATTCTAAAAGATTCAAGGATTGTCAAGGGATTTTCATATTCTATTATTATTAACATTATTATTTTTAAATATTACCCAGCGAACAAGACGTGATTTTCCTCTCTGCTTAGTGGGAAAGAAAACATTTAAGTTTTTCATCTGAGACACTATCAGCAATGCAAAGAAGCCACTCAGCATTGCTCTCATAGGATGAAGGTGCTGTTGCAAATCCACCATTTTATTATTTAAGCAACCTTGGGACAGTTACAGAGGCAGCTATGTACACCTTGTGTTTTAACTTGACTTTTGATTAAGAAATTGCACTGTATGATGTAAACAATACATATCAACAAAATGGTTGACTGACTGACTTCAAGATGTAGTTTTTAATAATAAGAAGAACCTAGAGAGCTGGTCCCTTTCCAGTCTTAAGTCAAAGAAAGAGCTTGGCCCACCATTGTAGATTTTTGTCAGCAGTAAGATCATGTTATGAATTTTCTGCTCATACAGTTCCTTTTTGCTACAAATCTTTGTGGAATAGTAAATAGCAAAGGCAGGTTAGTTTTACAGAGAGATCTGAATCACTTGCAACCTAAAAAATGCATTTTAATACAGCCAAATGCAACATAATACATCTGGGAACAGAGTAAATCTACTAAATCTACAAATATCTGCAAAGTAAATCTAGGGGCTGAAAAAGCTTGTCTTGGAAAGCAGCAACACAAAAAGATTTAAAGGTTATAGAAAGTTTTGCAATTTTTATGACAAAAAGTTTCTTTGCTGAAAAATATACTAATGAAGTGTAGTTTAGGGAGGGCCAAATTTGTAATTCAAGCAGAATTTAAAATATCATTCAAAGGTGAAAAATTCAGATTTTCAGTCTGCCTAATATCTCTTTTTTGTAGTTTAATCATAAAATGCATGCATGTCATATATATGGTGATATGCATACATTTAACGATATCTATGTGCCAAACTGAACGTACTTTAGAGTTCACAGCTAACATTTCACATGCTACTTTGGAGCTGAGTCTGCAATACTCTACATGTTCTTCCATAGCAAGACATGTCTGCTTTCTGAGGTGCTTTGGAAGTGAGATTCAGCAGTTCTCATAGAACTTCTGTTACTTTGAAAGCAATTTCATGGGCATTCACATGGTGGGTTTTTTCAGTGGCCTTAAATGATCTGTTCGTTCACATCTGAGTTCCCTTATATCATCCTTATGTGGCCCCACAGAATTAATTGAGTGCAAGATTCACTGTCACACTCACTGCCCCTTAAAAAGAGACACTGTTTCCTACCCACCTCACAGCTCCAGCAACAGTCAGGAATTATTAGTGTTTGATGATCTTTTGTTTCAAGACTTCAATCTCTTGTACTTTGAAATTGAAATTCCTTAGCCTGCAAGGGCCCCAGAATCTGACAGCTGACTTCTTGAACTTTCCTAAGCTGCAACAGCAAAGAAAGCAAATCTATCAGTTCTGCCTCTTACAGTAATAGCATTTGCTAAAAAAAAAAAAAAAAAAAAAAAAAAAAAAAAAAATAAAGGAAAAAAAAAAAAAAGCAGCAGTGCTGGCAACATCTACTGAAACTACTGTCCTTACTTTTTTTTTTTTTTTTTTTAATTCTTCCATTAGTTGAATTAAATCTTATCTACTTACACACTCTATTGAACAGATCTGTTGAAGCACTGGTATATCTTTCTTGGATTCAGCAATTCCAGATGTCAGAAAGATTAGAGAAGCAGAGGCACTTTACCAGCTGTGTTCCCATAGTCCTATCGATTGTGGGGCTTTTCTTTTTCAGAGAAAGAAATTGTTCTACTTTCTCTTCTTCACACCTTCTCTACTCAGCTGTCCTAATCCACTCCTACAGAGGGGAAATTAAAAAAATAATTGAATAAACTGTTAAGAAAAGTAAACATTCTTAGAACCATAGAATCTCAATGCGATGAAGAGTTGTACTACCAGAGATCATTTCCTTCTAGGTTCAAAATTCATCTATCCCTTTCCATTGGTGACACACAATTTTAAAAAAAGGTATTTACAGACAGCAAACTTTTGTAACAATACCAAATCTCTCATCTCCTGACATGTGTTGGTGCTTGCTGAACCACAAACCTAGAAGCAGCTCCTCTTTAGGAATCATAACTGTACCCAGTTGAAGATTAAAGGCAGGAGCATTTACGTAGGTCCTAATGACAAACTGTGGTATATTTCTATGGCCACATGCTGTCTGATCATCAGTAGCTCCCTTTTTCCTCATAGTTCTTCCCCTGGAGTTGCAGCACTGCATTCTGATACGAATATCCACTCAGAAGAGTTCTTTGTATGCCAGTAACAACCAAACCTCCCTTCATACAGCAAAATAACAGAGCAATAAGGAAATCACAATTTTTTTCAGCTAGGAGAAGCAGTAACTCAAGAGAATACTCAAAATAACAGAAGCCATGAGATTCTATGGTGATATTTTCCCCTAAAGGTCTCAGCAGTAGTTTAACCCTTAGAGCACTGATAACAAAGATAAAACTTGTACTAACTTCTAGTTCAGTGATTATTGATCCCTTTTGAGATACATACCTTAAATTAAATATAGATAAATATATATGTAAGGTTAGTGTTGAGAGTCACTAAAGAAGGATTCAGGCATTCAGAGGATATAGGATTTGATGGAAGAGGAACATTTTACTGTTTGCAGAAGCAGTTATCGAGTCTTCAAGACTAGTAAGTTTAAGACACAAATAGAAACATATCTTGGAATCCAGAGAAAAAGCTGAGAAGCCCAGAAACACAAAGCATCAAGGCACAATGAACAGGAAAAGACAAGATCATATATAAACCACAGGTTTCCATTATTAGCCCGATTTCAAGCATCCTGTCCCATTCACAGAGCCTCTGAAAAGAACTGCAAAAGGAGAAGGGCAATCCTTTATCTAAGTCTAAAGCTTACTAGACAGTCTTCTTAACAGCACAGCTAATATTAATAAGTGCCACACTGAGAGCGAATTGCAGTCCTGTATTTTGGGAAAGATGATATAATGATCACTTTTGACATGAATAAGACAACAGGTCACCAAAGTTTTAGATATTCACATGTTGTAAAATACCAGGAGTTTTTCAGAAATGAATATCATTACTTTTGAGTCAGTCCAAGCATAGAGAAAAATATCCTTAGTACTGTCCTTCTCTAGTGCAGCCAGAGCATGCAGAGGGGTGAACAGAACATTTAAAGCTCAGAGCTGAGGAACATTCATGAAAGCTAAGAGCAATTGCTTGACTTGCATGTTTCTCTCCCTATCTCAAGCCTTCACACAAAAGGATTTGCATTCATACAAATGAATGCATTTAGGATAAGTCTTCTTTGCACTTAGGCTCTAATTCACTTGGGAACCCTTCCACGGTTTATTTTGTACAGAGGGCTAGGTAGTTTTCAGTTTGATTCCACAACTGGACCAAGCTGCAGTGACATACAACAGATCTATTCCTGTATCTGTAACTGACTGTTCTCCTGTTCAATGAATTCTAGGAGATCATGCTGTGTAACAGACAGCAACAAATAAAAATATAGACACTTCTGGACTGGACCTGAGGCCCAACAATTTCTCTAAGATGTCTCTTACAGCCCTCAGCACTAAATACTTAAGGAGAAGCAGCAAAATCTGCATTAGGCAGATAGCAGATAATCCTCCCTCAGAGTGGATCTCTTCTAAATTCTCAGTAGAAATGGAGAAAAATCCCCAAGCAGTGGAGTTCAAAAATGGCAGGGTTATTTTTAAGAATCTCATAGGTTGAAAATAAATCAAAATTATTTAGCAAATAAAAAATACTATTATTAAAAACCATTCAATGTGGTGGTTTGGTGGGGGATGGAGGGAAAGGAAAAATATATTTCCTCTCTACCTGGTCCATAAAATCTACTGCCAATTTCTTTGTTGTACTGAGAGTAAGGTAGAAAAGATTATGGAAATTTCCTTTAGTGTTAACATTTCTGTGTGCACTGCATTGCTATGTTAAGTCTAAACATATCAAAGTTGGTTGAATCATTAAAATCATACACTAGGCCATCAAGAACAGACACATGCCAAGCACAGAAGCACAATGGTCAACTCACTCATAAGCAGAAAGTTTTTTTCCTCTCACACAGATGCAAACAAGCTCCAGCAAGACAGCTAATTGTAACCTAATCTCATCAACTCTATGTGCAAAAACAATTTTAGGTATGATTGGAAAATGTGTGGAGGGAATAACAACAGAGTATTTCTGGCACCCTCTGGGATTTAAAAACCAGATTCAGTGGTATTAAATAAAGTAGCAGTGCTACGTTTGCTAAATCAAATAATATTGGACTAATAAGGACATCTGGAAACAGTTGGTATCAAACAACATCTGATTTGTGTTTCCTTCATGACCGCTAGAACAGGTGGACTCTTCTCTGCGGCGGAGGTGCCAAGCGCTAGACACTTCAGGGGAAGTTGAAGATGAAATTGGCAAATGTTCCCGAGCATAAATAATAACCCTGATTCAAGGTCATCACAGTTATTTAATGAGAAGAGAGTTTTGCACTTATTAGCATATTAAGAATTACATTTATCTATAGTATCATATTGAACTTGATAAACATCTACTAGAAGTATAAAGTATTGCATAGTCTTCCAAAAAGAAAGGAAGAACACAAAATGAGGCTACATGTGACTGTACTCCTTTTGGATAAAACCAGGGACTGGTGTCTCCATTTAGATACAGTGCCAAGCCTTACTTGGTACCTACAGGAAGCTTACTTAACATAAAAAAAAGATTTGGGGGATTCAAGGCCTTGATGTTTAGTGAGGCATCATTTTAATATCAATTTTAAGATCAATAAATAGGATTGCTATGAATGAACTTTAGCTCTCAAATATATAAAAAAAAATCCTGCCTCAGTGTGCCATAAATTTAGCATAATGAATCTGATTGCTTCTCTTTCAGCAAATAGTACCTATGACCATTTCATTTACAAGCAGCTTGGTCTCAGTTAATGAAAGTGCCAGGATTACCCAACAACTAGAAGGGAGCCAAGTGCACACAGAGTAAAGGGAAATGAAACTCCCCATGAAACTTGTCCTTTCACATCCGATAGCAGAATCAGGCCAGAAAGTGCTATTCACTGCTAGTGTTACTCCTTAGAGGCTGAGCTGGGAGACATTTTCCAGTTTAATATTTTGCCTATGTTGTGAAACTCTTTGTTTCCTTACGATGATTCTTTCCAAGCATTTTAATAAAAGCAACAAAACCCCATTTATTTAGGGGAAGCAGAAGAGTCAAAAGCAACAGTGTGTTTCAAATGTAAGGTTTTGAGTTTTCCTTTCAAAAGGAAAATTTGCAGAATTCTAAGCAAAAAATCTATACCTTATGATTTGAATTCATTTCTCTGAGCACTTGACACAGATAGGATAGTTCCTCTATGGAAGAATCAACGCCATGGGCAAGCTTAAGGAACAACAAATAAGCATACAACAGAAAAAAGAGTTTCTCGGGGTCATACCAAGCAGATGTGGTGTCCAAAGCCTAGGTTAAAAAATGTTAATTTTCCCAACTGCTGCTTTAATCTGTGGACCGTGCTTCTTCTCCCAACCCAACAACAAACAAATCATATTACTGAGACTCTCCTTCTGGTGTATCAGTCCAAACACTTTTGAAGACCTCGTTACACACACACACACCACACCACTGCTACTTATTTTATCTAGAGGACTGGTAATTTGAGTGGTCTGGAATTTAACTGCTGAGCTGTCTATAGCAACCATAAGAACACTTTAATAGTACTTGAATATCAAATTATCCCAGCAGTAAACTGGTTATACTACTACTTTGGCCAATTTGGCTATGTTACTGATGTCTGCAAAGATCTGTACTGCTATAATAAAGTTATTTCCCATCCCAAAACCAGTTATCTTCGTAGGAAGTTTAACTGGTTTAACTGCATCGATATCAGTTTTGCAAGCACTCCTAACCCACTGAGGAACTAAATGTCATCCACAGTGCATGTAGCAACTATGGCCTATTCTAAGTCTAGAGGGTGGTAGAAGACTGTGTTTGTTATAGTCTTCCAACATCAAGATTAAAGTGAAGTTTTCTTTGCTGAGTCAGGGGACTATTCATCATTTCAACAAGCACAAACACATACTCCCACACGATGTATACAAATCAGCGATTCAAAAATTGTATCAGCAAAAGCAGGAACCGTTCTTACACTTGCAGTGTTTGCTGTGTTCAGACCTCTCAACAAACACTGTAGTCATGATACAGATGATAAACAGCAGCTGCTCCTTAGGACAGTCTTTAAGCTCATCCCCTACCAAAGCAGAATGGGTACAGAATTACCTGGGTAGCAGAATGGACCTTGGCATTTTCCCAGACCCTCCATGGATTCAGTGTAGTTTCTTTAGCTTTTGACTATCTGTTCTTCTCCTCTGAACTCTGCACATTGTTTAGGGTACAGCATGTCCTAAACCACAACCCAGAGCACGAGGCAGGATAATGCTTATTTGGATGGCAAAAATTAAGAGGAGTGGTAGCTTTCTTCTCTCTCTGTCCAATGAAAATAAGAATTTAATCCCTGAACTGTCTGCAGCAATGCCAACCCTTCCAATTTTACAACTTGTATATCTGCCATGTTTTCTCTCTCTTTATCTTTCCCCTTCCCTTTCCTATTTTTCCTGTTCTGTTCTAGCCTCTCATTTTTTCCCCTCCCATAAAACAGCTAGAGATGGAAAGCTGTAGAAAATCACACAGAAAACTATCCCTACCCAGTACAAATATTTTATTAGTGTAATAACAGAAACATACGTCATGCACGTTAGAGGGGTTAGTCCCCTCCCCAGATTATCACAAACTGCACTTAACAGCTGTGCAATTCTAACACAGGTTGGACCCTTATAAACCTACTTGTCACCATATACTTAGAGAATCTTCCTGTTATATAGGACTAAAACTGCTAACTGAATAAGCAGGTCTGTCACAAAGCAAGGTAGAATTTAAAGGGCTTATCTACCTATAAACCAATATCCTGAGCAAAAAGTTTTGCCTCTTCTATTAATGGCACTGACATAAGACCAAAGCTAACCTCAAAAAATGTCCTTTGCAGAAGCAGCTGTCATAACAGAAACGTAAAACCTGTGCAGACACTGCCAACCTGGCTTCACAACTGTGACAAAAAAAAAAGCTGTATCTTTACAGGAACTTGGTATAGCCTCACCAGTGACCAGCAGCTGGCTTCCACGCAACGAGTTTGAGACCAGGAATCAGACAATATAGAAAGATCATCAGGCTGCTCAAAGAGAGAGAAGACACAGAGTGGCAAGAACAATGAAGATCTGCTTTGGTGGAATCTCCACAAACTCGAGTTATTGCAAGGTTAACCATTGTACTATTAAACAGAGACTCAAAAGACATGAGTTTTAGTGCATAGATCCATTAATCCTAACCAAAAAGCCAGATATGTAACCACAGCATTCCTCTCTCATCTACTATATAGGAGGCTACTAACAATTCTGTGGAGGCTGTTTCTGAGGGCCTTTACAGAGGCAATAGAGTTACCAGAAAAGTAATATTAGCAAAGTCAACTGGGCTAATAATAGGGCTGAGTTTTATGCAAAAGGATCTAAGAAGAAATGGGTAAACTTTAAAAGTAACTAAATCTAAGACAAGAAATTTAGTATGCCTTGTTGTTCCTGTATTGAATTTTATCATCTGAAGTTTATCCCTTTTCCTCACAAGATAAAAAATAGGAACCTGTTAATCACCAGAAATCTCACAAGTTTTGTTGCCCTGAAGCACAAGTCTGTTCCTTGACAACTTCTCTGTTAGTGTTCATAAGACTATCTTTTTCCGCACAGAAAGAATCAGATCGCCAGGTATGAGATCAGACTTGTTTTCTAAGAGCACTACACTCCCACAGATCAGTTAATCCTGTCAGTGGTAACACTTCAGAGCATACAGAGAACTATTCTGCATCTCTCCTAGCATCAAAACTAGGTCTGTGCAAAGGGGAAAAAAACCCACAAGTCCACAGGCAAAAAGAGACGTCATGTTCTGCAACACACTAATAGTTCAAGTGCTACTTGAGGGTGATTCATTACCTTGAATTTTGACTTTACATTGTTTAGAGTTGTTAAAGAGACTGCAGCGTACATTGAGTCTTATTTCAAAAATCCAACAGCTGCTTAAAATGATTAAGGAAAAAAAAAAATTAAAAAATGCAACCATTGCTTCCCTGTTAGGAGAGCAGATAACAGTCTTTCATAAGATTACTTTATCCCATATGCCCAGTCTTGTCAGATTCATAATCCTCTCTTTGTTAGGTACAGGATAACATCTGCTTACATTGCCAAATTCCAAGCCAGCGCCATGAGGCTGGAGCTCCTCTCCTGCGGTCTTCAAAGACTGATTAACGGCAAGAGCAGGTGCAGCTCCTAGAGGCTTCACTTGATGACTTCCCCCTCTCCTGTAACTCTCCTTCCACCATCTCCCCAGATATTTGTATTAAAAGGCTCCAATATCAACACATCTGAGGAAACAGACTTTCAGATCAAGTGTGTTTCCTGTTCACAGCTTCTCTCAATTATTTCAGTTTTGCCTTCACGTGCCAGCACTCCGCTTACAAGCGTGCTATGTGCTTTGATGTCACCGCAGGGTCTACAGCACTGAAAGGAAACAACAAGTAAAGCTGTGTATTTCTGTGTCCAAACAACCCCAGTCTTGGGGACCCTGCCGGTGGCCGCTCGCAGTAACCTTTACTGTATCCTAGCCCTGACACCAGAATCAAGTACAGAAGGTAATGATTCCCACTCAGACAGGAAACGTGCAATTTCATTGCAAGACATGTCAATGAAGGAATTTAAGAGATTTAACAATTTTCATATGATATGAAATATACCTGTATTCACTGAATTCACCTTTGCAAAGAGAGACACCATAACTGTACCGCCTTGAGACACAGGCTGGATCAAATCTCAATGCCAGTGAACATAGAATTGTTCATGCAAAATGTAATGAAAAATATGAGCCTCAAGCTAAACAGAGGGACCTGTTATCGTCTGAAATAAAAGGAATGTTAGGAGTTAAAACAAAGCGAGACAGAGATCTTCTGGTTATTGTCTTACGTACAACAGATGACAAAGATACGCCACAACAGCATCAACCAAATTGCAAGAAAAGAGGAGGAAATCAAGAAGAAATCATATAACTGCTTTCCTGTGGAAAAACAAGCAAATAAAAAGGACTTTTCAGTGAAGTGTTGGATGATGAAATCTTGGGGGAGCAGTCTTTCATTCGTGCTTTGTAAGTAAAGTACTGCAATCTACAGAGTTAACTCCATTACCAATTTTCCCCCAAAACTGAGCAGCCTCCAAAAACCCAGAATTTTTGTGTAGTTAAGAGGTCTAATGATAAGGAAAATGAGGTCCTAGAATAAAACAACAAAATGGGGAAATTCAAGCATGAGAAGCTTGAAAAGGCAAATATTGATACTACTAACTGACAAAAAGGAATTAACTTGAGATTATATCAGCTATTTTGATGACACCTATGTGATTCTAGTCCCTTTGTCCATGCACTGGTGTTTGCAGCCTTGATTGTGCACACAAGATCTGTTAACATTAACTCTTTGCACTGTAAACTCACATTACCTTCATCAGGACATTCACCTCCACAGATGTAGTATTCTGGCAATAAAGATTGCAGTTCAGACTCCTGCAGTCCTGATGACTTCAATAACTTATGTATTAAGTTTAGTAGTGGTGTAATTCTTTGCAGGATTGGGATCCAATATTAAAATCTCGTCAGGAAAGAGACAGCTCCTTCCTGTGTTTTTATACCAGAGCCCCAGTCTTTATTGCAGCTTTTATGAGACACTGTAATTCAAAACTCAACTTCCCTAGATTGCTGCTGATTTTTTTGCTTCTTTCACCTTTGCATTTCACTTCACGTGCCCTGCACAATCTACAAATATGAAAGACTATGTTTGCGAAAATAAAGGAAAACAAAAAAATACCCTTGTCTGCAGTGGCAACCTTTCCTGCCTGTATTGCCATTGATCCAATGATATTTTTCTACATTCATCCCTCCAGATTTATTCTTGAAAAAAACGATAAACAGTCAGAAGAGTTATCACCTTGTCTCCTTGTGGAAATGCATTGCCACCCGAGCTGCAATTCATACAGCGAATATCAAGGCCAGCAGTAGAATATCTATGAAACTAAGAGGCAGAAGCATTTCACCTAATGATGAAACAAAATCCACAGCAAATCCCATTACTTTTTTCTTGCCAATATAGGTTTTTTTCTAATAGCATTGTTCCAAAGGCAACTGGTGTCCATGTTGCTCCATTATGCAGGTGTGAACAAATCAGACAAAACCTACTCGTCGTTATTCAACCACAACTTGCACGATAGATCAATGTGTTTCAGTGATCAGCAATGTGCTATGTGTTGAACATTTGTTTCAAATGAAAATAGCTAAACCAAAATCAAAGCAAAGTGTTGTGTCTTTGATGTAGTTCCATACATTTGTTGTGCTGCGAGGACTAAAGCTGCTAGACCCAGCTGATGTCAACGGATTGGTTAAATCCTCTTTTAGACTTTGTGGAAGGAACAATTAAATCCCTGTAGATATGGCCACAAATGCTTTAGAGATGCCATTTTTTGAGCTATTTAGTTGCCTGGTTTGTTCCTTTAGTGTTTCTGGGAGAAGGCCTAAAGAAAGAGCTGAGACCACGATCCAGAGACAACACAAAGTAAGATCTTGCAAACTAGATGGTTAACCACTGTGTCAAACTGGGGTGCCTGAGCAAGAACCAGAATACTTCCTGATCATTATTTCCTTCTGTAATGAAAAGAACAACAGCATTTGCTGCCTGTGGAAAGAAATACCATTGTATCTGATTACTAGATACCCAGTTTTGGAGTTGACTCCAGGCAAAGAGTAGGAACTAAGTTTTTAAACTTGCAGCTACAGCATGGCTGACCTAAGAATGTTGCAGACATGACCAAAATACTTGCCAGCTAGTTTCTGTCATAGCACACATAAACATTATGCTGGGCAGAAGGAATTTGAAGCTTGGAAACCTGTAATCTCTTCAAAGGCAGACAAGCTCCTGTCACACATCATTATGAGGTATAAAAAAAACCCAACCAAACAAAACAACTATACCAGCCACAAACCAACAAAAAACCCAGCAAGCTGTGCAGGCTTTCCTAGAGGAAAAAATAATAATTCACACAAGTGGCATAATTGTATATAATATGTAACCACAGGAAATAACTACTTTACCATGTTCATCCATTCAGAAAGGAGAAAATGGAAGTCATTCAAGTTAATCCTTTTTAGACTTGCACAGACTGCCTCCTGTTAGAGCAGCTCTGTTTTCCTAATGCCAGCTGCAACCGCTGCTAAACCACCTCCTTGAAAGCTGGTTTTAATTCAGACACATGGAGCCTGTGCACTATTACAATTGAAAAATGCCCTTCCTGCACTGTGCTGCGTTTGGCTTTCAGATAGCTGAAAATATTTTGTCTCTGATGTGTTTCCTTAGAAAAGAACACCATAGGGGTATGTAAAATAATGAAAGGTTTAGTTCAAGTTGGTTAGGCTCCCTGGTTCATCCTGAAAAATAACACCAGAACAACAGGGAGACTCAAGCAGATATGCTACACAGCAAAACAGGAAGAAAAGTCAAAGTACATAAACAATAAATATATGCTATGGAATTTTTAAGCAATTGACAACCCAGATAAATATTTTAAGGGGGTTAATATATATGAACATGATTTAATTTTTATTTTGGTTTGTTTGGACTTGGAATAACAAGAAGACTACTCAAGACTCCTTCCACACCAGGATTACGTGTAATAAAAAAATCAGAGGGTGTTTGAAGGCACAGGTTTTGAGAAAGACTAAGTCATTCTCAACAGTATTTGCATTACTATAATTAGCTTCATTGATGTCAGTGGGGTTAGCAAGGAGGTAAGGCTCTCTCCAGTAACAGCAGCAAGCTTAGATAAAATGTAAACAAAGCAAGTGGAAATGTGAAAGCTCATTGAGGTCCAACTTCCCATCGCTCTACGCCACACATGAAAAACAACCTTTCCCAATCCATGAAAGCAGGTCAGCACTCAATTCCCATGGAAAGTCATCTATCATCTAAACCACTGTTAGATACATAGGGCAACAGACATCATTTGCTTTGTTAGTCAGCCCTCTCTGTACAGTGTGCCACCCCACATTAGCGCACAGAGCAGAGAAACACAACAGGTTTTGGCTACTCAGAGGTGAAATCCTGGCTCTGGTGACACTCACCTGGAAAATGTCTCCTGCCAACACAGACCTTAAACTGCTCCTTCAAAATATCTCCAGAAAAGCTGACTAGACAAACTTTACTCAAACCATATTACAACAGGATGGTGAGTTCCATCAAAATCAAAGCATTAAGTGAATTTCCCTGAAATACCTTCCAGGAAAGATGCAGACATTTTGGAAAAGTCCAAAGCAGCTTGTTTCAACCTGATGGAAGGATGCATATCTACTATTCATTTTGAAAAGATTTTGCATTGAGGGTAGTGTGCAGTAAACCATAAAAGTCAAAATTAGAATACTTAAATTCAGTGAAATCTATTAAATGGCCCTTGGGAGAGGCAGAGGAGGATTGCAGGGGATAGAAGTAGGCTTTTCTGTTATTTTGTTGTTGTTGAGTGGGGTATTTCATTTGGTTTGGTGTTTTTTTATACAACTTCAGGGAGTTTTTTGTTCTTCTCCAAAGCAGAACCGAATCAATTTTGAAATGTAAAAATCTTTTGCATGTGGAACTTACTTTACCATAGAGCTCTTACCTGGAGCAGCACATCACAGTGCTTCATAGTTTGGTATCTCACTAGAGTATCCAGTAAATGAATTAAATGGATTCATTAAAAGGAGTTGGTTTTGGTGCTTCAGAATCCTATCCAGACAATCAATACACACTTGTTTCTGACACAATTACTATATTACAGAGATTGCAACTGCTTTTGCAGCAGAGCAATATGACCTAAAAAAGCATTAGTCACTGAAGCATTTTTTGCAACTCATGCATAGTTTGTTAGGAGCATGTTGATCCTGGCCCTCAGTCTACAGAAAATCCTGCCAGTAGTTGTAGCTTTCTCCATGAGTTTCATACATTCAAAGCCAGAAATCACTGAGCAACACTGCCAGGAACTCGGTCAGTATCAGCTTGAAGCTTTAGATTGTCAAGGGGTTTATTTTTTTCTACTGCAATTTTAAAAGGGAAATTTATTATCTAGTATTTTTAAGCCAATCTTTTCTTTCCTTTCCTTTTTAACTTTTTTTTTTTTTTTTAAACCAGAACTGTTGCAGAGGAAAACAACCTATGCAAAAGAAGTTAACGAAATAATAATTTGAGTTTATGTAGTACTACGATTTATAATAAAATTTTAAAAGTGACTATCACATGGGAATGGTTGGTCATGACATAACAGCCACATGCTTTCTCAATAGTGATTAGCCTGGTCTGACAACAATTCACTTACACACAGAAACAATGAATTCAGGAAAACAGCTAAGGAAATAAATAATGTTTAAGTAACGTACCCACAGGAGAAGCAAGGAAGGAAAAAAAGTCACTAATTCCCAGATAGGCAAGAAACAATGATGATCGTATTGCAGATCAGTTACAACACTAATTAGAAAGGATCATTTGGGCAATAGCTATGTCAGCTGGAACACAGGAGGTTCAATCTTAACATAAGGAAACACTTCTTTACTGTGAGGGTGACAGAGCACTGGCACAGGCTGCCCAGAGGTTGTCGAGTCTCCATCTCCGAGACATTTAAAACCCTTCTGGATGTGTTCCTGTGGGATCTACTCTAGGATCCTGCTCTAGCAGGGGGGCTGGACTAGATCATCTTCAGAGGTCCCTTCCAACCCCTGCTACTCTGTGATTCTGTGTAATTTATTGAAAGAGTTAAGATGACCAAAGAATGCTGGTTTTCTCCTCTTGTACTGCACAGTTGTCTATTTGAAACTACATCTGAAAAACGTTCACTTGTAGTTGTTCACAGCTAACACAGCGTCAAAATCCTAATCAGCAGATCAAGGCATCATTGAAACTTTAAACTTAAAGCACCAGGAAAGGCAACTGCAACATTAAATAACATATAGAAGATCAACCTCCCTCCCTTAAGAGACTTTTTTTATTTGGAAGTCCCTTGAGAGGTTATTTAATACAGGCTTCGGTGCATTTATCACTTTGAAGAGGATTTCACTTTTAATTTTCTACCTCTAGAGTTGCAGCTTTTTAAAAACTGTGGATGTTCTTGCTTAGCTATCTGCTCTGCTACGTATTTCACATAGAAATTTTGACTTTGCTACAACTTCAAACCCTTTAAACCCTATGAAACTCAAGTGCTAATTCCTACTGCATGATCTGAAAGCAAAACTGGTTCACAGATGGTGAGGTAGATCCATCAGAGTCTGAATTCTTATGATCTCTACTTTAAGATGGTTGTTTTTCTTGTTTGTAGAAACAAGAAGCCAGTCTGAATGTGTGCGTGCACACCAAGAAACAGCTTTTCCCAGTGAGTGTATTAAAAAAGCCACGTCCACCATCTGCCTACTGCTTCCTACCTAGAAGCAGGAAAATTTCCATCTTTCCTTTCTATGCCTATTATTTTCCCCATGGCCGTATTAAAGAACAAGGCAACACTTCAAGTGTCACAGTGCAAGGAATCTCTCTAAACACGGAGCAACCCTGTTATGGACATTTGCAAGCTAGAGCTTCTAGTGGCTGTTATAACACATTAGAATTAGCAAGTGGTCTGCCTCAGGATCACCCAATTAGTCACCATGGATCACAAAAGTGATTAATGCCTATTACCCTCAAGTCTGAATTCAGATGCTGTCATCTTGAATTAACAAGGATACTAAAGTCAACCACAGAATCATAATATAACTCAGACTGGAGGGGATCCTCAAGAAGCCGTTATGGTCCAATCGCCTGCTCAGAGCAGGGCTAACTTCATTGCTGGATAAAATTGCTCAGCTTTGTTCTAGTTAAGTTTTTAATGTCTCTGAGGATGAAGATGATAACCTATAAATTTACTCCAGTGCCTAATGAAGTACAAATTTTTTTATAAAAAACTGAGGGTTTTTAATTAGAATTTATAGCTCAGAATGTCTTTTCTAGGCAATAGTTTTGACTGAAAGACCTGACTGTATTCCACTCTTTGTTTTAGGCTCTGTATTGCCCTTCCAGTGATTAATTATATGTTTTGAAGTTTTCCAGCTTTGATGTCTACTGTTTTGAAATAGTATGCAAAAGGTGAAAAGGAAAATTTCCTTCTGTCTTGCGTTTCCAAAGCTGCATACATCTGTAATAATCTAGTTTTGACAGATTTTCTCTATTTAGCTTTTTCCAAAATTAAATATTTACTACTCTTGCACGTATCTATTTTCCTTTTGTGACTAACCATCAACTGGGTAAATCTGATAGGAGTTGGTTTCTATTACATTCTTTCTTTGCAAAATTATTTTGAAGGCAAAGAAACACAAAACGTCTGCCATGCCATGAGTCTGTTTTCCAGAAAATGGAAGAACGTTCTATTGAAGCTGCATAGAAACGATCCTACTATATGTGAACTGTTTGGAGCACAGTGGCTTCCTAACAATTAGATCTTGTTGTGTTTCGTTCACAGCTTATATAAAATTATAAAATATATATTATATAAAAATTCTCAATAGACTATTTGCCCTCTCCTTCTCCCACAGAAAGTTTGAAGAGACATCAGTAAAGATCCTTTATGGCACCTAATTCATTCTCTTGAAATTACCTGCAATTCCTTAGGAAAACAGACATTTTAAAATGAATTATCTTTCTGCCAATTACAACCTCTCTCACATGCTGGCTTTGCAAGAGCATCAACATGACAACCTTTCTTAGGCAGGAAAAATGGTGATAAGTTTCTTCCTTACAGAAGTTTGATTTTGTTTTTAAATTCACAAGTTAGCCTTGCGAACTGTATTGAGAACTCAGGTAGAAGTGCTTTGGTTTAGTCCTGTGTAAAATACCTTTGAAGACCACAGAAGCGTGGAAATAGGGAGATGGTGGTGATCTCTCTCCCATAAAGCAGCTAATTACATGATCATCTTAAACTCTCTAAAGTCAATTACTGTAATTACTGCAACTACTGTGTTGTCATATTTCATTTGGAACAAAATGGTAGCATGAGAGGAAACTGCCAAATACGGTGTTCCAGACTTTTTCCACTTTATAGAAATGTGTTTAAAATGAAAGCTTCTGTCAACCCCAGTAAAGTGTTCCTAAACTCAGGAGGCACAGTCACTCGTTACCTACCCCCTGTTAATGTACACCACTGTAAAACGTAGTAAGATTAAAGAGAGAGAAGGCTCAACTTCAGTATTTAAAACACAGCCCCAGCAGCAGAGAGAAACACTAGAGGTGTCAGCAGTGTCCAAAGGACAGCCTGAGGACCTGTTTCACTTTCCTCCTGAACCCTAGCAAGCAGAACAGCTATTCCCAGTGTCCCCTTACATATCCTGTTTCACCTGCTTATTCTAGAAGCCCTATGTAAACCAGGAGATACTCAGACATCACTTCAGGCAACTGATGATCCCCAAAACAGAAAACTGCATCTGGATAAAAACTTTTCTGTCCTCAAGAGGTTTTCAGGAGTTTGTTTGGCCTAAACCATAACTTGAATAACAAAAACATTATAATACAAGGTTAACCTCAACTTCATCCTGATGGAACTATTTATCTGTCACACAAAGATAGGTATATTCGTTGTGGACTGCTTTTTTTAAGGGCACATACATGAGCTATTTTCTCACTACAGCGAGGATGTCTAAATAAATCTCTTGCAGGCAAGTAATAGGAAATATTTCAGCTTCAGATGACTACACCCAACTATTTCCCAACCTTCAGGAAAGCCAGTGAATATCTAAAAGTGTTAGCACTCCTAAAAGAACAAAACAAAGACAGATTTACAAAACGCAGTGCTAACAACCTCCGCATTGTCCCTCAGTTTTAACTTCATGGAATACAAACTCCTCTAATACTTGTTCCCACACACACAATATGTGCCACACTGTATTGTGATTCCATGTTCTGCTTCCTTGAAGCACGATACAGATGGTGATACTGGCAGTAATTTTTCCATGCTCTAAGGTGCCATAAATATTTAAGCCTCTCTCCTGTAACTCCCTACCTTGGGACAGGCTGAGCAGATTCTCCAAGGAGCAGTACTGAAACAGATATCGAACTCAGAGCCATGCTTAGGGATGTGCAAATTGTATTTTGCTTTTAGTACAACTGCAGTTGCTAAGAACTTGCTGGGTCTATATACAAGGGATCTAGTAAAAATTCTTTGAAAAACTGTTGTAAAGCAGATCCTTTATGCCCCATCAAGCCTTTTAATCACTAGACCTCATTCAAGTATAACATAACATACCAGCTTTTGAGGAAAACAGATTAACTGTGATTCAGACTGGCACACTCCCTGCTAAGGCAGACCCTTGGATTTGGAGTCATTCACCTTCAGCATATGTCTACATTTAGCCTGTACCTAGGACTAAACTTTAGCAGTTGTTCTACCACCCAATGCCCCCTCCCCAGCTGAGAAGGGGAATCAGGGGAAAAAGGGAGAAGCCCCTTGGGTTGAAGTAGAAACAGATTTAATGAAACAACAAAACAAATACAATAACCAACATAAAGCATACAAGGTTATACTCAGCCTCATCCTTAAGATCAGCAACAGGAGACCAAGATGGGAAAGTCCCAGGAAGAACAACTCCACCCTCACTGAGCTCCCCCCTTTTGTAATGAGCATGGTGAAGTGGATGGGATGCACCTGTGAGTCAGCTTGGGGCAGCTGCCTTGATTGGATCTCCCAGCTGATTCAGGGCTACTCATGGCTGCCTGCATGGCTGGGCTGGGGGCTGGTCCTGGGAAACCAGGACAGCATGTCAGGCACCCAGCCCAGAGTCAGTGCAAAGAGAGAGCATGGCTAAAACCCTCTTCTGTCACAGGCCACCTCTTAGCTCCTTTCCTCATGAGTCCAACGTGCAGCAGGTATGGCAGACAGGAATGATAAGGCAATAGATGTCAGCAGGGCTTCGGTAACAGATGGCATTATCCAAAACTAACAAGGAATATTATTTTGTAAGGAATTACAGAGAAACCTCAAAATTAATATTTTTTTTTTCCGTTTGGTTTCAAGCCATTGAGGATTTCATGATTAAGGTCTCAAAGATAACAAAATATTAAAAAAAAAAATCAGAACCACTGCAAACTAACAGGTACTCTCTGTAATCTCCAGTGAGGTTGTACAAAGCAATACATCCTTGCCTTGACTGCAAATAGTCAACTCTCCATACATAAAAGGTCTAAACTGAGAAATTCTACCACAGAAGTTTTCACTGTAGTACTCCTTTCCTTAAAGGGCAGCATTGCTACTTTTCTAAGAAAACTCAGGGAATTCATCTATAGACACCTTTTAATGCTGTTTCCTGGAAGACATGGGCAGTAGAAGGGCTAATTTGTTGGTAGTTTTTGTCCTTTTTCATATCAAATTATTTTGAGATGAACTCTGACTCAACTGCTAAAGAGAGCTTGTGAGCAGATGAAGGACAATGCAGCCCTTTCAAACTGTTATGGATGATAAAATAAATAGTTTTCATTCCATGGTGTTAAATGTATTCCTAGTTCTCACAATGCCTACTTAATAGTTTTGGGACTGTGTGTGTGTTTCCCTTAGAAAAGCAGAATGCACTTCACCATTTTTTTTTCTCCTCCTGGATCTAATTATTCTCTAATTTAAATGCAAAGGCCAATCCAGGTTGCTCCTGAGACACTGTAGGACTCTATTAGGATCTTTTACATTAAGACTTTTTATGATAACGATTATATGATAAAGAGTATCTGGAGTCTAACACAATACTAATACTATTTCTTAAAGGTGCAACCCAATTTTTCCCCAATTTAACATTCAACTTCTCTTTGCTTACACAGCCTAGCTTAAGGGAAAAGGATACTGTCTTCCAAATAGTCTGTACCAGGTTATGACAGAGACTATCAGAAAAGCCTGGTGTGGAGACAATAAGACTAGTTTTAACATCCATTAGAGAGGAAGATCTGCACCTTCAGGCTCACTTTAGTTAAGTCCATGCTGTTCCATTGTCTTTGACATAGAAGTGACCTGCTAGTTTGCTGATGTAATTTGAAAAATAACAATATTAAAAGTTGTCACAGCCCCAAACAAACAGAATACTCAGCCACACATGCTGTAGCATCGTATTACATTACACCCATTCACAAAACCTCCACACTAAGTTGAGAGATGTTGTCTAGAATTGCATTAATTTGTAAAATGAACAGGGCATATCATTCTTTGTGTAAATCTGCTAGCTGTTCTAATGTCTGATGAAAACTAAACGCATCTGCTAATTCAGAAGTCAGGTAGTCAGGTAGAACATATGAAAAGATTCCATTTCTATAAACCAGATTCCCTAGAGTCTCAGACTCTGTATTCACTAACACAGTTTGAGCTTTCACTCTACTATTGCAATTCAATGGAAACAGACTCTGCTAGATTAAAACCAATCTGGCTTAATGTTTATTTATTTGATAAGTAGGGGAAAAAAAAGCAGAATTATAATTTTGCACTCAAATATCTTATAGGTAAATAAATAAAACATTAGAAGTAGGCAATGAGAGGCAAAGTGAGAGACTTTTGTCTGCAATGTTTAAAGTCAAAAAGGTTCATTGATTTATCCACAATTTGCTTCTTCCCATAATTCTCTCCTATATCACACACTACTGCACAGGTATCTATCTATGTACCTACCCAAATAACAGAGGCTGGCACTCATAAGATCAGAAACAGAAAAATGCCACTAATTACTGACTTAATACAGTGTCCATATACCAAAGTGGTTTTCTGCTTTACTGTAACTCTGAGATGAGCTCAGCAGCCCACAGGCTACATTAAGAGAAGAAAGACACTTTGCAATCTGAGATACAGTTTCAATCTATAATTAGTGTACACATAAATGCTTCATTATTTCTGTACAGACTTGCAGAAGGGGCATTTTAACTGCACATTTTTAACCAAATAGAAGCTATTAGTTAGGAAACTGAAGTGCAATATCAAGAAACTTCTGTCCTCAGTGTTCTTGAGCTGAAAAAGCTTATTGAAGCCTGCCTTAACGAATAAATCAATGAATTGAGTACTTGCTATCATGAAAGACAATTTGCTTCTTCTATAATTCTCTCATAGATCGCACACCTACCCAAATAACAGAGACTATCACTGTCTTGATGTAAGACTAGCTGACTCACGTGGTCTCAGATTCATGTTCCATGTTTGCACCTGTTCTGTTCAGTGAATAAAACCAATAATATCCATTTTGATTATTTTTCTCATGCTAATTTGTGAGGCAGCTCATTCACTCCCTGATGAGGAGCAAGACAAGTGATCTCTTAGGAATGCTTTGAAAGGAAACAAGAGCTAGCACATGAGACTAAGGATTATAAAAGATTACTATTACTAAAAAAATGTAAAATTCTGTACTAAAAACTTCATATAATTTGACAAAAATCAGCAGAATAAATTTCATCAATCTCTATGTCTAAATTATTTATTCAGTTTAGAGTATTTTCATAGTCTAAGCTAGTGATAGGAAACAAAACAAAAAAACCCTAAGTGTCCTGACAAGATCTGACCATCATTGAGATGCAGTAATTCTCTGAAGAAATTAATGTAGCCTCAAGACAAACAAGAGTGCTCCAATTTCTATTACTGGTATTCTTTGCTCTCCAAAGGCAGAACAGGCAGTCAAATGTGGCTATATAAACCAATATCCAAAGCTGCATTGTCACTTAAGGAACAAAGATGGAACAGTCCTCCAGAAAAGGAAAAAAACCCACCTGTTTTATACCTTTCCACTCCAGTTCTTCATGCCACTAGATGTTAAAAGGAAGACAAGTATCTTTCTGAAACTAGTTTTAACATATAACTAAATTCACGTCTCGAGGTTGTAAGCAGGCCAAGGGCCAGCATTATTAGTTTTATTTGCAGTTAAACCACTTTCTTGATAGGGTTTCATGACACTGGAAATCTGTTTTCTCAGATGTATTTTAAATGGGCCTGGTTTGTTTATTAGGATATTTACACAAACCAACTGATCAATTTTTTTTTAAAGGGAAGACACTAGAAAAAGTAATTGTTCCATGATCTATATTGTACTATTAGAAAAGCGATCAGACTTTAGGAAAATAAAGGAGCCCATTGTTCTCAATATGTCCATTATAATCCAACATATGATCTAGGAGTTACTATTCCACTGCAATATTTAATTATAGGCAATTTACTTCCCTGTATTGCCCAATAACTGGTTGACACTCTTTGACATCATTCCTACTCATAGGAATGTCAGGAGGTCAGTCTGGACTAATGAAACATCTGAAATAGATAAAACTGATCTAGTTAATATCCCCAAGCGTTTTTATTTCTCGCCTTTTCTATTTTTTTTCACTTTTCATACTTACAGGACTGTGCACCTTATGTTTGTATGCAACTGAGGCTTGGGATTTTTGAGTGGAGGAAAAATGAAGAAGTCAGGGTATCAGCTATGTCATTCAGGATTCAAACTGCCTAGTGCAAAGCATCTGGAATTCTTTATCAGATTATGATATTCTCAAACAGAAAAATCTGAAAATTTTAGATATTCTTCTACTTGAAATGCTCACTATTTTGAACTCTTATCTTATTTCAACAGTTGGTCCATTGCTGCATACAATAAACTGCAAGGTCTTCTAATTGGAGAATCTATTGTCAATGTTTTTGAAAAACTTTGAGGAGCTTCTTTTGTGCCTTCACTTTAGTCCTGCATGTTTAGTGAAGAATCACAAAACTTAGAGAGAATCACTTTTCAGAACAAAGAAAAGCCAAAAACCTGGTGAATTACCCATCACTGAGAAGTACAGTAATATGTAAAGCCTCTGGCAAGGGACTCTCAGGCTCTAGTATATCCTTCAGGGAATCAAGGGACATCTGCACTACAATATGACGCATGATTGACTCGGGACTACCAGTCAAAACGATGACATTATCTGCCAATCAAGGTAAGAGGCAGTTAAAAGAGAAACCTACTTCCAATTACATGCCGGATGTATTAAGAGTGGGGCTAGTGATATGCTTCATCTTTCCATCTACACCAGGCAATCTCCAGGTTTTGTAATTTCTGACAGTTTTGCAACTGCATATGGCCTATGGACAAACTTTTAGATCAGAAAGAGGCCACAATCAAGACATATGCTTCAATGCCCAACTACAGCGAGGGGCTAAATTTAAGTTCATGTGTAAGAAGTGATTATATTGTGTGAAAGTTAGAGCTAAAATTATTTCTTTGTTTTTTTAGTAAGTTACCATTTGATCTCACGGGAGCAGATCTCAGAATTACAAGAAAATCAGTCTCTAGTTTTCCTGACTCCATGTCCCTTCACAGCTCACAGCCTTCTGGGAAAATGATACTAAGCTGTGGGACAAGATTCATAATTGTTAAGACCAAAAGGGATCATTAGACATTCTACTCTGAGCTTTCACAAGCCAGGCCAAATAGTTTTTATCAGTTACTCAAGCACTAGAGCTTAATAACTTGCATTTGACTAAAACATGCCATCTAGAAGATATAAGACAGAAAAAAACTACCAGCTATATTAAGTAACAGTACTGTCTGAAAAGTTAATAAGCCTTGTTGTTTCAGTTCTGATTTATCTCTAGTTAGATTCTTTCCAGTTTTAATGACAACTCTAATTTCTATGGCTCTGTGCTACAGTGACAGCAACATCAGAGACTGAGTTGATTTAATGGGCAGAACAAGCTATATGCCTATGAAACCTGGTGGTGACTTGTTAGAGTTTGACAGCCAAACTATCCAAAGATTTCACATGCCTTGAACATGTCCCAGTACATCCCAGCTCCTCACTGCACATGTGAATAAGCTAAGCACATTTTTCATTCACTGAGTATAACTTCCACAATAGCTTCTCTTTCCTCCTATGAGCGATTGTGACAAGATGACAGTGATGTTATGTGTCTCCTGTCTTCCAAGGAGGGATCTTTTTGAAAAGCTGAAGGTGCTGGATGAGGAGGTAGCAAGTCATACATATAGGAAGAACACTTCAGGAGACAGCTGAGTTAAAGGGGGAAAAAAAATGAAAAGGGTTTGGATTTACACATGGAACCAAATAAAGAGACAAATGTATCGAAAAGAAGATTTATTCAAAGACACAAGGCAAAGTATCCAACAGTTTGGGAAATAAATCTTACAGCCATCTTAATCATAAAGCTCCCAGGAGAAACTAGGTGCTTCTGCAACTGGGATTCAGTTAGGACCACAAAGTAAATGTTACTACTATAAAGCTGAACATCTTTTGACAGGTTGCTAAAAGTGCCAGTGGGATAAAGCAGCTTCAGGTAGTGGTAATACAACTCATGGTATTTTCATTTCTTACTACCTATGGTTACAACTGGGTATGGCAAATGCTTAATGACTCCTGTAAGAAAACAAGTTTAACTTATCTGCATGGCCCTTACAAACAAAGCATGGCTTCCGCTTGTAGAGACCATCAGTTTGATATTTAAGCAATATTTATGCTATGGTACAATTCCATAGCTGGTGGCAGCCACTTCATTACACAGACCCATTCCTATTGCCCTATAATATTATCAGAACTACTCTGCCTTTTAATGATTCTACAGTAAGTCATGCTGTCATTTGGTCTCTTCTTATATTAGACTCTAAAGTACAAGACTTTTTGTGCATTTAGAAAATGTTGTTCTTTGCATGTTGTTTATTCAATTTAAAAATAACCTAAAACTAGGTTAGAGTAGCTTAATGTACTCCTCTATTTTCTGATTGGGTAGCTATTTTCACGGCTAAAACTTTTATTTCAGATTAGCACACAGAAGTAATGTGTGTAATTATGTAATCTGTGCACTGCAACAGTTGGGAACATTTTTTTAAGTGTGGTCAGCCAATGTCCAAAACACAAGAGACTGCTACACATTTTCTAGCCCGATGCTATGAAAGTATGAGGGTGTATCATTTGGTACCTTTCCATTCCAATGGTAGAAAAAACCAAAACCAAAACACATTAAGAAGTAGCAATTGTGTGAAGAAAGTCCTGCACATAATAAGGTTCCATATAGACCACACAGAGGGCATTGGACGTAACAGAACAAGGAAGGTTTGACAGATAAGAGCCAAGTACCCAATAACCTAAATAGTTTCAGCCAGCATCACTAAAAATTTAGGATAAAAATAAAAAATAAAAAAAACCCCCAAGTTCATGATCTTCCTTTCTTCAGTGAAACTAACAGATGGTTCATCCCCTGCCATAGCAGCTATCTACCTTTCCTTTATGAAAAGAGTAGCTGACAAGTTCTCCCACAGCTGAACAGCTGCTTCTCAGCTGTAACTGAGAAGCTAGACTGGCACTGCAGACCAATGAAAAAAGGTATGGTCAGAGATCTGTTGTTACATCCACAGAGCTTTCCTACAGAAATACAAATGGTTTACTCCAGGTATTGAAAAAAAGAACTGTTAACAGAAGTACTTGTCCTCTCCAAGCTAGACAGTTGTCTCTCCAAGCTAGACAGTCACTACCAAAGCACTGTGGAGTGGAAAATTAAAGAGGACAGCAGAGGACCTTTCCAGAAGGCCTAGTGAAGAGCGAAACCTGTGAGGAAGATAAAAAGAAAACTAGTCAGAAAGGGGAAAATAGTTGTTTGACAAAGAGAAGAAAAATCAAAGATGCATGAAGCAATATCTCAGAGTTAACAAACCACATTTGGGAAACAAAGGTTTACATATATCATGGACATTGCAGACATTGCATTATAGAATCAAAGAAAAATGGGGTTCAGAGCCGCAGGATGTCCCATTGCAAACAGACCACTTCCCCTGACATTTCCTTTCCCTTAAGGACCTCTACTGATGGAGAATCCCTGACTGTTAACCTGTTCCATCACTTCTTTATCCTTAGTATTAGGGATTTTTTCCTGCCAGCTGGGCCAATCCTTTCTTGTAAAAATTTGCTTCTTTGCCATTCAAGTAGAACACCGACTATTGCTTTCTCCTTTCCAGCAGCTTGTTGTGTATTTGAACACTATATACTCCTCAGACTTAAAAGTTAGAAATAACAGATCCCTTGCTTTCTCAAACAAACTCTCATAAATGCAATTTAGCATTCTGTTGCAGCATATGTGGCCTAACAAATAAATACATTTGCCCAGCCGTGTCTACCTTGTGATTCTGCAGTGATACGCTGACCTCATACACTTTGGACTTGGATGTTTTATTGTGGTATCAGGTGTGTAACTCATAATTATTGATACAGAACAAGATGTTAAAACCACCAGGTATTGATGCTACCTGGAGGTGTCTGGGATACCACCCTGTGCTCTGCTGCTCACTGCCCTTCATGTTTTGACTCCACTGGGTCTCTGTTCTGTCCCTTTACCTGAAGCTAGACAACAAAACTGAAGGGTCTGTCTTGCTCACACACAACAGGGCTAAAAGCAAACCATGCTCTTCCTTCTCCTCTTCTTCCCACTACCTGCTCCCACAGGGCAGTAGCACACCTCTGTCTCCAGGAAAATGAGGGAACAGAGCTAGCATACCTAGGAGTACAGTGGCAGTTGTGATTCCTGGCAAGTGGCTGTGCTGAGGCGGCACCAAAACCGTGAAAGATTCCAATGCTTTGTCCACCATTACCTAACGTCACCTTACATTGCTTCTCTTTTAACAGCAAGAATTTCAAACTACCCTTTACTTAAAATACTTCCAGACCTTACAGAATTACTGAAAATGTCTCTGAATGACTGCCAGTACTATTAGATTATTCACTCTCCAGATCTGAAAAATACTCAAAAAATCCCTTATGATCAAAACCAAAATTTGTTTTGTATTTTGCATCTAAAAATTTTACTAAAAATAGCATATTTTTTTTCTACTTTTCATGTTTATTTGCTCTTTTGCTTAAGATTTTATTTTAGTTTCACCTTCTATCAAGATGGACTTTAAAATGTGGTCTGAGCTAAAATTTAATATGCACAATAAAATTTACTATGTAGCTGAACAAAAAGTCGTTGCACCAAAAATGGTCCAGTCCAGCAGTTTTCTAAATGATGTAGAAGAAAAATAATGGGGCAGGGTAGCAGAAGCCTGACCCTATTCCCATAAGACTGTAAGATTTATCACCTACATAAGCAGAATGCTACAGAAAAGAGATCTATTGACCACAGCAATAACTCACAGCCCAGTAAAGCAAGCTGAGATGCTAGTCTGGTATTTGCTGATAGTACCTTTATTATGTGGTACTCAGAATCTTTTTAAATAGCTTTGCTCAACAAGCTACTGTTTTTAATATTATACACCACCTACTCTTTTTTAGACCAGCTACTTATTTACAGTACTGATATTCAGGGGAGGGGGGAGCTGCAGGGAAGGATTTATAGTAGTGGGGATTTACTGTTTGCATCAAAAACTGTGTTGCCGCAATTCTTGTGGATTTCAGCAGAGGGGGAGCTACAGGCACATGCTATGCTGGTATAACAGAAATATTACTCAAACAGAAATACACTTGCATAATACCTTCTATTTGAATAGAATATTTACTGGGGAAACGAAAAAATAAAAAAAAAGTCAGAAAACTGCTATCACTTGCAATGCACTCACTGAATTTTTGCTGGTTTGGGTACATGTAGGGAGATGTTTGACTAGCTTTCTGTTTTGCAAAGCTTTTCTTCAAGGGCTTGGATAGCAAGGGTATAAGGTCCTTAAGAAGTCATTCAATACTAGAAGATGGACAGAGGGCATTTTCCCCTTGTGCTTGTGTCAGAGCCTGGAGTGCAACACTTCCGCTGGGACTTCAGCTGCCTGTGCTCAAGTGAGGTGCCTCAGACTGCTGTGAAAGGGCTGTGAGAAGAGGAGGACTGGCCCTGTTTGCTTTGGAGGTGCACTTAGCTCAGGCCATCAGCCCTTGGTGCCTGCCCAAGCTATGCTGCAGTCTTGGCTGTGCTGGGCTGTGTAACCCTGCTGATCCAGACCCTGACCCATGGACTTGACCTCCTGCCTTGAGCTCAGATCCCGCTCTAGAATTCCCCTGGAGAAAGATAATTTTCTTCCAGCAACCGTTAGCTACAATGTAGCCACAGTGTAGCTATTTCAGCCCAACAAGAGGATCCAAAACATACACAATGGACTGAAGAAATAGCCCTAGTCTTTAATCCCTTCTCCATTTTCACAGCCTCAGTGTCAGACATGCTTCCTGTACTCTTTCAGGATTTAAAAGAAAACATAATGGTATTTGGAAGTCCTAAGCAATCACGAGTTGTAACAAAACATCTGTTTATGTTTTTTTTAAAAGCTATTTGAATTATTTGTTAAGGTGACTGGCTCAAATATCAAATACTCTAGAATCCTAACAATAAAAAACCCAAGAAGTTTTATCCATAAGGGTTCTGGGAGTCAGCTGCACAAAAACCTGCTATACACATGCCACAAAAAAACCCATGCTATAAACAAACACACACAAATAAAGGAACAGAAAGCAGGGACAGCCCGGTGTAACCCAAGGGCCACAGTGCGGCTGTTCACTCCCCACCTGACCCCACAGAGCAGCCCAGCCTGGGCGGGATGTGGAAAGGTCACCCCATTCGGGATGAGATTACCTCAGCGCCATGAAGTCCCCCCGTGACAGGCACTGCATCCGCCCCCGGGGAGGCTGTCCTGGTGCAGGATTGTTCTCACTGTAAAACACTGCTGTCTTACATCAAGATGAAACCTCTCCCGGTGCAACTTGTACCCGTTGCTCCTTGTCTTCTCCACATGGCTCCTCCTGAGGGGGTCTCAGAGCTGCCCGGGACGCAGCCTACCCTCAGACACACCCGGGTCCCGCGCGAAGCTGCCGCTTCCCGCCTTTTAAACCGCCCGCGGGACCGCCGGCTCCGCCCCGCTCGCGCCCGCCCAACTCTCGCGAGACCTGCCGCGCGCTGCCTCACACGCAGCGCAGGGATCGCTCCCGGGCGCCGGCAGCTGCGGGAGCGCCGCGCTCCTCAGGGCAGCCGCTGCTGCTCGCGTCGGCTTCCCGGCGCTGACCCACCCGCGGGGACCGCCCGCAGCACCCCGATCTCGCCCGCCCCTCTCGCAAGAGCTGCCGCCAGCCTGCCTAGGCTTCCACACACGCGGCCTGAGGGTGCCCAGGCCTAGAAACTCCTCAGACACCCTGGGGAGCTCACAGACCTCCCAGGACACAGCAGCTGCTGCTGATTATCGTTTTTACCACATAAAATCCTCCCATTCCACCTGCATATATTTTCTTGAAGAAAAAGAATCATACCTTGTAATGGAGGGGTATGTCCAGTGGCCAGATGGCAGCTGGTCCCTCTCCGTGGCTGAGCAGGAGAGGAGCTTGTTCCAGTGCTGTCTGTGGGGCAGAGACTGCGTTACCTTGTAGGGAACGGCTTAAAACTATAAGAGATTCATAAAATGTAGACTGAGAAAGGAATTTAAATGGTTTCTACGCTGCTCACTGTTGATCCGACACCACAGCACCACCGTGCATTTCTTTCACCACTACCAGCTCACACAGCACCTTAAAGTTTGGTAAAACTCCTGCCTGAAAATGTAAATCCATGTAGCAAAATCTGTCTGTGGAAATACTTTTCAGAAGGCCCTGAAGACACAAGCTAGATAGATGTATTTATGAATACACAACCAACCTTTAGGGATTTTCTCTCTGTTTGCTCTTATAAGCGGAGTACTTTTTGCCAGAAATCATTTAAATTTACAGGGGAAAAGGGCACAAAAGCCTGGAACTATTTTATTTTCCATGTGAAGCTTTATTTTCACAGCTCCTTGAAACAAAGAAAAGCACAAAGATAATACGAAGTAGGAACTAAGTTCATCTCTGACTATCAAGCATAAACTACTTTAAGAAGAAAACCATTTTCATCCCTAGTGTGGCCTGATTCCACACATTTTAAATTTCCTCCCGAATGTTATGTATAGTTACCTTTATCAAGCAACAGTAATCCTCATTAAGGAACAAAGCCCAGCCTCTGTTCTCTGAACCTCTGAAGATTCACTTGACGACACAAGTCATGTACATGAAAAGATCAATGCTTTGCAAAGGGTGATGTGAGCTGAGTAATGGCCCAGTTCTACTTTGGCTTGTAACAAGGTTCAAGACCAAAATGTGTTTCAGCATAGAGATTCATATTTCACACCAAATAAAAAAAAATCCAACCCAGAAACCGAAACAAAACAAAAAAACCAACCAAACCAGCAACTGAATCTTTGTTCATTAAAATATAATTTTCAGGTAAAAATCCAGTTACATAATTAGAACAACAAAGAAAAATTCTACCACACAGAGTACATCTGTTGCCATGTGCATAAATTCTCTATGACTTGCCAAAGTAATTTATCCACCCAGAACACACATCCAAGCCGGCCAATATCTAGTGCTGAACAGAAAGGAAATTTAAAGAAAGGCACATCATTTATCATTACAGACAGCTCAGCAATATTGTGAACAGGGAGCACAATTTCAGCGGAGGGGGAAGAGGGAGTGGGAGAATGAAGATTGGAAATGCTTGCTGAGCTCAGAGCCTGCTGTAACAGCAACCTGACATCAGGATCTCAAGGGCTACTTCCTCTGAGAAAAGAGGAGTACAGAAAGCCGTGTCTTAACCATTCAACCCTGTCCCAACACAGATTGTAATTCAATGAATTGCTATTTTGTGATGGAAAAACTTACCGTCGGAAAATTTTTGACCACCCTTGCATAGCTTGCAGTAGAATTTAATGTGAAGAATAAACAAACTCACCCCGCTATGGCAGCCTTACATTATGGGCCGATGCAAACTGCGTGAAGTTCAACAAGGCCAAGTGCAAGGTCCTGCACATGGGTCAGGGCAATTAGTTCTTTGTAGTTAACATAATCCCTGGAAGTGTTAAAGGCCTGGCTGGCTAAGCCTTGAGCAACCTGCTGCAGTGGGAAGTGTTCCTGCCCTTGGCAGGGGGGGAAGAACGAGATGATCTTTAACGCCCCTTCCAACCCAAACCATTCTGTGATTCTATGATTAAGGCTGAAACCTTCCAGAATTAACTGTAACACAAAGCCCATTTTCATACGCTGCATGTAAAATTCTGCCCCTTCCTCTCCACACTTACAAGGAGTTCTTGGCAAGGATTTCAATGCAATTATTCAGTACAAATGCCTGTCTGCTGAATTTTCCGACACACTGTTCAGCTTTCTAGGCTACAAGGTGCTAGGGCAAGGTGAGGCAAGGGTACATTATTAGTGGTAATTTTGCTATTTGATTCCCCTCCTCGTCTTTATCAATGAAACAAGTTCAGATAGGAGAATGTACTGACATAGAGGTATCAACTTCACCCTACAGAATCTCATATTTCATTAAAATTAAGGAAGATTTTAGCTCCTGGCATCGCAAAAGCAGCCCGATATCTGTGAGCAGGCTATAAACAGTGTCTTTGTGAGGTTTCAGGCTCCCCAGAGCTTATACATAACAGAGTGTTCTCTTGTTCTTGATGCATCAATGGTGATGCCCAGTGAGATACTTGGAGGCAAGGAGGACTTAATGCAGCTCCAGGTAGAAGAGATGATAGGAGCTGCAGGGAGTAAATTTTACTGGAGGCAGATTTTAAACAAGTAGTTTGGGAGATGTCTATATTTTCAGGAGCTATTTCAACTGAAGTGCCTCCAGCACAGTCTTGGATGAAAGCACAATTGCAAGCTGCTGAACACAAGCCCCAGTTAGTCTGTTCCTACTGTGCTCTGCAAGTCTTACTCAACTATGTAAGTGAGGATAGGCCCTTCTGCTTCCACCCTCCTTTTGGAGATGCTAGGGCAGTAGCATGGCTCCTTTCTGCAATGGGACGCTTTCCCATTTCCAGGCTGTGGACTAGACAAGAAGAATCAGCAGTCATTTTAGGTGTGTGCACAATCAAAGGATTTCTGTCCTCCTCCCACACTGGTGCCTAAGGAGTGTGTTTTCAGTTCTTAATTTCTGGGAGGTCTGTGATTTTCCTGCTTCAGTTTCTAATGCACAGAAATGACACAGTCATTTCTCTGCCACAGAGCCAAGTTCAGAAAAATGAGCTGGCTGCAGAAAAAAAAAACATTATCAAAACACGTCTCCCTTTCAATCCTACTGGAAAACAAAAACCATAAATAATTTAGCTATCCTGAGATCCTGAAAGCCTGTGATACCACTCACAAAAAGAGAGAACAAATTAAGGTGTTAAAAGAACCCCAAAACCTGGAGTGAAGAAAGAAATAACCAAAACCCATAGATATTCCAACAGAGAAAGAACAAAGGATGTGCTGCTAACCAAATATTTCAATAAAAGAACAAAGTTTGTCCTCAGTCCTTATTGTTTAGGAACCAAGACTTGAACCTGTCATTGCTGAAGGATGAAAGTCAGATGACATTCATTCTTCATCTAGATTATCCCTGACACACCAGAAGTACCAAGTGAGCCAAGATGGCATTCCTTTCCTAGATGCCATCAACCTGCATCAAGCAAAATGGAATGCTACTAGATATCTCTGATGAAGCAGCCAAATTAATCCTAACCAGGTTCTTGCCTGCAGTTTGGGGAATTCCACTCATAAGTTCAGAAAGAAGTATTTGTACTGAAAGTATTTTACCCTTGTTGAAGAATAAGATCATTTTATGTAACCCATTTGATCAGTGAGAGATGAGTCGGACAATCTGATTTAAAAAAAAATAAAAATCAACACAAATCTAACAACAAACATTAAAAACCACCATGAAGAACAATTAAAACCAGAAACCCAAACAAATAAAAAAAAAACAAACCCAACAACACAAAGTCCAACTCTAAACCAAAAAATCCCATAGTTCTTTTCATGACACCTTAATTCCTTTTCCAGTGGGATGCTCACAGAGTTTGTCAATCCAGATTGTGTAGAGTTTAATAAAAAAAAAATTGAGCTCAGAACACTACACTGGCAAACAACAAAAATTGTCCCTGACTCGAAGGGTCTTAAGTTTAACATGGTGGAAGCAGAAATGATTACAAAAAGATTAACAAAACCAAAACCAGACCACCTAAACAAATGCAGAAAGTGTGTGTGTGTATATATATATTTATTTTACAATGTGGCTTTCATAGAGAGTCAGAGATCAGTCTGGCTTTGCCTGAAGTAGGATGAAACTTTTCACACCACTGCCAGTTTGTTAAAGAACACATGGAAAGGTTCAAACTGAAATAAAGTCTGAAACTAGATAACTTGACGCCGTGTCTGGCCTGTGTTTTAAATCGTTTACGTAGTTCTCGTTAGGACTCCTTCAGCCATGTTTGCTGTCTGATGAGTGATTAAATGACACGTTTTTAAAACACGAAGCATTGGCCATTTTGTGTTCCTGGTGCCATCCTTTTAAATTTCATGGAAAAGGAGTGAAACCAACCTCAACTTGTTTTGAAATTCCTGTCACTAACTGCGCTTTAGTTACCCAACATATAATCCTTATTCATGTAATACTTAAACGTGATAATTTTTATAAGGCAAGTTGAAAAATTGTCATAGAATTGTAATTTTAGGGGGGAGGATGGGGTGATGGTTCTCCCTACTGTTCTCCTGACTCACCTCCTCAGGCTCTTGTAAAATGATTTGGACTCCTCAGATCAATGTCATAACGTAGCACAAAATAGTAAAATTTTTAATTATTCTCTGTTGGGCAGAAGAACTGAATTTGTGAGAAGTAGACATGCAGAGCACATGTGTTACTTTTCAAAGCTGCTTTAGCAAGTAGAAAGCAGAAGGTTCCAAGTGGCTGAATAGCACATTGTCCAAAAAATAAATTACAGTTCCTTTATGGTAAATCAAGTGCAAGAAATCCTTATCTTTGTCAGTTGCTTCTTCTCCTTAACGCTACAACTTACTCTCCAAATCAGTTGTGCTGATTCAGTTGTTTCTGTGGATGTTTCAAAATAATTCTGTGAAGTCATCCAGCTGTGGTATTTAAAAATATTACCCCTTCTGCAACTTGTACAGCCACCTGCTCAACGAAAAGGATTGTTTCACAGAGTGGATCTAGTGCATGGCCACGTTAAACAACCAGTCCAGTGGCTGAATGCACCGTGTGATCACATCTGCTGCCAGGGCAAGGTCGAAGTGGTTCAGACTGAAAAGACTCCTGTCCTATGCCAGATTTACTGTTAAAGAAATCACACTGTGGATCCACAGCCTGAATCCACGTTAGGGCTTGTTATGGGCAGGTCTCTCCCAGAAACATCTGCAGAATGCCATCTCCATCACCCCCTATTAAAGTTAACTCATTTATTATGTGTATATCACAGCAGGACTTGGCCTTTTGTTCCTTGTCAATAGTGCAACTTACACCGTACTGCCCAAAAGCCACACAGAGCAAGCATCCTTTCTGTGTTATTAAAAGAGAACTGGTGCCAGTCAACCTAAGACAGTGCAGAGGCTGAGCCCTATCTTAGATAATTCTCAGACACTGACACTCTTCTAGCAAAATTAATTACTACTCTGTATAGCCCGACTGACAGAAACCTTAGGCCCTCTGACAGTGACGTGTCAAAATACAATTCAACATGGATGTAGTTAGGCGTGTGGAAACTGGCCTCGTACTAGAAGTATCAAACATAACTGCAAGAGGAAAAAAAAGCCAACCCTCCTCTTTTTTGGGGTGTGGTCACATTTTTATTTTCATAAAAGAACAGGCCATTGAATTTCACCTAAAAAAATAAATTGGAAAAACAAGTCACGGATCTAATGTACAATACAGGGCAATAAACTAATGAATATTTGAAACGAAGAGAGTGAAGTTAAATTATTCCTACATAACCTACAGATGTTGTAGGCAGTCTGAAGCATATGTGTTTGGTTTAGTCATTTTACGGAACGCATCGCCATATATTGGCTTATCTGGAAAGTTAATTTTCATTTATTATTTTTTAGCCCTAGCATATTTGAGGGCAGGCTCGTTCTTTTCATTGGGTAATCATAACTGGGGATGCAGCTATTTCTTTCTTCTTCATAAGCTTCCCAGAAACAAATACAAGAAGCTATTCTGTAGGGAAGACTCAGACTCTTTAAAAGAGCAGCTTTTGAAAAATAATGTTATCTAAAAGCTAGGAAATGAAAGAGGGAGAGTAGTTTTAACATATTTTCAGAACAGATTCCTTCTATAAATTTGAATTGCTGCAGTTATCTGATACAAACTTTGGCAGATTTTTAGCAGACCAGATGTCCACAATAAAATGTTTTTTAATGTATATGTGAACAGTTTCCAATATGCAAATAACTCAGTTTCTGCAAACATCTGATGGACAGCTGCCAAAATGATGGGTGTTCATTTCAGAGTAGAAGTGGCTGCAAAGATTCTTAGTTTTCTGATAAAAGCACCATTTAAAATATTTATTTATTCATTTTATAATAGTGCATAAAGAATATTCTTGTTTCCAGCAAATATTCCAAAAACCATAATAAAGTTATAGTAAACTTGGGAATAAAATCAGCAATGCCTTCACCATTGGAAGGATGGAAGAAAAAGCAAGTTATCCAAAGGATGCATAGCAGTTGTTTTCCACAAAAATCATGTGAGGTGCTTTCATATGGCTGCCAGATTTCAAAGTGCTCAAGTAATTTGCATTGCTTGGCTTTAATTTTGCTGTCTGTGATCCTCTGACACCAACAGGCACAGTCATACGGGCCAGCAGACCAGTACAGCTGACTGGCTTGATGACAAATTTGATGTAAGGTATGAGAAAGCATCTTGGTGTATCACATCCCCCAGTCAGAGCACTCCTCAACATTAGGACATCTAGCTAGTTGGGAAATAATTCCCTTTGTAACCTTCAAAACATCAACCACCACCTCATCCTTCCCAAAGGACAGGACTTAGGGCAAAAGGCAAGGCAGCCTTGACACTCAAGTAGAGAATATGGATTTACAGTTCCATCACACTTTCTAGGCTTTTTTATGTTAGCTATTTTCTCATTTTCCTAAATAATTGAAAAACTTCACCCATCTGATAGGTCTTCTCAGTTTGTTGTAATTTGATTTCTAAATAAATAACTACCTTGCCAACATACTAAATTGTCTCCGGATTATTGTATTAATCTTATAAGAACATTAACAAAATCACTTATGTATGGTATTTACTACTGTAAATCAGTAGTAAATCAGTAGTGTGTTCTAATTTATGAGAAAGTCTCTTTCCCTCTGACTCCAAAGGAAACATGATTGACCCTGACACAGTTATGTGCTCCAGAGGGGAGACAATCTGTCGTGTTCAATCATTTCTTGATGAAATCCAAAATGGCAAGTTAATTGTTTAATTAAGAGAACAAGGCCCTTAGAAACTTCCATGTTCTACATAATTTTATAATGGGTCTACATAAATAAAATAAGATCTGGTTGAAGGGAGAGAAATATCATAAGCAAAACCAGTGCTAAATATATGTGATACTAACAAAAAGTTGTCAATGGCCAATCACCAGTGGTTCAGATCAACAAAATAAGTTGAGCTTGGTATAAGTATTTTGGAATTTATATGAAAAATAATTTGCACGTTTGAACATAGGTGTGCCTCATTTAGGTTTTACCACATTTCAGACAAAGAACGGACCACAAAAAAACAAAATTCTGTCTTTCTTCTTGAGGTAATTCTAAAAAAACACGATTAATGAGCAGCAAAGCAATTTGTGGGAAATTGTGCTACCAAGGCTGCAACATTTGGTGTGCCTTTTGCATCTCAGAGGGTTTTTGCCATCAGAATTGCCACTACCTACATCTAGAGGTCACTTTTCACAGCCCATAAAAGTTATTTTTTATAGTACAAAACTATCCATTTGGAACTCTGAACCAGGTACTTAACCACGCACTGATTTATTTATCTGTGAATGGGCCCCCACACATGATAAATCCCATTATTTATAAAGTAATGTGAAAGGCACTCATTCTTTTTGATATGTTATTCATTGAGTGCAGTGTACCTGCAGGTCTCATTAGTGGAATTTCTCCCAGCCTTATACGTTCTGAATATTTTTCAGAAGTCTCCTTCTCTCTCCCAAAACTCTGCCATGAAAATTATTTCTTTCTTAGCTTAAACTGTCATGATTTGATTGACACTCAAACCAAAATAAAGTTCGCTGTTAATTTTTGAACTATTTTATGTGTATATTTGTTTTAAATACATTTAAGCCACATCTACATCTTGGAGCTTCATGAAACTTCCTTATGTAAAAAAAAAAAATATAAAAAACCACAGGGAGAACTGTGAATTCTGGACGTTTCAGATCACAGAGCTTCGAGTCAACCCAAACGTGCCCAGGGAGGTAGACAAGATGCTCATTTATGGTTCTAGAAGCATAATTATCTTATGAGGGAGAAGGGGGAAAGACAGGGAAAAGCAAAGGGGAAAGAAAAATTAAAGAGGGAATGGGGAAAAAAATAAAGAGAAAGGGAGTCAGATATAGAAGCTAATTACAAGCCCTGGAGATTAAAAATAATGCTGGTCTCAGCTCAGGAATAACAAAGGAACACAGAACAGTTCCCTTTATTTTACTTCTTAATAGAATTTGGACTTCAAGACTCACCCAGGAACCTTAGAATTGCATAACGGGCCCCCTGAACTTCTACATTTATTTTGAAGTTATGAGCTTTCCAAAACAGTAACAGTTCTTTCAGCTTTTTTTTCTTTCTTTTCATTGTGCTGTTTCCCAGCTTCTCCTCATCTTAATCATGTGTGAGAAAGTTTCTGAATTTTTAGCATAACTCAGCTTCATGAAGAGAGAACTTGAAACAAAAAAAAAAAACCCACAGATACTTCAATTCTTTTTCCTTATGCCACTCTGATTAAAAATACACAAAAAATTCCTCTCATTTACAGTGCCCCATATTAAATGAGAAACAGGCAAGAATGCGGAGTGTGTTCTTGTGGCAATACCAGCTCACACGGAAGCAGAGGGAAACCAAATAATCCTGCCTGGATTCATCAGTGTTTAATCAAAACCTGACTTCTCCCTCCCATCAATTAAAAGATTTGCAGAAGGCAGAGGAGAGGAAAAGGTAATAAGTCTAAACGTGATGAGGGAACTGGAGGGTCACATCAATAAAGACACATTTTAGTAACAATCGTCTTCGCTCCAGAGAAGCACAAAGAACCATCTTCCTGCAGCCACGCTGAGGAGCTGTGCTAAATCTCTGATTAGACAAAGATTTTCTTTAAACTTTTATAGGAATGAGAAGGTCTCCACTAATGAGAGTTTAAGGGAGTTTCTTAAATCTGAAGTGAAGGATACCAGGAGTTGAACATAACCTGAGGGTTTTCCTGTGCATGTTCGCTAATATTACAAAGAGCTTTCAGAAAACCCTCTGAAGATCCCGTTTCCTGCAGGAAGAAAAAGAAGCAAGACAGATAAGGCTTTTGGGAGCTAAAAAGGAAAGAATATTGCTATAAAGTTACACACACAGTATGTTAGAGAAGTGAGAGTCTTCCAAATGCCATACTATAATTCCTGTATCTGGGAGGTAATTTGAAATGAAAAAAGCAGAACAAAAAAAGTTCGCTTCTTGCCCCTTCATAAGACAAACTGTTCTAGCATAGAAAACCAGTGCAGCCTGAAGAGGAATGCGGTATTGTAACTGGGATAATAACTAAGATCATTGATAGCACGTGTGAAAACATAGTGCTGAACCTTTCACAAACAGCAATTGAACCCAGGTCTGTCAGGATCACACCCGAGGAGGAGCTGGGGAACTACAAGAGGATTTTTCACCCTTCCAGAGATGCCAAAGTCTTCTGTCCTCCCTGTAATGAGGAATAAGTTGGTCCTGGTTCACACCTAGGTGGCAGATGAGCCATTTGGCATTACTGTCTGAACAGTGTCCCACTGAACTTCAAAACAAAACACCCGTTAGATCATTTAAAAGGTATAATTTTTTTCTCCTTTTTGGGGACACGCCTCTAAACACAACAGACTTAAACTGTCCTGTCTGTCTCTGCACTGAGCAGGGACAAACAGCTGATCCTCCTGTAATTCCCCTGTTCCAGTCATAATTGTAGCATGTCAGAACGTGGAAAAAGTTTAAGCTGCGGCTCCTCAGTGACCTGTTGTGGGGTGGGGGAGAGAAAGCAAGCCAAAAAGCCCCAACCACCAGACCAAATTTGTCTGCCTTTGTGTTCGGTGGAATTACAGTTTTCTAAATAGTATACTGCTATGAAGCACAGGCAGGGGAAGATTTAACCTTTGTATAAACAGAGAGCAGTCAAGGGCAATAAAAGCTCATGTCAGGTAAGAGAGGCTTATCAATGCTGACAGGGGTAGGGATGGAGAAGTCAGAACACTTGCTTCTGAGCACAAGGTGTCAGGCTCATAGAGACCTTTATAAAGCTCTTCTCTGTTTCTGTTTCGTTACAAAAAGCTGTTTTTATGTTGGCAGATCTGCCAGGGAAGGGAGCCACCTTTCCAAATTCCAAAGCAGGTAGTAGCTTGCCCTTCCAAAACAAGGTGACTGAAGCAGGAAATACTGCTGTGATGGCTGCCACAGCACAGGGACCAAAGGGGGTAGGACTTTGAAGTCTTCCTTGGCAGACAGGGCATTTTCACAAAGCAGCCCTTCAACTTGTGGGGGCTGCAGAGAGCTTCTGGGAGCAGCCTGTGGCAAGCCTCAGCACAGCCTGCAGGAGCTCTGCAAGGGAGCATCGATGGGTGGGAGCAGCCCTGGGGCAGCACACAGAGAATGGGCCATGGACACAGAAAAGAGCTGCAAGAAATCATTAGAGAGGTGGTAAACTGGCATGAAGAGAACCAAATGACAGCCAGGTGCATGAAGAACTACCAAAACTGAGGCATATGAAGGACTTTGAAAGTCACTGTGACCAGTTGGTCATGAAAGCATCGTAAATTGTCCACAAAGAAATGCATTTAAGCTTAGTGTAGGAAGCTTAAACTCAAAAGATAATCAGAAGGTTACAACTAGAATAAGATAGAAAAAACAGATGGGGAATTGTGTGGAGTGTGGGAAGGATATCAAAGAAGGTTGGATGAGAAACTGGCCCTTTTCGCCTTCGTGTGGCCTCAGCTGAAACAGCTCGATGCTGTTACCCAATATGAAATCACACCTCACTTGTCTGAACCCTCTACATCTAAGTGGCATAGAACCATCTTTCATCCTGTTTTCTCACATTCATTTCTTCAACAACCAAAGTTTGTTTTCTTAAAGATTTCAGGTAAAATATTCAAAAGAGATGTTATCATTTCATGCAGATTAAATAACCAAAAAAAAAAAAAGGGGTGGGGGGAACCAAGCTGTAAATCTGATGCTTTCAACTGAAACATGGAAATATTTGCTCATAATAGTCCACAGTGTCTTTCTTCCAGTCTGATGTGCAGTGGGAGCTTACCTCTTTGTTGCTCACACCTTCCATTACACAAGCCCAGGAGCAGCTTGAGAAGCACGACCCTGCCTGGAGGTGTTTGCATGCACACCCAAAAAAGACTACAACATTTCTAGTTGGAACCACCAGCTCTCCTGTATTCAGCATCTAGGAGTACTGTCTGTTGTGTTTTGCACCAAAAAAAAAATAAATTCAGAAAGTGCTGGGAATGGGGATTGTTGAATTTGTAACCTGTGCATCAGTCTGGGATTCTGTAGGTTAGGAAGCTTTCCTAAAACAATATGTCAGCAGCTGACACGAGGTTAACTTTTGAAAATAATCCTGTCTCCACTGTTCCCTTTCTGCATGTATTTTACACTACTGCTTTCTCTTTTGTTAAAGTCTTAAACACATTTCTGAAGTGAAACCTGGAGAAACTTGGTTATTTAGAACCAGAGAGAAACTCAGTCCTAAGCCTCCTTAACATCTGCTCTACAGCTGTGATGGTTCTGAATAATATTTATTGTGTTCTGTTTCTTACCAAGAAGAACTCTGTCTTCTTGTCAGAAAATAGAGGAATAAAATTTTGTTCAGTACTCTACTAGCAGTACAAATGTCTAGATAAAAACATAAGATACTTGGCATACCAGTAGTAGCTAGGGGGATTGCATTTATGGACTATTTGTTATTATGTTCTGTGAATTGCAGGAAGCGACTCAAGTGAATATTTGTACTTGTGCAATTGTATTTGCTTTGGATATAGTGGCTCTCGTAATGCGGGCATTTCTGCAGTCTTTGTATTTTACATGGCTTCCCAAGAGGAGAAACAGTAGTGAAACCAATAAAGCAGGCAATAAACCCATATTAATAATGTATGCAGAGCTATAGATGTCTATTTATATGATACAATATTAAAGTGTAAATGCATTGCTTTTTTTTTTTTTATAAACGTGAATGACCAAAACAATATTCTTAGCTTCTTTTACCAACAACAATATCTTCATAGTGCTGCATGTTAAGGAACCCTTTCAATACACACACACAAAAAAACCAACCAAATTTTTACTAGTTTGTGTGTGATTATAATATTGGTAAGAAAAAAATGGCAAAATATGAAGTACAGAAAATATACCTAATATGCCTGTGCTTATTGCTTAGGACAATAAACAGAATATACTAATTCAGTCACAAAAACAGATTTACCCAAACCTGCTGATATTTGTGAAATTCAGTTCAATCCATCAACATTTGTAAAAACTCGAGGGTTTATTACTTCATTATTATTTCTCATCTAAGTGATGGTGTTGACAGACTAGCAAACAGTAAAGACTGACACATCTTCATCTGAAACTGCAGTACAGATACAGTCCTGCACAGACCTTAGCCAAAGATAATTTTAGGATTTTTTGATAAGAAATATTAAGCCTCTGATGCCTCAAATTTTTGGACTCTTGAGACCGACAAAAGTAGAACAAGCAAAGTTTTCTTTTCTTCTGTAGTGACAAGACTGCAAAGCAGTACCCTCTGCTGGGGTTCTGGTGTACATAGAGACCAGTAGCATTGCTGTTTGATCAAGCACTTAACATCAGAATAGGATTTAAATTTAAGTTTCTACCATTTTTATGCAGGTGCCAACTGTGGACTCAGATCAGCAGTGTAAAACTCAAATTTTACGACTAGTTACCCACGTGCTTGCAAGCTCTGCTGAATTGCCAAAGTTGTTCTGTATCCAGTCAGCTTGGAGTGTAAAGATACCAAAACCAACATGCCCACATCATGGGGTGGCAGTGCCAAGAACTAAGTTTTTGTTATGACTACTATACAGTAGTACTTTCCCAGCTATTTCAAACTATGAAAAGTACTCTACTACTTTGATTCATTCCATAGCATATATCTATTTTCTTATTCCACCGAGGGAAAACCAGCTCTGTCCACATTCCCAGTCACAAAGTCCTTGGCTGCCTCTCACCTGAATGGAGGACGTGTGTATCTTTGCTGTACTGAGTGCTGTTCAGTGCTTGGGATAGCTCCGAATTCCACCAGAGCTCAATACTGAAAACAAGACTTCTGCAATGAACCTGGTTTATGTCTTTACAGTCTCCCAAACAAACCAAGGCCATCTTGTCCTCTCATCTCCCCCGTTTCCTATCAGTTCACATCTCCCCTTCTTGCTTCACTGACTTCACAGGTTAGAGGGGAGCTTTACCTGCTGCTGTCAAACAGGAAAATTGGGGAGTGTGCAAATACAAAGGAAATACAGGAATTCAAAGTGACTGTGATTTAAAATATATTCTTAAAAAAAAAAAAAAAGAAAATCTGACTTGGTCTTTGGGAATGACAGACTGCGATTTTCTTATTTTTGCAGAAAGGAGCACACACATCAAGGGAAAGCGGCACCCACCAGAGAATTTTTGTGTAGATATATCTTTGAAGAAAGAGCTTCCAGCATAAATTCTACAATTACCAGGGGACGGACAGGTAGTCTTTCACAGGAGGAGGGAAAAAAGTTATAAACTGAAAAAGTCAAGTAGTTTGGAGAACAGAAACAAATCAAGACAAGAACAACAGCAAAACAAGGCTGACAAAAGAACCTGTCTAATTTTTTTAGGAAGTTTCGGTCTATTCAGTACTTGTTTGCAGGATTGCTGAATATGTTTGTACCTCCCTGCAGTGGAAGATGGACCCCTGAAGAATTAGATGCTCATGTTGGATGAAGAGACAAGTTTTCAGCCTCCCTAGGGCTCAGCACTCTGACATACACTGTGAGGCTGGGTAATTGCTCAGTCCTACAAACGCTAAAATACTTCCATTTAACAAAAAACTTCTGTCTAGAAAGAGCACTGAAAACATACTGGATTTGAGCAATATTAGGATTAAAGCACATGCTGATAGAACTGAATCAGGCTCCAAATTAAGAAGAAAAATATTTAGCTGTCTTACCCATCCTGACTGAGATGATATAATTTGAACTTTATGACTTTCATTAATACAGAAGAGAATAAATAAATGTGAAAAGGTAATGGCTACATGAGGAGATGCATTAACATTTTGAAATAAAGCTCTAAATAAATACAAAATAAGCTTCAACAGAATAGTAAAGTCGAAGCTGTTTGACCTACAGGATAAACAAGCAAGACCCTGAGGCTTCTCCCAGCTCCCACGGTGTCTCTGAACAAATCACAACATTTCTCTTGGCTCTTACTTCCCTCCTAACCTTTGTCAGTATTGTCTAGTTGGTCTGTAAAGATCTTCAGGCCAGGGCTTGTTTCTTATTCTGTTATACCAAGCACAATCCCTGTCAGGTCTGGTATGAAAATATTGATACCTGCAGTGCCACAGAAAACTGATCAGCAACTGTATTAGATGTCTCCTGATTGCTAAGAGCATAAGAATGCCCATAGAGAGTCAGACCACAGCCCAGTGCAGGGGTTCAGCTGATCTCTCTGTTGCCAAAGGTAATTGTCCAGAAAAAAAGGCATAAGCAAAAGGCAAGCATTCAGGGATATTTCCTTAAATACTCTCTTTCCAACCCAGCTTTGTAGCTCATCGACTTTTCAAGCCAGCAGCAGTGATGTGGTATCTTTGTTTAAACGTTGCAGTGCCAGCTAAACATTTCAGCTAAGGAGGATGTCCTGCAGGGATTCAGGTCACTAGTGCAGGTGGTGAGTTAACTCATGAAAACTGTTGTTTTACAATGATGTAGGCAGCTGCAGAGTTTATTTCCTGAGGAAAAAAAAAAAAAATCCCACAACAACTGATAAATGTAGACAGTGAATGCTCTTACCTATGGGGAGAAGTTTCTTCTGTGATCTGGGAGTGACATGGAATTGCTACCAAAACTCCCCAAACTCCTGAGAGGGTGTTATATACTGATTTTCTATTAGTGCTGTGCATGTCAGTGCTGATGACTTCCTGGCAACCCAGACTTGTATGTGAACTGCTTTTCTGTTACTTTATGTCTTCCCTATAATCCTTTCATTCTGAATAAATAGGATTTTGCTTTACAGAAGCTGGTCAACCTTATGCTGAAGTAAAAATCAGACTTGCAATTAATTATCAGGATCTGCAATCTAAACATTTTGTATAGAGAAAACTGAAGCAGAAAGAAATGTCTTAGGCCAAAAGAGAAAATCTAATAAGACTTTGGCAGAGTTCGAAACAACGTTAAATCTCTTATTGTAATTGCAAAACATATTCCAGCAAAAATTGATCATTGAATTAAAAAAGGATTTAGCAAAGGTGTTAAGAACTACATACACAGTACAGCATTTGGGATGCTGTATTTCAAAACTTTATTAATCCATTAACATACCTACTAATAGACTACCAATTCATTTTTCTTTTACAAGTCAAATATATGGTAGACACAGAGAAAACAACACTTACTTGGTTAGGAAAGGGGGACATAAAAATGTCTGAGAGTTATGCACAGTATGTCTTGTATGAATAAGAAAAGCACTGCTGTCAGAGTGCATTGCTAAACACTTCAGAAAGGAACTCCTCTTTTCCCAAACATCAGAAAGACAGACCCCATTCTCCCCTGCAGTTTCATCATTTCATTTCGGTATTGACCACCTTACCAAGACTGATAAAATAATAGCCAAACACTAAGCCAGCTGTTTTTATATGAACATGTTTTGACCTCAAGCTGATTGCACCCCAGAGGCTTGGGCAGATCCCTGGTCAATCGTTTTCTCAGTTTTCAGGAGCAAATATTTACTTGCATATCCAACATAGGTAAGGCTGTGCCACTGTACACAGCTGATTTGGGTGCAGATTGTCCAGACATACTGTTTCTTCACTTGGAGACACTGCAGAATTACCTGGAGTACACTGAAATCCTTTGAGACACACTTGTAAATGTAGTTTGTGCCTCTTACCACTGGGTCAGGTCAGCCTGCATGAAGCTGAAAAAGTACGCACAAATGGTACTCTGAAGTCCTATAGAAAGCTTCAAAGTTTACTGGAGAAATATCTTAAACACTTAAAACGTTCATAATTCACATCAGCTTTATGTAGTTTTACTGGGCTTTGGGTTCTGCGAAGTGTTGAGAAAGAAATATGCACACACTTAGGAAACTGTCTTTCACACTCAACAAGTGAATCCCAAATATAAGTTCAGAATTATATTGCTAGGCATAGCGACTCTTCCCTTGCTTGAAGTATCCTGCAGGGTCTCTTTCTGCACTCACTGGAGGAATGCCACCTCCAGAGTCCATATCTCTACACAAACTGCTCGCCAAAACCAATTTGAAATTCTCCTTAAAACTCTCCCCATTTTGCAAGTGTACCCACCTGCAAGTAACAGCCTCAGACAAGCAAGGAGAAAAAAAAAAAGGAAAAAAATAAAAAGAACCCTCCTGAAGCTATGAAAATGAATGAGAAAAGATACGTCTCTCTGAAAAATGTCCATGTCAGACAGTAATCAGTAGATTTGCCAACAGAAAGTTTTGTACCAGGCTATTGGGACAACTGAGAAAAACAGGGCACAGTTATGGACTGTTTGGAACTCCTAGAACAAATATTAAATAGCACTTTGTGGCTCTGAAAGTAGATTTTTGCTTGGAATATTGTGTCTGCATCTGCAAAAGCCCATACACTAGCACAAAAGTGAAGCCTTTACACTATTCATTTCCAGAGAGGCTAAGATAAGTAGGACTGTCATTGCAGTTAAAACCATCAAGAACTAGTACATGAAACATCTAAGATACCTAAAAAAAAGATAAAATAAAAACCAAAACCAAGCCTTATCCTGTAGTGGAGCAAAAGCCTTTATTCGTAGTATTTTTTTTTCCTTTTTTAATGAAGCTTATCTTTCTAACACATTTTGGAGACATGGAATTTAGTCTCTTGTAAAACAAATATACAAAAAGCACACATAGAATCACAGAATCACCTTGGTTGGAAGAGACCTCTAAGCTCACCCAGTCCAACCATTAACTCAGCACTGCCCAGTCCCCACTGCCCCATGTCCCTCAGCACCTCATCTACACGGCTCTGAAATCCCTCCAGGGATGGGGACTCCCTCGCTGCCCTGGGCAGCCTGTGCCAGTGCTGGGGGACCCTGTCAGTGAAGAAATGTTTCCTAATATCCAAGGTAAACCACCTCTGTCACAACTTGAGGCCATCACCCCTCGTCCTGTCACTGTTACCTGGGAGAAGAGACTGATCCCTACCTCTCTACAACAGAAACATCTGTTCCTGTTCAGACTGACCAAAAGGTTTGAGAACAAATCTACCCCACAGCCTTAGCTCAGTGGTTGCCCTTTTTTACTAGTCCTGTCATGCAAACCATCTAGTTCTTGTGGAAAATTCTTCCTTCTCATCCTCCATCTCATCCTCTCAGAGATTTCCCAAAGACTGCATATGAGTATGACCTATGGGCACCATTTGCCTTTCTGGAGCAGCAGCTGGTACCAGGCAGCATCCAAGACGGTTGCCCTGTGTGCCTCACACACAGGGAGTGATTCCCCTTCCACCACCCTGAGTCAGATGCCAGCAGTCCAAGGCAGCCCTGCTGCCTCCTCATTCTTCCCAGCTACATTCCTTTAAGAAAATATACCTTACTATAGGATTTATTTTTATTTATTAAACTGCACAATAATCCTATTGCCCTAGTCACTTAGGCTTTGTAATTTACATCTATGGGATCTACTAAATCAATTCAGACCATAAAAAAAAAACAAACCAGAGAACATTAAATACTAAGTTGAGACATTCCTCCAAAACATGTATCAAGGTGGGAGAAAAAACACGATTATTAATATTATTGTTGAGAGCCTGATACAGTTCTGAGCTTTCTTGGTGAAACTCAAACCTGCAATAAATATACCTCTTTCTTTACAGTGTATCGAGTTTTCTTGCTGTACTATTTTTGAGATACTTGTAGTACCAACACCACCACAGGAATAACACTGCATAAATAGAGATAATCTATATGCAGCATACTACAAATCCTAAACTTCTTAATGATACTATTGGCAGATACAAGCCATGAAACACTGCTTAGCTATTCCTTTCCCAACAGTTGTAAAAAACCCTCAATTCAAACAATGTTCTTACAGTTTAATCCTGCTGTGGAATTAAAAAAAAAAAAAAGAAAGAAAAAGCTTGAATCAAGTTGGTGGTTTGATTCAAGAAAGAATAGAGAAATACACAAAAAGGGAGGGAAATTGGCTTTCATCTACTCATTTTATGAGTGATCCATCTAGGTTTCACTGGTGATGGGTTGGGCATTTTGTTTTACAGAAGGCAAGATAACAAACAGAGGCAGTATCAGTCTGTTGTCAACCAGATGCTGTCAACAATTCGTGAGAGCAGCAGAACTGAAGCATCTTCCTCCCTTTGGGACCGACTTACCAAGAAGATCAATTATCCTAATAAGATTGCTAATAGCATGCTGAGCATCCAGCCAATTTTCTTTGTGGGTGTGGCTCAAGACTGATCAATGGGGGGCATAGAAGCTCCCATGCCGTCTTCCCCCTTGGGAGTGGCCTTAGTGACCATCACAAAGCTTGCATCTACAGCTTGATCCTAGAACATGCCCAAGATCATCTCTTGAGAAGCAGTGATGTAAGGGTTCCTGACAAACAAACTCTGTCCATCTGTCTGAGAAAGGATGGCTCCAAAATACTCTACCACTTTACATCACAGCACTAATGACTTTCCAACTGGATGAATACTTAGCATTTACAAAGTGCAGAAAAGTGGAGAGAACAGACATCAACGGGCAGGGCTTTTTTGCAAGCCTGTTTTCTCTTTGCCTGTCTATCATGAATTCAGGGTTCAGCATGTCTTAAATTAGAGTTATGCATTTCTGTGGCTCTGTGCTGCATGTTTGGACAGGTAGGCATTGCTGAAATGAGCACACAAAAAACTGTAGCAATAGCAGATGAGAAGAAGGAGCAGCCAGTGCATAACTACTGGAGAAGGCTAAATAACTGAGGGAGAATTCAGTCTTCAGAAATAGGTGATGTCTCTCTTACCCAGTGTAAAAGGAAGGTGACTACTGAAGCTTCTCTGCAGTGATCCCTTCCCACCTTACTTTGCTACCTTCTATCTCTCAGTGGTATCTCACTCAACTGCATGGTCAGCATCCCAAACCATTTCTTTACAGACCAATAACAGGTGTCCACACAATTAAAAAAAGTCAGTGGCACAACTGTCACTGAGTGATGCCACTGATGTCTGCAGGGGGGCCAGGGCTGGCCAGTGCTGGGGAGTGAAGAGCATTCTGCCAGCTGGAGAATGGTCAGTGGAGTCACTTCAGCTGTGTTTGATGGGAGACAAGTCCGTCTGCAGGGCTCCTCCTGGCCTCTGCAGTAGTGCACAAGTCATTGAAAAAGGTGACAAAGACAACTTTCTTCATTAAGATGTTATAATACAAGATTTGAATCTTGCCGTGGTTTGAAAAGGGCTGTGAAATCTTCACCTTGATGAATCTTGTGCTATCTAAAGCAATTTAGCATCTTCTTCCCTCCACTGAGCTATCAATGACATCTTATGCAACGATCATGTAAAACAGGATGGCAGAACCCACAATTCTGAACATAAAGCAAATAGATACTTTTCTTTGGAACAGCTTAATCATTTTCCTCCCTCTAGTTCCATGGGTTTTTCTGGTTTTGCACCACTCAGCAGCTTGGCAGTGGAGGGGAGCACTGAACTGCATGACCTTATAGAATTAGCTACCTTCCCAATTCCAAATATAAACCGTGCTCTCTGTGGAGCCAAAGCCACTTTCTTTTTCATCAAAACCCAATGTTAACTGAACCACCATGGCAAACTCTGTGCTACTGCAGTCAAATCTAAATGGCTGTTAGTCATGCACAACAACCTCTTCTTTTAAATTCTAGCCTGCTTTGTCTCTGTAACACAGCTAGTTACAATTATATTTTTCATTCTTGCCACATCCCTTCCAATCACCTGCAGTCAGAGCATGTGTTTCACATCCAGTTGGTTCATACTCCTTATGTGCCTATGTGGAAGATGACCTGAAGTAAACAGATAACACAACCCACCTGCTACCTGATTCTTGTACTAAATAAGCTTTAGTGGGGGCTCTCAGGAGCTTAAGAGTGTTGGCAATTGGGAGGAGCCTTTGGAAGTATGTAGATCATTTTGTAGTCTGCTTTCAGTCATTGCTAGCCCAGATTTGCTGACTCAGCACTTCAGTTACCTTTAGCTTAGTTAGAATTTCTCAGTACTTCACAATAGTGAAGTGCTAGTGCCCATAAATTAGCCCAGAGTGCTCAACATCAGATTAACCAGATTCACATGAAGTAGAGAAAAGCAGGAAAATGGCAAATGCAACTCATAGTGTCTGTCCACCTTGTGGTTTAAGTGAGCCACTCTGGGTAAAATGGGAACTACTTTTAATTATCTTAAGCCCAAATAGAAAGTAATTTCTGGAAATGCCCATCTGTTATAACTCATTGGGGGTGTCCAGGGCTATTCAGATCCCTCCAACAGTTTCTAGTACCCAAGGAAATGTTTTGTGTATATTTTATTAAATTTGCAATCTCTTCCTTTCCTTATATCTGTACCTCTGTTATCAATGTCTGCATACTGTTTCTCTGGGGATTTACATCTGTAATTTAGCATTTCCCAGTTTACAGAGAAAATTTATCCAAAAGGGCTATCTGACAATATTAGGTGGTGCTGGATAGTATTACTCAGCTTTGTAATTATCTTATCTCTACCTGCACAGCCATAGTTTCAATCAAAAAAACCTCAGTCACTTCCACTCCTGCTGCAGATAATGTAGGCCAACAGATCACTTAATCTATACCTATTCCTCTGCAGAGATGATAACAGAAGGACTAACTTCCCCACGATAATCTTGCGTCAGAGTCATCTCAGAGTAGGAGAATCACTACTGCACGAAGCAGTGACACCCCAAGATGTAATTCCACCACAAGTCAGGTTTCCTTGAGACCAGAAGTTACAACCCAGAGTAGATGCAGCTCCTGTATATTTTATTCACTTCTCCACATACACTCACATCAAACACTGAGAGTCTGGTTTTCTCATTATAGCTGTACAAGGAACAGAAATCACTCTGCAAGCCCTTTCTCTTTTCATGCAGTCCTGTAACACTGCTGTTCTTCCCCACAGCACTGTGGGAGGAAAACAAGGGCAAAAGGACACACAGGGGAGCTCTGACCACTCATTGCCCACTCCGTCTTGGGGCAGAACTACATTCAGCCCTTCAACATCAGTTTGAGTTTCCAATATTTCACTATTTAATTGTCATTAAATTTTTTTTCCCCTGAAAGATAAGCCACAAAGAAATCCTTAAGAAAAAAAAAAACTAGAACTAAACAAACCCAAACAAACAGACCCCAAAAAATAACCAGCACCAGTAGCCCCCTCTCCAACCCCAAGGAAACAGATACAACAAACTATCTTCTGCATACAGTTCTATTCTGAAGCAAGTTAAAATTAAACAGAAGTATTTTGCCAAGGCTGTGACATATGTCAACTGCAGGCATTAGTACTGTAGCATATACCTAATTTATAGCTTTTACAGAGCATTTTCAGCTCTAATCATGCTTCTCTCATACTACTTAAATATATTTTAGAAAACAAAGAGCCCTGTAACACATATTCCCTAATGCACATTTGCAAGCTAAGCATCTATGGTCTCAAATCCAGCGTGACTCATGTTACAGAGCAAAAAGAGTAAGATGATTAAATAGACTGGCTCACCCAGCTTGTTTTTACACATCAATAAATAACCTCAACACAGCAGAAATAGAGATGTGGTTTTCCGTTTGGAGTTAATTCAAACCCTGGCTCTTCTTCAGACCTTCCACACTATGTAAAATAGAGCTGAGTGAATAATTCATTATGAATTATTCATTCAATTAATTTAATTTCTTCTGCTCACTAATTAACTATCTTGACTTTTTTTGGAATGTTTTCATTATCTGAAAATTATTTACTCAACAGTTTCTATGAATAACTCCTTGCCTCTAGATTGTTCACAAGCAGATTACGGCAAGAAATCAAAATTGTAAATTCAAGCTGTGCTGAATAGTTTTAATTAGACATACAAGTCACATGGCATTTTTCTGGGTCCTTATTGGACATATAAAAAGAAAAAAAAACCACCACAGAACACAAGTATCTGCTGCAAACAAACCCATTCCAAGATTGAAATGTATTTGCCATGAAAATTCGTGAACATGTTAATTTTATGGCACAGAAAGATTTTGTCTTAATCTTTGAAAAAACAGTAAACTAAGCATATTAAATTAGAAAAGTAAATCTCAACTTACATACATCTATTCTGTAACTGCTTCAGCTTCCCCTAAGAGTCTAGATCCTCTTCTAAGCTCAAACTTCCACCACAGCTCCCTACCCTGAATCCGGATAAGGGAAGAATGACAGTGCCACCAGGAGGAATAAAATCAAGAGGATGTCTCAAACCTCCTCTTTAGTGTCCATCCAAGGAGAAGGCCATTTCCTGGCCAGGTTTATCCAGCTGTAGCGAAGCTCTTACAAAGACTTTATAGTTCTTTTTCAACTTTCCAGAGGAAATTAAGATATTTAGACCACGTAGAGTAAGTTTTGCCTTTTGATTCAGATCACACATCAGCACTGGGTTCACTGTTTCCTGGCAGTGGCACCCACACAGCTCATTCAGCCATCTGTGCCTCTGTTCCTTAGCCACAGACACAGAAACATGTCCTTATCTTACTTGGTTGATGCAATGATAAAAAGCATAAAAGGGAATGATGGAATAGGAGACAACTACAACAGGCAACCAGAACATGGTCAGCAGCAATGAACCTGGCTGAGGAATCAGCTATATACACAGAGACAAGGTATATAAAAAGCCTTTCAGTAGCCAAGCAAAGGAAGTTTTTCCCTGCGTCATCTAAAAACAACAACAATAAAAAATCCCCCCAAAAACCAAAACCTACCTTGGCCGTATCTTTCTTCTTCCTACAGCTGTTGTTGCTTGTATATGGGAGATACTCACTTCCACTCCCTCTTGGGTGAGAGGAAAGGAAGAAGTTAAGATGACAAATAATAGTCTATGAGAACATAAAGTATTTCAAAGAGGAACATAAAACTACTGACAACTGCCTACTGTTTCTCAGAGGAGATGGCAGCAAACCATCTCATACAGGATAGGAGAGTGAGAAGCAGCTATGGTTGCTGTAATCATTACTTGCTATGACCGGAGGGAACTGAGCTACTGCCATCAGTTAAAGTTAGTTGGCAATTCTGTTGCCAATTTACAGCCAAGAATTATATCTGCTTCCCACCCACCTGAGGTGGAGGAGTTGTGTTGTGGACATCTCATCAGATGTGAACAATCAATCTTAACTGAGCTCATGAGACACATGCGATGCAAGTCATCTGCTCAAAGTTACAGATTTGAAATTGAGGTGATGGTTAACCAAGTATGTATTTTCATAAGAAACATGCCAGATTTGGATATATTCACCCACAAGAACAAATCTTTAACTTACTTCTGTGCAGATGATAAATTATTTCAATTTAAGTCCTAAAGTGTCAGTTTGACCTTTCCCTTAAACACCCTAAAAACCCCATACTCCACAGCTGAAGACTTTATGAAACAGAAAGCTACACATAGGCTTTGCCAAGCAGAACTCTTAACCTACATTACAAATGAAATTATCTTTAAAAAACATTTTCAGATAGGACATGTTACAAATAGATAAAATATGATTTCTGTTAAAAGAATTTCTACCTCTGTCTTTGATATATTTCCAGCCAATTAATTAGAGTTAAAATGAGGGTCCTGCAGTATTTTCATTCATACAAAACAATTTTTCTGTAATACCACACAGACCTACGTTGATTAAAATCCTTGGAGACTTTCTTAAGCATTTAGAGCTGAACTTTAATTCTGCTCACAAAAAACAGTCTTCACTCATTTCTTGACTACTGGAATTCCTCTTATTAAGTCTCTAGCATGCGTGTTACAGCAAACAGATGAAACTCTTGGTGGCAATATGCATAATGAAGAGACCCCATTCCTTACAGAGAAGGCTAATTAATCATTAGGTGAGTGCTAGTAAATTTTCTGAATCACCAAGTTTCTGACAGACATGTTGTTAAGCCAGCAAAATGCCCACAGATGTTACTTGCCCATCAGAGGGGAACATATTCTCTTGAGGACTCTGAGCATCTTGTCACAGTTTATTTATTTATTTTTGAATGAAATGAAAAATTAGCAAACCCCTGTAATGATTAATGTATATGTGCAAGCAAATAATAATAGCATGAAGCCTATTAATAATTAAAACTAGTGCTGGATTTTGAGCTACTAAAGTAGACGTGTGAATTGCTTTCCAGCAGCTCTGAAATGGCACAGTTAATAGATCTACTGCATTGTCTCCCTAATAGCTTAAGCATAACTTAATTCAGAGAAAACTATCCTGAATTTTCACAGCAGGATTCTCAGTTTTACTTGACTTTCTCCCTATGCCTTTTAGTACTTTACTAGAGCAGTCTTCCCACAAAAACTCTATCACCAGGTTCAGTACCCTCTGTCGTTCATTCCCACCACATAGAAAAGCCAGAGCCTTGGTACAGCTCCACTTATGCCAAAAACCACCCCACCTGCTCTTCTCCTGGTGGGAAACAGAGGACACGTCGCACCACAGTCCGTAGGAGCAGGGCTCACCACCATCCATGAGGTTTGCCAGCCAGGATGTGTCAAAATATGCCACAAACCCAACGAGAAAATCAGACCCAAACCAAACAGCCTATGTGATGTATCACGTACTTGGATCAGGCTTTTGTAGGGTACATGTTATGACAATGTACTACTCGCTGACACCTTAGACCTGCAGTTTCATTTAAATTCTCATTCTCCCTCAGAGATTTTATAAGGATGGTCTGAGAAAAGCATTAGTGAGGATTTTTAAAGTATTTATGTAACGACAGAGATATTTGTCAAGTGCAGAATTCCAGGCAGGGCCTCGGCAGGACTCAAGCCTGAAACCTTCCTTCCTCACTAAACATTTTCCTTTCAACAGTTTTTAACTTTTCTTTTTTCCTGCTGCCACTATAACATGTATTAGGGGCTGGTGTATATGAAAACTACTGTTTCTTCTATTCCTCCCCTCCCTCCCCAGGTATTAATTACATTACAGTTCATTAGCTGAGCTCATTAAGACCACAGTACTGGTAGGAAATAGGTAATTGGCTAGGTACAATTATTACATTAATTTAATTAGCTGTTTTGTGCTTTTATCAAAAAGGTGACCTCTGTGAATACTGGAATAGGTTTCACTCCCTTGCTACTTGCTGGGTTGCAGGCAGCTGTGGGTCTGTGATTACCTAAGAGAATGGAAAGCAGCATTAGAATTGGTTTTGGTGTGGTTCAGGCCGAGGGGAAGAGGCAGCTGTATCCAGCTAGCTGTCGTACAAGATTGTTGGGTCTTAATATGACTCTGTCCCTCCTCACTTGCTTGAATGCCACTGATGCTTTATTGTGTGCCAGGCAAAACACAAGCCTGGAGATGGGGAATGTGGGAGTGTATTGCTTCAGCCAACTGTCACAGAGGCTTTGTGCTCAAGCCAGGCCATATCTCTTAAGGTACCATGAGAGTAAAGCCAGAGCAAAACAGTTTAAAAGCATGGAAGAATACAGAAAATACACAGGCATCTCCATATAAATGCAGCCGAGTGAGCTGATGCCAACAACAGAGGCCCTGGGACATCCCTCCCATCCCACTTCAGGGACGGTGCCTCTGGCAGAGCAGGCAGCAGTGACCCACGCAGGCTGGCTTGGTGACAGTGTCACAAAGAGGACAGCAAGCCTTTCACCCTGTGTCGCTGCTGAGCGCTTGCACAGGGCTCATCACAAGCTGACACAAAACACTCCTAGAGGGTTTTTTCTATTTTATTTTAATACTGCTTTAATTAAACAACTAGAATGATTTGTTCCTGAGAATACCACACAAATGAACACCATTGATGGGAAGCAGCTCTAGGGATGCTTTCAATTAAAACAGCAATTGGTGGGGGTGGCAAGGCATGGTCCAATTCCTAATTAAGTAAATGTGACATCTCCCACTGACTAAGCTGCGAGCTGGACAAAGCCCAAAACAGAAAAGGAGGGGGCTGAGCAGTGAGTGAGCTCACACCAGCATTAAGAGGTTTACTTGTCACCTTTATAGGAAAATGTCTTTGTGTAGTCTACAGAAAAGTTCCTGTTTTCTAAAAAAATCTTCTATCTAAACAAAATGCAGAGATGTATTCTGTTCAGGTAAAAAGACAGCAAGATTTTAAGTGAAGGAAAAAAAAAGTGGTTTTCTTTCAATTTCGTCTTTGTGTTGATTTTGAAAAGTTTTCTCTTCAAAAATGAAATACCTGTGACAACTCTGAAGCTTAACATTTTTGTTGGTATTACAGACACTTACTCCTAAATTCCACCTTGCTAAAATCCATGTTTATGTACTTACTGCTTCACTATTATGTAACTTCCCAGTGTTGGCAAACAGCACAAATAATACCTGTCTGTTTGTGCAATCACACAGGGGATGTAGCTGGGATTATAAATTACCTCCAGACAAATAAGAGGCACAAAACATAAGCTTGTCAAGTCAACTGGAGCAAATTGGTATTGTGCTGGAACAAACTGGAGAACTAACAAGCTATACAGATGAAATCATGGACAGCTGAAGCAGATCCATAGTTTATCTTCCAGAGTCAGTTAATGTCAATGTCAGTGGAATTTGCACAAGCAACAAACCCTCAACCTCAACTCTGTGCTGGCTGACATTTCCTCCTTTTGAAATTGGCAGCGTGAGCTGTGGAACATAAATTTAACCTCTGGAGAATATTCCACGTGACATCTGTGTTCTTTACATGTTCAGCTTAAGACTTTGAAAGCTAATTTACCCATGCACCACCTCAGTAAGTGACTTGCCTAGCGACCACTGAACTTCTGTCACTTGCTGGCTCCTGCTGGCAGAGCCTTTTTCTCTTGGGAGCTCATTCTTTAATAATGACCATCTTAGACCCCTGAGGATGACACTAATGAGCATTTGAAAATGCCAAAAATAGCTAACAGTGTTCACTGATTTCTGAAGAAACACCACCTGTTAAAAGTGGCCATTGCATTGATATATTTTTGCAACAAATTGTGCCAGGCCATGTTATTAGATTCCTACTGAATTCTCACATCCAAAATACAAACATTTAAACAGACACTTGCCATACTGAAAGCCAAATTAAAGATTTCTTACAAAGTGTTGCCTCTTACATGCTTAAGAGGACAGTCTGTGAAAAGAATTGCTGAATATATATCACTGCCAAACCAAACGAGCTTCAAAATAAGGGACTCAAGTACTGTAATAAAAGAGCTGCAAGGTCCATTCATACCTCCTCTGCTTCCCCAGGATCCCCTGAATCCAGCTGTAAGTGAAGAGGGATATGGAGAGGGGGCTTTTCCTGCAGAAGTTACACTGACCTGTCCTCGCACTGACAGGAATGCTTTCAGCCACAAAAGGGGCGCTGCACTTTCTGCCCTACATCGACCTACATATCCACAGAGTGTCTGCAGCTATACAGAGAAGTCACAAATTGTGCAACCATGTGTTTACTGAATTTCCCTCCTCAGTCAAAGTAGTTTTTCTCTTCCACTTACGTGGTCTTTGTTCCATATATGAATACAAAATAACTCCATACCTACAAAATAAACACTATTGAGAAAACAAATGTATAATGCACTCCCAGGTTGGTCAAAGGGGCTGTTTTCATGGTCACTACTATGCATTTCCTGTGGTCTACACACCCTGTGATGATCTCTTCATCTTCCCCATTGACAGACAGCAAGACAAGTCTGCAAGGTATTTACAGAAGTTTGAAATGGAGACTAATGGAGAGTACCAAATAAAAATAGATACTTCTACTGCTTCATAGAATATTCTTAACATCTTCCCCTAAAGAAATAAGCAGCGCTGTACCCAAGTATATTAGCAACAAATCAAATGTTCTGCAAACAGCACAAGGCCAGGAGAAAATGAGTTTGAGAGATTATCCTGATTCTTTGCTTACACGCCCCCATTTGTGGAAACACTCAGCTATATCCTCCCTTTGTATTAGAGCAAAATTAATTAAATAGGTTATCATTTACAACAAAAGAGGAGAAATAACTGGTAACACAAAGCCACACTTAATGAGGCAGTGTTGCTTGAGGATAGATGGACAGATGCACACAAAAAAAAAAAAAAAAAGGAGTAATTTAACAGGTTTAAAACTCTGCCTTTCCTATCTCCATAGTAATTTCAATAAAGCAATGTGCTTCTTTCGGAGGAATCCAGCTCTCCTGAATGCTAGGTAACAACCTAAATTACTCCATCTATTTACAGTTATTGAATAGGAAAGTGCTACAGGAAACTGTGTCAGAGAATAGCTAGATGAATGTTGATAGCATCTTGTCACCAGCCTGAGATGGGTTCTTGCACTTACTTAAACATTCGCATAACTTTACCCAGGGGAAAGGAACTATTCATATGTATTATTGAACCACTGTATAAATGCCTCCAGGATCAGAATCCTAGATTGTCCTCTCTGTAAGACAGGAGCAATTTCTTTACTATATGTTGACTTTAAGAAGCGTCTCGATTCCTGTCTGTAGACTGTAGATATTGCATTAAAAAACCCAAGCACATATCCAAATTCATTTGATCTGCCCAAAAAAAAACACACACACACATTCTTACGTGCACACCACGAGTCTGGGTGCTTTGTCCTCTATTCCAGTGGGTAAGTGAATGAGGCTGGGGTACTGGAAACTAGTGGAAAAGTAATCCAGATGAAATAAAAACTATGGCTACAGAGAACAGCCTTCATTCCAAATTATTAGTTCCAGAAAACATGCCATCTAACCCGTTGGAATAACTGTGAGAAAAGAAGTGTTGCTTACAGTTTCATGAGTTTGGTGTGCAATCACTGGCAGATGTTAAAGACAGAGCATGCTAAATGACCAGGAGTTTCGAGGGAACCATTTCCTCATTCTGTCTCTGTTTACCGAGAATTGTTTTCCTGCTTACTTATTTCCTCTTCCATTTAATCCAACCAAAATAAACACAAAGCAGAATCTGAATTGCACATGATTAAAATGAATCTCTTCAAATTCCGCAGACTCAAAATCCTCTTGGTACCACTTTATTTTTAAGGGATGCCCAGCAATGGTTTACTGTGAGATGAATAATGCATTTATATCACATACTAGTTGTAGCAAAAATAATCTATAAATGTTTAATAAATATTCTGTAATGCTTTTGGTGAGCATGTTATAAATAAGTAACAATAGACGTGATGAAATATTTATACACGTTTTGGCTATTGTTATGCTTTAAGTGTACAAGGAGCCATTACTAACAAAGTGAATGGAGTTATCAAGGTTATAGATATGTTCTGTAAGCCATTTATAATGAAATGTTCTACACAAAGTAAATGCAGTTGTAGAGGTTGTTGACAAAGTGCAAGTGTCTAACAAACTATTCATACTAAGTTCCACGCAGATATAAATGGTACGTAGTCATTTGATAAGTCATTTAAAGTGAGACGTGAAACTCTCCTCTGCTGGGAATATATTGTAAGATCTTTGCGTGTTCCTGTGTACTAACTGTAGCATGCTTACAAATACATGGTTAGATCCTGGCAAATCTCTCACAAGTCACATTATGAAGACTGCATCTTAGCTATCACATCCAGATAACCTGAAGGCTCAAGAGCATGGATAACTTCCAGAGAGCCACTGGGGTCAAAAAGCAGCTTGAGGGTTCTTGCCATACAGTGTGATGCCAAATATCCACTGCTTCGAGGCATGGCTGTGGAAGGTACACAGGGAAGCCCTAGCTTACCAACAGGCCTGAGGAGTGCTACAGAAATGGCCCCAGCCTAATGTATTTAGCTAATGCCATCTCAGTTGTAGTGACAGCAGCTTCAGAAGATGACACCTATTACTGTCACAGAAATACCCACAAAATAATAAATACTGTAGCAAGTGTTTTAAGGAAAGGATTCTTAATGTTAAACTATACATCCATCCATCCTAGTATCAAGAACAGCCATTACAGCAGGTTCTGACCTGGGCAGGTTAAACTGCGTCCCCTCAAACTTTACAAACCCAGAGTACTCCTGCTACTATTTGAAAAGATATGCCCAAATGGTTCATAGGGATATTAATGATGTATTTGCATCACACAGTTATGCTTCAGGTTACACAGCACCCTTCTTTGTGGTGGGGAGCAAGTGGTTGCAGTTGGCTCCCCGAGCTGCCATAAGTGGTGCTGCTTCATGCTCAAACCATCCTCAGTACTTTCACAGCTGCTATAAAACACACTGCTCTCTCCAGTAACTGTGAGTTCACAGCTCTTACTGACCCTCAGATGCTCTGGACAGTGCCATTGTTTTCATGATAGAAAATCACCGTGATTTCCTCACTTAGTGAAAAGAGCACTACAAATAGTTGGAAAGGTTTAAAGACTGTTTTAAATAATACCATTAAAGGTGGAAGGATTTAACTTCCTCTTACACAGCCACTCACCCAGGGCTTAACAGGAGGGGATTTGGCTTGAAAAACTGCAACAATATCAGAACAAGTTGAATTACAGGAAAAAGTAATACTCATTTCTATATTTCAGTTAATCTTCCAAAACATAGAACTATTATAGTCTGCTGGAACATGCATATAGCCACAACAGAACTGGAAGATGAATGAAGGCTGCCTTTCAGTCACTCACAAAGACAATAAAATGAATGCCACTGAAGAGGACATCAACATGAGATAAATTAGCCAAATCACTTGCTCAAAATATGGGATCATATTGCCTTAAACTTCTAAGGAAATAAACACAATTTTAAATTCAATAATTTTCTTTGACATTAGGAGTTATTGTATAGCAACTGTAATGCGAATTTAATTGCTATACTATTTTGCACATAGTTCTCCAGTGCTGATTCATTCCAGGGTCAGTATGAGGTTTGCTCATTTTGTGTCTCTACCAGGAGTGTCAGGCACATAGAAGTATTAGATTTTTGCTCTTCATTTATCCCCTTTCAAATTGCAAAATAAGTAAAACCTGAAATATGAAAATAACCTTCACTCTGTCTTCAGCTGCTTGCAAAGGTAAATTCTTATCTCAACTTTATCCGTATCCTCAGCTTTATAGCAACACTTAAACATTAGAGGGAAATACTTTCTAATAATGATACATTAATGAACAATAAATTACAGAGGAAATACTGCTTAGAACATCCATATTAACACTAAATGAGTTCTTCATTATTAATATAGTATCATAAATGTAAAAAGGAATTATCAATAATTAGGCTATTATTTTATATTGTTAAACACCAGAGATTATATTTTATGTCAAATAATTTTAACAATGTTGAGAAAGTCATTCACCCTCCTGCACAGAACTTCAGGTCAAGTGAAGCAGTCTGTGCAAAGAACGGGCGCACAAGCCCAGCCATGCCTGCCTTAAGTCAGCAGTTATTTCAGTGACCAACAGGGGAAGCTTGTTTTCCTGAGGATTATAAAATTAGAACTAACACAGCCATAGATTCCATAAAAAGGATGTAATAATAAGTTGTACTTGTATAACACCTTTCCTTTTGTGATCACAGAATCACAGAGTGGTAGGGGTTGAAAGGGACCTCTGAAGATCATCCTGTCCAACCCCCCTGCTAGAGCAGGATCCCAGAGTAGATCCCATAGGAACACGTCCAGATGGGTTTTAAATGTCTCCAGAGACTCCACCACTCTCTGGGCAGCCTGTGCCAGTGCTCTGTCACCCTCACTGTGAAGAAGTGTTTCCTTATGTTAAGATTGAATCTCCTGTGTTTCCAGTAGCTCCATGTCCCTCTTGAACTGGGAAGCCCAGAACTGGACACAGCACTCCAGATGAGGCCTCACCAGGGCAGAGCAGATGGGGAGGAGAACCTCCCTTGACCTGCTGGCCACACTCCTCTTAATACACCCCAGGAACCATTGGCCTTCTGGGCCATGAGGGCACATTGCTGGCTCATGGTCAGCCTGTTGTCTACCAGGACTCCCAGGTCCTTTTTCCCAGAGCTGCTCTCCAGCAGCTCAGCCCCAGCCTGGACTGATCCATGAAGTTGTTCTTCCCCAGATGCAGGACTCTACACTTGCCCTTACTGAATTTCATTAAGCTTCTCCCTGCCCAGCTCTCCAGCCTGTCCAGGACACGCTGGATGGCAGCACAGCCCTCTGGCGTGTCAGCCACTCCTCCCAGCTTTGTATCATCAGCAAACTTGCTGAGGATACACTGTCCCTTCGTCCAGGTCGTTAGTGAATATATTGAATAAAGCATTTATATAAAATCATAAAGCATTTTATAAGCAGAGTACTCAAATGAGAGCCATCAGTATGAAGTATGTCCCAATGGTCCTGTGCCTAATGTCCACACTATTGCAAACAGCAGCTTTTTGATTGGAGTTCATCATCCCATGTTTTCAGATGTTAGAGACTGATAGTGCAAAAGAATGTGGCCTTTTCCCAACAAAACCTATTCTGATGAGACAAACTCAGATTTATTTTCTCAGTTATTTTCCTTTTCTTCTCCTATTTCTTAAGCTTCTCTGATGAAAGATCTCTGATACATCTGCTCAAAGCTGCTGGTGGTGATGCTGCTTCACCACAAAAATGAGATGAAAAGAAATAGTGTTTAGGCAGTGCATAAAACAATAAAAAAGATAAGGTTTTGTTACTTTTCTAGCAGCTGAGGAATATTAGTGTAAAGGAATCAGGTACTTCTGTGTTTAAGTGGGAAAATGGGAGCTTCATTATGTATGAATGAGAAATACTTAGAAGAGGAGCCTGGGTATATAATCATTTCATGAAGGTTTGTGTTTTCATGTGACTGTCTTAATGTTGTAGTTATGCTCCAAGAAAATAACTATCAAGAAGGTCTATAGTTAGGGGAAACCAAGAACTTCACTGTAACCTAGAATAGCTGTTAGACAGAGATTTCTCTTTCACAAATTCTTGGGATAGCAATAACGAGTTCATTTAATGGATAGAAGACAGTGATCCTGCTGCTTTCTTGTGTTACTGATCTTGCTTTCAATGAGAAAATGTTTTTCCTTTCCTCTTTTTGTTGGAAATTATGCGGTGAGCCTCCAGTCCACTCATTCAGTGCAATTGAAAAAGTGCTCCTAGTTTCTGAGCCTGGATATTCAATTAATGTAATCTGTCACAACATTTTCAAAATGCAAGTTGCTTAGAAAAAGAGACATTACTGTGAAAGAAGGAATTTAAAATACATGTAAAACACACTGTAGTGGGAAAGTATTTGATGCAAATTCTTAGAAGACAAAAACCAGTAAAGGTCTGTCCTATACCTTCCTTCTTAATCTTCAGCTGAAGTTTCAGGACCATAAACTGGCATCAATGGAAGATGCATCTTAGGAATGAAAGGAATATATGGCCTTTAATGGAAGAAATTTTTATACTTAGAGAGGGAGCATTTCTATGCATTGCAGTCATTCAGCATAAAATTACTTACTTATTATTCATGACTATCTTTAAATACTTTATTGAAGCAAAAAAGTACCTGTCCATACTTAAAAACGAAAATTTCATCCATCCATCCTACATTTGGGTTTAGATTTCAACATCTATTAAACTCCATTATTTCCCCTTTTTTGACATTGCTAGATCAGTGTACCAGTCATTCCTTGGGTGTGACAAGGACAACGGCACACCAAGAACAAATAGTCACAGCAAATTTCATTTGTATTGGTTGCAAAGAAAAGCTAAAGGTAGGGTTGCTAAGCAATAGCAATAGAAAATCTGAGGTGCAGCAGGACTTGCTCTGGGTATTCAATGTCCTGGGACCCACAGATTGTATTTTTTTCTCCTCAAGGCTTGCTTCTGGCATTTGGTTTCCCTGAACCCAAAAGCTTCATGCACCTCCACTAAATTTTCTCACTTCACATTGAAATCCTTTGACTTATTCCTCTCCCTTGTGCTCAGGATATACTTATTTGGCTTTCTCAGGTATTTTTGGGAGGAGGGAAATGAAGACCACTGACTTCCTCCAGCAGCCAATCTCAAATTCTGTGCTTCTACAAATCCTGATGTATCAGCAAGCCCTTAGTCCTACACGGGGTGCATCGCAGGGGAGCAATCAGCTTGTTTTTCTGCACCAAAAAAAAAAAAAAAAGCAAGCAACTATCCTCCTCAACTTGGCTGAAAAGTAACAAACCAGAAAATTTCTGCCAGTGCCTGGATCAAGCCCAGCATGCATTCAGATCAGTCCCATCAAGGTATTAAGTAGACAGCTGTGAAGCACTTATTTACAATTTGCAAATATTAACTATTTTTTCCAGATTATGAATAAATGCCTTAGTGAAGAAAAAACCACTTATTTAATTTATCAGACTATTTCATCTGTTAACAGTTGCAGATTTTCTGATGCCAGGAACTGTCCTCTGCTTTAGTTTCCTAAAGTCCTAAGTCCTTCTCAGACAGAAAACACAAGTGTGGTGTCTTCTCCTCCTCTGCACTCCTCCAGCTTTACTCAGCAGTGCTGAAATCTCACTGAGGCCCCAGCAGCACTCACTGCCTGTTCTCATTTCACATTCCCTATTGCCACTGCACATCCTCAAGCTGCAAGCACACCAGAATGGGCACACATTTGCCACCCACCCTCTAATTTCTTCTTATCCCTGCCTGCATAGTGCAGTCCAAGCTCCATTACCTTACTCGAAGGTTAGAGGTGTAAAGCACTGGCTAACACATTGGTACCTTCAGGTTTTTTGCAGCTGCTACAGATCAAGGTACCAGGCTGGTTGTTTGCCACACAAAGATTTGATCCACTATAATTAAAGATAGACTTCAGCCTTTCTAGTTGCTCCCCAGCCGGCCAGAAAGGGCAGGACATCTGTGTCTACAGCTACCCAGCACTCAGGGCTGAACCATAGCAGTCAGTCTATCACCCAATGCTCCCTCCCCAGTTGGGAAGGAGAATCAGGGAATAAAGGGAGAAGGCCCATGAGCTGAAGTATAAACTGATTTAATAGAATAACAAAACTGGAATAACGATCAACATAAAGCACAGAGGGTTCTACTCAGCCTGGTTCTTGATGCCAACAGCAGGAACAGAGCATCACCAGCAAGGAGCCTCAGGAAGAGGAGGAACCCCACCCTCACTGAGCTCCCTCCTTTTCTAATGACCATGATGAGGTGTGGGATACACCTGTGAGTCAGTGCCTTGAGTGGAACTGCATGGCTGGCCCATGGGGCTGTGCCTGGGGAACCAGGACAATCTGTCTGCCTCCTGAGGAACGTGGGAAAGAAAAGCAAGCAGCTATTCCTTTCCTGCTGTGACACATACCTTTGCCATCTCAGTGTCTCGGGGAAGTCAGTGCTTGGACCAGAGATGGAAATTAGAGCCTTCTGAATCTCAGTGGAGAGCACCTGATCACTGCACTCTATTCCTGATGGAGAAGCTCTGCCAGATTTAGTGAGATGGTTTGAAGAGTTAATGCCAGTGTTTCCAGCCCTCTGCTACACAACAAAGTGGCTGCACAGCGGCTCCTTAGCCACGGCCTTTGGCAGCCTAGTGCACTGACCTCAGCCACCACCCATTCCCATTCAGGTTTACCCCAGCATCAAAGCCAGGCACCCCCAGGCCCATCTTTACTCTGGGAGTCACAGCCTCTGGCAGCAGGAATCCCGAGTGCTGGAAAACACTGACCTCATACCTACCCCAGAAGAAGAATCTCAGCCAAGCTGAGCATATTAAGAAGGTCTTTTCCCATTGTTTAACATGGACCTAGAGTGTACACTTGAACAAAGTTATTCTGCAAATGAATGGACTTTTCATCCTGTTAGCATAGGCTCCCTGTTGGTTGGAAGTTTACTCTTTCAGCAGTTATTCTGGAGGAATGTAATCATTTACCTGTGATTTATGGTACAGCTCTATGCAGCTGGCTTAGTGCAAGGTGAACGCACAGTAGTACTTTAATAGTTCTTTTCCATTAGCAGGTATGTTTTTCAGTTGGCTTCACTGCGATTGGAAGAGTTGATAAATGTAACATATAAAACACTGCTGGTAAATGTCTTCAGGCTAAGAGTAAGCTTACTGCTTGCCTCTCAGAAGGTGAGATAACTATACGCCTCTAGAAAATAACCTTCCAGGTGATAACTGTGACTAAAATTTTGACGGGGAGGAGGAAAGAGTGTTTATAGTAGTGAGCTTAAAAGGAGTATCTGTATTCAGAAGCAGATCCAGGGGGGAAAAACAACCCTCTCCTTTCTTGCACTGCTGTTCTTGCTTATAGGCTACCTTTCTGAATAGTAACACTGATGCTAAATGGCATTAATAATTGCTAAGTTGTATTAATTTGTATATCAATCAAATTAATAATGTCTGCCATACTTGAGGCATTTAGGTTCTTCAGAATCACTAGCATCTGCTCCTATTAAAAATGACAGATGATTTGCAAATCCCAACTTTTGGTGAAAAACGTTAGCTAACAAGGTGAAATTAAAATTTACATCTTGTTCCAACATAATGAAGATAATTAAAAAGTGATAAAACCCTTTGATTAACCCTCATCCCATTTTGCAGAGCACTATTATGCAAATTAAACATTGAACATTGTAAACTTAGTACCAGCGTAAGATTCCAATATAAATATATTCTAATTTAAAAATTAAGAAAAATCTAAAAACCTGTCGTTGGATCTCTGACTGCACCCTTTGTCACTGCTGAATTACAGAGCAGAACTGGGGGCAGATGCTGCAGTGAGATAACTCACATCTTGAGTTGCTGAAGGATTAGAGTTTGCTCCTGTTTCTTGTACCAGGCGTGGTGATATCCCCACGATGATTTTGGTGTGTAGTTTAATTAGCCTCCCTACTATAATCAAGCTGTGCTCTGTCATCAGGAACGTTCAAACCCCACAAAATATGCATCCCAATTGCTGCATCCTGGGTTGCCGGGTTTTGTTTTGGTGCTTTTAGTGGAGTTTTGTTGGTTTTTTCCAGTGGTGAAAGTATCACAAAAACGTTCATTTTAAGTTCTGCCTGACAGAATGATGTCTGGCGGCGCTGTACAGCTCTGAGCTTTTAAAATCTTTGTTCAAAGTCCTTTGGGGTCCCCAGGAGTCCTTCCTTTGGTCTCTACAGCTACTCTGTGAAGGCCTCAGCTGAAGACAAAAGCACATCAGCAGTGCTGAGTTTTAGGATTTCTTTCCCTTCCTTGTGGGTGATTGTTTTGGAAGGACAATTCACGGTCCCTGCCTGCAGTTTTTCGGGTGGGTAAGCCTGCATTTCTGGCACAGCACTAGGACAGCTAACAAGTATTCAAAAAAAGAGAAACTTCTTTAAATTCACAATATCCATCTTGCAGAGAAAACTATCGCTGTGCAGGGACACAGATGAGGTGGTACAAGGGCTGTAGTCTATCTCTCAAATCCCAGCTGCTGCTTAGAAATACTGTATACAATGCTCTCTACCAAATCTACAGTAAGTCATTGACCAAACTACTTGTCTGCTTCTCCCCCCCAACCCAAATTAGAGTAGCTAACTTAATGAAAAATGATTTTTTTTCTTTTTGTCGCTTAGGAGGGTCTGAACGTAAAGCTCTTATCACCAAGCCACAGCTGTAGGAGGAATCCTTTAATCACAGCCTTCCTCCTTGAAGAAGAATATAGATTTATGACCAGACTTTGGTTACTGAGCGAGAAAGAAATATTGCCAGCAGCCACCATACTACTTCCCATAGGCTGTAAACAGCTTTAATCTGCTTTAGCTGTCATTTTGAAGTCGAGAGATATTAGAGTACAATGTAATTATGTAGTTGTGGGCAGAAGCACAGTTTATTTTCTTTAAACTAAAGTGGCAGAGGTAAATTCGTAGACTGTGCCTAAACAAACAAACCCTCCTCCCTCGCTCTTACTGCTGCCATGGCTGCAGCAGTCCCATCCCTTTTGTGCTGCTCCATTCACTCTGCTCTCCTGCTAATGCACTTTCATGGGGACCCCAGCTTCCCACCACAGTGAAATGAGCTTATGTGTGTGTCTCTCTCTCACACATACACACAAAAGGAGACTTTCTTGGATTGTACAAAAAGCTACTGAAAATGTTGTATGTTGTTCTTGTGTGAGGCACAACAGTGACATGTTCACCCCTGAGCTTCCCAGGGCAAGAATCCACTCCCATAAGCACACATGCTCATTTCTTACTTGCTTAAATACAGCATATATCTGTCATTATATAGAGTTTTAGAATAACCTAATTATCATTTATCTTTGCTTTCTTATCTAGTAGGGCTTGTCAGGAAAAAATTCTCCTACTTAATATAATGCACACACACCAAAAAAGGGCATTTAGCTTTTTCCTCCATTACTAAGAAAAAAAAAAAAAAAGTAGTTCCTTTTGAATTTTTTGGGAGGAAAGACACCTAAGTTCATGTCTGGAGCATGCAAGCTCCAGGTACAGCATTTATTTGAACAGTTTCCTGTGTTCTAGGTTAATGTTACAAACATTAAGCTACAGAGTTATTCTTCATCTGACTTAACGTGTTGTTTTGCATACAAAGTGAAATTCTTCAACAGAAAATAAGAGAAAGACCAATTCCCAACCACAGTACCTCCATTGCTGGCCAAGATGGCACCCTTTTCTCAAACCTTTCAACCTTTAATTCTGTCCAGTACTTGAGAAATCTTCACAGTCAGTTTCTACAAATGATTTCAAAAGATGCACCTATTGGATCTACTTCAGTAAAGCAGAGCCACGAGTGCTTAAATGTAACTTAATTTAGCATATCAACTAAGCACACATTTAGTTTTACTGGAATCCATAAATTTATAAAACTGTAGTAATCATACAGATGTATTTCCTCATCTTATTTATTTCTTTATTAAGTGAACACAATGAAATTATATGGGCTACTATCATGAAAGGATATTTGCTTCTTAGTCTGAGATTTCAGGAAAGAAAATACTAAACCAAACTTTCCTCCTTATATGATGTCTTAACTCATGCAAAGACAGCAGTGTTACAACAAAGTACAGATAAACTGCAGTCTTCGTGGGTTGATACTGTTCTGTACTGCTTATTGCATTTTAAAATTCATAGACAGAGGGATCTATTTGCCTCAGCTACATGCTACTGCCTTCTCAAAGAGCTACTGTAACTATTATGCAGGACATTGGAGCCTCTCTGGATTTTCATACCAATAATCTCCTCCTGATTGTCTGAGCTGGTTCAACTCCCAAATTCTATCAGAAAGTGCTTAAAAAGTCTGAGCCTGTTGTGTGCTGAGTGCCACCAGTTCAGCTGGTTTTAGGAGGTGCACAGAGAAGATGTAGTGAATAAATACCACTATGACCTAGAGAAAATCTATTTGTTCATTTGTTAGCAAAAAGAAAAAAAACCCAAAAAAAACCCCAAACATGGTTTATTAGACGAATTAAAAGGAGAGCGATATGCTATAGCACTGGGAGCAGTAATTATCAATTCTGTCTGAAAAGGGAATAAACAGTCCTTCAGGGCTTTTTGCAGCATCATTTTGCCTGTGTAATCCAGCCAGGCATCAGTCTCCATGGAATCCAAACAGTTATCCAAGCAAATTATTCCTGCTAAGAGCAAGACTTGTCTGAGCAAGCTGTCAAGATCTTAGTGCTGTGGGCCTATCAGTAAGTTCTGTTTGCCTGAACTTCTGATTTCAAAAGTTGGGGAAGGTACATCTGTGCTAAATATAAAGAAGAAAAATACAGTGGCATATACACTTCAGGAATCTTTACTACTCCCCGATAGCTCCCTCAGTTCTTCATTCAAATTAAAACACAAAAAGGAAAGGCAATTTTAGTGTCACTTCTGAACTTGAAGAAATGAAGTTGCAGGGCATAGAGGACTGAAGAAAATTCTAGCACAGTCTCAAAATCAAACCACACAGCTTCAAAGACTGAGCAGGTCTTTTGACTAACAACAAACATTTTCCATTAATAGGTTTTATGATAAGTTATTGTGATAATTAAATGAGAATAGAGATTGGGTCTGTATAATGGTCAGGAGAGTCAGTGACTGGAAATTTCTCCCATTGGTATTCACCAGTCATTCCAGACATTGAAATAAACAGTTAAGAATAATCCTGTACAAAACAGCACCATGGTCATAAAAAAAGAGTCCTATCATTTCTATTGAAATTGACAGGGATGTTAATTCAAAACTGGCATCTGCTAGTAGGAGATACCAAGATAAAGATAACCATCAAGAATATCTTTGTTGGATTAATGTCGTAGGTGGGGTCACACTGACACTTTTCTGTAGTAAGCTCTATGATTAATAAAACTGCTTGGAAAGTGGTTCTTTTAATGACAGACAGATATATATTGTATGACCCAAGTTCTTCCTAAATGCCATCTTATTGTCAAAATGCTGAGAGAGAAATTGGATATGATTAATGTTCTTTCTTCCTCCCTTTTCCCCACACTGATCAAACGGACGGCAGCTAATCCAGTTGCCTACACTGAAGTGATTAACAATAAAAGAGTGATTGCTGCAAAATTCAGTCCTTGTACCTTACGAAAAACCTTTAATTTTACTCATTTTGCAGTACAAATAACTGAGATGAATCAGAGGGCTGGAAGTGACCTCCAGAGATCAGTGAAATCTGTTTCCCTGCTTGCCAGCAGAAAAATCATACGTGGGCTTTCCCAACAGATGTGTGTCTATCTGAGGTTGTTAAAGACCTGCAAACAGTGTCTCTGCAGCCTCCCTAGCCGCTCTGCTCCAACATTTCATGATCAAGGAAAAGCTTTTCCTAACATCTAAGCTAAATTTTCTTTTCTATAGTTAGAACTTCTTATCCCATCTGCCATCACCGTGGAGAACACATGTGCAGTTTCAGCATTATTTTAAGCTTACCCAGGATGACATTTTTGTCAAAAGGTGTGATCCCAGTGACTCTGGCTGCACATCCCTGTTATGTCCCTTGTGATGGCTCCAGCAATTCAACATCTGTCAGCTGAGCTCCTGATCCACCTGAAAATGAATTGAGAAAAACAGCTGGGTAGTTTTGAAGCAGATCCAATGGCCGCAAGGTAGCAGGAGCTCAGCTCAAGGGCTGAAACTCCTCCTGATTTTGCTGCTACCAAGGAAAACACCTCCAGAGCACCAGCCCAAGATCCTTTCCTGTTGAATTTCCACCTGGCCAGCTGTGTTTAAGCACCTGACTATTCCTGTGTAAGCCCAGTACTTTCCTCTTGTCTCTGCTGAATAGAGCCATATATCTGTAATAGTAGCAATGATCTATAACAAAACCATGTATCTAATCATCAGACTCAATCTCCTGCCATCCAGCATTCTCATTTCTCCTAGTTGGTAACATCTGCAAGTTTAATAAGCCTACTCTGTATTACATCTTCCTGATCGTGGTTTCATAGTTAATGTTCCTGTAATTGAGGACACCTGATAAACATTTTAATGAGAAAAGAACAGAATGCTGTTGATGCATCACTCAGAAATTAGGCCTGACTCCTACCTGATCAGCTGAAATTCCAGCTGAAAACGAGTACAGCAAACACAGCAGTCACGTGTGATAATGAGCCCAGGTTCTCTAAAGAATTAACTTTATTATTTCCTTTCTCACACTAGCCATGATGGATCTTCAGAGAGATGCAAAGAGTACTGTGACTACTCATTATTTCATTGTATCTACAACAAGTAGAAGCCAAGACTTGTGAAGAAAAGAGAAGGGTCACCTTTCAAGAAGAGTAAAACCAACAAACATTCGATGGAAAAGTCCTACAGTTACTTATGGTCTAAAGAAAATCAATTTTCAGCCACTTCATCACTGTTTGCATTCAATCTCCAAGCTGTAACAACCCCTCCAATTCTTTGGCACGAGATGTTGTTGAGGCCAAGAGCTACAGTAAGAAAGTTTTATTCATGTTTACAATAGCAAGGCCCTCTGTGGTCTCTATGGGGAAGACAGAAATACCAGAGAAAACTTTGAAAGACATTACATAAACTCATTTCCAACAAAAAGGGCTATTAGAAGTGTTAATTGTGACTACCAGAAGTTTGCTTGTGAAAGAGAAATTTGTGGAAAACTAAAGGGATCTCAGATAATGATTTCTTTTTGCATTTCCTCAGCAGCAGCTTCTTGATACAGAACCAGGGAGGTAGAAGAGGGAAGGAGAAGAAGACAGACCCTATCCAAGCTAGCCATTGTTATCCAAACAGCATTTGGAATGTAGATTAGCCACTTTTCAGCCAAATTCCCGAACTACTGGGATCGGTAGTTACGTTGTTCCTCCCTCCCCCCACAACCAATATCTACACTTTTTTTCACCTGCTTCATAAACCAGAATTATTGTTTCTTATATAAGCCTCGAGAAATGGGACAGTAAATTAGATAGACTACTGGCTAATCTGTTAAGGTGATTCTTGTATTCCTCATGGAGACCAGCTCTTGGAAAGTCACACTCATGCAGTTAAAATTCATTCCCTGTGGAGAGAACCAATATATGGCTTTTGTGCCACTTCTAAGCCCTACAGCTGTTGTGCTGCACAGATATATATTTAATCCATTCATATTAGTGAGCAGGAGCTTCAGGATTGTGTTCAATCAGGCTCTAGAGCAGGTTAAAAGAAGAAAGAAAAATAACATACTCGTTTCACCTACACAGGTTAAAATCCTACAGGATATTTTCTACTAATAGGAGTTTTAAAAACAAAGTTTTGGCATCTAATTTGCTGTACTACCGCTCACCACTTCCTCACATCCCTTCCTCTGCCTCAGAGACTGCAGATCAAACACTTGTTTCTTGAGTGTAACAAAATTGTTAAAGTACAGCGGTCTCATTTAAGCATCAGAAAAAAAAAAATATGATTAGAGCACTATGTGCTAATATCACATTCAACAATTAAAATTACTTGCATCCAAATTTTATTGCCAGTTAATGGCATCTAAAATAATATTGATAACAAATGACACAGAATATCTTCCCAGAAGTCTAATTCTGTTTCATAAAATGGTTTCATGTACTGGCTTGAGTAATGATACAATATATAATGGGAATAATACATCCCATTTGTTGATGATTTTCTGCAAGTTCTACATTAGAGTTTTCTTTAAACTTACACAGAAAGCTCAAGAAAGTAAACTTCCTCCTATAAAACTGGTAAATAGGTTTAAACAGTGTCTGAAACCAGCTCCATTTTTCCTTGTAGTTCTAACAGTACAAAAGGAAAAACCAAAACAGTCCCCAAACTCAACAAGCTTTTCATGTTTACAAGGGTTTTTAATAGATTCTAGTCCAAGCATAACCAGAGATGGCCTCATTCCAGCGATCACAGTACTGGAAGGAGTCCTTTTAACCTTTATGAGCAAAAGTAAGGAGCAATCAAAAGAAACTCTGGCTTACTGGTATGCAACAAGGAAAGGGAGCAGCCAACACGAGCTCAGGTAGTTGCTAATTAGCCAAGTTCTCCCATAGCTCCGAGAGCTTTCAGAAGTAAGCATTCAGCTCATTTACATGCATTAGAAGGTGAGCACTTATTGATGGCTCTTGAGAGCAGTAGGGGGTTGGTGAAACCCAAGCCCTGAACTGTTCTTTTTATTGCTCCTGAAACTTTGCAGTCCTAGGAAGCCTGTAGAGTAAAGCAGATGCACTCCTCCAACTGGTTATATTTTTTTTGCAGCCTTTCATTCATTCCTCTCTAAACTCTTTGGAAGAAGTAGAGCAGAGGTTATAACTCCCGTACAGAGCTAAGTCATACAGATCATGCCACGCATAGTAAATGCTCTCCAGTTGCCCTTTCCTGCTGCACCAGTTCTCACTTGATGCTATAGGCAGGACCGTGTGCAGCCTCTTTGCCTGCATTTTGCAGAAATTAGGGTCATCAATAAAAGAAGTCATAGCCACAGTATGGATTCCCTTGATTCACAGCAGGAGACAATGCTACATCTGAAAGCAAGTGCTGTCATTTCAAATGTCACCCAGTATGTCACCAAATGTCACCTTCCTAGGGTTTTTTTTTTGCTGTAATGACAGTTTAAAGCTATCTGTGATGTTTGCTGAACCCCCTGGTAGATCATCTATTATGTTCCACTTCAAGATCAGACGCTAGACCTTCCTGACATCTGGCAAGTGATTTCCCTGTAGTTACAACACTACAAACTGAAAAGAAACCCAAACACCTCCATACACACACGCATGTGCATGGACTTACCCACGCACACTCAGCAAGCCTTTACCTTTCAAAGACAATTCCTAAATGTCTTCTAATTCACACCTGCTCTTAAAGATCAGGTTGGCACCTTCACCTTTCACTCACCACCTGCAATCGATTTGCCTGTTGTTTGTGGTCTTTAGGGGTCACTGATCTGGAAAGGTGAGCATTTCTCTCAAAAACAGAGATTGCTCACTGCGTTTTTAAAAATAAAAGTTCCAAACAGACCTGTCAAATACACAGGGGGTAGAACAGGTGGACATCCTAATTCTCTCTTTTTTTTGACTAAATAGGTGCTTATAAACAAACACACTTAGAAATAGGTGCCAAGTATGAACATTTTGAAGAACTAGTACAGGAAAGCTTGCCCCACTTTGCTACTGGTTTTCATCAGTTTGCATTCATGGTAAATTCTATTACAAATATTTGAAGTGTTAGTGTTATTTCCAGTCTATACTGGCCCATTCTGCAGATCAGCCACACAGTATGGGTAACACCTGGAGCGTATGAAAGAAAAAAACCAGCTCCTGCACATTCTTAGAGGAATTCTAGCTGAGTTAAACACTAAATAAAACTCTCAGATCCATCAGGTGTCGTACTCCCAACATCATCCACTCTTCTACAATTTTATATCTAACACCTGTACTCTCACAAGCCTTATTTTTAGCAATTTGTGTCTCCAAATACGACCTAATCTCTTATCTCCCTGTGCAAATCTTAAACTAATGCAGGGACATTTTCAATTGCATTCATTTATTTCTTATTAGCATTGTTTCTAAAATACTTACAAAAGAAGTGGGCAGTTTTATCGATGACACTCTCCAGGTTTATTTCCTGACTAGCCCACTCTTTATCAGTGCTCACTTTTTTCTTCCCCTCAACTTTCCCCCGCTCTTCACTCTTAAAATTCTTAACACTTGACTCTACTTCAAAGCTGCCTCTGCTACATTTATTGTCCTGCCAAGTGTAAGGCTTCTCTCTCTCTGCTCTGCTTTTGACACTAAACTCAATGATCAGTTGATCAGTCTAGCCTATCTGTCTGGCTGTTGACATTGAGCCCCTTCAAGCTTCTGTTTTCCTGTTCTATTTTTGTATCATTCAGCAACTTGCGTTTTCCTCTGAGGTCACCCTTAAAGGTCCATGTGTCATGTTTTTCATTTCTGCCTTGTCAGGAAAATCTTGCCACTGCATCTATCAAAGTAATCATCAGGCCTTGATGTAAGAGTGTGGTTCCTCTCACATTTTTCATTACCAGATAATTTATTAATATCCTCCTGAGCAAGACTAGATTTATCTTGATAAAACCGCTATCAGTGGCGACACAGTATACAGCACTGGAAGTGTTCAGCTAGTTTGGCAAATGCTCAGAGAAGAGGTGTCCTTTAGCCTCTCCCATCCCTTAATTCCTTTGCAAGCTAGAGGGAGATTTTGGCTCTGGAGGCTTTTGGTGTTGTGCCACTTTGGTAAAGCTGACCTGGGTCAGCTTCCCCAGACCAGCCCCTGCAGCACATCTGTCTATTCCTTCACGACACTGTCTGCTGCTGGAATACACACTCATTAAACAAAATAAAAGTAACATAATGATATACATAGATACAAAAACCTGTAGAGTTAGGAGGGCCATTTGACAGCAAGAAACTACAGGTAGTCATTTTACATTTCAGGTTGAACAGCCCCTGACACTGCTCTGGGTACTTTCTACCTGAGCAGATGTTTTGTTTTCATCTAGCAAGTGACCCCTGCCTATCCACCCCTCCTCATCTCAGCACACTCTTCCTCCAACAGCCATTTCTTTTTTACATTATCTTTGCTGGAAAAAAAAAAAAAGTCGTAAGGCTACTCAGCCAGCTCCCCACTCTATTATATACTGAAATTAAAGCACAGGAGGCCCTCCAGAAAAGCGGCTGGCTAATGACTCTCCTGGTGGACATTAGGCGAGAGATGCATTTGTGACATGAGTGGCAGCTGTGCAGACACCAGTTTATGTGATTCAGCACAGCTATTTCATTAATTGTGTTTCACGGTTCATTTCCTCAGATTACACTCAAAATAAATAAATAAGTAAGAACACAAAGCTGCTGTGTTCTCTGAACCATCCACCAAACAAAAAGGAAAAAAAAAAGGCCTTATTTTAATTGGCTTCCTACACAATTTTCTGTCTTAGGTGCTTTTTAAACTGTAAAGTCAAAAATAAAATAAATTGCAGTTATATTCTACTGTCTCATTATCTCTTCAGTGTTCCACAGAGACTTGGTAACTCACAGAGACCCCCACTATGAGGAACATGCCCTGTTAAAGTGAAAATGTTGTAGAGGCTTACCTACAAACATGACGTGTCTGTATCTGCTGCTTTACGTGGTTATAATTTGGGTCCTAAATTTAACACAGGAAAACTACGTGTGCAGTCTCAGCATATCAACCCCTTGGTTTAAAAACGTGACCCCTTGTGTATCTTCATAATGGAAAAGGAATTACAAGAAACAATGAAAAATGCAAATGAAGAACTGGAAAATAAATTCTTTGATTAAAATCAATAATGTGAGTGCTCTAAAAAGACATCCAACTCATGTTTGAACAGATAGTGACAGGTGACTTGTTCAGCACCACAAAAAAACCTTTGCAAGCAGCCAACTTGGTCATGAATTTTTAAGATGAAAAGCTACAGGAGACTGTCCCAAAAATTGTTGTTTCATAAAACAGCACTTTCCACATCAAAAGGTGTAATTTAAAAAAAAAATACATAATTTTTAAAAAATAAATCTGTAAGGAGCTTTTCCTAACATTGAAATTAGTGTGAAACCCTGACCCAGTTCCAGTGGTTGTTGCTGGAACCTTTGTCACTCATAGCCAAAAACTGAGCTGAATCAGATACAGCAACCCTCTAAAGATCAGCATCTCTACAGATTTTTCAAAAGCCTTTCCTTCGGATATTTTTCAGGTTTACAGAGGAAGAGATGCACTGAGGAATAGCCTTCAGCCTTCCTGTAGAGCAGTCATGTGGGAGTAGAGGTTCAAACCTTCATTCAAAGTTAGTCAGAGCACGTTCTCACTAAGTCTTATAAAGCAGACAACCACTCTTCATGAGAAAATGAACAACATCCCTCCAGAAAACAACTGCTTTTAACAGGGTAAATATCTAGGGCTTCTTTCTGTTTGTTTTCACAAAAGATGCAAATATTGAAAGCTCAATGTTTGCAAAAAAAAAAAAAGAGAGCGAACATATTTAGAAAAATATGGGGCAGGGAGTCCAGGCAATTGCTGAGTTATAATCATCTATCTACTATAAATATCTGCAGTGTGAAAAGGCGCTCTCTCCCTCTGTGTTTTGATGCTGCTGCTAAGCACTAAGCTTTTTTGTGGTTTCATTTCAGTAATCAGGATCTCTCGTACTTCCCGGACAGATGGCCATTCACACTTCAGTGCTCATTTAAACACATACGTCAATGATGACAGAACATTTCAGCTGAGAACAGGCCAATGTAATCTTCCAGATTCAAGGCTATCTGTCATTTTTGTTGGTTATATAAAACCAGAGTCAAAAGAAAGTAGGACTGTTCTTATTTGGAAAGCTAGAAAGAAAATGGAAAATTCCACCTGGCTCGCTGTCAACGTGAAACTCAGGCAGGGCTATTTAAAATGATTTGAGAAGGTTTGAATGCCTGGCCTCTTCTGATCCATTGGCAGTTGCTCTTGGGGCCTGCTAAGAAATGGGAGAAGCTAATATCAGATTAGAGAATGAATGTTGGGCCTTGCAGGCTGCTCAGAGCCCCCGCAAGAGCATTAATTCCATATATCCTCTTCAAATCCATCCCATGTTTATAATGTAATGGTCCTTCGTTTGTCTCTTAAGGTATTAGATAAGCACATGCCAGCACCTTGCCAGCTGCACTCTGCAATACACAAAAGACAAATTGGAAATAGGGGGCAAAGTATCTTCCTGACTCTGACACTGATCCCCCGTGTTTGCTCGGAGTGGACGCAGTACTTATGTGGATAAATAGACAAAATTATTTTCCACTGCTGTCAAGCCAGCATCTTAGACAAGAAGGAAAGCATTTAAGTTTAATAACATTCTTTTCAGCTTCAGGGTGGACTATGTGTAAAAAATGGAAATCTGAAATGTGAAAAAAAAAAACCCTATTCATGACATTTCTGGTTCCTGCCAGTCGCAAGAAGAACTTGTACTCTGCCAAAAATATCTACTGAACTGAGGTTATCAGCAAATTATTTTCTTTTTTATTTTTTTTTTCAATTCAAATAAACTTTACAGACAATCTTTTCGGAACTTTGCCAAACCTAAACCAACCTATGAGCCATTTAAAGTTCAATTAATTAGCAATTAGGAGGACAGAATTAACACAGGGGAGCATTTAAGAGAGTGTATATGTAAGCAGCCAATAATTATCAACGCAGCAACAGAAGTGTGACACAGTATGACTTTCAAGCATATCCACCTAAGTGTGTAAAGATAATGAACATAGCAGTGGCTAAATATTTTAGCTTGCCATCCGTGTGAATCTCCATTAAGTCTACTTCTGCAATTTGCACCTAAGCTACTAACCATAAAGCTAAAGAGGCTCAACTGGGAGTAAAAAATTTCCCTAAACTTACCATGCTGTCTAACAGCTGAGTCTCAAAACTATATTTTTCAAGTGTACTGCTAATAATAAAGACATTTATTGTAACGTACTTTTGTCATTTGTGTCTGCAAAAGGAGATTTCTCATCAATAAAGTGCAGCAGTGGACCAACAGTGCGGAGTTACTTACAGGTGGGCCTTGCAAGCGAAAAGCAAGGATCATGGAAATCAGTTTGACCCTGAATGGTTCGATCATTCTGAACGTAAAAGCTGAGAAAACTGCAGAATTTAGGGAATGCATTTTACAAGCAAGTTAACTGAATTTGTGCTGCAGGGACTTACACAGTCAGGGCAACCGCTGCCATCCCGCTGTGGAAATCTAACACTGGTGGTACTGGGAACTCCTAGTTCCTTGCAAGAATGCAGTCAGGATCCTGACTGATGGATCACAAAAGGTTAAAGAGTTATCAGAGCATTCAGTAATTTTCTGCTATTCCTGGTACAAAAGTTTGGAAACAAACGCTTAGGCTGAAAAAACTGTAAAAAAAAAAATCATCTTTGAGACAACAGAAGTATAACTGCTTCCAAAGGTGTAAAACACACTGGTGAGCAGTTGGATTTAACCTTAGTCATGTGGTTAGTACTGCAATAGGCCCCTTAAACAAACTTGTCATGTCAAACACATAGCAGAGTAAAAGAAGCTGACCCAGAAGGATCCTTGAAGGCACAACAGAGGAGCGACTTTACAGATCAGCAGCTTTAACAAAGTAGAGGAACTGACCCAGGATAGGATTAGCTGGATAGGCAGGCGGTATGTTGTGAGCACCTGACTGAGCTGGAACAAGACAGAGGATGAGAATAAAATACCCTTCAGCTTCTCGCAGAACCCACTGCTAAACTTTCTGGGGAACAAGACAAATTTGAAGGAAGAGAATAATTAGCTTTTCTACTGGGGTGTAACTGGTAATTCATTCTGACTGTAGGAAAAGGAATGGTGGTTTTGTGGAGGAGGCTGAAGGTGTCTGACAGAATCTCTGTGCCTCACCTTTTTGCTGTTTCTGACTGTAGCTGGTGGGAGCATCTGAAGTCGGCTGAATGCAGATAAGAGGGCAGGCTGGCCAAGATGCATGGTCTTTTTACAAATGGTCTTTTTGTGTTTTATAATCTTTTGTGGTGCAGGCATACGATGCGATCTGCAATGCCTGGTTGACACTCCTCTGTGGGAGTGTCAGCAAAACAGAAATTGCTTCTGGGTAAACAATATTGATTTTAAATATCATTTTTTTATAGAAAGTTTTAATCTGAAATTAATTTCATCATAACTATGTGGAAATGCCATTACTCTTCTTGAAAGTAATAGATGACTCACTGTGCCTCCTACTGTAAGCTTTATATATTTTGCTTATGTAATCTCTGGCAAAAATTGGTTAATAGTCACTATAGACTTGGGTGCAATGTACATCAAATACTACAGATCTCCTTTGAGTAGATCAAACTGTTTTACCATGCAGTAGTAGATATTAATTAGACAAAGAATTACTGAATGCTTAATTTGAATTTCTGAATTTGGAATTTGTTTTTCCCTCACACATGATTTGGCACTCCTGCATGGTTTAAGATGGTTTACAAGAGCTCTGAATTTTATTTTCACAAGTTCTCACCTGTAAACATGTGTTTTGAAATCCAGATGAAAGAACAAAATTACATAAACGAGCATTGTTGCAGCACTGAGATGTGCAAATGAGTATCTTTTAATATCCCTCTCATAAGCAGATTACTACAGTACTAAGGGCAGTTCAAAGCCTGTTGGCCTCATCTGAATTTTCCAAAAGTACCTTTCAGCCAAGGAGAGATCTACCTGTTCAGTAACCTAAGTCTAAAGATGATGATTCATGACATTTCTCTGTACACAATTAGCTCATTACATGCCATCTCAGCACATTCTCCTATCAGTTATAGGATTTCATTTAGTCTCAAGTTTTTTGTGTGCTTCTTCACTGCATAATTACTCCTAATTCGCCATATATTTAGGCTTCAGTATGCCAGTAACGTAAGATCAGTTCCTCAGTAGGACACACTAGCTTTTATTGCTTTTGATATATATATATATAGCTTCTTTTGGTGATGCCTATCGGCTCACAGGACAGAGGGAAGTCAATGTTCTGCAGCATCCACAAGTGCTCTGTTATTCACCATCTGTTTCAGTTATTGCATCGCCTCAGCCACACAGCCAAAGTAAGTAGGTGGCTGTGGTTTTTTTCAAGCCCAAGTCATCAATATGCCATTTCAAACCTTCACTCGAGCAGGATTGCTTTAGCCTAAAGTAGTCAGTAGCAACAGGAAGAATTTGCTTGGACTATCTAATTATTATTTGTGGAGCAGTTCTGTTCAGTAATATTAATGACTGTATAAATAACAAAATAACTCTTACAATTTTGCAAGATGTAATTCTCTTTTAATACCCAACCTTATGTTTTAATAAACTTATTGAAATTCCTTTTTTAATTATTAAACACTGTAGCTATAAAAAGAGAGAAAATGCCTTGGATACTGCCTGTGGTTTAAATCTCATAAACAAGAATTTTGCCTTTCAAATGTCAGTTGTCAAACATTTTGTTGAAAATATGTCTTTCATTTCAAGATGATGGTAGCTACACTGCCTGAGCTGCTTTAAAAATTTCAATCTATCACCGATGCAGCCCATTTTTCTACCTTCACTTATCTCATAATAGCTTGTACAGGACATCCAGCTGAAATCTAACTTGGCACAGAAAACAAAGGGCTGCCCCATTTACACTAATTCTGTAACAATTATTGATTTTATTTGTGCCCAGGAGACTTGCCCTTTATAAACAACACTAGCACCAAGAATTGCCCCAAAGTCCTACTACCAAAGGAACTACAATCTAACATCTTTGTTGTGTGTTCCTCACATCTTTCGCATAGCTAAGTGTAGAAACTAAATGTTTCTAAGAATATTTCTGAGCAAATGGACTCTCCCCCCTGTTTTCTTCAAATGCACATCACACCCCAGAAACCTGAATGGCAACTCAGTTACACGAATGTGAAGTTAACAGATGAACACAATAACAGCAGAAGATGTGAAATCACTGGCCGTGACTCAGTCATTGGAGACATACCTATTTCTCTCTAGAGAAAGACATTTGTGTGACATGTCAACAGAAGATCTGTAATCACTAAGCAGAACCACCAGGAAGAAAGGCTTCAAGGGCTAATGAATCTTTTGGGAAAAAAAAGAAAAAGTTTAAGTAACAAGGTTGTCCACAAAAGAGCTAGAGTGGCTTTGAGAAATCTTTAAGCTCTATTTCTTTAGGTAAATCAGAAACCCCTGGCAATGCCAGCACAGTACAGTGGAACTTTCCTTGTAAATGGAGCAGCAGGAAGGGAATTATTTTAATAAGACAGAGATTGGTTAGGGGAAAATTACCCCAAACTTTCAGAACACTTTTGTCCAAGTTCTACTCAAGTATCTGTATTTGTTTGCAAAAGAATAAAAAGAAGAAACTCCAAGTTTTTTCTTGCTTGTGTTTTCTGAAATTAAATTATACTTACCATTATTGGAGTGCCTGAATAACATCTTTTGCTACCTCATATCCTAAAAGAATATTTGGAAAATTGTGAAACCCTATTCCAGATGGAGAGTACTCTCCTGAAAAGCTAGAATCCAATCTACAGCCATCTTAGCTCTGTAAAACAGATCATTATTTGATTATCAGATGCACATGGTAAGCCATAAATTAATATTAAAGTCAGTGATGGGACCTGAACCTTGATCTGGTGGCTTCCCAGGTGAGTGCTCTGCACTTGAGGTAATAGAGTAATTAGACAGCTTTTCCCTCTGAAGGATAATTGCTAATACATGTTGGCTGTTGGAGAGGAAGCCTCCCGAGAAGCAGGTACGGGTTTCCTTTTTCATTAAAAAAGAAACTTTTTCAGTGTTTAACCTTCAGCATATTAAAATGTTTAGTGCCCGAGTTAGATAGAAGTGTTCCTCTGAGTAACAAACAATTAAACATAGCAGGCAAGTGGGATGGTAGCACTATGGTTCTGAGACAAACCCACAGTGACAATTAAGTAAAAGCTGCCCTGCTAACTATTCTGTGTAGGCATAACCCACAGTACTGCAAGCCAGCATACAACTAGTACAGTTACTGATAAAGGCAGTAAATCCAGGTGATCCACAAGAAGCTCATAAACAATCTGTACTTTACCTATGGTTATAATTTTTCAGAGGTGATACCTCTCTGAGATGTGTCACACTACACTACATGTGTACAAATCTCTCTGCTTACAGAGCACAAGGGTTCAGTTTCACCATTTTTTCCTGAGCTCTGCTTTTGCTTTTGGAGAATCATCAACCTGCTTTTATATATGCATATACATTTATTAAATAGATCAGATTAATGTCATTTGACCTCAACCTAATCTTAGCAAATTAGTATTATCCTGACCCATACAAAGACAGAAATGTCACATATACTGAGTCTTCAAATCCGTAGATATCAGAAATTCTGATAGATGAAAGAGAAATGTACAACTTGTGAATACAAAATGTAATATCATGTCAGAAGCTCAGTTTGGTCCACTGAAATGTGCAGAAGTTTTCCTATTGACATGAATTAAACCAGGTTCAGAGTTCTAAATCATTTAGGTCTGATCCTGTCTTCCCTTACATCTCCTGTGATCGTTAGCATTTTAAAGACTGACTGTCCAGTGAGTATGAAATGCTGCTGGTCTACTGACTCACAGAATATAAATACTAAGATTTTCATTTCCTTTTAGGTATTTTTTGCTTCCAGAAAATGTTTTTATTTCAGAAGTGCAACGTAAGAGATATATCAATATATTACAGGTGAGCGCATTATATCACTGGACAGATTCCATGGGCTTCATCTGTGTAGTGACTTTAAGGGAGAGTGACAAAAATCCCTTCACTGAATTTCAGTGTTAACATGAGATAGATTTGAGCAGCAGAGCATCCTTGCCTTAATGCCTTTTCTTTTTTATTTTTTTTTGGCTTCTCTCAGAAGTTTTCCATAGCATCTCTTTCTACATCTTTCCAGGCTGAAGTGGCATTCCTGGAACTCAGCAATTCCTGTCAATCACTAAGAGTTAAGGCCACTTCCAGAAAATTTGAACTATCAGCATGGCAGCATTAGTGCTGCAGGGACAAGTGGCATGTCAGCAGTAGTAGACGGAGCCATTTACAAATTGCATTAAAAAAAAAGAGAGTGTATGATTACTGACCCCTGGAAACAGAGTGAAAAGCCATTATAGCATTTTTGGTTATCAGCCCAGACTGCACACTCATTTTCATACTATACAATAATAAAGCACCCTTTGGTTTTCAGGCTACACTTCCCCATACTTTACAGTCAGCATCAACAGTACCGTGGCTCCTGTCTTCTGGACTAGATGTAAAGTCAAGGTCCTGTCCGTAAGTGCTTATTGAAGACTGCTCTGTCCTTTTGCACGTTTGGAAACACTAACTTGCATGTTCTATTTAAACTTCAGTTTGAATAACCATATGTGCTAGCCACTCAGCTTAGACTTTTTCAAATGGATGGGTGGCCTGCATGAATTTCTTCTCATAAATAAATACCTGCACATATATAAACCTGACATTTCATTCTGGTAACAAAAGAAATGAATTCACTTTTTCCATTTATGTTCTTCCTCCCTGGACCTGCTACCACACAGCCTCACAGATAATCCCTCGACATTCAGGTACCTACTTGGAGAGCAAGTACCTTGCAAGACAAGTGAGAGGGATGGGAATTAGAGACAAAAACATCAAAGCATACATCTTCAAAATTATTTTTGCACCTGTCTTCATAGATCTTAAATACATTCGTGTATTTCAAGCAGTGCTTCCATAATGAGACAGAAATCTGAAACAAACTTTGCTGAATCTCTGATTAGTGGTATTTTCTATTCCCAAACTCAGCAAGTTTATACATGCCAAGTTTGGTAGTACTGTGCAGGACCTCAGAGCCCCACAGCCCCTGTGTCTGCACAGGAAGGCAGCACGTGTGCAAGCACACAGGCTTCATCGCGGGAAGGGGATTTAGCTTTATGGATTAAAAGCTGTGGAGAGGGAGATTTCCATTACAACATAAAGTAAACAAAGGAGAGCAGCAGTGGGAACTCTCACTATGCCACCTTAATGCCAATGGTTCTCAGGAAGGACAATTAATGGAGGCCTTGTGTCTGCATATTCATCAGCCCTGTTGCTGAGACTGCCAACATGAATAACGATGAAAGCTACTTGTGGTGCTGGCTGACAGCTGTCCTCTGAGAACCTGATCAAGAGCACTGTGACCTACAAAACTTCATTTTACAGATGGGAGATTCGAGGTCCAGTTTGGGCCTTCAGAACTAAATTGACTCAAAATGAAGTTCAGCTTTGAGGTTGGATTGTTACAGCTGCAGCTGGGGAGGCTCTCTGGGATGTGAGATGCCCCCGTGTAAGACTGTTGTATTAAAAATGCTCTGTGAATGTTTTGGAGTGGCAAAATATTTAATAAATTCTGCATCTTTGTCTGTTGGCAGGTTACAGTTCTATAATTTATTCATCGCTGCTTTATCTGCCAAACTCTTTCCAATTTTCAGTCTATTAATTGGACACCAACAGTGTACATTATGAGTATCTGATATTCATCCTATTGTTTCTGATTCTCCTCTGGGTGAGGAGAGTTCTTGGCAGCTGACTTCCACTGTGACCACTCAAGCTTCCAAGTTCCACATTAACTTTCTGATGAACATCCTCTGTTAGTCACTCAAAATTTACTCTTTCGGCAACGTTACTGCCATTACATTTACTTCACAGAAGTCAGCCCAAACAATATAAATCTAATACATTACAGAACATAAGTGAGGTTAAAAACACATGTATGAATCTAATAATTTGTTATTTGAATGTGATGGATAGTATTTCAGTCTGTCATATTGCTGATGTCAAGGTATTGATCATATTTTGGTTAGACAGGCACCATTTTCAAGGTTTTGCAGTCACTAACTTCTATGTTCCTACTGGCGTGCACACCATAGTTTTATTACATTTCATTTATTAATCTGTATTTGAAGAAACTATTAGTTGACATATTTAAACTGACAAGAACTATACTGACGTATTTCTTCTTAAACCTGAAATTTGCTGACAATACTGCTAGAATTAAATTTTTTCAGTGTCTAGGATCTAAAAAACATAGTTTATATAGCATAATTTGTTGGGTTTGCCATGAATTGCTTCACCCATCTGCATTTTCTAACTGCATTATTAAGCATCACATTTGGCACAGACATTTTAATCTACCTGGCACAGAAAAAGAGTTTTATCTGGTTTTATTTCAGAATTGCTGAAAGTAGTATTTTAGTCTATTTTTCCATATCTATTTAGATGAACTCAATATTTATTAAAGGAGCAAACTGTGTTATGATGCTGGCCTAAGAGTTTCCTTTTAAATTTATTTCTGCCTTTTAAAATCTGAAAGATGTGCTGGTAGAGAAGGTATGATCCATGTGACATAATGACCATTCAGTAGTCAAAGAGGCAATTACTGAGTCGATGTTAGCAAGGAGTTCAGGATGTCAGCAAGACAAGATGAAACAGAATAGATTCTGCATGAAGCCAGGGGCTCTGTATCTGCTTTGTGCTCATTCCATTAATCCAAAAATCAGACTCAACAAGATCCATGAATAAGGAGACCAGACATCCTTGAGGTTTTGTTCGTGGTGGTATTGAATAGTGAGCTCCTATGTGTGGATGTGGAGATTATGGGTGGGTTTTTTTTTTTTCAAATTCTTATCTGAGTGAATAAGCAGTAGAAATGAGCCTTTGGGGTACCTATTTCCCATCCAGTTTTGTTGGGTTTGAAATGGAAAAAAAAAACCCAAACCAGTGTTTTTTACTCACTGTGACTTTCTGAATATTATTATTCCTCTAGGGTTGTTCTGGTTTTACATGATTTTACATTTCCCTAAATTCACTTAGCTGACTTGAAATGTTACTGTAAATCTCTTCACCCATTTCCAGCTTGGCAAATCAGCTTTCTCTTTGTTTAACCCTTTGTGACAAACATATTTTAAAAGACACTCTTCTCCCCTCATCTTACTTTCTAAGTTACCAAACAAGACCCTTGGGATCACTAGGAATACAAGGAAGTTTTTCACACGAGGAGCCCAATGCCCTGATCGCATTCGGGGGTGAGTAATTCCACTCATGCATAGTGCATGAACACGTGGAAGAATCTCCTCTTTGCACTGTCAGCTAGACACAGCACTATGGATCAAACTTATTTTTCAGATTGCTAGGAATGCTTTATGAAGAGAAATATATATCTGCCAGCAAAGCGTTTTCCAAATGAAGACAGAGCATAAAACCACCCTGCAAGTAACACAAACTGGTAATGGTGACATTTTGCAGTATAACTGCATTTGCTAGCACGGTAATAAGAGGTAAAGAGCAAGGTTTTCATGTGCTTGCAATGTCAGGGAAGGCTGACAGCATTAGCGTGCTGCTTGTGCTGGAAAAATACAGGAGAGGCCTCAGCAGTGTCAGGAAGGATTTCTTCATGACAAACAGAATGTCCCTGGCTTCCCCGTTCTGCAGCCCTACCAGCCAGGCACCACAGTGGGGAGAGCATGCCCTTTGCTTGTCAGTCCCACCAGTACAGCTCCGAGCAAACATCCACATCACAAACAGAAGTTGTATTTACAATCCGTGTTGTTCTTCTCTCCTCTTTTGCAAGAATTTGTCTCATCTCTTCAAGGAAACAACACAGAATCCTAACAGAAACAGCATATGTGAGCCACTGTCAAGTTATCTTTTCTTTTTCCCCAGGAAAGAGCAAATACCACCATCACTGGTGCAACTGAAAAAGGAGTAAAAAGGTCTGATTTTTTTTAAAGTAAAATCTGCTGCTAAAAGGGAAAGGGAATAAGGGACCTTGCTACAATAAATACTTTACTTTATACATCAAATGCTTTAAACCACTTACCCTTTTTTCCTGCAACTTGAAAGAAAGGTTAGAAATATTTTTAGAGGTGATTGTTTGCTGTGGAAGTAAGTGGGTCAAAGTCTCTATACTGAAAATCTGGATCTTTTCTCATTGTTTAACTCTGCAGTGGCAAACTAGAATTTTCTGGACTCACACCATAAAAATTAATGTAATCGTCCCCATAGAGCAAGGAAAAAAAATAAAAATTCCCCCCACATTTAGAAAAATAAAGGGCATTTAGTTACCTATGAGGAACAGGACATGGTATCCACATGCTTGTGATATCAAATTTTAACATTTTGCAGCACTTGGTAGCAGAGGCAGAAAAGCTATACCAATTTAAACCCATGAGAAAGGCAAAAGCATACCAACATTATGAAAACAAGAATTGATGTAAATCGAGCGCTTGGAGGATAACAGATCTATTTTCATAGTTCAGAGACTGGAAATGTTGGCTGTCAGGAGGCTAGGTTCACTTCAGAAACTGAAAAGAAGTATTTAAGTGTTTGTACAAAATCAGAAGTCAGCAGATAGCTGAATAGAGACAAGAATTTCCTGTTTCTTGTCCTGTCGTCCCACACTGATTTATTTGGGCTTCTTTTTCATTTAAGGGAAAACTTCAAGACGTGTCTGATTTCAGAAAACGTATAAAACCTCCAGCATTAATGAACCTCAATGTGAAAGTTGTTTTTTCCCCCCAAGTAACTTCTCTCAGACTTGTATAGCTGTCCTTGTTTATTTAATCTTGCCTCATATGGGTATTTTCTATTGTGTTCTCTTTTGATTTCCTAGCAATTCCTAATGTTCTACTTAGTGTTTTGGCAGCAAATCAGCACTAACCTGGTCTCTTAAGAGAACAATTTACAACAACTTTAAGATGTCTTTCATGAGTGGGGATACTTAATTTGGAGCCCGTAATGACATAAGTAAAGTTGGAATTACATCCCTCTCCGTAAACAATACTTTGAATTAATTGTCCAATAACTCAATATTAAGTGATCCTCCTCCATCTTTTCCATGTCTACTATAGATTAAATCATTCTGGATAAATTTACATACGCACACTTTGTCAGAGAAACTCTCTCTAAATACACAGCACAAAGTTTAGCACAGAGCCCTACGAGACCTCGTTAATAACCTCCTTCCAGCACAAAAATTTAGCATTTTTACCTATCCTTTGTTTCTATTTTTTAACCACTTATTAGCTCACAGAAGAAACTTGCCCCTCTTAGGAATACCCCTACTGACAAAGTTTTTGGAAATTCAGGTTTGTTACTTTGCTGACGTCAGCCTTATCCACACAGTGTGTTTGCTGCTGGCATCTGTGGATGTGCTCTGTCACTGAGTGTACATACCTGGTCCAAAGTTGCTATCACAAAAACAATACCATACACCTGAAATTCACACGATCTACCTCTGTGTGCATGGAATTTAGAGGGGTGGGGGAAAGCTGAGCTGTGGAAAACACGTACATATGTGGCCATAATCCTTTCATCAGAGTAACTAACCTGTACTCCTGAAGGAGCCTACCTCAGGAAAAGCAGAGGAGGAAAAGGAAAAGGAGGTTACAATACAAGGAGAATGCACATGTGAAAAGTGTTTGAAAGAGAGATATGCAGCAGATTTAAGATGCAAAAGAAGTGTAGGTAACCACACTTCATTTTCTGCTGTTCACAAAAAAAATAATTTATTCTCTACTAAGGTCTCCTTATTAACAGTCTTCTTAGATACCAGACATTTTCAAAGAACTAATGGTCTCTTCATCTACTGCAGATGATTCTTTTTTATGCACCTGATTGTTAATTCCTACAGTTCTGGTGTAATTCCAGATTCTGAATTAATCTCCATTCACTTTCAGGATGTAACTATCATATTACTCCTTGAAGTCACTCATTAAATTCACACTGTCTTATTCAAGAAGCATGCTGCAATCCTGATGGACACTTTTGTTCCTTCTTGGTTGAAGTGCTTTAATGTGCTTGATTTGTTTTGGCTTCCTATATTCTGTGCAAACTGTTTTGCAGTGGTGTAGAATACAGCACATACTACTCCTTTAACTCACTACTTCTGTAACATCTCTGTTTCTGTGTCATATCTCAGACTACACATAAAAAGTTAATGTTAGCCTCAGTACAAGCCAGTGATGTCACTGAAAGTGTTTCCCACCCCACTTCTCTCATGGTCACCATCCAAGCTGCTAGTTCAATCTGGCTCCCTACTAAAGGCTGTAAAGCACAGAAAGATCTGGCCAAAGTCAAATCATTCAATGATTATGTTTTATCCTCACTGATTACCAGTAGCAAGTCCTGCAAATCCATTTGCATCACACTGCAGATGACTGAATTTCAGCAAATATAACTGTAATGACCATAAAAGAATGTGCTCTGTACTTAAATTTCTTTATAACATTCATTATGTATATAACTACAACTAAAAGTATATTTAAGAAAAAACAAGCATAAGCAAAGAATGTATGTTGTTTCTCTACAAGTAAAAATTCTCCATCTTCCCAGACCTTCTGCATTATGTTATGATACAGACCAGTAGATTCAGGATTTGCTAGACCACAGGAAGAAGCTAACTGCTGATTAATGTAATCAATACCGAAAACACTATCTTGAGATATTTTAAGGAAAAGCCAAATGCTTGACAGTTGCAGCTGAAGGATCAGACAGGTAGCTGGATCCACATATTACTGCTGACTTTTAGCAAAATTACTAGGACTCTAGCCAGATTCAGAGACACATCTACTGTAATTTTTAGGACCACTGCAAATTCCTATAAGGGGAAGCTGGCTTTCTCCTAACCACGTTCCTCCCCCTGCAAAACAGAGAAAGGGCAAAAGAGAACTCTGCCTCCTCTATACCTCCCAGCCCTCAGTTCCACTGAGTTCAGTCCCTCCAAAGCCCTCCTGGGCTCCAAAGCTCAGGCATACAGTTGGATAAAGACCTTCTACACTCACGCTTGCCACAATAAGGTTTGTTGTGAGAGCTTCACATGGTGTTGCAAAAAGCAGAGTTATACTACATAGATGAAGAATCTATTCCAAACTACACTCCTCCTCACTTTTTGAATCTAAATGTGGCATACTCTCAACAGAAGGCAATTTAATAGCCTGCATTTGTACAGGTGGCTTATAAAACATGTATGTCTCTCCTCCAGCTAGTAACTATTAAAAAGAGCAGGTAATACACAAACACATGATCAGGCCTACTGCTTGAAAATGTGGAACAATTAAGATATTTTATTGCATGCCCTTCTTGGTTTAATTCCAGTATAGTTACAAAGTTATAATCTGTAGTGCCTTACAACCTAAAAAAAAATTAGCATGCTGTTCGTCTGAATAAAAGTATGTTGTTCTTCACTGATTTCCTTAAATGGTCTGAAAAATAAACTAACTGAAGTTTTTGTTAACTAACAATAGCCAACTCCAACATTTCAATTTTCACTGAAAGGGTAGTTCAGTGGAGTGTAATCTTCAGATAAGTAAATGGGAGTCCCCATCGCTGGAGGTGTTTAAGGTCGTGTTGACATAGCACTCAGGGATGTGGTGTAGTCGAGAACTGTCAGTGTTGGGTTGATGGTTGAACTCAATGATCTTCAAGGTCTTTTCTAACCTAAACAATTCTGTAAAACATTAAGTATTAAGGTGGTGATGTTTTACAGAATCACAGGAACAGACAGGAGAGAAAGGTACATGTGACTGTTCATTCTGTTCTCTCCTATTATTCAAAATACCTTGTATTTCAGCTAACTAAAGGTACTAACAGGAAAGGTTGAAGTGGTAAGGGTAAGAATAAGAACGGGTCTAGGCAGTTTAATTGGTAACATTCATATTGATTTCAGTTGCTATGTGGGAGAGGAAAAAACGTTATTCCCATTTTAGCTTTAAAATCTAAAGCTAGAAGAGTTTCATTTACTTAACTACAAAACTAGGCACAGCAGATAAGATTAATTTTTTGTTAAAGTACTTTGCAATATAAAAAGATCTGTGGCAAGCTTCAAAATAACTGTATGACATTTCTGCTATTTTGCATTTCTCCCTAATATCATGTATGAATATATGTAAACAGTTCCTTCATTTTGACAAAGTCTTCAAAATAGGGACAGAAAAGTGATGGCAAAATCTATATTATAATAGATGACAAAACAACAGTGTTGACTCTCTCAGAACTGCTGTCTAAGTAGATTCCACCCTTGCAGACACTTTGGCATTATATATCTAGTCATGTTTTTTGAGATCATGTTCCATTAAAACATCTCAGACAATACAAGGCTAAAGCAGCCCTACCCACTCTGAAATCCAAATACAGACTGACCTAGAGTCCAGTGCTTGTAAAGAACAAGTACAGGTCACCTGATCCATGTAGCATGACAGCTTCAAGATTCATATTTACTCAAGTATTTCTTGCTATTTTGATTAACAATCCAAACTATTTCACTCCTGATAACGAGCAAGTCTATGAAACCATTGTCCCATGCACTCCATGTGTAAACAGTAGTATTCCACAAAACCAACCACCTGTACAGCTGCTTTGCCATCAGCCTTCATCGAACAAGGCTTGAGGAGAAAAGCTAGGGCACACTTGCAACTCAGATGAACCTGAAACTATACAACTCTTTAAACTAATAGAATAATGTAATAAAACCTGCAAAAGTAATTTACAAATAGAGAGGAATTAGAAAGAACGGGTTAGTAGATATATTCCAAGGCAGCGGTCCACCAGCATAGTCAATGCCATACTGAAACCCTCAGAAGAGAGACTCTGGGAGGATAAAAATCACAAAAAAGATTTTCAAACATAATGACCAGATAGCATGTTAAAATATTCTGCTTCCTTGGTTGGAAAGGTGATGTGTAGATACTGTTCCTGAAAGAATTTTTATGGATCTAAACAGAAACTCCCTATGCTTTCACGGTTGAAATAGCCTGAGGAACACAGCTGTTGCTCAGAGTCTAGTCAGAAAATGTCTTCTTTTTAGTTTTATAAATCAATCTAGTTGAGGCTTTCCTGCTTTGACACAATGTTCTAACCTCAGAGAGGGAATTTTGTGATTGGGCGAGAGATGGAGGGTAACAGATTTGCTGAACATTTTGCATAGCAAAAGAGGAGACCTGGATGCTCTCTGATTGTGCTCCCTGAAGCTGAACAGGTTTCTGTTAAAATAAATGGCAAACCAAGGAAAGAGATCTGACAGAAGAACAGACAGACATCTCAAGTTGTAAGAGCAGAGCAGAGAGCATGATTTTGTTCTGCAATTACTTTAGCAACCCACAGCAGATTGTCTTGAACTTACATTCTCATTTGTAATGAGTACAAATCAGGTGATCCACCCAAACAAGGCTGTGTGGCCACAGCCCAAACCCAATCTGATGAAGTGCCTTACAATATATTTTTAAAATATACATGTGTGTCCCATGACCTTTCTACACATCATCATCCTAACACCTTATACTGCTAGAAATGTAAGAGATGGTGAAGAATGGTGAACAAGATCAAAACAAAAGTTCTGTCTAATTTTGTGTCTGCATCATTAGAAGAATTTAATTCATTTAACACCCTCCCGGCAGGGTTTTGCTGTTTCTTAAATCTCTCCTGACAGAAGCCCTACAGCCAGCTGCTGGGCACAGACACAATGCAGTAACATAAACCAGTCCAACAGCTACAGGTCCAGTGGGCCTGAGCCATGCTTGCTTTCCCAAAAGACAATGACGTAAGATTGTTCTGTATGACACTATACTGATGCACGAGGCATCAACAATGCTGATTACCAGTGCTTGTTAATCAACTGTATGAAAACCAAGTCCCAGCTCTGTACAGATTGGAATGATGAAGGCCCACACCTGGGTGCTATTTAACTGGCAACTATGATTTCAGAGTATCAAATACCACATGATCGATTCCATGTAGCTTGAAAAACAGCATGTGAAGCTAGTGAGGAGACTTAGTAAACATCCACGATAATTCCAAGATAGGTATTCAGCTATAGAAGACTCTACTGTAGCTACATGCATGCTTTATCACAATCAACATATACACCAAGTGGGCCTAGTAACATGCAAGAGAATACCAAATCATTTCCAACAAATCCAACTGGTTTTGTGAACAGCACAGCCGTGTAATGTGAAGTACGTAAAGTTACATTGCAACAAGGATAGATAAGCTTTTACCAATGCAGAAAAGAAGTTATAACCTGACTGGCCTTTATCAAGTTTATTTGCATATTTACACAAAACGGATTCTCTTTTCATTTAAAGTTCAAGAAGAAAGTGTGTGTGTATGTGTGAAGTCACAAGCAGGAAGCTGACACCATATTCAGTTCAAGAAAACTGGGCAGCAGATTCAGAACTAGTGTTTGCAGCAAGCATAAACGAGTGAGCAAGCTACAGTTCATATTTTCATTGTAAGGCATGGCTTTGGGGTTTCAGAGAGAAAAACTGAGGTCGGGGGATGTTGGCATTAAAGAAAATGTTGTCCTTGTTTATGAGCAGTAAAGGGATTGGTGAAAATGTGTATTTCACTCTCAGTGCAGAATTATGCTAGCTCAGGAGAGTGCTTTAAGACCCGAATTCTGTGGATATTAGCAGAGTCAGATATACAGAAAACACTGTGGAGGATTTAAAAGTATGAAAGGCATAAGGATTATATAGACTTGAACTGTGAATGAGGTTGAAGTGCATTCAAGAAAGCAATAAAGACTAGTGAACCAGAAACGCCCTGCTCACTTATGATAAAATATCTAGTTAATACCAAAGAAAAGCTTCAAATAGACTTGTCTGGTTCTTTAGAAAGTCACTATAAAATAATGCTGATATTCTTTGTATAAATACTTTCACAAATAAAGAGTCTCTTTTAGAAAGAAGATTGAACTTGGTAAGTAAGCAGCTTAAGCAGTAAGGGAAAGCACATTAAAATTATTTCTTAACTTGCAGAAATGTTGAATAATGGTCCGTGGCCATGTTCTGTAATGACAACAGACCATACACTGTTCCCAGAATAACACAGCTTCCCACATTTTACATACGAGACAAATACCAAAAGGTTAATTTGATCCAAAATGGCAATACAAAGGAAAGGTAATTAACACAACCACACTACTTACTCTTTAATTTCTTCAGTTTTGCTCATTTTCTTGAGAAGCAGGGAATTCACCAACTAACCTACTCTTCACCAGCATTCTTTTCACTATTTGTAGTGAAAAAAAAGTACTTCAGACCAAGTGGATTAAATTAATATAATTTGACTTACCAAAATAAGTGATGAAAAGCATGAAATGCTTTCACCTGAATTGGCTCATATTTCATTTGAATAAAGTCAGACTTGCTGTTCAGAGAAAGGAATCAGTAGGCACTGCAGACTCTGAAAGTGCTTTGTTTTCTTTATGGGGGATCTTACTAGAATTATAAGACTCAAGTGAAGTATGCAAGAAATAAAAACACTTTCTAATGTAAGAAGCATTAGAGACACTAAGGCAAAACTCAGCACTTCTCCATCTGTTACCGATTCAAAATGTGATCCTCATCAATTTCGAATGTGAGACTAATTTTGGTAAATCAGGCATTCTCTTACTGGTGGGTGGGGATTTTGTTGTCCCTTTTCGGCTACGGGATTTAGGAATGTAAAATGCAAGACTCCTACTCTAAGTAGGGTATACAAAACGGTGCTAATCGAATCAAGAAAGCATCAGAGTAAAGCCAGGAATCTTTCTTTCCTCTCTCAGAGTTCTGGGCAGTAGAGTCGCAGGGGGAAAAGTGCAGGGAGAGCGACTACAACTAAAATCTTACGGCTGCTGAATCCTTGCTCACCAAACCAGCTCTAGATCAGCCTTCGAGCACCACCACCTCATTGTCTGTACCTCCACATTTGCAAAGCCTCATTAGCAACTCATTAGGAACACTACAGATGTGACACACAAACTTGCTCTGGGAGAGGGAATTAGGGAATCTGCATTAGAGAACCAAGTCAGAAACCTGGAAACACTTTAAATGATTGTTCAGAGAACATCCTGATCACTACGTGAGAAATAATAAATCACCATTTTTAGCAAACACTGGGTGAAGAAAGAGAGACAATTTTTTAGAGCTTGAAAGGTTAAAATAAAAGGAATTGCTGTCTGGGTCAATTCCCAATTTATTCTTGGATTTGTAGTAATAACAAAAAGAAGTTACAGCTTTTACTTAGTGCCTTCAGGAAGGACTGAGTTTGTTTAAAGGCAGTCAGTGTCTTCTTACAATAATGAAAGGGATCTTTCTTTCTGCCCTGCTGTTAGTACCAACAGCTCCTAAATAATTCTGACAGTTTCTTCTCTGTTTAAAAATACCCAACCCCTTTGTTACTCATCAGGATAGAACAAACGCCAGTTATGTGATACTTATTTCAGCCCTAGTTCAGTCTAGAAAAATAAAATCATATCTTCAGAATGGACTTAGTCCTCATCACGGAACTCCATAGCAGAATTCTGCCTTAATTCTCTGGAAGCAGCTGCAGCATTCCCAGTCCTTACCTGGGCACAGAGTGCCTTTTCAGGACAGCATAACTAGCAACATACAGTTAAAAAGATGAAAATGTTGTGAGCTACACTTGTTCAGGGCAACTCCTCAAGTCCATCTGTAATACTTCCACCTGAGAATGTGTGATAGGGACACTTTTGTTAAGATTCTGATGGGAAAAATGGGAGAAATAAGGCCAAATGTAAATGACTGTCATACCTCTGATGTAACTTTGAGTAATGGTCCTTGAACACAGGGAAAAAGTTGAATTCTTAGTGGAAATATCTTAAAAATTGAGGACTTGGTTATACTCTGTTATATATTATACCTTTTTTTTCCCCCCACCAACATGAGTTTTATAGCAAATAAACTACTGACTTCAGTGGGGTTATCATAGCATATTTGGAAAGAGGATGACTATTTTAAAGCAAAAATTTACACAAAAAATAAATAAAAGCAAGTTTACCTCTGGATACACCAAAACAACCAGGTACCAAAGTAATTACAGCTGCCATGTTCTCTTTCTGCCATTTTCTGCTACTCTTCCTTTCCAAAGTAATTTAAGCAGGATTAATTTAATCAAAATTTTGTCTTTAAAACATTTAGCCTGAGAAAGTATACAAATGCAAAATAAATATTGAAGGGGGAAGAAACTTCTGAGGGTGTTCATGGAGTTCCTGTTGCTATGGGAACTATATTGCTGCAATTCACAGGCTGTGCATTTGTCTCCCTTTGTTTCTGGCTCCTGAAAGGGCAGTGACTGCCCTTGCACTGTCAGGTCAGGAAAAGGGAAACATATTAAATCTTTTGGAAATATTCATATAGATGAATTCAAAAGGTTGTTGGTTAAAATGGACCTGTAAGAGCATATCATAAACTCTGTCATGCTCAGAGCAGTATGAACATCAAAAATTCCTGCTGTCCTCTCGTTATAACCCCATTCCTTCTTCAGTGCACTGCATTTCGATATCCTTTACCTTTCAGTGATTATATGCTAATTAATATGAAAGTTGCTATACACTAAGGAAGATGATTTGTGTAAGATAACCTACTTGGCAGTGCTGGTTTTTGTCAATAGCTCCTGGGAACTAACAGGTCAACCAAGCAAATTACTACAGCCAACTGTCTGAACCATCAAAATAGATGATGTTGTTCTTCCTTTCTGCCAATAAATTCTAGAGTAGATGCTGTCACCTTTAAAAATGCTTAGAAGCATCATTTGTGTTAAACAAGCCCAGTGTCTACTTGGGGAATAAAATACTCTTCAATATTTCAGAGGGTGATCACATCTTGCATACTGCTCATCAAGGCATTTATTTTGGGACTACATTCTGTGTTTAAATTTCACACCAAAAACCAAGCAGGCCTTAGCACATGAAAAGTATAGCCACAACATTATGGTTAGACTTCTGTTATCTAGGTGACTTTCTAGACCACTGAAAAGGACAGTTTTGAAGACTCATTCTTTTTCCCTAGTAAATACCCAGAACCTTAGTTAGTCATTTGTATGCTTGTCAAATGGACATCATGCATGGTCAGTTCACAAACTTGAGTGTTCCTGGAGAAAACCTATGTTGGAATTATTGCTAATCACAGAAGAATAAAACAACTACAGGCATAGTAACTACACACAACTACAAGAGAAGGCAAAATGCTGTTGAGGTTCTGTATCTTTTCACTTTCCCATTAATATCATCCTGTGCAAGGGTTTTTTATTGCAGGAAACCTACACACATGACAAATTGCAGTGTATGTCATTGCTGTAGATCAACTATGTATAGGTAAGCCCATTTACAGCAAGTCTGACACATTCAGATTAGTCATACTTCCCATTCATGTCCCGGCTATTTACGTTTCCATCTACACCTGTACTCTGGACAGAATTGTTGAAGTGCCTCATGTGACTGTGAAGTTTGTGCCATCACCTCCTCTTAGGCCGGGCCATGTCCATTTCCAAGGCAGCAAACACAAGGCATAACACCTCAGTTAAGTAAAAGGGAGGGTGAAAAGAAGCCCTGAACAGTTGGAGACAATCTTCACATCTCTGAATGGAATCCAACCTCTTACTGAGTAGAAAAAACCCAACTTTTCTGTGTAGGTAAACTATATCCTAATTATCCTATTCAAGGTTTCTTATGCTGCCTGCCAAGTGCCTCATCTCAGCCTCATCTGATAAAAGGGTACCAGTTGAACTCAATATGGCAATTTTCATTTTCCTATGGTAATTCTGAGGAATTTTGTGAAGGCAGATTTAATTTCATGTTGATTACGAATTAGACTGTGGACTTCCCAGAATAAAACCTTTGATTGTGAAAATTAAAATGGAAAGTTCCTAATTCTGCCTTGGAAATAGTTAGAGGATTTATAATATATCTTTTTCTTCAGGTTTTTAAAAACCTGTTGTTATCCATAAGAAAAATGCACATTTTTATTAACATACATACTTTTCTTTGTGTTTATTTCCTTAAATTTAATAAAGCCTTCTAGCTATTGGGGTAATTTAGACTCAAATCTCCACTTTCCGGTCTGGTTTTCATTATTTCACATGATTCTTTTACCCTTATTATAGAAGCTGGCTTTATTCCCAACTCATAAATTGACCCGAATTCTCCAGGAGATATTTTCTAGCATTGATTTTTCTTCTTTCATAATGTTAATGGCACAAATGTTCCTATCTTTACTTTCTGTACTTCCTTAGCTTTTATTATTTTCATAATCCCACACTAACACACTATTTTTTTTCCTCATCTAGGCCACAATTTTTTTTCTTGTAATAATGCTATGTGCATTTCATTTTCCTTTTTCTTCCCCCTTTCACACACACACTCAGACAGTAGGAGATATATATCTGTAAGGAATTTGGGGGTTTATCTGTTTTTAAAATAATCTCAAATGAGAATATCAAACAGCAAAAATTGTACAATAAATTCTTATTTTATAATCTCCAAGTCCCTTTTTGACACCTGTAATTCATCTGATCAAAAATTCCTCTCTGAATATATTCCAAAAGCTCTTTATCTGGAACATTTTTCATCTAAAGAACTATCAGCATTATGTAAACATGGTTTTGGGGATGTCATACCCACTCTCTTGTTCATGGCATTTATGAGATTTACAATATTTTTCAAGCTAGACTTTAGGAGCCTGCATCTTATGGGGTGAAATATTTTCACCCCAGTTTATAGTTTGCCTCTTCAATGAGATTGTCTGTACATGGAAAACTCTAGATATTACCTTCTTTTTATGAAACCTCATCCTTATTCCTTCAAAATATTATTGTTTTTTAAATCTATACTTTCTTCTAGTTATTGAGATTTTTTCATGTACTATATCATTTTTTTTGTGAGATAGCAATTAAAACATAGGAAAACTTTTCATCCTGTTTTCATTTAGGGATTAAAATTTGTAGTTTAATTCACAATAGGAAGCCTTACAATCCTCTATCAAGTAACTCCCATTCTGACATGGATCGGTTATCTCTGTTCCTTGCCTGGACAAGGTACAGTAATTTCTGTCTCCGTGGCTGGGCTGTCTCCTCATTGCATGGCATGATATCATCCCAGACAGGTCTCTGACAGAGGGAAGTTCCATCACACAAAGACCCTTTCAGATTGCTAAAATCCATAGCTAGTCCTTTGCCATACAGCTCCTTTACTATGTGCTTTCTTAGCAGGAGATTAGGTAACCATAAACAAGTCTTTCAAAAAAAAAATCAAGGCCTTCATTCACTAAATGGAAACTTCTTGACTCTGAACTTCTAACCCTTTCTTCAAAAGGATAGAATTTTCCTCTAAAACCTATTACACCTTCCTTTACAAAAGACTCTCTCCTACTTAAGAAAAAAATGACGACAAAATATCATCTCTGTTAAATTACTTTTTCAATAGTAGATGATTTATAGTTGATTAGGTAATTAAATCAAATACAAGTGGCTCAAAGTAAATCTATTTTTATCATCCCTGTAAATTAAAAGTTCCGCATCATAAAAAATCATGACCATCTTGAAAATGACTAGTCAAGTGCTTTTTATAGGCAAGCAGGATTTATTGTCAATTAACGTATTGAACTGTATAGTCAGCATAACCCTGTGCTCAAGACTTTTTAAATTATTGGCTTCCACTATCAAGCTGCTCCGTATCACAGTAATGAAATGTATCTAGCTATTCACATATTGAACAATTCCTTAGGTTGGGTTTATATCTCACTATAACAACATTTCATTTTATTATTATCTCCAATCCCCTGTAATGAATACAAATACATTCCTTTTTTCCATCATGGGTTTATCAATTTTCATTGATTTGCCTGTAATGAATGCAGACAGGATGGAGGAGAAAAAAATTTAAAGAGATCATATCCATTAAAATACCTGTAAATTCAAAAGTTTTCCACTTGCTGGTACATCAATTAGAAGAAATCATGCAGAAAAACAATTAAAAGGAAATATTATTTTAAGTCTTAATACATACTTAATTGTAGAAAGGAACTTGAGAGACTATTTTTTTCAGAATATTTGCATTTACAATTTTCCTTCCATTGACTTTAAAAAAAATTAATCTTTTTATAGTTTTGCATTTCATATAATTTGTTGTAAAGCACCAGTTTTATTTTTCAGTAAGGGTCAACTTGACTAATGAAAATGCATCTTATGGTGCAATGTGTGATTTGCTATACACAAAATATGTTTCAAAATTATTATGCCAGCATCTCCCCTTCCCATTGGGAAGTCCCCCAGCCCCCAAATCAGTCCTCACTGAAAGCACTCACCCTGTTGTTGCGACTGCAGTATAACCTATGTATTTTCTAGTTCGGGTACCGATACTTTCAATCTTTTTCTTAATTCTGAAATCTAAATAAAGCCACATCAGCTGAAGACAAATATAGGCATCTTGAAACTCACATTCCAACTGTGTTACAAACTTTCATATTGAAAACCAAACTTTTAAATGAAAATACAAATAGTGTTCTCAGTTGTGACACTTTATTGCACTATAACAATTGCATCTGCTTGTGTTTGGCAATTATATCATTATGTGACAACATAATTTGATATAAAATGAAGTGATACAATAACATCTCGGCTTTCATACAGGGACAGAAAAAAACAAATAAATCCATGGAACATGTAATGTCCAGTCTATCCAAGAAAATCCTGACAGTAGAATCTGACCTATTGTATTTATGTTTTGTGGCAGAATAGGACAAGGCTGGCTTCATAAACAAGAAAGAATGAACTGTTAGGCAGAGAACAGCAATCCTACTTTTTACAGACACACACATGCACTCTCTCATTTTAATAGGTAGAAGACTTGTTTGAAACAGATGCACAGATAAGTTTGGTGTTCTTTTTTAGACCAAGAAATGTACTTCTAAGTATCTAGAAGAACCCAATAGGTTTTAATGCCTCAGGAGATTACAATCAAACACTATAATCAGATTTTCAAACAAGATAGGTAGTATGACCAATAGTAAAAACACGCTCCAAGAAGAGAAAAAAAAAACCGTCAGGCATCAAAACACAAGTTACTTCTTATTCCTTATACTGATATCCTGTCTTAAGAAGCCAGCAGTGTTAGTATTCCTTGTGATGAACACAATATAATCCTTCTCTTTATGGAGAAAATGCATGATTGGTCTTCTTCCCCATCTGAAACTTCAGATAAAGTGAGGAGAGACAGAAAACAACATCTGTACAAGGAGCCCTAAGAAAAGCAGAGAAGAAAATATCATCTCTTTCCAGATGGCTTTTCTCTGTCCCTCATACATATATCTGTTGTGCAGAACAAAAATCTCCTCTAACACCCTCTTCTGTTTATCCCCCAGTTTCTCTAATAATGCCATGTGATATCTTTAATCGCTGTAACACTTCAAGTATTTTGTGCAAGTGACACAAACAGCCAAAGTAATCTGGTCCCCAACTGCTGTTGTGGGTCACCTCCTCTAGAATAAAAGATAGAAAAGATGCAGGGGAAATAAAGTGGGCAGTTGGTGTTCTTCTGCCAGTTACCAGAAGAGGTACAGAAAAGTAGGAGCCAGTGCCATAATGGTAATTTCCAAGCTGCAGGTACCCTAGCCCTGCTAAATATACAAGTTCCTTCTCAGAGACAAGAAAGATATGGCTGACACTAGTTAGCACAGAAAATGCTGCTTCTCAGCATTACGTGTTATGCTCAGAAATCTCATTGTCATCAATGTTAAAATTCTTACAAAGCCAAGTTGTTTTTCAAGTTAAAAGAAATGAGAAGAGATGTAAGAGTAACTCAGGACCTCTTCTTAATGTTGTTAAATTGGGAAAGAAGATTAAGATGCAAAAAGAAAGAACATGTACTAATAAATTTCTTCTCTGTTAAAAGGAAGTTCAGAAACTGCCAGACTGATTCCCTCTAGACATACTGAATCTCCTTTTTCCAAGGATATTCTTAAATTCAGCTCTCTAGATCACCCTACTGAAACTCAATGAGAGTCTGTATCTAACTTTCCTGTGCTGCTTTGAAAATTCCAGCCTACAGCATTACAAGCATGCTTTGAATAAGTTACTTCAAAGTAAAAACGTCCTTATCTTCTGTCTTTTTAACAGCTTCAGAAGGCTTTCAGTGTTACTCTTGTCAGTAAATAAATGAGGCATTTAATTTTCATAGCTGATTTTTATTTTTGTCACATGTAATATCATAAGTCACTATTGCATTTAATACTTAAATAGTCAGCATGGTCCAATGCCTGGTAACGTTATATATAAGGAGGTAAATGCTGCATGTTGAACCCAGTGCTATTTGCAAGGTGTGCCAGATGGAAGAGACTTTCCTTGCAGTCTTGAGTTACAAAAACTTTGCAGAATCAAAGAAACTTAGAAGGACAATGCCTATTGTAAAACATACAGTTGATTTGTGAGTCAAAGGATCCCTATTCAAACCCACAGTCTAAGAGAAAGAAGGGAGGAAAATAACAGCTTGCCAAAGGAATGGACTCTGACTCTAGCACACTTTTTTCAGCTTGGCAAAAAGGGGACATCTTTGCTTTGCTTTAAATGAGTTTATTTGGTGATAGACTCTCTTTATTAGCAGAGATCTTTTCCTCTCACTGTACTCCCAGCTGTTATTTTGTGATTCTCTTTCTCCTCCCACTTTTTTCCTGGACATTTCAGAACAAGTTGAGGAGGTGAGTCCCCTGTTTGCCCAGTGTCTCGCTAAGGCCCCAGACAGACAGAGGCTGTGCAAAATCACTCTGACACAAAGCACATGTCAGTCACAGTGGCTTTATGCAGCACTTTAACAACACAGATCATTTGTTGGATTTGCTGCAAAGGTCATAGCTCCTATTACACACTCAAAAGCCTAAAAGCCCACCACTGTCTTTGAAACTCTGATGATAACAGTCTCCTCAAGTGTTATGACATTGTTTGAGACAGGCAACCAAACAAAAATGTGCCAGAAGGTGCTTAGAAGAAGCACATGGATTAAATAAAACCTGTTCCATGATGGTCAAGTGAGCCCACCCTGCAGGCACAACATCATCTTCCATCTTCTCCACCTTCAAACACTTTACCAGACACCTCAGTAAAAGAACTTCTTCAATGTCTTGATTTAAAAATCGATAACCTTCAAGCTTCCACAGCTTCCTTTGAGAATAAGGTAAATAAAATTGTGGGAGAGCAGTAGGGATTTGAAAAGCAATGGGGTCAAATGAAACTCAAACAACAAAGAGAGGAATTCTGTAATAAAAATCACAAAGGAGAAAAAACAACTGTTTAAGCATTACGGTACTCCTGAAAGAAGATTAGAGTCTTTGGAAAAATCAACAGCATTTTCATAGTACTAAATGTTTTGAGCATCTTCTTTGAAAGATCCAGGATGGCTGGAAATTTATTAAAAAATCCAAAGCAGGCATAATGAAGAAAACCTTACTATCAGAGTAACAAAAGCAATACATCTGCATGAATGTTCAAGGCTCAAAGTGCTGCATAGGAAGAACATAATAATCACAGAGAACATGTGACTGAAGGCAGGATTTGAGCAGTGGCCAAAGAATTAGAGTAAAAATGGAGATCAGCCATCCTATCGCTCCATAAACCCTTGGCAAAGGATAGGGAGTAACTTCATTTGAAGAAAGAAAAATTTTTACTAAATGACCCTGCATCAATCTTCTGTGCTGCCAGATTGTGATTACCACTCTTGAGAGAAGAAATGTAACACTGCTGGGAAGTAGAAGCAGCACAATGTTTCACACAGAACTGAGAAAAGAGGCAGCAGGAAGAAGTTAGCTAAACCTACCAAAAATTCTCCAACCTATTTCTGTCATTCCTTGACCACAGAAGATGCATTTGAACATGATTGTTCTGGAAAACACTATTTGCCCTCCCACCCAGCATGTGGGGCATCGGTGATTTTACTCTCATGCTGGCATAAAGGAATTCATTCAACTAAAATAATGCAGAAGTTTAATTAACATAAATCATTATAAGGCTGGTGGGTTCTTGTTGGTAAATTAATCTCATTCCTAAACTGCACATTCAGAGGATCAATTTTCACATTTGCCTTATAGTAGTGCTTGAAGGTTGCTGTTTGCACTAAGAACTTCTGCTAATACGTGTTGCTAACATGGAAGTTAGTACCTCAACTTTACTGATAATTATAAATCATTATTTATACTACTAGAATACAACAAAAATATATGACAAATACCTGTAATAACAGTTTGCTCTTTACTACTGACAAACAGAAAAAGAAAAGAAGAAGAAGAAAATAAGGAACCTCATAATCCATCCTTCCCATTTCAAGAGGCACCTTAGGACACCTTCACTTTAACCTATTATCATTTGTTCAAGCAAATCCTACATCTTTGGTACCCTAGAGTGAAAATATCTTTGCATATCTAAGCTAGATATATTTATTTCTGCTGAACTGAGATAAACTCGTATATTGCACCCAAAGGGAATGTATAAAGTACGCAGGATAGCAACGACAGTGCTGAGAAAGAAGATTGACTCAGACAGCACATGTCCAGGATGAGGAGACATGCTCAAAACCAAGCATTAGCTAACAAAAAAATTAGGTAGAGAAACTGATGTGAAATATAGTAGATTTATCTCAAATAATCTGATCAGGTGTCAGGGCTCTGAGGGCACCAAGAGACCTTGTGCTTGAGCAGCCTCACCAGGACCACTCAACCCACACCCTCTGCCCATGGGCCAAGAACAGTTAAGGTCAGGCCCGTGCCCCACCCTTGCTTGAGATACAGTGTAGGCAGGCCTACAAGAAGAGAAATAACTCACAACAAAGTGTGTTCTAAGCCAAATCACTGCATCCGACAGATTTTCTTCACTTTGAGTAGCGTGGTTTGTATGGTTGCATGATTTGTATAACCTAAACATTAAATAGAAACATGCAAATACAAATGTTTTTTATAGCACAGGAATAAAACAGGTGCTTTCCATCCCTAGAATATAAAGAGTAGCATCTTCTCTAAGTAAAAATTAAGATCACACAAAAAATTTCCCTACATTTAAAAAAATATTCTTAATTTTTTATGTTGAATCTAGAAATATACAGTTTTACCAACATCCTTGCTCCGAAGCATTGAGGTTGAACAGAAAGCATGCAGGAATAGAATTCAAATATTGTTAAAGCCTTTACTGTCTAGCACAGGCTCATGTTTCTGAGTTGGCTTTCTTTCAGTTTTTTGACTTATGCATATATGAAGGCTTCTGTGGCTGGCTGGCTTGTTTGTGGTTCTTTGTTGCAATGTTTTGTTAACCTTCCTTTATGTATTTTTAATGAATACTACAAATAAGAAATGTGTAAACTCATCCTGAGAAGAGGCTATAATGTCTTCCTGTGCTTTTGATTCACTGCCTCATTTGCAAGATTGCTGCTTATTCAGAAATTAATTATGCAATGGCGTCTTTAGCTAATAAAGTCTAAACAAAAAACATTTAATCCAATTCATAGTTTTCTCTCAATCAAACCAAGTCTGTCAAACATAATTACATTACACATGCAAAGCAGGAATGAGCCAAACATGTGCCACACCTGCTTAGCACTTCTTCAGGCAGACGATATACAGTAGAAGAACAGTTGGCAGCACAGATGGCAAAGCAAATAAGACTTGTGAAAAATGTAGTTGTGGAGTGTGATTTTGTGCCTTTTATTGATGGGAAGGGTCAGATAGTGTTCTCAGCTTGTGTCAAACACACCTTTCTGGTACCTTTAGGCTTGACAACTCTAATTTTGGAGACACAAACCCCAGTTGTCTTGTGCTTTCTAAAGGAAGAGACCTCTGCACACATTAAAAGTCATTGCTGGTTTCTAACCACAGCCATGAGGTCATGGGGACCATTTACGGTCATGGAGACCTCACTGTGTTTTGGGTGAAACTAAACAATATATCACCCCACCGACATCGTTGTATATCTATATAATGAAACCTGTTGGACAATAACGATAGTGATTCTGTACATTTTGGTGCATCCAGTTCACGCAAACTCAATAAGGAGCCAGCTATTTCACTTCTGAGCACAAAAACAAAAGATAACCCAAGCAGTCCTGGGAAAATTTTCCATTTTATGGATACACTTAATTAGTAAACAGTCACGTGATTTAATATTAACGTGCATTTATTGGGATTTCTACTTTAAAACTATGCAGTTATATGAAGAGATAGAGTTTCTGAAAATACCATGAAATGTCCAGCTGAAGCTGTCTCCTCATACCACTGAAACCATCTATACCATTTCATTTACAAAGTTAGCATCTTGCAGGAGGCAAGATACCCAAATGCAAACAATGCATCACTCCTTATTTCCTAAAAGATCTAATACCTAGCCTTTTGCTACCTGTACACACAGGAAAGAAAAGAAACTCAAAAAACAAACCTCAAAATGTTCTTATTCAAAATAGCTATCTCAGTTACTGTTATCTGCTGCTTCTCCTCACAACAAATTCATCCTCTACAGAAATCTTTTCACATCTGTTGTATATATTCTGTATTTGTATTGCATGCATGTTATAAAAGCTCGGTATGAAACTGTCACTGCAGTTAGCTGCTTTGACCACGTGTCCTATCTTTGAGGTTCTTGCTGACTTCCTCCAGCTTTGCCAAGATTTATTGAAACATGGTTTCCACCACGTGGGTTTTCTCTCCTGGTAGACTGAGACAACTATTAAAGAAGATCGTGGGTTACATCCACAGAAGATAGATTCGTGAAAGAATTATAGGGATGTGAGGGCAAGTGGGTTTCACGAACTTTACTAATTGCTACAAAAAGATTTCTCTTGTTTCATTCATTATAGTGGTTCTATCTTACACCAGCTCGTGTAACACACAGAAGGATGGCATACCCTTTTCCTTTACACATGCAATGTGCCCCTGCAGTACTGCATCCCCACAGCCCAGTGTCCCTGCTGCACCAGTTATACCATACTGACTGGGAAGAACTGGAAGAGAGCATGGGAGGGAGCCATCTCTCCATCCTGGTATGCAGTAATCCAGAGAGAAATAAGAAGAGACTTAGCTCCAAGTGAACAAAGTTAATTTGGGGCTCTCCACTTGCTTTCAATATACATCTGGCTAAGCCACACAGACTGCAAGACTTCAGTAAGTGTAACATAATTTAATAGGCAAATTACCTTATTAAGAACATTTTCTAATAACAGTCTTAAGAGTCAGTTCTAAGTTCACTGTTGGCATCCCGTCATGAAAGCAGAATATAGCTCGAATATTCATATAATTATTCTACAGCAGGGAGAACAGACCTGTTGTGACTGCTGTGCTTCAAGTATGTTCTACGTTAGAGGAGCTCTTTCACCACTGATGTTGTCCACCTCCTTTCAAACTTGTTTTCTGCTTACGTGATCAAAATGCTAACAAAGCATTCATACACTATTTCCCATAGGTGTAGGTATACTAAATGGAGACACTGCAGCATCAAGGACTGGGAAAATGGCATTGAAAACAGTGCATGTTCAAATAACTTCGGCAGTAGTCATTCCCTAGAATGCTAAATTTTTGAATCTATTAGTGTGCTCCCAATTTCAAAAATACTCCGGTACAGAATATTTTGTCTGCTTTTCTCCAAGGACACTTGACCAGAGGGCTGTTAGCAAGAGCTGGAAAACTGTCAGCGGAACTAAAAAGATAGTGGTAAGTAAGTAAATAAATAAATAAAGCACAAACCTTTTTTCAGGGACTGAGTACAAAAAATTATTCAGAGGAAAATACACTGGGATTTAACTTAAACAAAGTTTAAAGAAATTCACAAAGTTTAAATTACTGAGTGAACAACAAATGTCCTGGGAGAATCCTTACGACAGCACAAGTCAGAAATAAATCAGCAGAAAGGAATACGTATGTTTTTCTGAGAAGAGAAACCTCAGTGCCATCAGAAGTATTAAAAATAAAAAAAATTAACCAATCTTATTCAGAAAGCATATCTGTTCCAGAGCCTCAGCCCCATTGAAAGACACCAAGATGAACCAGCAAGCAAAGCTATAAAACCAAAATCCCAAACGAATAAATAAAAAGGCCATCTTCTGTTTCAGAAATCAGCAGTCCCAGAACACATTGCTCTATAAATTTCTTCCCCACAGACTGGAAAGAGAATGTTCTTGACTAACAGATCTTTCTCACTGAAATATCACCTGGGATGTATAGTACTCACTGGCAGGCTTGCACCATCTGCTTACTGAGGCTCTAGTAAAGCAAGCAGCATAAGTGTTTCATGTTTGCATAGCACCGATTTAAAGGAAACTGTATCCGTTTTTACTTTGTCACACGGGGACATTTATAAAAAGCCCGATTTACACCACGTTATTGTCTCAGCTGTGCACCATTCCACATGCAGCTTAGTGAGCCTTTTCCTAAACCTGAGAAATGCTGTTTTGCTCGTATTTATATTTCAATCTGAACTAGATCAGAGCCAATGAAGTATGAATCAATAAATTTTAACACTCTCCATAGATGGGCATGGATTCATGGATTATACTGACAGCTGTGGCCACAGGGCTGCAATCTGGGCACCAAAACCTCTTCCCCGCCTCCCCCCACCCTGTTTCCAAGTGCCACAGTCCTGAAGTCTTTGGGCATTTCTACAGGGTACCATGGAGCACAGCACAGACAGCACCAAAATCAAACCAAAATTTACAGCCAGAAGCAGAATGAATATGGAGCTTTACACCAAGCAAGTACTTAATAGTCTTCCCAGGACAAGAAGATCATTAGCACAGGGTGCAATGCTGACATGCTGAAATAACCTAGAGGGTATCAGTGCATCTTGCTGCAGTGACCCAGTGTTAGTGCTAACCTGGAAACACCACAGGTAACATTTCACAGCTCTGTGCTGCATCAGGCAGACACAGGTGTTGCAGTCAGCCCTGCTGTGCTTTTGATAAGGATGCAGCAAAAAGTCAAATTAGTTCATAAAAAATTAAACCCAATTCACCCTCTCTCCAACCAGAACTATTCGTATGAGATTCATACCTACAGACGTAAGGTAAGATGCATTCAAGGTTTAAAGTCAAGAAAGGACCATCACTATTTCAGCTTTTAGCCTTCAGATTTTACAGAGGCTTTGGGTTTTTTTTCCCCTCTAATCTGATATAGGTACCAGATCTATTACTAAGTGATCTGATCTTTCCTCTTTTTCATTTGAAAATCTAAAGTACTAAAGTAGTAGACAATTATTCATTCCTCTTCCTTTAATATCAAAATTTAAATAAAAATGTTTACTATAGAATGTATGAGAGATGCAGTATCCAGATTTGTCATCTCATCATTGTGGCCACCGTCTCTACACTTGGGCATCACTTGAAAGCTAGATCCTGTAAGACTTTGAACTTTCATTAAGAAGTGGTTCTTCTCAGAGAATACGAAAATATTCATATATGCTTAAGCCACTCAAAAATATACAGCAAACAACATATCTCCATCTTTACTTTTCACTACGCTTTGTTATCTCTGTACCCTTGTAATGATTTTCGTTTGAAGGTTTGAATGTCTGACATTTGCTATGAAGTTATCCTTTATTACACAAACGAATGTTGCAAATATTTATGTATAATTTAATCTAAGTATACAACCCCAGTGGTGATGTTTACGTGCACAACCATAATCATATGCATAAATATCTGTCAGATGAGGATCCGTTTAATTTCAGAACTGATTTTTAATTATTGATGTTTTTATTTGGAAACAAGATTATTGGAAAATGAGTCCTTAAAAACAGCACTATTTCATACTCAGAAAAACATTCCAGATCAGAAAAACAAATGAAATTTTAAAAAAAGCTAGTCCAGATCACACAGAACCACAGAATGTTAGGGATTAGAAGGGACCTCAAAAGATCATCTAGTCCAATCCCCCTGCCAGAGCAGGAACACCTAGGTCAGGTCACACAGGAACGCACCCAGGTGGGTTTGAATGTCTCCAGAGAAGGAGACTCCACACCCTCTCTGGGCAGCCTGTGCCAGTGCTCTGTCACCCTCACTGGGAAGAAGTTCTTCCTCACATTTATGTGGAACCTCCTATGTTCCAGCTTACACCCATTGCCCCTTGTCCTATCATTGGATGTCACTGAGAAGAGCCTGGCTCCATCCTCATGACACTCACCCTTTACATATTTATAGACATCAATGAGGTCACCCCTCAGTCTCCTCCAAGCTAAAGAGACCCAGCTCCCTCAGCCTTTCCTCATAAGGGAGATGTTCCACTCCATCTTTGTGGCTCTGCACTGGACAGATTGATAAGCTTGCAAGAAAATATGGAAATGACCCTTTGATTTTCTTGTAATATTTAACATTATTCTAGCAAAAGGGATTTTGGACAACTTTTCAAGTCAAAATATAGCCAAAAGCAACTTCCATTAGACCAAGACAACAAGATAGCCAAAACATCCAAGTAAAGCAGGAAACAGGTTTTTGCCTGGCCCACTAAGGACTAACATCACACCCTCTGTTATGGGTAGAAGTGTCAGAGTAAGTTTGCTGTCATTCATGTTGTAGGGGTTCTTTTAGCCTCCCACAGACTAAGCTCTTTCACTCATTAGTGAAAAACAGCACCTTCTCCTGCATAATGCAGCCCTTCAACAATGAAAAGAAAAACTTGCATGTGTCTGTGGCCTGCTGATGCTCCACTGATAGAAAATATTTAATTGTACAACTATGGAATTTTAATAAGTATTGATTTTATTCCTGTCATGAAAAGAGAAGACTGTGAATCTTGCCAAACCAGCATGAACAGGTTAATGCAGGGTTATAGACTGATCCATTTCTCTCTTTACTAAGACTATTTATTCTTCCACTAGCAGAAGAGTACCAAATGATGCAAGCATATTCTGAAGATTTGTAAATAATGAATACCTAATCTCACTCCCTGTTTGATATGGAATAAAATTCTCAACACCTATATATTGTCTTGTTTATGCTAGACTGTGAAAATTTAAGCTAGTCGATACTTATGGAGATGCAGGCAATGCCAGGGGAGAGAAAAAATGATTTTGCCATTCCTAAATCTTTACAGGTTTTTTGTGGAAACGCTTTGTCAGTTGGGATTTGTGTGCTACATTCCTAAAGCACATAGGCAGGCCTGCAAAACTGCTCAATAACCTTGTATGCAAAAGGAACACAGTGACAGCTGAAAAAGATGTTCGTACTCAGGATTAAGGCCAGTATTTATCTTCTTAGCAAAGGTGTCTACACGAAAGACTAGAGTAATGATACCATACTCTACAAACTACTACAAAAACAAGATCAAGAAGAATTACATAAATACACCTATATAACATCCATCACATTAATGAGAATGCAGAGACAAATGCAACTTGCTGCTAAACTTGGCATCTATTGACTATAGAAGAAAGTTAGGCACTGCAGAGACAAATACTATCCTAAAGCCATTGGAAGACCATGGATCTGAACATGATTTGACACACAAAAGTTCATCTGTCCAACAAAGTAGCATCTTTCAGGTTTGGCAGCCCACCAGAAGGAAAACTGAATGCTATTATTATCTTAACAATGGTCTTTTCAGCTTGGTCTCTGAAAGATCTGCTTGGGAAGGTGATCTCGCACAGCTAGGGGAAAGGATGGTAGAGTATCAGAAAAACCTCACATGCTAAAGATTTAGGTGAACACTGAGTATCTGAAACTCAGGAAGAAGGTAATGATGGCTGGGCTAAATGAATGGACTAGCAATCTGAAAATAGGAGTGTTAGTTTAGCATCAGATGGGGTAGGAATGAAAGGTCTTTTCTTTTTGACCAATGACTACACCAAGTTATATGGATATTTGCTGGAGAGAATGGAAGGCTTTGCAAGATTAGTAGGGGAAATAAGTTAGCATATACTGTGAAATGTGAAAACTTTTAAAGGAGGACAAGAAGATCCAAGGTGGTAAAAAAAGTACCCATGTACTGTTTAGTCATATTGGTCTGAAATTTTAGAAGTATTAAGTGTTAACTCAATCTCCATTTTCAAGCTTTTATAGCTTAGTAAATTGCAATGCTTTACTCTGTTTTCTATCTGTAATTCTGAATTGTTTTTCCAGGGAAGGTAAAAATCATAATTCCCATGGAAGTAAGGTAGAACTGCAACATTTTTTTTCCTTTTTAATTCCAGAGTTCTGTTAAACAACTTTTCATCACAAACCAGATTTGATGGCTTTATAGTTATGCAATCAGTTATTATTGAATCCTAAAGGTAAAATTTAAAATACAGCTTTTATATAATTGTGCTCAGAGCTATTAGTAATCATCCATTTTTTATTTTCCTTTTACAGTAGTCAGGCAAAAATGCTCTTTAGCCAAAAGCTAGGTACAGAGGATAAGTGGGATTTTTTTCTGCTAAACTTATGAGACGTAAGATGTAAAAGGATCAGGTTGCACAAGAAATCATAAAGAAATGGTTATGACTGAAAGGGTGAGCACAAAGTGATAAAAATGTGATATAAAATGCATGTGTTTTGCTCAGAAAGCAAACCAAAGGAAGCAAGGCCCTATAGAGAGTGGCATCATTGTGAACTGTAGACAGCAGATGGTTACGAGTGTGCCTTGAGTCCCACAGATGCGAGTCAAAGTGATGATTGTACAGCCTGCCTCAAGTCCATACAACAGAGAGATAAAATATCCGCAAAAGGATGAGGCTGTTAAACACCCCCTTTTGTAAGGGAACCCATTAAATGTTTGGCATGAAGCTCTCCTAGTGCTCCGAGTTTACTGTTTCTGGTGAATGCCAAAGGCCTTCTGCATCTGTGTCATATCCCTATGTCAGCAAATGACTGGCAATTTCTGCATTGCCTGACAAACATTTGAAAAGACACAGTGTGGAAATGTATGCATTTCAAATGTCTCCTCCAAATTGTTATTACTAGTCCCGAAAAACAAAACAGCTCCAATGGCACCAACTACAGAAAAATAAAATGAACCAAAGTTGCCACTCTCGCAGACTGGTGACGAGCGCAGCTCATCTCCCCAGCCACAGCTCTCTGCAGCTGTTTGTTGTCAGAGCGGAAAGTACGAGCCTTGGCACTTCTCCTCACTGCTGTACTCTGGATGGCTGCTCAGCACATCGAGGTAATTGACTCATCTTGGCTCAGTCGTAACCTCAATCAGCTGGACCATCTCCTTCTCCCCACAGCCAAGGGATCCTGCCGCTCTTAATACGAGGGCAGCAGCCAACCTGCTTTCAGAGGGAAGCTTAGTGCAGAATATCCCTCTGTATCGCTGGGAATTCGCTGGAAGTTTAAGTGTTTCTTTTGAAAGAAAACACTTTTTCCAAGGAGGGGGGGGAAATAAATAAATAAAATCACTTTCTACTGTCTTTCTGAAAAAACGCTGAACAAATAAAAAGCCAAATCCCAAAACAACACTGGGGAAGAGTGAAAGGAAAAAACATCCTGGGTTAAATGTGAGCCTCACACTTGCTGAATTCACAATCAAAATACTTGTTTGTTGGATTTGAAATCTATTGCAGGCTACTTTCATCTCATCACAGAGCTGCAGAATGGAAACCTCTGGTTTCAACATTTGCAGATTTTGAGGCATTGGGGTTCACAGAACCTCTGCTAATAAATCTGACAGTCTTTGCCTTGCCTGTCTGGACAAGGAACATGGTTCCTTTCCCCCCTGCCCATAACAATTGCCGCTCAGAATGCAGCAAACCTTAATCAAACCTTCTCTGTAAATATTGAAGTGACCAAGTATTTTTATAAACTTCACAGTCACCTCAGTTATAACTATAGTTGGGGTATGGGTGGCACACTGCACTATTTTATTCTGGATCTTTCACTTTGTACCATAAACACAAGTGAAGCGCAGCAAAACCAGACAACCTAATTTTAGAAATTTATATTGATTCCAAATGAGAATTTTAGCTCAAATTCAGACTGTCACAAACTTCAGGGAATTTGGGGAGCTAATGTTAACCTGGTCCTTCAGTGAATGCAAGTTTTCAGGCAATTCCTGCCCTTTCCTTAGCAATTTTTTTTTTATGATTTTGACTGCAGCAAAGGCAGGGCAGAGGAAAAAGGAGGTGGGGCCACAGCAAGAGCAGCAACACATTCTCAGTGAGCAGGGAAGCAGCAGGAACATCATCGTATTGTTGAGCCATCTTGGTTCAACTAATTTCTGCCAAAGGCTGAACTTCCAGGAGGATGGAAAGCTCTCTTCTCCAAGCAAGGCAGAAAGCTCTGCTCTGTGCTTTTAATTTCTCTGTCAGGAACTGGTATCCACGACTTATTTCTTTCCTAGGTAGTCTGGGTACGTCCTTTCCAATCCCACAGCTCCTTGGCCAAGCCCCCACTGTGTTTTGGTATATTGTATCTTCAAGAGTCAATTTTCCCTGTTATGCACAGACTAAATATTAAGCAGTTAGATAGTCATATTCAAGTTTGACCTTGCATGTGGAGAAGAGTCTCTCAGCCCCACATATCTGGCCCTAGTCTGGTATGGAAGGAGCACAGAGCCTGCCAAGCTGACATCCTATCACAGTACTTAGTGCCAAAACATTTCAGTCAAGCTCTGTTATTTGCTATAACACTGGCATATATAATTACAACTTAGAGAAGAAAAACATCTTTTCAGCTGGTGCATTACAGAAAGGAAAATATCATCTTCCTCCAGAGGATTAAGCCTGGAGGAGATTATCTGCCCTCTTTGCCACTGGCTTTTATTTTTTAGAAAAAAAAAAGGAGAGACTGCTGATGCTCTTTTAGACTGTGGTGCTCCTCACAACCCATTACCCACACAGGCTCTGCCCCTTCCACAACTGCTTCGTGTAAACACAGTGCATTTCCCCCTCCCTCCTGATTTGCCTCTGGGAATTTAAACTAAACTGAACAATTTGGACTGCAATTGGTGGTGGTGGTACAGTTCCTGAGCCTTTTGTCATTTGTTTTCAGCTTGCAAAAATCCTTATTTCTTATGCTCATCCCTCTGCAAACCTGTAATTTTCTAACTCAAGTCTATCTGAAGTTGGGGCAAGGAGATAAATAAATTCAGACTTTTGTTCTTGAAAATTTCTTTTCATCATGTCTTTTTTTTTTTCCTCTGTACTTCCCCCTTCTTTGCAATAACTTGCAACTTAACCTTTACAGTCTTCCTCTCTTATGCAATCTTATAAGATGAAAATAACCCCCGTAAGCATACATATCACACTAGTAAAAATAGCTTCTGAAAATATTTTGTGGTGTGCTGAATTTATCATTCAGTCTGGAGGACCTACTTTCTTATTGCAATGCATGGAATTTCTCCTTATAAGTCACGTATGCAATGCGAGATGCACATACAACTTTATCAGAAAAGATTTCTTTAGTTATGGGAGTAAAGTTCTGGAACTGAGCATGCAAAGTGGCCACTAAGAGATACTGAAAGCTTGCAAGAGGATTATCAGTGATACCAAGCAGTATTATTGTTCTGCAACGCACAGAATTTCCCTCTGAGGGATCTCACACTATCACAGAAAACGCTCACCAAACGATGATTACTTTCACTTCAGTTCTGCTAGAAAATCTGAAGGGAAAAAAAAAAAAAGAGACTGGAACACTTCCAATGGGTTTTCTGATGGAAAAACACTCCACATGTGAAAATCAAAACATTTTGTGGGAATGTGTTGATTTCAATGTATTTTTGATAGGTTTCTCCTGTAAATCTGCCCAGTTCCTATCTGATGTACTGCCAGCCTGGCTGTGTTGTTTAAGCCTGACAGCTGTCTACCTGGTGGCCTTCCAGAGGCAAGCTCCCGAGTAGCCTGCATGTTAGATGTGGAGATCAACCACCACTGACTGTACTCCTTACCCAAAAGGGAACAAAAGGCATTGTTCCACCTTGAAACCCGTTGGGCACATAACACACCGAGACATTTCTTGCCCTGCTCCAGGCAGCTGCTATGTAACTGTGCTGAGAAGCATACATGTGACACAGCAAATGACTGCAGCATAAAGGTGTGCTCATGCTGCAAGATCTGTGATCACAAATCAGCATTAACAGCTAGCAGCAGTTACCTGTGCGTTACAGCCTGCATATATACATGCAAATTCTTGCTCAAATATATGCCAATATGCACACCCTTGTACACGTGTGCATATAAACTTCGAGAACACATTTCATCCCCTCTTGCATAAGAGGAGGTATTTTTGGTACAGCCTTCTGAAAACTAAGCAAAGGATGCAAAGCAAAAAAAAAAAGCTACAGAAGTTGGCATTATTTCCACTTAATCAGTATGAAATCATTATAGCTTTGCTATGAAAATGAAACAACCCTAGTCATACAAGATACATCATGACACAGAAAAATTAGAAAACACTGTGAGCTCTGCACAGCAAGATTTGTAAGCCTGCCAGCAGAATCACAAACTCGCACAGCTCTAATTTGTCTAGGAAAAAGGGGTGTTTAATTGCTGTGCATAATAAACACACAAACGTCAGAGAGCAGCCATGGATAACATGCACAAGTAGATTCCAGCTGTACTGCTAAGGAAACATGAAAGTGATTTATTTTATATCTTGATCTTAAGTCTAATAAATCACATGAAAATAAAATGACCAAATTTCCCTAAGTGCTCACCACTCAGCAGCTCTTTCTGGCCTCACTACTGAGCTCCTTTGAAAATGCATTGATTTCATTTAGGTATCTGCAGGGTACAGTGCCATGCAGCATTACCTGAGCTACGGCAGGCTCCACAAGCTTTTTAGTTTGTTTAATTAGCCCATACAAAGCTGAGCACTAACATAGCTCTAGTGCTCCTAGAGCTGGAACTAGTTTATTGAGAGCTAACTTTGGTCAGTCTCATCTCTGCTCCATGTGCAAATCCCCTAAGCATCAGCTGATTGCTTTCAAAAGCCTGGCCAGTTTGTGTTGCCTAATGAGAGCCTCCAGAGGCCAGCCCTTGTATAAATATCTAGTCAGAAATTCATCTTTGTTCTGCTTATAACCACAGCCAGCTCAGATCAACAGGTACCTTATGTATACATGAATGGCTCGTTATAAAATTATGTTTATATCTCAGAGTTTCTTTCTTTTCCCTTCAGAGAGAGTGTTGGCAAAATACAAGGCAGGGGTGTGGGGTGTCACCAATCCACAACTGCCCTGATGTCAATACTCTTCACACTCTTTTCTCAAGCTCATCTTTTATTGATAGCTGGAGAGGAGAGGACACATTTATGCAAACCAGTCTTGTAGGCAAGAATTTACATTTTGCTGGAGTGCAACCCAAGTCACAATTTAACCCATTGCAACTGTCCATTTTTGTGAATACAGAGCATTACACTCACAAACCAAGTTACAATCTACTTTGTATTGTATATGCTGTGTACAATTTGGGGTTAAACTGTTTTTCTGTTTGTATTCATTAAACCTTACTTTCCAGATATGAAGTTGTGTAAGATTTTATTGAATCTTGCATTCAGAACTTCTAAGCCTTTCCAAAGTGTTGATATTTTTTCCTTTAAGACAACTTTTAATTGAATAATCACTTCCTTGTTACCTGTATTTCTCTGACTGGCTTCAAGAAAAGGCAAGAAGTATTCCTTTCCATGCTGAGATGACAAATCACTGTCAATGGCTTGAGCAGTAGGTGCCAAACCACAGCTACAGACCTTCCTTCAATGCTTTAGACACCTTGGGATTTATCACTCTTCACAGAAGTCCTGTGGTCGTACATGGCATTCTTACTACCTGCAACTACCCTTTCTATACTGCAAGGCATTTCTTATATTATAGTTAACACACAAATTCTGTCTGCAGTTCTCCTAAAAAGTAATGGGGCAATCAATAAAGTTGAATATCTTGTGATTTTTTTCTACTTATTTACAGCATAAGATTTATGTGAGAATTAGACTACTGTTTACTTGATTCAGGAAGAAAATTGCTGACTTGCAGGGTCTCCTGAAAATAATATTTATAAATTAGCCAGCTGCTATGTGCTTGAAATCAATAGCAGAGATCAGAACCTGGCTTGCTTTCATGGACAAGTGCACAAGGTCCATCCTTATCCTCAGTGTCATTTGTGTAAATATGAATAACACATTTAAAATCATCCGAGTCCTTCAGAATTTAAATCAATCTAACCAAGAATAACACCAGAAAATCATGGTAGTTTAACTGCTTTTTCATTTTAGAGTTATAGGGTCCATAGTCTGAATAAAAACTGTGTGCCACATTGAAGGCATTTCTCTCCACAATCACAATGATAAAAAAGCTCTACCTGAACATGAAGATGATATTGCCATAATAAATACAGATAATAAATAAATCTATCCTTTGTTCTAGTGGAAGGTGCACAGTTGGAGAAAGGAGAGGCTTGGGACTCAGTATTATTTAGTGCAGGGGACTGTTCAGCCATCTGTCCACAAACAGATAGCATCCTCTCCCATTTGTGCTGGAATAATCTCTTTGCAACATCTTGCTAGATCAAGGTTGGCAATGAAAAACTGACTGAAAGTATTGGATATAAAAGTCATGTTGAAGAAAGTTATTAAAATAAAACCTTAATAGAGAAGACAGTCACAGGAGAGAATATTATGATGCTAAGACTCTAGAGACAGATACAAATGGTACCTCCCTAATCTCTTGCATACTCAGGAGAGTGAGAACGTATTTACATGAGATAGTACAGCTAGAAATTTTACTTTGAACACCACAGAAAGAGTACTGCATCTCATATTAGTTAACCAATAGGTAAAATTTTAATGAAAATGAAAACATATTTTGGAAGTTTGAAAAGTTATTGAAGTATAAATAATAAGATCTAATGTAAAAGTCGAGTAAAGCATTTGCCAGAATCACTTGTTAAAAAACTCTGATGAGCGGTTGCTGTATCACAGAGCAGAATAAGAGAAGGCATCACTTTTAAACTACATCTAAGCATACTAAAAAATGAAAGTGCAACAAAATGTAATTCTGTTGTTTAAGCGAGAGTTAAGTTGCCACAAGAAATAACACAAAAATAAAAAACACATAGATTTTTGAACCAGATTTCTTTAAAACATGGAACCTTCGTTTTCTCTGGTAATTGAAAAGTAGTTAAAGCAGTAGGGTGAGAGGATTCAGGCATTTAAAATGTGAAGTCTGTGCTTAAGCTTATAACCTATAATTCATATGCAGCCTTCTACCTTGCTGGCACTATTTATATGGCAAATAGATCATTGTTATGGGATTTACATAACTGATCTGTATATGAGCACCAAGTTAAAATACAATGTTGCACTTCCTCTGTCAGAAATGGGAAAACATACACTTCCATTTGGCACATCAGTGAGCAAACAACAGGTTTAAAACTTGCATCTCAGCGTACATATGATCACATAAGGTTGTGCGGTCAAACACATAAAGGGCTGGAAGTCTTCTAATGACTTTACAAGTCATCTTAAAGCCATTCAATTTAGATAACCTTTTCAGAATAATGGGTTCTAAAGCTGCAATTCAGCACAAATCTGGCAATTTTACTGTACAGCACATCCACATCTTTGAGAAATGATCAAGGGAAGATTAAACCACTTCACAATAGGATAAACTACTGCTTCAACTTGCAGTTTTAAGTGAAGTACTATCAAGATCATCTTGAAGAACCCTCCTTTAATATTTATATTCTCTAGTACCCAGAATGCTTCTTTAGGTTTATCAGATTTACAATAAGAGGGAGAAGGGAGATTTAGTAAGTCAATAGTGCTTGCTAAACTACATTTCTCAGGCTGAGTTACAAGCACATTATGCTTTATAAATTAAACTGGACTGTCAAGATAAATGCATAGGCAATACAGTGCTATTTGTAAGTAAATGCCTCTTTATGTTTAAACAGGTTCTTATAGACCAAGAGGCTGAATCTCTTTTTCCTAACAACATTATAAATCTAAAAGCCAAAGGAATAAAATGAAAAGAAAGTGGGTCCTAGATCTTTGTGAAGGATTGATGCAAGCAGTACAAAGTCTACTAGAAATTGTTATTTTTCTTGTCTTCAGTTGGCTTTTGTCTAATCATCATGGGGAGCAGTGGGGAGGAGGAGGGAAGACAGAGAGGAAGGGAATACAGAAAAAGCAATTTTAGCTTTTACTCCTCCTTTTAGGAAAAATTGCCTTAGTTACCTGCGTATCATGAGATACAAATAGTACTAAGTCAGCAAATTACTTGTTCTGCTGGATATGCTGTACTTATCATGATTCACCCTGCCACTTACCGTGAAATGACACCCTATTGTAGCAGCAGAATGACTACACTTTAAGGTTGCAGAAACATTCACCAATTATCACTAGCGAGAAGGGAATATCAGTTGGTAAACTACATAATAACAATCTCCTACCCAGTCCCAAAAGTCTGTCATCCATCTCTGCCTATTAAGTGAAATGCTTCTGCATCAAGACAGAGCAGGGAATAGACATGCTGCAGGAACGCAGCAGCGACACAGGGACCCCAAACCCTGCAGCCCTCTGTGCTGCTGGACTGTGGCTGTTCTGCTGCAGGCTGCTCTGTCCCTGGATTGTGTGTGTGGGGGGGAGATTTTTAAGATTTCTTTCTTAACCTACCAAATTAATGGCTGGAACAGTAATTTGTGTCATCTGTTTGAAAGTGCTGCAGCAATTAGAATGGGCAAGCAAAAATAAGCATCTCTGCAGCAATAAAACACATAGAAGGCACTAAAGCTGTTCAGTGCAAAGCCAAGCCAGAGGCAGACTGACTTTATTTCGAATTCTTATTTCAAAGATGGTAGGATCTGCTGTTAAAGCTAATGATTCCTCCTCTGGCATATCCACACAGCTTGTATACAATCTCTGCATCAGATACAAAAAGATATATATAAGTATTTGTAGTGACACACTGTTTTATGCTTGGCAAGTCAATATAGATTCACAGTTTGTGGTGTATAACTCATTAGCTGTAAGCTGGTATGCCACATCCGACATTATGAAGCATTAACAATGCAAGTTGTGGCACCTGTGAAATTAAACATTACCTCATATACAGGTCTGGAGCACTGGAACAGGATACAGACACCGAGAAAAACTTACTTGGCTGCAGTTCCTCAAACGGCTGCTTTTCAGAAATCTTACCGGGTAACTTAATTAAATAATACATGAAAGCTAAACATGGAAGGCCTTAAAGATTTTGCTTACAAGGAACCCCCCACGCAACAGATGTGCCCTGAGCAAACTGTCAGCTTTTAATACCAAAGTAGCCAGATAAAGTGAAGGCTTGTGTCTGCCAAACGAACTGCCTGTGGTACGGCTGCCAGGGACAGAAAACGAATTCAAGGTGTGACTATGGCTTAATAATTGCGTGATGTACCCAGGAGCTGGCAGGGGATATCTTGGGGGGCTCTGAGGGGAGAGCAGGGCTGCCCCACGCCGGACACAGCGGTTCCACCACCACAGTGCAGGGCAGAGCAGAGCCCCTCGGCGAGGCTGATGACGCCTCTGGGAGAACTTCATTATGAGAGGGCAAAACCCCACGCAGGCCCACGAGCTTGTCCATTCCATTTTCTTCCCCCCCACACCCTGCTGAGGAGGGGGATGCGAGGGACTGCCTGGGTGGGCATCTGGCAGAGCCAAGGTCAGCCCACCGCATAACTGAAACTGTGTGGGGAGACAGGAGCGTTCCATAAAGTGCCTTTGCTCTGCTCCCTCCACCCACACGTTCTCACAAGCTCTGCTGAGAAAGGAGGACACATTACAAAATGGGAATCCCTGCTCGGCATGAAGATGTAAAGTAAAAGGTAACATCCAGTGTTTTACTGGGAATACTGTGAGGAAGTGAAGCCGAAATGGTTGACATGTCCAAAAGGTGATTTTCCTGACTCCATAACCACTCCCGAGAAGCGATCAGTCTGAGTTTCCAAGAGAAGCTGGCACAGTTTAGTGAGAAGTCAGTGGAAGCTGTTGTTAGGCCTTTGGGGAACAGCAGCAATTGTTCCTATCGCTATCATATGGAACAGGCCTGGAGAGAACAAAAAGTACACACTAGGAGAAATTATTGCTTATTACACTGAGGCTGACAATTTAGAATAAAGTAATAATTTTCTGCATAGCCTGGAATATGACAGCAGCATTTACTCTCGTGTTTATACAGTTATGGTTTACCTGAAAGGCACAGCAGAAACAAAAAGAGCCTTCTCTTTCAGACCGGTGCAGAAAGCAGAGCAAGAGCCCACTTTGCCATATCGTTGCTGCCCCAGCTGTCAGAGCTATACAGTACATGCTTAACACCTTGTGATCAGAATATCTTGACTGAGGACACTATCTGCAGAAACCAGTTTTCAGATTGGAAATGTTGTCACGGAAGGTGCATGGAGAGCACCAGCTGTGAACCAGAAAAGTGAGGAACACAAGTCCCTGCCCAGAAAATTTCTTTCTTCTCTTGTGTGCATTAAGACAGACCTGACCTAAATCTTTAGTACAAATACTCTTGGTCCTTCAGCAAATAAAATACCAACATAATTGCATCCTCTAACTTCCATGGGAAGTTAAATCCTGACCATACTTAGGATATCATTAGCTATTACATCCCCAGATGCCATTGCTGGGCATGGAGGAGCATGGCAGAGAATAAGGGGCCTGAAATACTCCCACAGCACAACCTGGTGGGGTATACAACTATAGCAGGAACTGCAGAATCCACCATCCATGTCTGCAGCTGGATACATCTGATACAAGGGGTGTATTTCCACAAAACACCATCCCATACTGCAGCCTCGCAATTCTTGCTGCAGAAGTTTTGGTGCTTTGTTTAAGAGCCACTCACAAGTACACAACAACCTTCCACAAGGCATTTAGGAACTAAGGCTGTAGATAATATATTGAAGCCAACTAACTAGGTAGTGAAGCCGGCTAGAGATAAGCAATCCAGGATCAAAAGAAAAGGTAGTCAAATTCATGTTTTCACTTCAAGTACTAATTTGAAACAACTACTATGAGGTCACTGTCAATAGCTGTAATTGAGAACAGAATTTGGCTGTTATATCCAAACGAAAATGAACGAATAAACAAACAAAAAACAAACCCTAATGGAACAGTTTGGTGTTGTAGACAAATTGTCATTATTTAGCGTAGAAAGTGACCAGAGATGGGCTTAAAACCACTACATTCCTATTGGGTTTTATATGGTTTAGGCTTTGTATGTCACTTTTCCCCCCAACTGAATGGTAGTGGTAAAATACATGTACTCTGGCCCATATTGTCTAAAATATTGTCTCTTCTCTGAGTGTTTTATCCCAACATTAGTTGAACTCCAGGCTCCAAAGTTACGTGCACATGTCTAACTGTCCAATTCTAACAGCAAATATGTGATTTGTGTTGGAACAGGATAGCCACATGCAGTACTTATGCAATACAGTTTGTATCTATGAGAAGAAAAAGCTTTCATTTTAAAAATCTCTTTCTGCCTCATCAATTGAATATTTGATCCCCTAGTAAGAAAGAAAATACAAATACCTTATTGGAAAAAATACACAGATTTCACTGAGGGTTGTTTTTTTTTTTTTAATGGCATGGCCATCTCAAAAGACAGTTTCCATCCAGTGCCTGTAAGAACAGGTTTGTCTTAATTTGTGATTTTGGACAATTCATCACGAAATTTCGCTTTATTCCCACTGTTTTTGTTTCACTTTATGCACTTGTTGTAATATCCAAAGAATATAAAACATTTCTGCATCCCCCCAGTCTAATGGTATTTAGATTTCAGTCTGTTTTAATCAAGGCATTTTCACCCAGTACATAACTCCTTGAGTAGCAGCTCTAGTTAAAAAGAGACAAGTGGTCCCTTCATAGAAGGCTACCTTCATAATGATCTGTGGAGACGTCACTTTTCATCTACTGCCCTTTGATAAGAAAGCAGAGATTTCCCACTCAGCTGATTAGGAGTGAGTGAGTGCATAATCTTATAATAATCTCATCTATTTCTCAAACAAAATGGTTACCTACTGCATCATAGTGGCTAATAAGAAAAAAGGGTTCCTTTCTCTGTTGAGATTTGTAAATTGCCTTCTCTGCCATATTTAATTCATGGTTAAGTTACACAAGATGTCTCTGCCTTCATGTTTTTCCCTGTAGTAACACCACCACCAATTGGAAGCATTTTATGCTGTCTGTAGTTCACACTACAATTTGGTAAAGATAAAAGACAACTTAAGATCACAATACTTGAAGGTACCTATGGGTAGCCCATCTTACACAGCATTGTTTTCAGAAGCCTATAGAAAAAAAATCTAAAAGTGCCCAAGATGTTGCCTTTTTCTGTCACACTAAGATATCACAATAGCTGGAGAAAGAGAAAGCGTGGCCTTAAACCATTCAGCTCAAGTTTTGCCCTTAAGTTCTGCAGGCAAATAAACAGGACTTTAATTATAACTAATGTTTTGTATTCATATGAGATGTAAGAATATCAGAGCTCTCTGTACAGAGCCTGAAATATTTCTGTGCTGCTCTTCATACATTATTAGAGTTGCTTACATAACAAAAAGTCTCTCTTTAAAGTCCACAGCCACAAAGTGATGCTCTTGAATAGAACATGACTTCACCTGTATATATCTGGCTGTTACACTGCAACTCAGACATGTAAATTTCTGCTTCTTACTGCAGAAGTATCTAACAGTGGTGCTGAGATGGCAGTTTTACTTTCTGTTAAACTATAGGTCATCTCAAAAGGGCAAAACCCATATATAATTCCCGATTAAGTTGAAACTCTTAACCAGTTTTTAACTGTTCAGTTAATAGCAGAAGAAATAGATTCTCTAAAGGAATAACTATAACACTTGAGTGTGCATCTGATAGATTACTGTAGGTAAGCAGCCTCCTAAGGTCTCTTCCTACAGTGGCCTAAGGCATCTTTCCAAAGGGTAGAAAATGATACTCCAAAACAAAGAGTTGTGGTTTTTCTCTTAGAAAAAATGTTTTTATTACCAGGCTTTTTGCTGCCAGAATGCTCTTTGTTTGGCTGTCTTTATCTTTCTCTCTTGCTTAAAAATAAAATAACAATAGGTTGATATCTTGAGGGGATATAAATAAATCCATTCATTATCCAGTAACAATTTCCAAAAGCTGGATTGGTTCACAGCAGGAATGCTTGGGATACACCTGGAAAGGCTCGATCTAAGGCAGATGCAACTGCAGGACCACTGAGATCTTCAGACTGCAGAGGTCCTTTACAATGTAGGCAGCTAAGCATCCTTTATAGAAGTGCTTACCAGCACAGCCTGAACTGTCCTCAGGCCAGATTTGAAAAAATTTCAGAAAACTATGGGGTGTTTTTTTTTCAAATCCCATACCTGAATTTTCTTCATTAAACAAGAAACTGAGACCATTCTTCTCTGCATTTTCTAGAGCAGTTTAAAACACAGGGGTTTTTCTATTCTTTACATTTTAAATGTTTGTTCATCTAGTGTACTGATTTTTTTCTAGCTGCTCTGTTGACAGTTATGCAAATAGTACCAAAACTTCTCAAGTTGCAAAGTTACCTTTTCATACGAGTGAGGTGCAGAAGTTGTCCAGAAGTATCGTTTAAACACTGAAGTTCTGAAACAACAGCAGTTGTTTATTCTACATATATTTAAAGAGCACACTCAGATTGTCATCCTTTTGCCCTGTAGAGTGTTGAACCAGAATTGCAATAAACCTTTAAATGCTCTTGTGTTTAAAACACCCATCTGAGTGTAACATCACTTCCATTTGCGTGGAGGTGATCACAAACTTGAAAATATTTCCATGTTATCTGCTTCCTTAAACTGACACCAATAGGAACTGTTTACAATTCTAAAATATTTCACAAGTAAAAAGTGATAAGTGATTCATCCCTTTCTACTATGGAAGTGAAAAGATCTTTTTTTTTTAAAAAAAAAAAGACCAAGGTCTTAAGGAATTAGCTAAATAATTTAATCTCATATAGTTACTGACATTACCCTTTACTATAATGAATCATTTAGCCTCAAGCAATGCTGGTATTGGGGAAATATCATTAACTAAAGAAAAATTACACTCAGTATCTGAACGCCAACTCTACTGATAAGAGGAAGAAGAAAGCATTCAGACATTGGCTTAGAAGGACAGAATGCTTAAAAAGCTCTGATGGATGGGTAACCTGAGGGCTGTGCCATGTCCCCTTCTGCTGGGGACATTCTGACATTCCCCAGGCACCAATACTAGCTTAGGTCCAAAGCTCGATTATCAAATGAACACTACTACCACATCTTGACCTCTTCTACCCCAAAATCTACACATATGGTTGTAGACAAAAGAGGTCACCTGAAATTCCAGGTTTAGAGAAGAGGGAGGAAATCATACTGTTGCATTTCACTTTGCACAGTATTTCAGTTTTATTTATTTCACCTGTTTAATCTCCATCTGAATTATAGTTTCACTATCCCAATTAAATGAATTAAAAAGTGGAAGTATCACTCTGTATATCACAACACACTGCCTACCTTATCTTTCAAACCAACTATTTAAAAACAAAGACTAACACCCTTGCAAAAAAACCCAAACCAAACCCCAACCAAACCAACCACACTTATTCTCATTATCTTCATTTGCTCTGGTACCACATGAGTAATAATGTAACACTGCTATTGCACAGAGCTCTCATGCTATCTCAGCCAAAATACCAATGTTCTTTTTAAGGCCTGCATGGTAAAACCACAAGGATATCTTTGATAGAAAAGAAATTCAAACTAAGCATTCAGTTTTCATCTCGGAATTTACTTCTGTTTTCTTATGCACCTCTTTGCAGAAGGGAATCAGCAGGGAACACACATCACCTTAATTAGTTCTGTTCCTAAATCTAAATGTAAAGGTGACTGACATATCTTTCAAAGGCAGCAGCTTTAAGTACATAAAAGTAATGTATAGCTGAAAAACACATGGAAGAAAAAAAAAAAAGTTGTGACAATTTTGACAGAAGTATATGCATTTCAAATAAATGTGCAGACTTTAAATGACAACTTAAACTAGCATTCACCCAAACCATTACCTGGACTACTACACAGGCATGTTTGGCCATATAACTGATTGGAGAATTGATTCAGAAACCTGAATACAAAAGGAGGTCATGGTATTTAATCCAACTGTTGCACAGCAGAATTTTCATTATGATTTTATGACTTCATTGACAGGTCTGTAATTACCTTCTGAAACATGTCATGAAGTTAATGAATCAAAGAGAAGAGAGTGTTGAAAGCATCTTAGAAAATACATCTAAGATCTGGGTAACTAGGTCAGGCAATCTATCTGGGTTGCACTCTTCACAGTCTTAAACACTTGAGGACTAATGCTGCAAAACTTTAGTTGATGAACATTTTTTCTAAGATGATGCAGGATCAGACCTCATAATTAGGGGAAAATAGATCTCTTTTTAGGTTCAAAGACAAACAAAAACCTCCAGCCAACCCAGCAGCAGCAATTCCTTTGTGAAGTGTCAGTTGTCATTCTCTTATATAAATAATAGCTCTCCAGATTAGAAAATGAAAGAACTATACCCCTTTGCCTCAGCATCAGCCTCTTTCTTCCTTTCGGGAGCCATGATATCCACTGAGCTCAAGAAAAATCTTTCAACTAAGAATATAAATGCTGCAAAATACTACCCTATTTCTCCCTACCCTTTGCCCCCAAATCCTGGTAGAACAATAGAAATGTAAAAAACTCTCAGTCTTCTACAAAGCATGTTGGCCATAGGTCCAACAGTTAGCAGTGGGAAACAAAGACCACTGCACTGAACTAAAATGCAAATGTTTTGTTTGCTGCATTACCAGACAATCATTACATTAAAAACATTAAGTTTGAAGCCTTTGTTAGATATAGCTCTGTGTTGACAGAAAACAAACAAAAAAAACTCCTCTGCAACACAGAATAATGAAAAATGGCTTTCTGTATTCACTGGTGGAGGTTCTGTAGTTTTGCTGAAAATTCATTCTCTTCTCTCAAAAAGGTTTCCTTCTAAGAGGCCCACTGTTATTCAATCTGTATGACACTGTCTGTAAAGGCATTACTAATTGAGACAAACTTTCAAGTGATGGATTGCACATTAATTTGCGCTATTCTGTGATAATTTTATATTTATTAAATGCATCATATTAATTAAGTCAAAATTAAATTAGCTCTTAGAAGGAAAAGTTAAAATTAATTACTTTGTGTCATGTTTCATAAAACACATCAAGGAACTCTGGACTGAACTTCACCCATATCACATCATGTTGTAGTATTAGTAAAGATGAAGAAAAATCTGCTAAGAAGTAGATGTTTTTAATTACAGAAGGCACGATAAAGTTCATGTGACAAAAAGAGGTAGAACTTAATTCATGGTTGACACAGACATGATTATCTGATCATTAAAATACCAGTAAGAAACTTACTAGATTAAGTAGGCTTAGATAAAGGGTCGAGGGTATTAAATCCAAAGGCTCAGTGCATTCTCACAAGACAGTTCATATAGTAAGTCTAGTTGGTTTTCACCTGTTAATATAAACTACAAATATACTGGAATTTAGAGTTATCCCTGGAGGTAATGCTCTTCAAGTATTTCTGTTCCCACAAGACTAAGAAATATCCACCGTGGATAATTCCATGAAAGTCAGTGCCATAAGTAAAGTGGAAGAGAAGTAATCAGGAAAAAACCCCAATCCGATATGAGGCATGAGTGTCTCAGATAAAAAGAACAGAGAAGAAAAATAAGTGATACTAACAAATATTTCAAAGGAGACTCAAACACACAAGAAGCAGAGATCTCTATTCACTATTAGCATGTAGTGCTGCATATTAGTAATGACTGTTTGTGTTCCAGAACTGAATAGGGAGTTCAACTGACAGCCACTGTAACATCTACCCTTCAGTTACATCATTAATTGTTCAGCACATACAACCTTTGGGCATCGCTACCTCTTGTCTGATGTTGGTTTTACTACACTTTCAGTTCATTTATCCTAAATAAATGTTGCACAAAAAAAATGTCACAGTGCAGCCATCTCACTCAAGCGTGATTTTTTTGATTCAGAACTTTCAGGATTTTTGTTCCTCAGGATTTCTAAATTTCTTATGGGTTTAAGGCTTAAATTTCAACTTTTTCCTTAGTGTTGACATCATGACATTCCCAGTGGATACCTTTAAACTTCTTTCAAAGACATGAAAAATTCATAGATCCATGTCTCTCTTTATAGTGGAGTATATCAGGAGCAATTCTGCTGAAGTGAATGGAGCCACAGTGGTGAACTTCAAAGGGAAATCTGGATGTTTAACTGACTTCACCTTCAGAACACTCAATGTGACCCAGCCTGAACCAAGAACATTTTCCAGTGTGTGGTTAAGATTCAGTATAAAGGTTAGGATGTAAGCATTTTGGACAATATTCAATGTACTTATACAGTCTCATTTATTGCCTAATCTTTAAATTACCCGAGTTCTATAGGTTACAGAAAAAAAAAAAAAAGACGACTGCCACAGAACCGAAAAGCACACTATTGAGGTGCCCAGCCAATCTCAACAAAAGCTGAAATACATTAGGATTTGCAAAATACATTAGGACATGTGATGGAGAAGGACAGGGCACAGTACCTGTTTAGCACCTTACACTTTTTTAATCTATATCTTACTACATTGGGGATGAACAAACAGCATCACCTTCGAGTCTTGATAGCTGTTATTAAACTAAACTTATTAAATGTTAAATTCTGGATTCTCTTTGGCCAATGGCACAGAAAAAAAATTGACTCTCCCAGCACAGAGCTCTTAAGGGCCAGGTGTGAATACAAGAATTATTCATACCCCGTGCTTCAGAGGGAGAAAAGGCAAAGCAAGACCTAGCTCCCTATCACAGCTCAGACCCCCGACCAGTTCTGCTGGCTAGATGGGCAGTTTGTTTAAATGTAGATTAGTTATATTACAATTTTTATTCCTCTTCTAGCAAATGCATATGCATTTGCCCTGTGTGACCAGAGGAAGATGAGACTATCCTATTGCAAACTAATCTGCTGTTGCATACACACTTCTGCAGAGGGAAAATAAATCACTGAAGTGTGACTTCTATGTAATATAAATGTGCTGTTCCCCTTAAAGAACAGAAGTACAAACACTTCACATTCTGGGTGATCGAATGATACCCTTGAAAAAGAAAACCGCAGCAGAGGATATCCAACATAACTAAGTAATACTGAATGTTAAGTGTTGTTCCATCTAAATACAGGTAAAAGAATTGTTGCTTGGCAGCAACACTTCATTTTAAAAAGGAAGCCAAGCTATCTGCCACAATTTTTAACAAGGTATTTTCTCACCTTTTATGACAAAGAATTTTTCAGAAGCTCAGACATTAGTTTTGCTGATATATTTCCTGTCCATCACAGATACATTTTCTATTTTGCCAGTGTAAAACTGATTACAAATGATGGGCTGCCGACATCTATATATCTGTCATAGAGAAAAACAGGCAACCTCTTTCACATGCATTGCAAATGTTGCTGTTATAATTCCTTACACATTAATACAGACAGGGATACATGTGAAGTTAACAATAAAAAAAATATAATCCCAATGAGGACAGCAAGTATTCCTGATAAATCGCGTGTTGCTCCTAGAACGCCAAAAGGCTTCTGATCAATATTCATAAAAATGCCTCCTTTTCCTCTTGAAATACACACCTTTAAATAACCCAGGCACAGAGCTTACAAATCAGTTTGGTTTTCCACCAGTTAGACAAATGGCAAACTTGAATTACTTGGTTCTTCATCTTCTGAGCCATCTACTTAATTTGGAATTCCCTTTGTGTCTTACAAAAGAAAAACCAACAACCCAAAACCCCTCAAACCACCACACCAACAAACAAACAATACCCCACTGCCCGCACACCACCCCACCCCAAATATTATTCAACCTATTTTTACTGAGCTTTCATCCAAACTGATAATAAGCAATTTTTTGAGGTGACTCTGCTTAAGCTGCTGATAAGCAGAAAAGTGCAATTAGAATGCAACCAGGTCTGGAAACAATATGTGACCATCAGAGGACTAAGAAAATGAACTCTCCCAGTTTATCCAAACTACAAGGCAAGGGTTGAGCTGATCACAGTTCACAGTTTTCTGTGGAAGATATTTATACTAGCAGCTCTTCCTCTAGCACAGAGGGGAACAATGGGTGTTCACAAATTAAAATGGGACAAATACAGAAGAGCAAAAGGACATTTATATTTTGCCTACCAAGTAACCAACAATCAGCACAGACTACTTAGTCATGTGGAAGTTTCTCTGTCATTTGATGTTTTAAAGTCAGCTCTGGATATCTTTCTAGCAAATATGCCATCACTTCACACAAAGCCACAGGCTTGCCCCAGCAGTGATTGTGTTGGGCTCTTTGAACAAGCCATGTGGAAACTCTAACTAGAGGTTCACAATGGTTCATTCTAGTCCTAAATTCATTATTCTAAATGTTCATGTGAGGATATGGAAGTTTAATTAAACAGCCTCTGAGAGGCTCTGAAACCCTATGCAGGGAAAATTTGTTTTATTTTACACTAAAACTATTTTTTTTAGATTTTATCACACTGAATGTCAGACTCATGTTTACAATATGATAAGCTCTGAGCAACGGTCATCAGAAGAAAGCAGAAATGATGCTGAAGTCCTCAGTATCAAAAGAAGCTAAAAGACAATGTTATTGAAATGAGAAGCAAGCTTCAAATCACAAGCAATATTGAAGTGGAACTGGACATTTCCGTGTCTGGAAATACTTCCTTATTTCCTGAATCCTTAAAGGTGCATAGCTCTTACAATACACTCATTGACTGAAAGGGTGAGGTGCTTAGGACCAGCTGTGAGTGGGGAAAGAAGCAACTTTGAAATTGTCAGCTTGAGGTCAAAGCAGTTTGATTAAAGAGTCCAATTATTATTTTCTCTTATCCTGCAAACAACAGAATTTACCAGAGCAGTTTGTCATCAACACATGTACTACAAACAATAGGGAATGAATCTATATATCCATCACCAATAAACAGATGGGGTGGAGATATATTTTGTCTTGTTTGTAATTACAGTGCTCAGAACACCTTCCCCATTCGCACATGCCATTATTTCATTTGCCTCACTGAATTCTGTGCTTTGCTTAGAGATCAAACCAGGGCTTGAATTTGAAACCAGGACAATATTGAATCCCAAATCTATCAAAAAGTGCTGTCTCCTTAACTGAGCAAAAATTTCCATTTTCCCCTCAAACTATTAATATTAAGATACAATCACAAGGGAAAAAAAAAAGCAAAAAAAAAAAAAGCTGAGCCGAGCTTTAGAATATATCTCTTTGCTGAATAAGTGACAAAAAGTTAAAAGCAGTAATTTAGGAAACTTAAATGTGACAGTGTGTGATAGATGTGAGTTGGCAAGGCAAGAAAATGAGAAACATTAAAATCATATATTAGAATAGATCAAGCTCTACATACCAGTTTATGTCAGCAAATTTCTTTTGATATGTCAAGTCCCTATAGGGCTAGAATTCAAGTATACTTTGAAGATGTATTTTAAAAGGAATATGTTTATGTTTAGAAACTTAATAAGGTCATGTGTGTATGAAAACCAAAGAAAAATAAAATTGAATGCAATATTGTTAAGTTCACTGCAAGGTTTCTCTCTGTGCAGCATTTCTAATATTTTTCATGTTCTTCAGAACATTGCAGATTCTTATACTGATATAGTCTTCTGCTTTCCCAGGTACCAAGCAGAATGATGTAAAAGGCCATGTGGGATTTTATCCTCGGCCATTGCCTATCACAAATTATACCAAGTCAGTGAATTGCAGCTTGGTCAAAGGACATCAAGCAAATTGAATTCAGGCATGCACCATCTCCCACAGGATGCTGTCAAAGGCTTTGTCACTACTAGCAGGGGAACAAAAGCCATGTTCTAGTCTACACTGAGCCAGACATACATCGGGACGCTGAGTCCCTCTCCCTCACTAGAATCCATAATATTACTGAACAGAAGGTCATTTGGTTATAAATAAATAGATTTGTACATTGAATCCTTGCCACCACTCCATTTTAAATACCACAGTGTGGACTAGCAATTAGATGTAACAGCAGTAATTCTGCATCTGAGATGCTATCATTAAAATCAGAACAAGGACTATGTTCATAAAGCAACACCACTATGGGGGTTGCCCTCTTGGTACTAGTCATGCAGACAAGATTAAAGGAGTGATGTCGTGTGACCAGAAACTTGGTAGTCCCAAGTCTGGAAAATAAAAAAAGAGTAAAATGCTGTCAGTCATACCCAGCCCAGTTTTTCCACCACCATAACAGTAGAGATACAATGCTAGTGTTTCAGCCAGACCACACTCCTCTGCCAGTAGGGAGAGCCTCCAGAATCCGAGTCTGCTCCATACAAATGCTACTACCTATGGTGCCTACCACTGCTATTTTAAAGTACATCCAAGATGTATGATAAGATGTGGGCAAACAGGGAAGCAAAACACAGTGAGGAGAGATGATGATTCCTCCAACACATCACAGGAGGTTAGCAGCTGGATCAGAAGACCTCAGTTTTATTGACCCCCTACTAAGGTGCTTGTGTTTTGGATCATTGTGGAGGGTATTGGGTATCCCAGGAAACAGTAAAACACTGGCAAAATCCTCATCCAACCCTAGTGTAGTGCATACCAGATACAAGGGGTGCAGGTGCTCCCAAATGGTGGGCTGTGCCTCCATGCCACACAATGGCACTGGCAGTGATTTTAACAGAACAGCCACATATTTTACATCTTCTAACAGTGGAACACAATCAGGTGTGATTACATGTTTGCATTCACAGAAAGATTATCAGATTCGCTCTCTTCCTTTTCCCTTTCAATGAATGGCTTAATAAGCATGTTTGCACTATGCATCCTGGTAGATAAATAAACCTGCTGGTATATGAGCAGGTTTATAATTTACATTCACATGCAAAAAATAAGTGATCATGTGAAACGGCTTTCTTCTTCCTAACTCTGAATGGGTCTACATGAAGCCATTTGAAACACTGATGTTTGACAGCATTATAGAAAGGCACAAATGCTTAAATGATCCTGATCAAAGGTGAGCCAAAGGTAAATAGCATCTAGAATGACAGGGTGGACCATATACTCCCTCAGCAGCCACCCAGACTCAGCTGCAGCTCCAAAACATCAACACAAGTGCCTGTGGACTCTGCCAGGAAGCCAGATGCCATTTTCTGGAAAACTGTGTTCTACAGCTTGGCATCTGGTAATTGTGATGACCAGCCAGTAACTAGGAGGGGGGAAATATATTTTCTTCAGTAAATGGTACTTCAGTGAGCAATAAGCAGCTGATTCCCCCCCCTATTTAAAAATGCCACTCTAAAAGAAACACAAAAAGGCAGAAGGAGGAAAAAAAAGGGGGGAGGGAGGAAAAACAACACACAAAAAACCCAACCAACCCACAGAGTCTTTATTAATACACACATAAAAAAGAAATATTTCCCTGCACTAAGAATGTGATAAAGCCAAGCTTTCATTTATGAGCTCTCATCAATGATACATTTTTAGGAAGGTTTTACTCAAGCATCTGTAGAATTTGTTCAGTTCTTTGTTTTCATCCAAATAGTCTAGTGGCAATAGGAGGGAAGGTTATGAGACAGTTCTGCTTCCCACTTTCATGGACCATCACCTCTTCATGCCAACCCCTCCCCAGCTTTGATCTAAAAATGTTTCATTCAGCAGACCACTAGGAAGCCTTCCAAACTCCACAGTTGGATAATAACCAACCCTCTCTCATCTGCTGCACATTGAAATCTCACACAATTCAGGAGACCAGGAGGTTTCAGTGGTGTGGCTGGAAAACAGACAACTCTATGCAAAATGAAAAAGGGGAGATTCTCTTCTGCAAGAATTTCATGAACTGAAAATTTAGCCTGTTTTCAAGCCTGAAATCAAACCTACAGGTACTAATAATCCTTTACTTGAAATGTTCCTCAGCGTATTCTACCACCACAGGCTCACAAAGCCCTCATACATCACAGATAAGTTATAACAGTTAGGTGATCATAAGATTTTTCTGCCAACTCCATTAACAGTGAACGTCAGATTTGCTTGTAATAAATTTTGACTGCAACCACAACATTGAAACTTAAGTAAAAAAACCCCCAAAACACCTTACTGTACTCTCTCTGAGAATACACTCCATTCTAAGCAGTAAAAAACCTTGAACAATCAAGTTACTTTCTCATGCTTAATCAATAATATTTCTGTGAATTTTAAAAGCTAAATAATAGCTCTGGCATCAGCCTTGTGCAGCATAAAGATCTGCTTTGCCACAGGAGCAGACTATCAGCTGGAGTGTGAATCAGTGTCATCATTTTATTCCCAGCGTCATTTTAGGTAGTAGAAAAGCTAACTAAGCCAGCTCTACTTTTGGTGCATACTGCTTCTCAGATCACTCTCATTTAATAAAGCATCTGCACTATAGAGGAATTCAGGATCAAGCATCTCCCCATCTGAGTAGGAAGGTCACTGGTTTCTAGTCAAACGTCCAAGTCCTGGAAAGCAAATGTCCGCATCACCTCTCTTGCCTTCATGTATCACAAAATTTCTCAGTATCAGAACGTGAATCATCTTCCTTTGTCATGTTTTCTTTCATACATGACATTCTAAATCTAGGTTCAAAGCCTTATAAAGTCTTGTTGATCTCTTCAGGCTTTGAATCAAGGCAGGACATTTCCAATTATGAATATTTCTGTCTAAACCTTTTATTTAAAAGCACAAATCAATAAAACTAGCCCTTCATAAATTTATTAGAGTAGAATTTGAATAATGATCTTAATTTGAAAAAACATATGCAAACTTTTTTCCAAGATCTTTCTGCATTTCCTGCTGAGTAGCTTGCTGTTCAGAAAGAAATCCGTACATCGCTATGGTAAAATATAAAAAAAAAGACACAGGTATCCTGAAAACTGGGACTGTAGTTCATGTCATTTTGTATATAGCCAGAGCCAAACTGCATCCTGTGAAACAGTTAAACTTATTAAAACTTATCAGATTGCAAAACAAGTGTATTTCTGTACCTAGGGTTTCACAAAATGTTCAGAAACAACTAGTACAACATTAGCAGCTTTTATACACACATGCATAAAAAGACTACAGAACACTGACTGCCACCATTCATGCCATCAGCAACCAGAGATGCACATGGTTTACAAGGTGAAGCCTAAACACAGAACACCAAGTTCAATTCAAAGCTCTCTTGTTGCTCAGTTATTGAGAAATAAAGTTGAATTTCAGTGTTCATCTCACTCCAAATGTAGAAGTTCTAGTTCTGTCATTTGTAATGAAGTTGCCTAACAAGGGATAAAAGATTATTGGCAGGAAAAGACAACTGCAGTACATTAAAAGCAGATTAAGGTTGTAAGAAAAAACAGTGGCAGGAAGGAAATCCACAGTTAAGGGGAAAAGGCTCCATATGTCTTCTAACACTGAGATACAATTGGGGCACTGAGGAAGTCATTAAGGAGATACCCCATTGTGTGCTGGAATTACAAGACATATGGCACATTTTCCCTAAACTGCGGATTTTCTTGATTATCTACCATCAGCATACAATTCTAATGTTTTTCAAAAAAAATTTTTAAAGAGGGAAAACAATAACCTACAGTTACATTAGAAGTAGTTTTGTTGTGCAAGAAGTATATTGCCTGCCTGTATCCTTCAGACCAAGCATACAGAGGCTTTATAGTACCCATGGATCACATGTAGCAGCAGAGTTCAAGCCACACTGCCAAAAAAATGAAATAGCAGTAACAAATAAGTTTGCTGTATTCCATGATTCCATCAAATTTGGGGATAACTTCCAAGTTTTAAGGAAGCTATGAAGGTAAAAAACCCTGGTGGTGAAACTGTCATTCCCCTTCTGGTTTAGAGTAGTGGTTGGTGACATATCCTAACTTGAAAGGAAACCATAGCTTACAGAAACATTTGTATCGGTCACCTAAAACCCTAATTCTCTATAGAAAGTTCTGGAGACATCCAGTACCCCAAAATGCTAGTATAACTTTTTTTTTTTAAGTGGTTATCTGTAATGTCTAGTCTTTTATACTGTTGGAAGGATCTCCCAACTTGAGCCCCGCTAGCATGACCAAGAAACTCAGTTTTGCCTCTAAGAGGTGACCTCTCACTGAGAAAACATGTGCAATGGTAAAACAGACGTTCAGCCACAATCCAATGACACCTCCAAATCCAGGGTTCCACAGGATGATCATACTACAAATCACAATAAAATTACACTGAGTTGATACCTGGGATGAGCAAGCTCACCTAGTCCACCCATGACAAATGGCCTGGTTAGCAACACTTCATCAAATAAGAATGTGAGAATAAAGAACAGGATAGGAATAATCCCTGTGTTTGTAGATCTAATGCACAAAACTGTGGCAAAACAAGTGAATAATAGCTTCCTTGCACAAGACAATATGTGGTTCATAATTAAGATTATTTGAAGCTCAACGTTGAAGGAGTAACTAGTATTTTTCCAGACTTCCATAAACAGAAGAAAACAATAAACTCAGTGACTAATCTTTTCAACCATGAGGGTAGGGAAGGATGGCCCAAAGGCTTACCTGCTTTTGCCACGTGTGCCACAGAACAGGCTTTCAAAGCCAGTCCATTGAAATAAATGTGAAGACTCCCCCTGACTTCAGTGGGCTTTTATTCAGGCCAATAGTGAAAATAGCTAACTGTCACTTCACTGACAAGTGAGCAGGTATTGTGTTTGATGAGAGTGCACTTGACAAATGCTATGGGGTTACGTACTCTGCTACACGCAATCGATAACGTATCTTTCTTTTACTGCCACGGCCGACTCCAATAAACGATTCTGTATGAAGTTAAACAACTTAGTCCTATTTACTTCATAGATGAATTTATGACAGGGTCCAGAATAATTGTCAGTAAATGCAATATACTTCATACTACCCTATATTTTATAGTATGAATCCTTTTTAAAGCATTTATTATTTTCTACTCATTTTGGCAAAATCTAGTTTCATATATTCCACTACTATCGCATTAATTATCTTTTAGTACCATTTAATTTTTTAGCAAATTAACATAATGAACTACACTTGAAAACTACTCACAATTTCATTAAGATATTTATTTCAATTTGGTAAAATGAATCCATAATAGGTCTACAAAAAAATCTATTAGGAAAGCTGTTGTATTTCCTGGCATGTTTTCATTACTGCTAATAATCTTACTGAAGGCAATGGTTCATCCTGTGAGTTGCTTTGTAAGAACCTGGCCCAAGTATGAAATACAGACTATAAACCAGGCATCCTATAATCTGTGGCATAGGGGCCTTCAAATATTGGTGAGGCCTCCCACATGGCACGTCAGACCTCTCTAAAGCAGTCACACCACCAGAATAACTTTTAGCCCCTCCACATAGAGGTTGAAACTCTGATTAAATTATTTTGTTCCTGTATGACTAATGCCAAGTTGGCTCCTAGAGAGGCACTGCTGACAGAAGCAGAATGATCATGCAGGCAGAATGTTCTTTTAAGATACTCCACACATGGACAGTGTAATGTTTAATATCAAGTTCACTTATTTGAAGATACTAGATGTTACACAGGACTTATGATTTAGCACAGTGGTACAAAATACACTGAAAGCACAATACAAACATTAGTTACACACACACCCCCAAAAAATAGCAACTGCAATACGCAGTTACAGAATCACAGAGTGGTAGGGGTTGGAAGGGACCTTTCTCAAACTTCACGAAATTTTAAGATAGCCTGTTTCTTCCAAAGTGATTCGATCTTATTGAAAAAATCTTAGTAAAAAAAAAAAACCAAACAAAACAAAGGTTCTGATTTTTTAATCTTATTGCAAAATATCTCCTTCACAAACTGAATCACAAGATTCAGTTTTCAGTTACTGAGATCTCAGTCCTACCTATTTGAATGAAAGAATATTTTCAAAGATAAATGCAATAAGACACTGTAATTCATAAACAAAACAAAACTTGCCAAACAGATCGTAGATCCTCAATATTATGAGGGAATAAAAGAAATCAAAATCAACACCTCCCCTTCTCTCTGCACACACACATCTCTGTTCCTGAGATAAGCCTGAGTAAAAATTAGTGTTCTGAAAACCCCTGCACCTTTGTTGGAGTTTGACTTGGAATTCACACATTTGTGAAGTCATCAGATTCTTGGAAACACTGCATATAATCAGCTGGATTTTAAGAAGCTTAAACTCCACACCCTCAGAATCTTTCTGTCTTCACATGTATATGACAATGCAAGTATCAAATCACAGATCACAAATCCTTTGGAGATTGCTATATTACATTATAAAAGGAAATCTTATGGGGAAGTAAGAACAACAGAAAGATTTTGTTCTCCAAAACACTATGGAAATGATAAAATAAACATTTTAGCTAATGGCAAAACTGATCCAAAATTTTCCAGAAGAAAACATCTGGAAGCCACACTGACCAAGAGGGGAAATTATGAAAAAATCCCACAACTCTGTCATTTATATATAAGAAAATATTGTAAACATATTCTAGCAATGACCTTTCACTGAGGACTTCAACTTAACCAGAATGTATGGTCACTTTTTATTTCTTCTTCACCTGATTTCAAAACTCACTTTACCCCCGCAGCAATAAGACGCCTGAAGGCTTGTTCTCCCTTCAACAGTAGGGAGAAAAATAGTATTGGTGTAAAAAAAAAATAAAAATATTATTTTAGTTTTCTTAACAAATTTTGAAGCATGCAGAGTAGGTAATACAATAATAACAACTGATGACAATATAGTAAAAGTAACACAGGAATATTAAAAGCCAATTTCTATAAACTATTGTCTTCTCAGTTTCTTAAGTAATACAGGAAATTTTCTTTTTAAAATAGGAAAATCATTGAAGGGTTCAAAACTTCACAGAATGGAGCAAAATAATTTGATGTTCATCTTGTTACTTTCAGTACCAGCAACTTTAATCCAATGAGATACAGAAACATGTTTACTGAACCAAATCAAGGAGCTGAAAAACAACTTCCAAGATATTTGTGAGCTGAAGATCCTTACTTACTGTCTACATTTAGCCAGTACCCGGGCCTCAACTGTAGCAGTTGTTCTACCATCCAATGCCTCCTCCTTACATGAGAAGGGAAATCCAGGAAAAAAGGGAGAAACCCCATGGGTTGAAGTAGAAATAGATTTAACAAAATAACCAACATAAAGTATACAAGCTTATACTCAGCCTCATCCTTAGGATCAGCAGCAGGAGCAGAAGGCCAAGAGGAACTTCACCCTCTCTGAGCTCCCTCCTTTTGTAATGAGCATGGTGAAGTGGATGGGATGCACCTGTGAGTCAGCTTGGGGCAGCTGCCTTGACTGGATCTCCCAGCTGACTCGGGGTTACTCACGACCTGTCTGCCATGGATGGGCTGGGGGCTGGTCCTGGGAAACTAGGACACTTGCTTATTTACAGATTTATTAAGAGAAAGGGGAAAAAAAGACCCAAAAGTCTTCAATCAATCTGGATGGTAATTAAGAAAAAAAAGGCAGAGGTTAAATGAACTAGGGAAATTCTCTGACAAGTTTAACTCTAGTCATTTAACAACAACAACAAGAAAGTCTTTTAACTGGTTGTAAATCACAAATTCATAAATGTTTGAACTTGTAAGGATATATTTGGTGAAACAAAACACAGAAATGTCCTGGCACAGTTTGAATAGTGGAAATAGGTGAAAAGAGATACAGTAATGTTTTACCTATCAGTTACATAAGCCACAGATACCCTTTTTTTTTTACCCCTTTTCTAAGCACCAAAAGAAGTACAGTGAAATTGCCAAGTGATGTGACTGAAGTTATAGACCTGTAGAACATGCAAGTTCAACTCAATGACAGCAACTGTTTTCAAGGTGAAGCTACTGAACAATCATAAATCTAATTGGCAAGTGCAGGTAGACCTGCCAGAGGAAGTACTGCATGGTTTGTCTCCAATACTGTAGCCACTATTTGCAAAGTTTTCTTTACATAAGTAACATATTTATTTAAGGATATAGTACCATATAAAGAAATACCTTTTCACAAAATACTTACTGGTTTACATGAAGATGCCTGGACTACAGGAGATGATTCCAGCTACTTATACTTCCATTAAAAGCAGATTAAATTATGAGAGCTGGTCTCATCTGCTACTGAATTTTTTCCAGTCTTCAGTGCTCTCACTGTCTCCTGACCTTTGCTTAAAATCACCTAAGTTCATAAACAGCCTTCTGCTAAAATTAATTTCCAGTAATCGATCCCTAGAAAAATCTAAAAAGCTAAACCCAACCGTTTCTCTGAAAAGCTGTGTTAACAGTTCAAAGGGAGCAAAAGAGAAATAAGCTCCTGTTGAGACAAGGTACTCTTGATTGTCATCAGAAAATGCTAGCAGCCCCTTTTGATAAGATACACCTGAATGCAGGCTTATCTGTTTGCAAATAAAATATCTTCTAAAATCTTTGTTCCTGTAGATAGAAAGCCAGTCACATGTCTGTCTGATCACTGGATATCACAAGTAACAGGTGCCCACACACAGTGAGATCTACAAGTTAACATTAAATTTTGACACTTTGGTATCTTTTCCACTAGGACTTGGCCAAAACACAAGAAAACTACAACATTATGCTCTTGAGTAAATATGGCAGGAGAGAATCGGAGTGGTAAAGTCAAGAAATAAAAGGGACAGATGGAGAGCTGGGTTTTCAAACTGATACAAGAATTCCATGTCTTGAATAAATATACTTCACTCATTGTTTGGTGTTATCACAATCTTGGAAACAAAATTTTCAAATTTTATTAATCAATAATAGTTTTTAGAGAGGAGTATCCATTTCCATGATCACACCCCATGACTTCATCCAGCAATGAAATAATCATGTCTTAAAAGCTATTAAAGTCTGAATCAAGCTGCTCCAATTGAATAACACAAACCCATCTTTTTACCTAATATTCAATAACTATCAGCAAACTGATCTCTGCATGGCATGGCATGTTCCCCAAGACTAAACTCAACAAGATAACTTCAGGTGAACTGACATTTCAATATTCAAAAACATTTGTCCACTCAGAATTGTGGAATTTAAACTACTTCTTTTTCTATTAATGTTTTTGCTTGCCCAATTACATAATTCAAAAAAATATTAAAAATTTAGCTGCAATTTTCAAGCTACTTATGCTTGCATTCCTCATTTCCTCTGCTCCTCTTCTGCCCTTCTCTGACAGATGTTGCCATTTCTGAGAAAAGGGGGATCTGAAGTACTCATAAAGCAGCTCCATGACTTCAGCCTGGTGTAGCAAGACAAACTAAATCTGTGATAGACAAGGTGAGAGCAGTAATCATTTCAGACACCCGGTTTCAATCTGCTGCCAAATGTCTGTCAGAGCCCAAAGGCATGTTAGCTCTAAGACACCAGTACTATTTCTCAGCAAAAGCATCTGTCTCAGCTAAGACACCTTTTTAGAGGCATGCTAAAATAGACTTCGACATTTATAAACCAAGCATATGTATTAATACCTAAAGTTCAAGAGAAATAAACCACCAAGCTGGCCACATTGGTAAGACAACATACAGTTGCATTTTTTCTAGCAGGGAAAAAAAAAAAGTAGCGTATCATGAGTAGCCTCTGTGTGTGGCTATTGACTAGTTGACAAAACAGGCTAAAAATCAATAGCATTTTCTATGAGAACTTAGATAACTTCCCAATAATACAAAAGAAGGGTCTACTGAGGAATAGATGCTGTCTCTGCTGATGGCTTCACTACAGATATTTCATTCATTTATTTCTGTTTCTTGCAGAGCTCACTAAGTTCAGTCCTGATACCAACACTCCAGGGAATAAAAGAAAATAGTATTCCTGTATAAAAGGAAAGGGGAAGCTTCAAGCCATGGGCAATGCTGAACACTTGGCACTTCACTTGCTATAAATACCAGAATAACCACCTAAAATTTTTGAGAAACATTTTCTGGTGCAAAACTGCTCTGATGACATAAGGAGAACAGGCTCCCAGAGTCAAATCTTATCACATCTTCTTTCTCATAGGACTGAATGCTTCAGCTATGCTTCATCTCTTGTTATGGGCAAAATGGAAAGCACCTTATAAGCTACTAATAAAATATATTGTTGTCTGATTTTTGTAAAGAGTCCATTCATGACAAGGACAAATTTCAACAGACAGCTAAGAACAAAAAAAACCCAAACTAACCAGGAATAGTTTGGTCAGCAAGATTTAAAATGTGTGAACCAAGATTTAGAAGAGGTAGATACATTCTGAAAAACAATCCCTGCTGTAACAGAGGGTCAGGTGGTCTTTCTGCTGCAAATGGACCACAAATATTAGTCAGGTGCACTTCTAATTTCCAAATGACCAACTGAAAAATTGCAGTGTATATTCATACTCATATAGTCACATGCAGCTCATCTTACCAAAAATAGATTACAGGTTTTTTTCCCAACGTGAAATGGGTATCTGGGGGAGGGGGCTAATTTGCAAATTACAATAATTGTGCTTCTTTCTATTTAAATTCTTTTTGCAACATTTGTCAATAGCTGTTATCCTAGTTTTGCTATCTAAGAAAAATTAATGACAATTATTTTTAGGAGAAAAGTGAATCATTTTCTTTTCTTATCAGCATGTGTTTTGCTCTTTGTTGTGGCTTAATTTGAAAACAACTGCAAATTTTAAAATAACTTCTTTTTTACTGCAGGAAAAGTAATTAAATCAGTTTTGTATTTGTAGACCTGCTTTAAAGTATTAAAGTAACTTGATCCCCAATGAACTTAAAATTTTAATTCATTTTACCTTATGCTAGCTGTGGAAGAAGTCAAATTTTTAAATGCAATATGACATATGGCTGTTCATTATTTATACATTCTGTAGCAGACTATAAATTTTACTTTGGACATATATCGAAGCACTGAAACCATTTCAGTTGCAAACACATAAATCATAGTTACAGTTATTAGTCTAAATGTAATGCCACCCAGGTTCTAGATCAAAACCTTTAAAATCCATTATAATTGATGTCTGCTGCATAACTTATGTCTGATTTTATTAAAGGAGCTCATTATTATTTATATCTTTGAAACATTATATTCCTAGCTGTGTAACCAGTTAAATGTGAAGGATTTGAGAAATAGGGGGGGAAAGAGGAGGGGACAATAGTCTACAAACCAGGAAGAATAAGGCTGTAATAGAGGACAAAGTGTTCTGAAACAAAATTGCCTAATTCACAGTATGAATTAGCAAGCCTGCACTAGCAACTGACCTTCATTTGGGACAAATAAAGCAGGAGTTCTGTATCAGCTAACTTACTCATCAGTGAAAAAGCTGCAAAGCAAATGGCACTCCCCCATGCTACATAGAATCATAGAAAGACCTCTAAGCTTATCCAGTCCAACCATTAACCCAGCACTGCCCAGTCACCACTCCCCCATGTCCCTCAGCACCTCATCTACATGGCTCTGAAATCCCTCCAGGGATGACCATTGCTTTACAAGATGGGAGCAAGAAAAGTCTTAGACAGTTCCTATAGCTTGAAAAAAATCACTGAAACAAAACAGAAAGGGCTGAGAGGCCTTTATGAGTTTATTAGAAGGCTTTTTGCTATGAGGTGTTTCCTTTGTGTAGTCGGGATACAAAGTACATCCTGTAAACATGAGCAGGGCCTTTGCTTTTATTCATTTGCCAAAGCAGCTGAGCCTCAAAGCCAGCAGCATGTCTCTTCTGGACCATGGAGACTATCACTGCCTTCCTGGTTCTCCTTTTGTGTTCAAGAATGGCTTTTACTTAGCTCTGAAATGTAGCCGGAAGAAATAAATGACAGAGCAGCACTGTCAGTTAAATGTGTACTGAAGACCTGGTACTGCTATCTCTAAAATCAATGACAAGACTTCAAAAGACAAAGGATCAAACTTTTAGAAGAAGTTTTCAGTGAAGAAACAAATCTCTGAGACACTGTAAAATACGTACATGTGAGTTGTTAACACCTCCCCTTTTTAGGGAGAGGGAAGGGCTTAGATGTAAACCCAGGCCCAGCCTGGGGCAGGACCAAAAGCACTTAATGACTGATTTGCTTGAAACTATAGAAGACCTTATTGCCTAGTCCACCTCAACCCTGTCTACTTTTAAACTATATTTAGCACAACATATTTCTACATTATCCTTACGTTATATTATGCTCATATTACTTATCAACTGTATTTATATATTTAACTATATTTTAACTCCATTTAACCTTCTTCATGTTAGCTGAAAAGTAATCAAGGAAAAGAATATTACTCTCCATAGCTTGCTTTAGGTTGGCAAATATGCAAGAAAAGATGATGAAAAATAAAAGTATTTTGAGTACAGTAGAGATGGCAATATGACTGCATAGTTTTACTTAATATTTGAGTTTGTCATACTTGGCCTACATACAATAAAATATAATTCTGGAGATACTTTGCCTGTTTCTGTAACTGTTGAGTTAACCATCACTTCTTTTTTATTTATGCTTTCATATTTAGTATTTTCTTTTAGAAACTTTTTCTTAGAGTTTCATAACTTGAGCCAGGGGCAGGTCTAGATTTGATTTGCTCATGTGTGTGAGCAAGGAACAAAAATTGATTTTTGCATCTCTTGGTGCATGATAGAACAGATTTGCAGCATTGTATTTTTCGGAGGATGATGCCTAGTTGGTACACAGTAGTACCAAGAACATATTAAGCAGTATATATCACATGAAATGCTTGTCTTCTTTTACAAATAGAAGGAGCATGGACTTTTCTTCTGGTAGACCTAGACAATTTATGTTTCTTGAAGTAAAGCTCCAAGAACAGGAGAAAAAGGAACAGAAATTAGCTCCACTTGCTTAAAAAATGCAAGCAAAGAATATATCTTAAGCTTGTATTTTAAATGTGAAGTGAAAGAGAAAGGTGCTGCTAATAGATCTTTGGCGAGTATGAAATGCTAAAAAAAAAAAATAAAAAAATCAAACACCAGTTTCATAGTAAGAAACTTCAATTTAAAACAAATATAAGAAATATTGAGAGTTTTTACACCTTTCCTCCTAATTAAAAAACTACACTTCTTCCTTTTCACAAAACAAATTGTCCATTCCCAAGTTTTACACCAAGCTCTTTTATGTTTTCCTTTGTCCCTAAATGCTAAAGTTGGTTTCTATTCAAATAAACTTCACACTTCAGATAAAGGTTCAAGTGTTGACATAAAGCACAGGAAGAACTGGCCACCTAGACCTTGAATCTGGATAATTTGTAAATCTGCTTGTGTAGGCTAGCAGTAATAATAAAAACTCATTAATCATGTACGGTTATGCTGCACTCTACAATAGCCCTGCAGCATTTCTTTGCTGTGGGGACAATATGCTTCATAAACTCAAATTAGTGTGCTGCAAAAGCTAATTGAATGCATGTGTGATACTTTGCCTAGGGATAACATACACCCAAAAGTCAAATGGTCTTACAGCTTTTATTACTTGGTTAAAACCAGCTGATAGCCTTCTGTGCAACCCAGTAAATCAGTCTATAAATTATCTGATTTTCTATTTCTTTTCCCTGAATGGCTTCATTTTTTATTTGAGTATGCAAATTGTCAACCAAAAGAAAAAGAATAATCCATTGATTGTTGGCCAAATTCAAGCTCAGTGTGAATTTGTGAACTGGCAATACTGGGACTGCCCCATGCTGTTTGTTTTCCTTAGGTTGCTTTATAGTTACAGGAGACCCAAAAAACAAATGATTAAATGTTATTAACTTAAGTTCTTGCTTTCAGATATTTAAATTTTTAGATAACATCCTCCCGTGGGTATTTTCTGGGCCACACCTGTGCAAGTCCTAGAAGACCCACCTACATTGTTCCTCAGGTGCTCTCTCTGTGAGAAGGCTGAGAGATTTAAGGTCCAGAATGAACGGATCCTCTATCTAATGAATATCTAAAACCTAATCATTTGTATCCTACTGCCCATGAAAATGATCTTGTTGCTGGGTGAGTAGTTTGCTAAGCTTTAGTTTTGATTTTTTTATTAATTAAGTTCTTCATAAGATGGTGCACCTGTGGAATGTTTTATGATTAATATATTTATGGTACGATTTACTGATATGCCTCAAAATATATGCAAAGCAACAAAACATTTACCTGGCAGAATAACATTAGTGTCCCATTGCATTTGTGTCCTACCACAATAAAATAAAGGGACTGAATACCTACTAAAGATTAAAACTCTTTTCCCCAAAGGAGTTAGCCCAAAATGGCGAGCAGAATCCTAGTTCAGGGAAAAAAAAATAAAATCTGATTTTATTCTACTTGTTATCTTTACATTAAACAGTACTTTTGTGTACTGCTGTTGATGACATAACTTAGAATGTCCTACAGATGAAGAGACTGTATTTCAGATTTTGGTGGTTTGTCCATGTTGCATCCATTCGCTGGAGATAGATGCATGTTTTTAATGTTGTTCTTCAAAAAGAGTTTCTTGCCCACTGTATGGTTCCCATTGATTTCATAGCTTATCAGAAATTTAGAGTGGAAGATCCCACACCCAGTGTTTGATACCATATTTTAAATAGCAGTAAACTTAAGGAAATCAGAGAAAGTATTTTCCAGAACACTAATAGTGATTCAGATCCATGTAGTTACCTCTTTAACTTGGCAGTTGTGTACGAGTCATGACAAATTAGATACAGACTCTAAAAAAACAGAAAGATTTTGTTTTCATTTCAGAAATGATATCAAATACAGCTATTACATTTTCAGAGGCTAACAGAGTATGTGAAAAAAAAATAATTTGTAACCTACAGCTACAAAGATTGAGGAAGACGGTCGATAAGACTGTGAATCTCAAAGTGACCAGAACTATGCTGTTATTTTGCAAACCTCCTCTAGCAGAGCAAGGATGCTGTCAAACTAGTGTGTAATCTTTTCCCTTTGCCATGACAGGCTTGCTTACTTCACTTGATTAAATCAAATTATGGCTATTTAAGCCCTCCAGGTGCAACACCTATCATTGACTATCATAGTCAAGTTGACTTCTTTCTGCATAATCAAAACTTAAACTAATTCCACAGTGTTCTTTATAATTGATCATTAGAGGGGTATCTAAAGCAAGGAAAAAAATGCAATGTGACTTCAAAACTGCCTCGATGCAGTAGTGTCAAGAGCAAGTTGCTTCTGACCACTCATACACTCAGGTACTCTTAAGCCCTGAAATCCAAGAACATTTAACTTCCTAATATGAATAAATTGGAATGGATTTTAAATTAGTTTCTTCAGTTTTGATTCCTACCACTACATCTGATATTAGTAGGAGACATTTTATCTAAAGGGTGTTTTTGCATTCTCCTTAAGTTAGCTAGTTATTTAGCTTTTTAGCTTCTCTTCAGCTACCAAACACAAGTGTAGGAAGTGGCATTAATTTGGCAGTTATTAGATTTGTTTAATGTTTTTTTCATCTCTTACTATGAAATAATTGGATCTGAGAGTTATTTTAAAAGGCAAATGTCTTGCTGCTCCTTAGAAGGGTATTAAGAAGAAATGGCTTTCATGAAGGCTTAACTTCAGCTTTCTACAGCTGGAACTGTTGTCCTATGTCACCCAGTTGTTCTAACAGCTGCTAGCTGTGGGTAAATAGGAACATCAAGCTTGTGGGAAATCTGGATTATATATTTTTGTCCAAAGTTTCAGCATTTTAATTTATCTGATAAAACCAGATTTAGCTGCTTTTTTTCCCCTCCATTGTGCAATTTTCCAATTTGTTGAAAAATTCTATCTATTGCAATAAAATGTTATTTACTGTAGCACTGAATAATACCTTTTTTTCTTTTTAATTCTAGAATGAGTGATTGATCTTAATCCATATTATCAAAAAATAATGCCAAAGGGATTTTAATTCTTCTAGCATTCAATTTAAAATGTTGCCAAATGCTCTCAACAGTTATAGTCATAAAGTGATCTGCTTATTAAGGTGAATTTTGCATTTTCACTCATAGAGCTGGCCCTAGAAAACAGTAGTTTTTACATCCAAGAATTTAAATGGAAAGAATTTTTAGCAGGTGAGGCCCTCAAAATAACAAGTTTATATACCATGGATAGTGTCCTGTAAGAGACATTCTATTGACAAAGAATAATCCTCTAAAATGTTTTTAGTCCCACACAAAATCAATTTTCTTAAGTAAGTGGGAAAGAACAAAGTGTATTGTTGCCCTAATCTATGTATAACATGAAAGGCAATAGTGAATATATTAATGTTTTCTCTCTGAAATGGACTTACATCAGAGGCAGATGATTAATGTATTTTAGAGGCCAGACAACCTTTCAAGAAACGTCCCTGTAATGTAGTGTTCACAGAATCACAGAGTGGTAGGGGTTGGAAGGGACCTCTGAAGATCATCTAAGTCCAACCCCCCTGCCAGAGCAGGATCCCAGAGTAGATCCCACAGGAACACGTCCAGGCGGGTTTGAAATGTCTCCAGAGACAGAGTCCACCACTTGTCTGGGCAGCCTGTGCCAGTGCAAAGTCTCATTCAAATCCTGTACCCCTTAATCTCACTTGTGGCCCCCTTTTAGTGACTAGGACTTTCAATCTGTATCAGCTGGTTGAAAAATTTCACCATTATCCTTTGCTAAAATATGCTACTTCATTGAAACTACAGTGTCTTGTAGAGAGACTGGTTTTAACAGTTTTGTCATAAGGAAGGGAAGGAACAAGGAAGAGCGCTCCCATTGCATACAGGCCATGGCACTGCTTCTAAGCATGGGATAAAATGATGTCGACAATTGTGGAAAGGCTTTTTGTGGGTGATTCGGAGTTATTTGGGATGAAGGGTCTTCAAGCAGGAAAGGGAGCTCTGATGCATCACATTCTGTCAGGGTCCAGGCAGTGCCCTAACTAGGGACTCCCTGAATGTGTGATATATTTGGTTTGTACATGAGTAGAAAGTATTTTTTTCTTCTTTTCAATTGATTGGAATGCTAATATAAATAATAACTGACAAAAGGACTGGGGCCTAATACTTTCAGAATTTGTCTTGATGTTAGATTATAATTGTCAGGAGGTCTGAACAGTGCAGCAGAAGAGAAAAGCAAGGCAGGGGAAGAATACAAATAGGCCATATACACCACAGCAGCAATGATGAACTAAACAGCCTGATTTTACAATGAACAGTGCAAATCTCTACTCAGGTCTTCATCTTCCTTTAATTCTTACATTACTAAAACTTTTGTTTCTAGCATCAACACTTTCATACATAGTTAAGTGCAGGACCTGTCATCTTATTTCTTTGAATTCTCTGTCCATGGAGCCACAGTTTTTCCCAAATTGTCCCCTCTACATCCTCAAAGCACCTCACAAATAGGTCTGAGAAGCTGAACCGGGGACAGCTTTTCAACTCAATTTATTTGGAGTATCTGACTCAGATTGCCAGGTCTGAGGAATCAAACAATCCTTATGGGTCCCTTCCAACTTGAAATTTTCTGTGATCCTTTGAAATCTATATATACTAGGACAAACTCATCCGTCCATATAATTCAATTGCAAGGAATATAACAAAGACAACTGGAAAAGGAAGCATTCATGTTAGTCAAATCCTAAAAGCAAGCTAACGACATTACTTGTGCACAAGAAAGTCCTGTAGTTCCACATGGCAGAAGTGTATATGTATTGCAGCAGATGTAACTGCTCACGTTACCATTTCCATAGATTGCAGATTTTTAAAAAATTTTTCTATTTTTTAACTTCAACAAAACAAATAATATTCCTTTCTCAAGGATGATAGACTTTATAACTTATTCTAATGTGTCATTTCTTTCTAGTATGACATTATGACACTAAATACCTGCAGCATTATAAGGGTCAGGGTATAAAATGGACAAGGCAAATCTCACAACACATTAGATTTTTGGAAAATACAACAATATGCCAAAGTGAGCCAAATATAAATGAAAGGCTATTTATCCAGTAACACTGAAACTGGGATGGCAAAGACAACAACAGATCCAGTTATTGACATACTGTTCTCTCTGTCCTAAGTAAGAGGAATGGACTTTGTGGCCTCCTGAGCCCTATTTTCTGTGATCAACATACCATGCCAGAGCTTGCTCGCTCTTTGAATGAGTGCCTGGTGGGTGAAAACAGACCTCCTGCCTTTTGCTCTGTTTTCTTTCTGCCCCCAGCAGTCAGAGGTCTGCCAGTGACCCAAATTAAACTTTGGACAGCAGGAGACGTTTAAACCTGGAGCTCAAACTGATAAAGGAATGACGACTGACTTCCAAAAAAATAGCTTATATGTTAATACACTGTATAGAAAAGTAGTCTGCATTTTACATCCCATTTGATAATCAGGAAACAAACTTGGCACAAAAAGTTTTTAATCAGTGAAGCTTGCTGCAGTATATTCATTACTGTTACAAGATGGGATTACAGTTATTTTGTGATAGAGTTGTATGCTTCATATATTTTTATTGTTATTTATTTTAAGGAACATTTTTACACTGAGGCATAAAAGATTATATGCTATTACTTGTTTAACAGTTAAATATGACACTGGCAATATTCATCAACATTTTCCAACTATCATTCCTAAAATTAGTTTTCTAACAGACATTTAGGTAACTGGACCAATTTTCAGAGATGAAGAACATCTCCATTTTCCACTTGGCGACCTAGTCTATTTACAGTATCGATGTATACTTCTAAGCACAAATTTCAGAAATTACTTTTAACTATCTGTGTTCAGAAAACTTAGACTATGATGTTTCTCAATACAAAGGTTTTGGTTTTGTGGAATCTTTTTCTCCCACATTTTTCTGTTAAATCACCATTATCTACTCACCACCAGTGATTTCTATCCAAAACACATCATATCTCATAAAATCTTCATCTATAATGAAAATAAACACAGATTATAAGGACAAACTGTTAGGAGTTGTCAGCTGTTATTCTTACATTTTCTAATGTTTTCCTACATGTGTATAGAAAAGAAGGGCAGTTGGGAAATTTGAATTTTATTTCCTGCACACACCTCATTTTTACATCTGTAAAAGAGAGTGCCTTCTCTGTAGGTCAAGAAACCATGTAAACATGACACCTTTTCAAATAATGCCATTAAATCCTGTGTGGGAGAGAGATCTATGCCTTTGCAGCTGCATCTTTTGGTTTCTCTAAAACTCAGTCTTTTAGGTTTTATGAAAAGTCTGGTGCTGTACATTTGAAAGAGTTTATATCGATAATAATTCTTTTATACATCACAAAAAAAACTTAAATTTAATTCCACTGTATTTCTTACCCGTTTTTCACATGGCATAGGAATAAATTTTGAAGGAAGGTCCGAGTTCCCTGTAGTAATCTCTGTAACCCTACTTTCCAATGGTCACAGGCAATGACAGGTGAACCACACCAGTTATCTTTTTAATAAGTTGTTCTTGGTGTAAGCATTATCAGACAACACAGCCTTGTTACATACAAAGATCTTTCAAAATGGTATGAGAGAAAGAGAGGTTTATGAGTTCCTTCACTAAGCAAGGAAGATGTAGTAATTGAAAGTGCCCACGGGCTTGGAGATTTATTGTTAAGGGAAGTGTGCTGTAAACAAGAGTAACATTAAGGATTTGACTGTAATAATTCAATCTATCTTACTTTACAAAACAACATCTAAGTTTGCAAGTAGTAAGGTCTTGTTTACAAATAATTTGCAGCCTTCGTGATGTAGGCAGCTTTCAAAACCTTCCAGATGAAAGAAATTTTATAAAGTGTAGGATATTACTACTGAAGCACTGGTCACAAGTGTGTAGTTTAAACTAAGAGTGTTTTTCATTGTAATGGGTTCAACCTCTGTGCAGTTGAGTATGTAGGAATGAGAGTAAAACAGTGAGGCAGAGTAATCTTCCTTCGTGGCTGGACAAACAGATCTAGTTGGCATTACAGGAGCTGGGAAGCTGCAGGATCAGATGAACTTCAAGATGACTAGATTTGGAGGTGGCAGTCACTTTATCCTATACTAAGCTCTTGAGTACCCCTGGGCAATTCCAGTCTTTCTAAAATTCATCCTTTTCTTTCTGTAACTTAAGCACAGAAAGGTGCTACTCATAGCCACCCAGCTGGGCAGGCAACATCAAGAACAGGCACACAGGCTCTCCTCTTGGCTGAGCAAGTCTCATCTCTCAGCAGTGATTATCGTTTTGATAACACAGTAGTAGGAACTATACAAACCACTAAAATGCATTAAAGGAATTTGTCTAGAAAGGGAAAACATGCAGTTGTGGAAGAATGGGATCACAGCAATGTGCGTTTTAAAGAATTTGGTTTTCTTTGCCTAGGACTTCTCTCTGTTGTGTCTCAAACATTGAAAACCAACACTATCCTTGCAAAATGAGAAATGCATATTACTCTAAGGCCAGACTTCTTTTCTTAGGAATAAAGGTGCTGCCTTCTAGACATAGCATTCATCTTAAACTGATTCTAAGGGAAGAAGAGTTCACTTAGCAAAATACTAAATGTTCAGACCCCATACCCAGTGTGATGGAGGGGCTGTCTTCTGCGCCTCCTTTGCCCTTCCTGCCACTTCTGGCACTATATTCCAAGACCACAGCTGCCTGCCATTCGGTGCATCCATACAACTGTGTAATGAGTCAGCACAATCTTTGCAAAGCAGGCATTTATTCTGACAAAGTGACTGACGTTACTGACGTTACAGGTTGTAATTTTTACAGAAATATCACAGATCTGTCATTTGAACACACAGAGCACTCCACAAAAATACCCAGATACACTGCAAAATTTGTCTGGGATCAGACAAGGAAAGGAAAAGATTAGATAACCCAGTTGATCTTATACAGAAGCATATGCTGCTCCGGAGGAATTATAACACTCTGGACTTCAAGGACAAAATTGTTAAGCCAGTACTTAACTGACACAGTTATTTTACTACTACTTTTTAAGATGGTAGGAATTACATTGCTGCTATCTTTACACACCACTTGCTACAAAGACAAGTAGAGAATGCGAGTCTGGGGCATGTAAAAACATGAAAGCAGGTATTTTAAAATATCTTGAATATTTAGAGTCATCTGAATATATAGTTTAATTAAACAAATATAAAAGGAGCATTAAGAGAATTATTTTCAAGAGTCTCATAATATCACTATCTTATCTGGGTCTCCTGATGTTCTTGCTTGCAGAACTCATTTATTCATCTACTTAGAAGTATTCTAGTTGTTCAGAGAATGAAAAGTACTCTCAGTTCTGGTGCTGCTATTATGCAGAGGTAGTTAATAAGAAGATACTAAATAGCCTTGTACACCTCAAAAGCCTGTTACAATAGCAATAGATGGATGCACATGACAGTGTGATGAGGAAAAAAAAAAGGGAACTGAAGACTGTTCCACTTCCATGCCAGTTCCTTTCTTAAATGAGAAAAAAAAAAAAAAAAAAAAAAGAAAAAAGATGCAATCTATCTATAGTGGAGATGGGGACAATTAAAAGAAAAGGCTACACCAATCACCTATTGATTCACTGATATACAACAGTCTTTACCACTAACCAAAAGCACTGAAAAATGTGGTTGCCTAACAAGGAGGAACAATCACTAGAAACATTTTAATTTCCTCCTTTGTGTATAATCATGTCAAAGACCTTAAATACTTCTGTGATGGAGAACAAGATAGACATATACAGAACAGGTCTTTTAATGCAAAGATACAAATATACTTTGTACCTATTAATCAGTTCAAGTCACACTATCCCTGTGAAATATTAGAACAAATTTTATAAAAGAACAAATTAGGGCATAAAGAATTTTAGATTCTTCAGCCTTTGAAGTTGAATGGTAAATTTTCTACTGAGCTGTTACAGAATGGGGCAGTAGATTAGTCTTTAGATTACACAATGAGCAACTGTCTGAGCCAAGATTGGAAAGGTAACAATGAGGAGCCCTTTCAGCAGTGTGTATCTATTAAGAGAATTCATTACTGCAGGAACAGTTACAGCCAGTCACCAGAAATTCAGCCAAGGCTTGTCACATTCACCTACCATTTCAAACTGATATGGAATTTATCATGTTCTTTTAACTTTATCACATGAATTTATGTAATTTAAGTAACATGATTTTGTCCTTTTTTCTCCTGAATCAAGCAATATTACTATATATTTATTCATATTGAAGAACAGCCATAAAAACATTTTCACCATATTTCTGTTTTCCTCTCTCTGTCACTCACTAGCTTTTTGGCTTCATGATTTGGTTTGGTTTTATGGAACAAAGCTAAATGAGTTTTGACTTTCAAATCTTCATCTACAAAGTAGTTCTTACAGTAGTTACATTGCAAAAAGCTTTAAGAACAGTATATACTGGCCCTCAGGGTAGATCAAAGTATGAGGAAAACAAAGTTGGGAGGTGAAATAGAGCTCATCTGGGAAATAGATTGCTTCTTTGTGGTCTAAACCTTTGAGACGGAATAGTTTTATAACCTAGAAGAGATACCAGTGTGCTATTGGACTTTCAAATCAGTTCTTCTCTCATTTCCTACATGTCTTGTTACCTGCTTTAACAAATGCAAAACTTAGTTCACACCTCTCGTTTCTCAGTGAAACTATACAAAAAAGCAACTTTCAAACAAACGTTTAGGCAAAAAACACCAGGTTGTCTGAGCATAGTTTCATATATTCACTAAAGACAGAATACAAAAGCCAAAGCTATGTCTTCACCACTAGGGATTTGAAATGTGCAGGCCTTAAATAGACAGAAAAGAGGAAAATTCAAAATTGAAGTGAAATGTGCAAGGAAAACTATCTTGAATGAGGCAATGGTCACTAGCTGTAGTGTTTGGTGAACATATGAACTGTGCACCTGATCCTTCTCCATTGGATAAACTTGTATTTTTATGCAATTTGTAATGGGGTTTGGGGCTTATTACCAGCTGTCAAGAGATAAGTTACTGAGGGCTTAACTGACAGTGGATAATTAGCTTCTCTATGAACAGTGATTGTGTTTCACTCTGAAGATAGTGTAGTAAAAAAATGAAGCATATGGCAAAGTTAATTATGATTTTTTCTCAAAACTCTTTTTAATGGTATTTAACTATTGATCTGTTGGGTTCCAGTTTACTTTGATGGGTGTGTAGTATCCTAAGAAGCTATTGTATTCAGGCTGTTTTCTATTTTAACTAGTTATACCCTATTTAAACATAGAGAAATTAGTATATTGTCATTCAAAAAAAAAAGGGTACAATTTATGGAACAAATAAGAACGCTTCACAGAGCTGCAGAATTATCAATGAATAGTTTTGTCATGGCCTTAAGGCAGGCTGAGTGATCCCTATTACTTTCATTATTCAGTGGAGTTAATGCTGTCTTGGAACCAAGCATATTGAAAAAGGCCTTCTAATGCATTTTCTGAAAGTATTCTTTCTGCCTTTGTCAAGCAACACAATGATTATCACAGCATTTTACACAGTAAGTACCAGCTGAGGAGCACAGGGTTATCCTGGGAGGCAGAGAAACACACAGTCGGGTACTTCTGCTGGTATACTTACGTTTGCATAAAACATTAATTGTTTGCAGACATGTGTTACAGTAGGAAGCCTATTGGATTAATAACCTTAAGGTATCTATCACTCCCATACAGATACAACAAAACTCAACAATAATACAACATGATATATTTTAGCAAAAAAAAAAATAGCCTGTGCCCCTATCCTCTTCTGAAGGTATGTTTTGCCAATCACTAGGCCTAGCACAAAGGACACAGCCAGCAGAAAAACAAACCAGTAACCAGATTCTATTGCACATAAGAAAGTCAGTATATGGGTGATCACTGGGGGTACAAACAAATCAAACAGATCACAAATAATAGACATCAACCCCAACGACCCCAGGAATGACACAGTACAACCAATAATAGGTGGAATAAACAAAGACACAAAGTCTCCTATAGAAGAGATGGGAGACAACCAAGTCAATAGGCTGATCAGATAGGATAGAAGTAGCCCCATATTGTCTCCCCACAAAGCCCACGTTTGCAAATGACAAACCTGACTGGGGCCCAGTTGCACGGAGTCAGGAGGTCCTTCCCCAACAGGAAACTCTGCATAGTGCACCCACCTCACAGACAGACTGACACCCTTCCTGCAAGTGGTCCCAGCTTTTATCCCCACAGCAGGACACCTGGCACTCATTTACCCAATGCAGGGCACCTGGGGCTTGTTTACCCAAGGGCTTTCCCTGCAAGGTCAGCCACACCTTGGAGGAAAGCCAAAAGGCAAACTCATCCTTTTAAAGGACCATGGGAACCACCCATATGTCAACCTTAATTCAGGGCTCGGGGTTCAGACCCCAGCACTTCAAGGTATTAAGATAATGTCTTGTTTTCTCATTTTTTCCTGTATTAGAAATTTGACAGAATATTTCTGAAACACTAACTGCTTTCTAACAATGATGAAGTAGTCTGAAGACAACTAGTGAGATGATAATTTCTCTTCTCAATCTGGCCATTGACTTTCTATGTGTTATTGGACAAATCAATGCTTTAATGTCTAGAGGTTTAATTTCAGACCTTTTTAAAAGGTTGGAATTCCACAAGGCAGGAGAATGGAAGTTTACTGCAATGCATCATCAAAAGTTAAGAATCTAAAATTCCTAACCTAACTAGTTTAAAATTGGTATTAAATCTTAGTGTTCTGATTTCTCTAATAATACTAGACAGAAGTAATCTGATTTACAAAACACAAAGTCCTCTGAAGAGAGGGTCATAAAAATGCTGAAAGTCTATTTCTATTAATGTAAGAAATTAATTCCTAACAGATTCAATTTACAGCTTTAAAGGAAAAAAAAAAAAAAGGAAAAACAAAAAGACATAATTGGAAAGATAAAAAAATATTTATTCTCACATCCCACTAAGCTTTTAAATCAGATGCATACCAAGGCCAGCAACCTGGACTCACGCATCAAGCCTGGATTTGTTCAGACAGTAAAAGTCTTTTTGAGGAATCTCTTTCTTTTCCATACAACAGTGTACTAAATAGGAATCTTATTTTCTGTAGTACAGCACTATATCATATTAGCATTACACCACCATCCAACTGTTCTCATAGATTAAACTGTTATAATTGATGAGCTAATTCAATCTTGGAACACTTACTTTCCTTACTAAGGAAATGACATCTGACAAAAAGCACAGAAAAGAAAAATACACTTTCCTTTCCTACCTTCTCTCTCCTCCAGGAGAAAGAAGCAGCAAGGCACTGTAAACTGAGACTTGCATGTCTTGGCATCCTCAAAGTGGCTGTAGATAAGGCCACATCACTTTGAAGTGACTGTGGCTGTGGATGAGTTCACACTGCACAAGGAACATCCCTGGAGAGACTGTCACCCATGAATAAATCCACACTGGAACGGGAATGCCCCTAAGGGAATGTGGTCCATGAATAAATCCAAGCCAAAGCAGGGGTGAGGGGAGGAGTTCCACCTGAACCCTTGGAGGCTAAGCTCCACAAAAAGGAGTGTAAATGCAGCAGAGTGACCCAACCTGAGCTGTCTTGGATGTCCATTAACTCCACACAACACACCACCTCTCCTGTCCTGAGTGACCACCATAACAGATGGAACCCAAAATTATGGACTAAATGAACTCGAGACACATTTTATGGACATTTGACAGGGATAGCCCAAAGAGTAAGGGAGGCTGTGGGTAAGGAGGATGTATTGGATAGCGTGGAACCTGAGCATGATGTAAATGGTAAGGAATAAGGGATTGTACTGGTTTGGACTGGGACAGAATAGATATTCTTCATAGTAGCTCTGTATGGAGCTGTTTTGGATTTGTGACTAAAACAGTTATGATAACATAGGGATGTTGTAGTTATTGCAGAACAGTACATAGTGTCAGGGCCTTTTCTGTTTTTCACACTGCCACATCAGTCAGTAGGTGGGGTACAAAAGCTGGGAGGGGACAGAGCTGAGGCAACTGACCTGAACTGACCAAAGCGATATTCCAGACCACATGATGTCACGCTCAGTGTTGAAAACTGGGATGGGGGCAAATTTGCCATGGCTGCCATTGCTCAGGGACTAGCTGGGCATTGGTCAGCTGGTGGTAGTAATTGGGTTTTTTGCATCACTTGTTTTTGTTTTGTTGTCCTTTGTTTCCTTTTTTTACCTACTAAGCTCTCTTTATGTCAACCCACAAGTTTTCACACTTTTACCCTTCCGATTCTCTTCTCCATTCCACTGCAGAGAGTGAGCAACTGGCTGTGTGGTTCTTAGCTGCCTATTGGGTTAAACCACAACACTTGGATAGGCATCACTGCTGGTGGATCAGAGCAGAAACTGTCCAGTGTCCACACCCAGCTAACACAAAGCATGACTGTTGATGCAGTCACTGAAGATACCCATGCCAGCTGTGATGACACCATTTTATCTTTTGGATGCATATATCCTCTTTTGAGAAATAACCTGATAGCTCTAAAGAAACCATATGAAGATTTATGGTTCTCAAACTGATAGATTTATAGGCCATGAATTCACTTCACTCTAGGTTTTTAAGAAAAAATGGTAAAGTTCAGAGGCCACTGATACAGCATCTTTATAACAGCTGCTTTCCATGACTAACAATTTAGCCTGGATTTAATTCAGAGATCTGAGAAGTGAAAAGTGGGCAGCTATGCTACCAAAAGAGTATTTCACTGTGTAATGAAAGCAAAGCCAAAAGTGATAATATCTAATTCCACTCTAATGGCTTTTATCTGTAGATCTCAAGATGCTAGTGATATTCCACCAGCTAAGTACTCTATATTCAGCTCAGGAGGAGGTCAAGGGCAGAACAACTCATGGGCTTTAAAAGTTTGCTGGACTGAGGCAGATGTATCAAAACATATTACTTCAGTTTCAGTCTTACATAATAATTTGTTGGCCAGAGGAGCAGTAAACCATCAACCATCAGCCTGATAATTGCATTTCTAATGAAATTGTGTGCCCCTTTTGTGTCATTTCTACTGTAAAACAGCATCCTAGTACCCACTAGTGAACAGTGCACTCAGCAGAAGCATAACTAATAGAAGAAATAAAAATTATGTCCCTGATGGTGTATTTTTTAACGTATTAAATAATGATTAGGGGCAAAGGGCAAATATTCAGCAATCAGCAAGCAACCAGCAGGGGAAAAAAAGATACTGATTCAGTAAAGAAAGACTATTAAAAATCTTAGTGTAGCCCTTCTCTGAAATCTTCTCCCACTCGTCATAAAAGTACTGAAACATATCATCCTTCATTTTGATTGAAGCTAGTCTCTTCTCCAGATGTTAAGGCTGTTCTGTTATCTGTTACTATGTCATATATATTCCTGAAAATATACTGTCAAAAAGACAGACTTGCAGGTTGACAGCTAAGATATTAAAAGGCAATTCCAGTTACAGTTGGCCAAATATTTGATTAGCTCTTCAGTAAACAAAGGGCATTCTTAGTGACAGTAGGTGATTTCAGACAAGATAGGTGTATGTCATAGCACAACTTTCAAGCCTCTGTTGTGTGTTATGGTATGTTAAGAGATAACACAAGCATCTCGAAGAATCCTGTTGCCAGACTTAAATAGACACAAGGGTAAGAATCCAATCTGCTGAACACAATTTCTCAACTGTACTCCTCTTTCATATTGAACATATTGAAATACTTTTATATACAACCACAAACTGTTGTTAAGCAGCCCCAGATGGAACAGGATAGCATTTGGGGGCTTTATAATATTTCTGATCCTTTACAAAGGTTGGCTGAAAAAAAATACACAGAAAAAAAATGACAATTATTTCTTCTATAAAAGGAACAGCATCATACAGACAAATGGACATAGCAGGAGAATTGCCAATTATACTTGGCCCGGTTCAGAAGGTTAATGATGAGAGATATCTCTGGCTTATATTTCAAGATGAAAACTAGCAGTAAGACAAAATTATTCACTGTGAATCAAGTGAAAATGTTTCCTTTGGTCTCTCTTTAGCTATTTCTAACAATTTCACTGCTACAAAATGGTTTTTTTGCTATTGAAACAGGTATGCTTAATCTTCTAAATTAAATTTAAATACTTTCAGACAGAATGCACTAGATTTTTTTTCTTTATCTGCTACTTATATACTTCTAATGATGTAAACAGAAATGAAGGACATGGGAATGATCCTCATTAATCCAGTAATACTTTGTGGTTAGACCAGGTCATGGGAATATTTACAATAAAAATCTTAATTTGCTCTATGGGTTGGTTTGGGAAAAGGCAGTCAAAAGAGAACAATTTAGATGAATCTAGATAAAATATTTTCTCATAAACAAGTTGTTAAAAACAATAATTTCTTGTCCCATTAGTTGTCATAAAGTCAGGGTGGTTTGCCAGGCTGAGACCGAGCAGAATGAAAATAGGCAGAAACTCTCCTCCTGTCCCAGGGACAGAAGAAATCCATGAAGTATTTTGAGGAGCCAGTCAACCTAGACTTCACTGCCTCTCCAAAATAAACCACATATGCACAGTATGAAATGCACAGCAATTAATTATTTTTTAAATTCTAGGGGAAAAATCAAACATGAGGTAAGACATTATTTAAACATGCAGCCTGTTCATCATGATGTTGTGTTTCTTATTTTTGCTGTGCCTTCTATTAAGAGTTGTCTGTTGACAGCTCTCTGAAAGAAGTCTTAGAGACACACAGTACACTCATACATTGCTGTGTAAACTGGGCTAATCCAAGAATCTCTCCCAGGGCAGGATACCTGTTAAATCTAGAAAGGCTGGGCACAAAACTGAGGAAGTCATTGAGAGAACAATGAAACTTCAATATGACAATGAGAAAGCAGTGAAATAGAACAATTAGTTGAAAAACCTTCCTAAACTGATTTTTTTAAACTTACATTTTACTGTTCATTTCAAAAAAATACCACAATATATATTCCTAGAGTGTCCATTCATGTAGACGAACTGCTATTAAGACTAAAGTGAATTATACACAAACTCCTTTGTATCTTGACAGAATTTGTTCTTTTGGGAAAGAGTTGGTATCACTGCTAGACTGCAAAGGTATAATCTAACAATTAGTTCACACACATGATACAGTAAGTTTATTGAAAATATTCTAAATCTTTTAATTATATCATGTACAGTTGTTCAACTCTCTCATGTGAGGGAAGCACCTAACAGTGAGTTGCTGCCAGATGAGGCAGCAGGATTTAGAAGAATCAAGAGCTTTTAGCCTGTTTTTTCAAGTACTTTCAGTTTTACAAACTGTATTGTCAAAAGTCTTCAAAGGATTTGATTTGCTAAGAATATATCCCAGTAGAAATAAACCACCTTTAAGATATTTAAAAATTTGTAGTTACTTTTAAAGGCTCTGGCTTTTAGCAGGTATCCATCTAGAGGATACCTGCTAATTTTACATTTAAACTGAGATTTCATAAACACAACAACACTGCTATGCAGTTACTTTGCTTATTTTCTCCTTTTCCCCCATTAGATTTCTCTTACAGCTTGATATTTCAATTGCTTTGAGAAGCATATATGCAGAGTCAGACTGCTGCAGCAACATATATCTTTATCATGCATCGTGCCCCAGACAAAATCTTCAGTCAAAAAATTCTTACCAAACAATAACAAAAAAACCCCAGTCCGTTACCATAATCTGAACCTTGTCCAAACTCAGATACTGACACAGAAAGAGAAAGCGAACTTCAAAAGGGAGTCTGACACAAAATGTGCCAAAAACAACATTAAGAAGTTAACAATTAAACAAATAAAGCCATTTAAGTTAAACAGTCTTCTGAATAATACATACTTCAATACAATCTTTTTGATCACTTTTAACACATTTCCAAAGTTCTGCATCTGGGAGTAAAATGAGATGTGCTCTAGGTCATACCACCATCTAAGAACATTACATAGGTGACATGCTTCATCTGAAGACAAGGAAAGGCTATTGCTCACTTTGAACTGTCAGCACAATTGACAACAAAGTTGTCAAGAAAAATAGAAAAGGGTGAACAGGAAAGCAAAGAAAAAAATGTAAAGTAACAAAAAAGAAGACCTGGAAAGAAAATGTCTTGCCATAGAGGACTTCCCTGCTTAGGTCATGAACTTACATCACATTCTCCTGATATTTGGCAACAATTATCTGTTAACCTCATACAGAAATGAAGCATAGTCAGGATAGTCAATATTAATTGCTGAAATGGAGCACACTGACGCAAAAATAAAGACTGTATAACAATTAAAAGATATCACTGATGATAAACCGAATAGAGAGTCATGAGTTCCTGAATTTTAACGTCAACTGTGAGATTTCATTAGGCAACCTTGGCAGGTCACTTGCCCTCATAGTTCTATAGACCCCCACAGAACATGAAATGACATTTACAGGTTGGGATACACAGCAGTGTGTCTACAGCTACTATAAATCTAATTTTTCATGGACATAATCTGTGTATGTACTCAATGTGCTTTCCAGATGTAATTTTGGTAAATGTGCCCAGGTACTTCATGATTCAGACGTTTCCTATAGCCAACCAGAATAATGTATGGAGAGCCATGTGAAGGGGCAGGGTTGGCAGTCAAAAGGAGGCCAGTGAGAGGTTTCACTTGTTCTTTGCCATCAGAAATATGACCACCCTATGAATACCTGTTTATTTATATTGATTTATTCAGGTTAGATTCATGGAGAACTCAATAAAATGTTGCACATGCCAAAGGAAGACAGGAATATCATGAAAATCTGTTGATTAGGTTTTGCTAGTACAGAAGAATTATGTAGAGAAGCTATGTTTCAGGCTGACTGTAGATGAGGCTTGCTGTGAATGATGTTCTGAGGTTACATGCAATTTATCCTATTTCTGCTACCGTAACAACCAAGTAAATATTCATATATATCATTACTTTTCATTTTCAGATGGGTAGGGTCATTCAAGAAGAATCAGAAATTCTTGCCAAAACCAGATGAGAACTCATGAATGTGGCATGGCTGCATGACCAACTGCTCATTAAATAGCCCAGAGGACACCACAATCACCTTGCTCATTCGGAATCAGGGGGGAATTATGCAGGTTAGTTTCAACTGCCACTCTTGGCCACTTCAGAAAAAGCAAGAATAGCAAGAGATATTTTAAAAGTGTGCTCAGAGAAGGGAAAAGGGAAAATAAGAAAATCTGTGAATACTATATAACTACATCAAATAATATCAAATCATAAAAGTTCAGGATCCAGGAAACCACCATGAGTTCCTGTTTAGAAAAATTCTTGAGAATTGAGATTTAGTCTATAACATCTATTTAGCTCAATAATTCAAAATAACTGGTAAGTGTATTTAGCAAGAACATTTACTGAACTAAATTTCTTATTTTGTAATCTAGTTTTACTGAAAATAAACCCAGACATCCTAAAACTGCTTCAATAGAAGATGCTGATCAAAATCTTTTAGGAACAATTTTGATTTATGTCCAGGAAAGTATTTTGAAGTACATTACAGTTGGATGAACTTCAGTTTCGTGAATTGACTGGATCATTCTATTGTTATGTTTTCTCAGTATTTTTCTTTTTAATATTAGTTGCTGCTGAAAGCAAAACACCAGCAAATGCACCCTTCTTCCTCCAAACTAACTTGAAGACATATCACATACTCTAGACTGATAACTAAATATTGTTTTAAAGAACCAAGTTAAACAGCGATTTAGAATATAAAAAGATGAAAGATTAGGATTATTATTTTTTTAGTGTTTTAGAGATCAGTAATGCTAAAAAGCACAACAGTAATTATTCCTGTTATCTTGTTTGATTTCCCAAGAAAACTAAAGGAATCCTTGCCGAGGAAATATCATTGTGACAGTCAACACTGAAATCAAAAGCACTGATGCATCACCAGTTCCAACCCCCATATTTGGGAGCTCGGGATGCAAAACATTATTATTTCCTTTGGGTAATTTCCCATCTCGAATAGCCTGTATCAGATATAACAAATCTTTAAATTGTTAAAATACCTGAGGTGCTAAGTGCACAGAAACAGATATAAATAAACTACCACAGCTTCAACATTCACTTTTATCTTTTACAGAGCCAGAATCATTATACAGATATATGATCATACAACGCATCTTACACTTTTTAGCTGCACACTATATTCTGATAATAGTTATTTACATAATTATTCTTTCTGCAGGGAAAATATGGTGCACTATGAAAAACATACTCAGGAAAAAGTCATTAGACAATTACTCATACAATACTCTGGAGCTAAATTCACAATATTGTGCAAATAAGTAACTTCCTCAATGTACTTCTGTGAAGGAAGGTTATCCTAAATGAGTTATCAATTTTAAAGTCGAATCTCCCTAGGTGTGGAGGCAGACAGTAAATTTCATAGAACTTATATACACTTACCAAATAAACAGATCAATTTTGTATAGCCATTAGAAGCACCATTAATCTTTTGTTAGGTTTTTTTGCTTATTTCTATCATCTTTCTTGCTGATATGTTTTTGCAAGAAGTACAAATGAGTCCATTTCCCAAACCTCAACCTTGGACTTCAGAAAAGTGAACTTTATGTTAACAGGGGACAACTTTTGGTTTTGCTTGTTTTGTCCTACTGATCCTAAACAGCTTTAATTGTTGAAAGGTGGAAATAACTTACACCAAAAAAAAAAGACGCATGGGTGGCTCACATACTGTGAGGGTGGTTAATTAATAAATTAATAAATGGACTACTCATGCCTTTTAAGACAGACCAAAGTGAGTTTACTTGTGTGAGGACAGTTTGGAGGTCACAGACCAAAGAAATGAAATCGTTTGCTGCAAGGCAGCGATGAGGATGATCTTTGTTGCCCACTCCATAAGATTTCTTTTCAAAGGGCAATTCAGGGCAGATGAAAGACGTGTGACTTTCTTCTAGTACAGGAGTTACTATGCAAAAAATCCTTTTCTGAGTACTCCTCCTCCCCAGTAAGAGTATGCATATGGGGCCTATCTTGTTTATAAGTTCATAATTATTTCTTACAAAGGACGAGAAGAAACTCATCAAGAAACTCATATTCCCATAATCATCAAAGGATTCCCCCAGAGAATTCCAGTGAGCTCAACAGGACTGCTTAGCTGTAAAGAAACCACTTATGCAATTCAAGATCTGGGGAGTGTTCATTAGTAAATAAGCCCCATGGACCCACACTAAATCTGCTGCATACAAATACTTGTAGGATGTTGAAGTGGCTATGGACACCAGGCTGGGACTTCATCAAACCTAGTGGTGCTGTGCAGCCCTGATCACCTCGCTTATTCTCCTGTAATGCCCTGCCATCCCTTAACAATTTAAGTCATTCTTCTGGGAAAAGCTGTCTTTCATTGTCTGTATGTCCACCTGGGGCCTTTGTTGTGGTTTCTAGAGGCTATTAGAATAGAGATCAAAATAATAGGGGGAGGGAGGTGTCCTAATTTGAGGAACAACCTTGTGGTAGCAAAGACTAGTTCTTACTCAGGCTTTTAACAAACAGGTGGAAAATACACCTCTGAATGGTCTGTGAACATAGTGCTTAGCTTTAAATAAACGTTGATGCTGCTAATAACTAAATATCATTGCCCTGAGCCAGCAGGTTTTGATACAGTTCTATATATTCCTTACAGTTATTTGCCCCCTAGTCGTGCTTGTTTTCTTTTGAAGAATAATTAAGATTTAATGGCATATTTTCACAGGTTTTTTCTGCTTGCTTTCTTGCTGCCTACTGTGCTGATTGCTTGTGTCTGATCCTGGTCATTATAAGAACTGTACAGTAATTGCCTATCTGGTGACTCGTTAATGAAGGTCCCCAGAGAGATGAGAAGCTGTTCTTTTGAAGTTCATCATGTTTGCTGTTGGCCTTCTAGTTTAATCTATACATTCAGGACACCTTATTCAATTATTGGAAACTCCCGTTTTTTCTAAGGATATAGACACCTTGTAAACAAGGTCCTTTATCTCTGCTAACAACATGGCTTACCTCTGATAAATCAAAGCATTTTACACACCAGACACAGTCCTTTCATCTTCGAAAAGCCAGGATGGTTCAGGAAAAAAAAAACCCAACACATTCTGGTACAAACAGGTGTTTTGAATCAGGGATTTACCTCCAAAATGCAGCATTTCAAACATCTGAAATTCAGCAACATAATCTAACAAAAAGCTGTGTTCATGAGCACACATTTTCCAGTTCTCAGAAGTTGTTTTTTCTCCTTTACACAAAGCTTTATAAGACCAAGAATTACATTTTAGAATTTTCTGTGAAAGAAAAGTTTGAAATTGCTTCAAAAATGATGGCAATATTTGGCACCAAGCCAACAAAAAGCTTCCAGCTATTTATTTTCAGGCATCTAACCTGCTCTTGCAGACAGACACATAGACAGTCCATAACTTATCCTTTATCCCTCCCATACCCCAGTGCTACCTAGGAATCCTGCCTCCTCCCAAATGCTTATCTCTGCTCTTATACACCCCACCAACAGCCATCTCAGAAGTCTCCAGAGTATCTCACCAGTTACCTGACAAATGGATTTTTAAGACACCTCCCCCTGTTTCACCAGAAACTTATCAAAACGTTTTACAACACATTCTGGTTTTGACAAATGAACCTGCCAGGGAAAAGAGTGTTTCAACCGAACATTCCCACGACTGTAGCACTGGAAATACTCAGCATCAGTTTGAGCAATTGTATTTTTGGTTTGTTTGTTTGTGTGGTAGATGGCGATACACAAAGGTGGGGGGCAGTGTTTTGCCTTTGGTGAAGGGCACACGCAAGGATATTAACTGTTTCATTTTTATCATCTGTGTCATTTACTCAATTGTTTTTCTGCAGCTATTATTACAAGCCAGCTATCAGCCTGCGTAGGGGGGTCTGCTGTTTGTATTCACAAGTATGCTTAATTTGCTCAGGTTTTTTACAGAGAATTTAACAGGAAAGGAAATAGCTGTGAGCAGAAGAAAGCCTCCAGAATGAGGGCTCTGAAAGTGAGGAGCTCCTACTGCCAACAAATGCAAATACGTGCTCTAGAAGGCTCAGTCACTGGATGTCCCACCACTATATCAGGACTTGAGAGATCCATGCAAAAAGTTTCTCCAGGTGTCTAAGGAGAACATGAGGAAAAGACAGATCCCTTCTGATTTGAGGTTTGAAGGCAGCAGTAAACGAGCACAACAGGACTACTGTGAACTTAAGCAATCAGGCTGGCAGAAGTTAAAGAAGTTTTGCATAAAAGCAATTATAAACAGATACAAATGGGGAGACCTTAACATCTCCACAACAAATTTTAGTTAGCCCCAAACACCTGATGATGATACTGCAGCTTCTTGGGCACCCGTGCTCCTACCTATTTGCATACAGCCTGACATTTTCCAGAGCACCAGTCTAACTTCTTGCTACCCTGAATATTCCAATCTACAAGAAAGAGAACTCTGAATTTATTTTCATAATTGTGCAAGGAATCATGGGAACTGAAACAGTAAAGTGAAAACAGTCACTAAAACTTGACACCACTTCTCATGGCAACTATATGGTGGGGAGGACCTGGTGGATCAAAGCAAATTTGTATTACCCTCTCACTGGCCGAAGGCAAAAATCTGGAGTTAGCAGGTGTGGCTGAAATTGGGTTGTCACTAGATGACTGTCATACATATGTTTAGTTACACACAGTGAGTTTCAGTTAAACTTGTTTCACCATGTTTAACTGCATAATCTTTCTCACTATGGAGTGATGTGGAATACATCATTTTCTATGTCTTGAAATGCAGTCACCAAACAGAAGAGATCCCCAGGGCAGGTGGATTGTAACACCAGTGTGTTCCTGGCCTTATGGATTTGAATGAAGATGCATGATCAATATTTCTGCAACTACTTAAAAAAATATTTTAAAATGAATGTTGGCTGTGAAAAATCCATGCTGCTGAAGATTGGACACTTACTCAAGAGATGAAAACACATATCTAAGGTGTATTGTTAAATAAAAATATTTTGCTCAAATCAAACTAGTAGCAAATCTTATCCCTGTACATCAGTGTATATAACAAAATAGTAAGAAAACTGTTCAGCTTCTTTCAGAACAGTTTACAGAAGATTTATTTGCCACATGCAATTGCACTGTACTACAAATTTTTAGACCGTTTCAGTAGCAAGTTTATGTAATCATTTATTGATTCCTTACATATCGACATAATAATTTGTCCTTTTAAACCATTCATATTTTAAAAAAAACATCACTCACATGTTTTCCTGACCTCTTTACTTACCTTTGATGTGAAATGATTGAGGAAAGTTTGGAGTTTTACTTAACAGCTGATTAAAATAAGCTCTATTTGAAAGTCAGAATTACTGGGGCATCGGGAATCTATCAAATGAGCTGGAAAAATCCTGTGGAGTGTAATATATGCATGTGATTAAGAACTCTCCACTGATTGGATTTCCTTTCCTACTGTCTATTATAAAGGCATTAGGAAAGTTGCATCAATTAAGACACTAGGCCTGAAATTTGAAAGTAATCCATTTTTCTGGTAAAGCACAAAAAAAGGACAATGTGAAATGTATCACTTGGTATGACCTTTCTCATGAAAGAAACCCAATGATTTGCACAAATTTTCTTGAGATTCCTTTCAAACAGCCATTCAATGAACATCCCCTAGGACAGCCACCAATTAGTCTATAAAAATTCAATTTTAAGCTTTGTTGAGGAGATTCTCAAATCCCGTTTAATTTATCAGTTCACTCAGAGTAGGTATTACCACTGCCCTTTACAACAGAGCCTACAAATACTTTTTGCACAAATAAGCTCATTTAAATTTGACAGTTCAACTACCCAAACTCAAGTAAATTTTCCCTGCCACTTCTAGAAGAGAAAAAATTATATTTTGTCTATCTTTGCATAAAACACAAAGTAATCCTGAGCTTTAGAATGGAAATTTTTTTCACAGTGTTAAAGAGGTACATTAAATTAACATCAAAATCTGCTGCAACTGGATCTTATATTTTTAGCATAAAACCATTTTTAAAAGACTCTGTAACTGATTCCACCATTTGTATTCATGTTTCTCTGTTTGTCAGTGGACTTAATAGTCTGGAAAAATCAAGTATTTCAGCTAAATCCCAGCACTAGACACTAGTCAGACTAGAGATGGTAAAACTCATGTTTTCTTTGTTACCAACCTTCCTTTGAGATATTTCCAGAGGATTTATCACAGAGGTATCTGGACAAGTAATTTATTTTATTTTGTTATTCTATAACAAGAGGAAATGCTCATAGTCACTAACATAATGTATAAACTCACAGTCACAATTAATGATAATGTGTTTATTTCTCTTTTACAATCCCTTATTTTGCAGTTCTGAATTTTAGTGGGGTTTGGGTTTTCTTTTTTAACACTACATTATTCCATATCTACCTTTACTTTGTAACAACACTAAAAGGTAGGGCCAACACAGTCTATTTTTAAATGATCAATTAATGATTTAAATGATTTTTAAATTATCAGTTTTATCAATTATAAGCAGGATCTGAGAACCATAGATACATTCGCCCTCTGCAAAAAGAGTTGAAGAGGGTGTGATGGCCAGAAGAAGCTGTCAGTGGTCCTGTGAACAGAAGATGGAGATATGGAGACAACACATAGTGATCACTGGGGAGTTTTATTTCTTTAATAGCCTTGTAACCAGGACTCTCTAGAGAAAAACAGAAAGATGAAAGTGGGGTGGGGGGTTGTTTGGTTTTACATCTAGTGATGCCTGGCAGCTGAACTCAGTTACTTCAGGTCTCAGAATAAAGAGATTACAAAGATATAGTCTTCAGTGATTTAAACAGCTCCATTCTAGGGCCCTCTCTCTCTGAGTCAGCATACTGACTAGTCAGCAGGCATATTAGGCCAGCACCCCCACCTCCTTTTTCAGTTTTTGTACATAGAAATAACTTGGCTATTTCAAAGGATCTTTCCAGATTGCGTCAAGTACTGTGTGCTTCTAGGAACTCAAATAGTTCCCTGGGAGACTCTTGCATCAGGTAATTTTCTCTACCAGTGAACCCTACCCTGTCATGACAGAACATAAAAGTGTGTCTAATATAGTTTGTCTTCTAGACAGGTCTAGACTTTATCAAATAATGCACTCCACGTTAGCAATGGGAAGCAGGTAAAGGCCTTCTGTCGTATCATCCTCGTTTGAAAGGATAAGCTAAGATCCAAGAAGACATGGACTCTAGAAGCCATGGATTCATCTGTATAATGAGTCTGTTTCCTGCAACTCCTCACAGAGGAGGTTCCACTGCAGTCAGCTCTTTATTTGGTAAGAGTTTACAGGATCTGATCCCTCATTTGTTAATGCTTGCACAGCACTTTGAAAACACAAAGTGCTCTCTCTAAATGAGAAGCCTCATCCTAATTATTATCATCTAAAAGAATGATTTTTGGAGTACTCATATAACTGAAAATAACATCTTGTTCTTAGTACAAGTATACTACTGGATGTGATATCCAGGCCATAATGGAACCCATATAAAAAAGGCAAGTAATTCATTAAGAGACTGCACCACATGAAAGAAAATAGGTGTCTTGACTCCTAAGTACTTTCTAATTTTTAGTATAAAATACAATAATGCGCTTTTTCATCAGAACCTAAATTATCTGTCTTGTTTTTAATATTATAAATTCTATTATGACTCAGAAGATCTTATTACCATAGCAAAACAGAAGAGTAATTCAAAGAATTTCCGAAGGCAGCAGTGTAACACTGCTGACAGCAGAGTGCACGTTAAGCAGCTCAAAGGGATTAATATGGGGGACATTGACAACCTTAACTTACTTTACAGTCTGATTTTCCTTCCACACATCAATTAGAAATCTGGAAAAAGATGCCATTTGCTGCTCTTTTGTAGCTCAAGAGGAACAAACAGGATTGGGATATCCTCTGTGATTCAGAATTGCTCCTGGTAACTCATTTCCCCTTACATAAACCAAGCAGGGAAGAGCATGCTGCCTTCCAGCCATCACCTACAGAAAACCCTCACCATTTCTCTTTTTCCTCACTACCTCATGTGCGTGCAAATTATATACAAGAATGAACAGCTTTAAATAAAGATAAGCTTTAGCACTTTTTGTTTTTTTTCTAGGATGAAGCACAAAGTGAGGAAGGCAGTGGGGCTGCCTGTAAATTCTGCAGTTTTAACTTCTCACAAGTGTCATCACCCATAGCAGCCACAACTCCTTCCTCTCTGCTTCCTTTTTTGGCCTTGTATTCAATGAAAGCAAGTTTGTAGTAAAACACCATTGCTCACACAAAATGTAGGCCTCCACCACTAATTCTTTGCATTTATCACATTGAAGCAGAACTTTTTATCAAATATTTGAAATCCATACAGTTCAATAAAAAATGTCTACTGCCTAATTTTGATCTGACATGTCTTGAATATATTACAATGTTAAGCAAGCTTCAGCGTTACCGATACTCGCTGGATTCACATGTTACATTTTTTCTGTGTAAAATTAATGTCACATTAACTGGAGATCAAACTAAAATAATTTTTGTGGAGAGCCCTACCAGTCAGTGTGGAGAAGTTGAAGGGTTTGTAACTTGCATTTGCAGTCACACAATGTCAATCATTCCTTCATAGTTTCGTCTCTGTTCTCCCTTGAACATGACATGTGCAAACCACAGCTCTCCCAAATAAAAGTAAGAAATCCATGTTCTAACACAACTCCGGGCTTTCTTGGCCTCTGCTGGTTGTATGCTTCTAACAGCTGTTCTGCCCCAGCTGAACTTCACCTCCACACAAAAGATGCCACACTGAAAAGTAATAGTAGATATAACACGGTACAGGTGACTTGTTAACAAGTTATCTGGCCACCTTCTTCATCCACTCTGCCTTTTTAGCCAAAAAGGATGCGTCAGCCATGGAAATACAAACACAAACTTGACAGAAAGTTTTGCCTAGTAAACAAAACATGAAGTGCCAAAGAGACTTAAAACTAAGTTCACCTTTTTAATAGTTACTCACAGAATGCTAAAGAAATGTAAAAGCAGCTTTAATTGAGAGACATTTGATCATAGCTAATTAACTATTTTAAGATTGCTTTAGATATATCTTAGTTTGCTACGAATAAAACTAACTTTACCTCAGTTGTCCTTACAGTATTTAACATCTAACAAAACTGACATTAAGTAGATTAAAAAAACAACAAACAAACAAAACTCAAACACACAGCATTTTTATGGCTAATGAACAATAGCCATTTAGTGACTTTCATATCATTAAAGCACTAATGCAATTTAAATTAATAGATATTGCAATTAAGATTAAGTAATGAGAGGGATAAAAACTGTTCCTGGTGGCTTCTCATTTAAATGGGGAGTGAAAAAAACAACAGCAAATCATTTAGAAAGAACACGTGATGGTTATGGTACAGGAATCTGTAGATCTGAAAGTTTTATTTGCTGAGACTGCAGTTAAATTAGGCTATGAAAACATTAAAAATCAAATATTTGTACAAACAAAATTGACAATTTGTTATATTAAACAGTATACAGCCTTGCAGGAACAAGTTAAACTTGGGTTAAAATAAAATGTGGTTGAAATACGAGATTGCAGTATGAAGAGAATTCCTGTAGCCATTACGAAGCACCTTTTGAACATGGGGCAAATAAGGGGTCATATAACACCAGGAAGAGGGAATTAAATTCAGTGATAGCATGGCAGAGCTTCCACTGTGGCATCAGACACAGTCACAGGAAAACTTATTTATAAGGAAAACTGATGCCATTTAAAGAATGTAGCAAAGAACTAGATCAAAGTTTTAGCCTGATCCACAGCTGTTATTCTGAAAATGGGGTTGTAGAAGATAAAACCTATTCATAATCACAGTCCTTATATCTATTTCTTGTTCAAAATATTTCCCTCCTGCCATGAGAGAAAGACAAGCCGAATTAAGAGGGTCTTAAACAAGGCTGCATGGTTTCTTTGGTTTCATGATGCGCCCTGATGCCTTTTAGTATTTTGATGCTCTTTTGATATCTGAGCCAGAAGACAATTTGTTTAAGGGGGATGGAATGTGACACAGCCCTTTCCATGCTTCACTATGAGGTCTTCTAAGGATAATGAGTGCTCTTATGTTAGTGTTATTATAACATCAAAAAGCATGTGTTTTTTAGGTTAAAATCAAATGGAAGTGGAACTACTGCTGATGGTTTGGTCAAGTTTGCCATTTTCACATTCAAATATAAAATTACATTTTGTCCAGATCCTAAGGGTAACATCAAGAGGAAGATTTGTTATCTAGTCCTACAGTAGATAGATGTTTAACGAGCACTTGATGATTCATCTAGAGTATAAAATTTCGGCTGAGAGCCTGGTGTTATTATTCAAGCCCATTTCGCAGTCAGACAGCTCCCACTCTTCTATAAAGTATTTTTTTACTCTGTGAAAAACAAGGCCTTGGAGGCAAGTCAGGGGATACACAATGGCATATTGAATTTACTGGCTTTGTCTTGAACAATATGGCAGAAATATTTCAGTGATGCAAGATCTAATCTATAAACAACTCAAAAACGCAGTGAAAGACTGTGCCAACAGATTGTTGAAATCCCCAGTGGTTTGAATGGGAGTTTACTAGAGAGGATTCCTAAAGGGTTACAGTTTCAAGCAGAACTGAGCCAAATAAAAATAAAAACAGGGAATCTAAAATGTCACTGCGTAAAGGAATCATCCGATACTGCTAAGGAGCAACATTCAGTCACTGTCTGGCATTTTACAATTTCAAATATTTGAATTTCTTTACAGCGATTCATTTTCCCCTCGTTTCTTTCGCCCGTCTCCCTTTTTTAAATAGGATTGCATTTTAAACATGTGCACTTCAAGCCAGGAGTGGGGAAGGTACCAAAGAGTAGTCCAAAATGCAGACGGCCAAACGAGCCATCAGAGCATGAAATTCCCCGTTCTCCTCCCCCATCTGTTTGCCGGTCATGATTTCCTAACTTCTCTTGCTCTGCTTTGTTTGGCAGCTGCTGCAAAAATCTTCACCCTAGCCAAAAGTGGAAGCTCAGAGGTTCTTTTCAGCAGCGATGCCAGCGCTGCCCCGTGGAGCCCTGCACAGGGGGGACACAAGCTGCAGAGCTGGCACCTGGCTGCAGCCTGGCAGTCTTGGCAGTGCAGCTCCTCTCCTAAACTTGGATCTGTACTTGAGAGCACAACGCAGCAGGGGCTCAGGCAGCAGTGTGCACATACACCTCTGAATGCAGCTCACTGGTGAGAGAAGCTTGAGGGGAAATAAATTTTCCTCAAATTAACCCTTCCTTTATATCAAGAAAGGCTAAACTGACAGCTTCAACTATCTGGAAGCCAAGCAAGCTGTGTTTACAGTCATACAGGAGTGAACCTCAGCTACATCTACATTTGCAAAAAAAAAAAAAGTATGCAAAACAGCAGCTATTGCATAACAGGTTAAACTTGTCACCTTTCTCCTGCTGTCACTGCAGTGTCACAGAAAGGAGAGGAACAGAAACTGCCCTGAATCAGGGCCCACACTGCATTCAATTTAAATCCTACTAATTTTAAACATTTGAATCAAAATTCTGATGCCAAGCTTGTTCCTATTAGAGGAACAGGTGAGGTCAATTAGCAGATTAGATTAAAAATCTAAAGCTTAAAAGAAATTCAAGATGATGAAGCTGGTTTCAAGCTGCCTGGTATCAACTTCTACCCCAAGATCCAGTTCTGTCCTGGTTCAGGTGCCATAAGAGACATCTGTTGTCCCTCCTGATCTTTGAAGAAGGCTCAGTTCAGGTAGGGAAATCCTGTCCTCTTTAAGAGGTATTCAGACTTTCACATCAACTCAACTAATTGGCAGCAAGTACAACATGTACTTTAATCACAACTGCAAATGCTCTGCGATTATGCTAAATCCTTTCTGAAAAGGAGAATGCTATTTTTACAGGGCTCTGGAAAATAAATATTTAAAAAGACAAATAGGAGTTTACGTTAGAATATTTTACAGTATTATTTTCAAAGGCCAAAGAATAGAAATAAATAACTTTAGCCCAATAATCTTATGTTTTTAAAATATACCTTTCTATTTTTATTTTGTAACCATGATCTGCTCTTTTTCACCAATCTGCACCTTTATTAAGGTCTTGCTTCAATCAGCTCCTATCCCCACATATTTCCTTATATTAAATCTTAGGGGTTTAACATGCACAGGGAACCCAGAATTATTTAGTGATTCTCTTTTTCATGTTTTTAATTAAAAAACTGACAGCTAAAATGAGCTGATCAGTACCACCCAAACACCACAGGGATGCAAATTCGAGGGACACAAAGGAGTTAATGGTCTGTCCCTGAAAGAGGCTTACATCACCACCACCCCCTAGCAGCACCTGCACAAGGCCTGGCCAAGAGTCTTCCAGCCATCACTAACAATCAGGAGTGAACAAGATGCAGGAGAGGAGCACAGGCACAAGCAGCTGCTCTGCCTGAGGCAACAGATATCCCAGCGGACCTAAGTCACTAGAGGCCTTTTTTTATCATTTTCCCACCACTGCTAACACTGATTCAGCTTCACTGATGTTAGCAGCATTGAAAGCTGAGCAAAATCAGGCTCTCGCTGGCAATTCAAACATCACATCGATTTAGACCTATTTTGAGCTACACAGAGTGAAGCCAGTGACTTGTCCGTGGGAGGATTTCCCAGCGTTACTGGCATTAGAAATGCTGCACATCATTTGTAGGAGAGAGGCCTTCAGGAGACAATGAGTGGAAGAATCAGATAACCAAAGACTGTGTTGACAGCACATTGTCCTCCCCAAGTACCAAAGCTGGATCAAGACTCTTGTGGCAATAGACAGTCTAGAGGAACTGCAGTGAGGGGTGTGCTTATTCTGTTAAACAAGCAAGGGGGTTAAAACTGAAGCACCCATCCCTCCTTTAATTATTGGAGTCCTTCATATGCCTGAGTTAGACAGTGTTGACTTGTTCACTTAGCATCTTTGAAAAGAAGGAATTATTTCCGGAGATCACTGCACCTCAGTACAAGTGACAGTCATAACTGGCTCCATGCAGAATCTGAATGGAAGCACATGGAGAATGGGAATAACCAGTCTTCAGTCACCAAGCTGGCAGGTCACACTATATCATACTGCTCTGGCTTCAGACATCCCTTCTTAGCCTTTTAAGTTCTACCACAGGTACCTGAAGTACGTGGGAAAAGTGCTTGAGTGTTTTTGTTTATTTTCATCTCTACTAACCTAACTGTATTTTCAGGAAGAGTAGTTTGTTATCAGGCACATCAAAGTCCTTTTCATCTCACTGCACTTTCAGAAGCCAGGGAGGTTGGACAGGCTAACATTCTGCTGGACACTGTCATTCACTTGATAAGGACATGACATAAACTTGATTCTCAATGTGCAATGCCAGAACTTTGGGCAGGAAGAATATGCTTATTAAAAAACTCTGAGTTTTCATAAATGTAAGTTTTCAGACATCATACAACACTTAGGGTAAATTTATTCTAATGCTGCAACATAAAAGGAGGAGCTATTTAAGACATTTCCTATCATGTTTTTAAAGAAAACACCATCCATTTTGATTTATTTTTAAGCAGTAAGTGATAGGGAGAGTGGCCACATACACTGAACATACCACCTGGAGGAATTCTTTGGAAGGCTCAGCTAGAGAAACATCTGCTCCATTCAGATCTGGCTGCCTCACTCCCCAAGATGCTCAGCCCTGTGAAGGCATTTCTGTGTGTACAAAAGCAAAACGTTCAGACAGACAGCAGTCAGTGGAAAATGTCAGGATTTCCACTTCACACTGGAGTCCAAAACACTCCCTCTTACACTCTTTTTTTGACATTTTTAGGTGAGACATCAGTTAGTACTGAGAGAAACAGTTAATGCAGAAGAATGCATAACAAAGTTTAACTATATCTAAGTGGTTCATGGGACAATCCTCTCTCAATTAATATGGTATTCTGTATAAGATCAAAATGCACAAGGATTGCTAATTGAAAGAACATTACGCACAGCAGACACAGGTATTTCCTTCTGAGCTCTGCCTTCCTCAGAGCATCTTTTTCTTACCATGCCATTGCAAAGAGTTACTCTGAGGTGATGAAGATTAACTGAAAAAGTATTTCAAATAACTTGGAGACTGTAATCTCTGAAACTATTCCTTAGTTTAGCAAACATCAATACAAAATTAAACCAAATTATCATTATTTTGAAATTATTAAATGGAAAAAAAAAAGTCAAAGCTCTGAACTTTCAAGAATTTTTTAAAAAAAAGTAAGAAGAAAAATTCTTATGGTGTTTTTACTGAAATAGCAACAGCTTGCTTCATTCTAAATAACTTAGAAAGAGAATGCCCTGAGTTTCTGCGTGGAAGATCCAAGCATAAAAAGGAGGAAACTTGATTATTTTACTTTCTCTCATGCAAAAGTAATCTCTGCTGGGCAGAGAAGCAAATACCAACTTTCTGTCCCCAGTAGCCAGAATAAAGGATGTGGCCATGGGAAAGCAAATACAGCTTCAACATCCCTGACAACCATAGGGTAGAGATAAAAGTGTAACTACAACTTAGAGGGAATCAGAATAAATGAGGAAAGGTTGAAGGACAGTGTGAAATCACACCAACAACCTACCTAACTCTTCATTTCCAGAAAGGCAATTTGAAGGATTTTTGTTGGTGTTATGTATTGATCTTGGGTTTTTTGGGTGTGTGAATTTTGGGTGATAGTTATACATATTATTATTCAAGTGTAAGTAAAAAAAATTACAATTTATAGCCTGCAGTTCACAGCATATTTTAATATTAAAAACATGCACGTATATATAAGTAACAATTTTAATGATGAGAGTATCATGAGCAACAATGAATGAGATAAGATTATAAACGATGTCAGGTATTCAAGGGACATTTTCACTGTAATTAAGAGATGATGGTGGAAGAAAAATAGGTTTCAGAAATTGAGACCTTTTACACAATGAAGTTCAAGCAATTTAGATTTGTTCTCATTAAAGAAGTCTCTTCTTCCATTGTTTGCCATTTTGAATTTAATCTTTTTTCTGTCTCTAGAGTTTTGACATTCATTTTCCTTGCAGGATCTTTACAGGCACAGTTTCTGCAGTGGCAGTATTTCATTAGTTTTTCTCCATAGGGAAACTTTTCCTTTTTTTTTTTTTTTTCTCCTCCTTCTTTTTGATAGCATATTAGGAGACTACCTACTGGTGAAATATACTGGCTGTAGTACAATCTCACAATGAATGTGTCAAATTCCCTATCACTAGAAACATTTAAAACTTGACTATACAAAACTTAAGAGAATTTTCCATAGGAAAACAGACCCACATCAGTGAGGGATTACATGAGACCAAACATCTAAAAGTCCATCTTGTTTCTCCAATTTCTATATCCCCTCTTGTCTCAAAAAATGTAGCATATCTCAGTAACTTGTGTTCCTCTCCAGTCATCTTCTGCGAACAAGAATAATTTTTTTTCCCCCATTTCATATGCAGCCCCTTCCTTGTAACCATGTCTGAAAATAGAGTTTGTATATCCTCCAGGGAAAGTTTATTGCAGTGAGGCAGCCACAATGAACCGAAATGTCAAATCTTAATGGCAAGAAAGCAGTTTACTCAAAAGATACTGATCTTGGTATATATAGTGTATGCACAGCTCAGATTATAGGAATTCAACCCTGAAGCAAAGAGGCTCTTAGAGACCCCAGAACTGTGATTGCTTAAGAAGGCCATCTATTGAGTATATGCTTCTCGTTTCTTCCAGCTTTTCAGGCTTATATTCTCTGGGATTTTTAATTAAAAGATAATAGCAAAAGATCTTTGGGTTTAAAATTAAATTCCTGTATTTGTCTGGTTTCTCTAGTAGTCTTTAGCCCTTCCCTTCTGCCAATGAAAGAAACCAACTCAACAACAGTGAAATGCCCTTCTCTCCTTTCCTCTTTTCTTCTTCTTTCAGAAGCATAGCAGGACATCAGAGCTGAAAAGAAATTCATGCATTTCCATTGTGGAGGTAATGCCCCAGAGAATCCACAACCTCTGTTCATTGTGGTCTTCAGTCTGTGACACAACACAACAGGGTGGTTGTTCTGTCCGTGCCAGGCTGCTGCTTGATAAGCCCCCTGCCCCTTAGAAAAGTAAAGCCACAGTGGGAGCTACTACAGCAGTACCTAGGATGACTCTGTCTCCATAATCAGATGCTACAAGCCTTGGGGAGAGGACTGCCTTCACCAGTCATGCTCCTGATCTCTCAGTCTGGGTTTTGGGGAAGAAGATGTAACTGTTCTTGAACAATGACAGCTCCTGGGCTTCCATCTGGAGCCTGACAGGTAAGCTGCAACAAGCCTGGATGTCCAGTTCACAGCACACCCCAGCTCCTGACAAGACTAATGTAAATCAGAGATCTGTCTGATGACCCCCTTCCCACTGAGATAATTCTCTTCACTGGCTTCGAGTGATTCCAACTGCTGCTTTTTCTTCCCTTTGGGAGAAGGAATGATCATAGTGCTTGTGTTTACTTCCCTTTCCCTTATTTCCTTTTATTTGCTAATTCAGTCTTTGACAATTACTTCAGCACAATTTACAAGTATCACTGCAATATTTGCAGGATAATGAAGCAATAATTACAGCAGAATAATCTAATCCACCCCTCCAAAACACAAAAACCCCACAAAAACATACCCCTAAACCTGAGCTTTTTGGCTTATAGCCTTTTAATTATCTTACTCATCTCTGCACTTCCTATGTGATAATAGAAGAAAATCTAATAGGCACACATTCATTTCTATGGTGTTCCCTTAGAAGTTAATATTTTAGCTTGCATTTTTAAGGAAACTAAAACAATATTTAGTACAGATGAAGGCTCAAAACTTCTCCAAAAAAGAAAGCAGATGAATCAGACAGTGAAGATTAAAACTGTTTCACTCCAATACTGTAATTTAAGGCAGATCATGGTGCAGACAAAATGCCTCTATACAAGTTTATTTCCTCTGTCTCTGCCCACCTTTCCCTTGCAAGTTGTTACTTCATTTCACCGAGAAGGCTGAAATCAATATAACAAGTGGAAAAGCACGCAAATTAGAGAAGTGTGTGTCAAGTGGCAGCATAAAAAGAGCAAGTGAGAATTCTGTTCCAGCATAAAATCTCCAAAAATTCTCATACACCATCAATGTGGATTCATTTCCATAAGAAACAAATTGACAGTTGATGCTGATGAAGGCTGTTGTACACTCTACTGCTAATAAGTGACACCAGGGGCCTTGTTACAAAGTATTTCTAAACATAAGAAATTCTGTAATGGGGCCCCCAAGGGCCACATCCACAAACTGCGGACCCTCTTTGTGCTGCATGTGCACAGTCACTTGTTTCCAAGGCAACTAACCCTGAGCACATAAGCGGTATGAGACACTTGGTGCAGAGAAGTTAGGCAAAGCCTTCTCAGTATTTTCATTTTGAGGTAGTGCCAGTGTATGAGGAAGCATTCTTTCCTTGATTTCAGACTGCAGAATCAACCTGTGTTTAGATACCACCTATTATTCACCAGAAAGCAGCTGCAAGACATGAATGACCACAACAAGCAGCTGTGTCCCAGTCCAGGACCTTCAGGTAGCAGAAGGGTATCAAGGAGAATTGGTTTGGTCACCCTCCCTTTTGATTCTGGTTACACTGCTGCTGCTAATTAACACTAGCCAGATTTTCTAGAGTAGGTATCAGTTCTGCCCACTCATCCTGCATCCACCTGCTCACCAGCCATCAGACAGCAACTTTTCCATCACCACAGACATACCTGAAGTAGAGGGGGGAACAACTATAAACCCTCCACAAAACATCCCCAAACCAGGCTTTTTGTAAATGCAGAGGCTTTTTTCAACAATAACCTCAGAAGGCCAGGAAAGGTTAGAACATCAGGATTCCATAAAAATAACAGCTATATAGGCTGAAAGTGAACAAATCCTATATCGTACTACTTGATCATTCATACCATGACAGAAAGACCTTAACAAGAACTTCCCTGGATAGTCTCACGTCAAGTCTCACTGTGAAAAAAGAAAGCCTTCTTTCCTTCGTGAATATGCAAACCTCATTAGCTCACAGTTGCACATTAGTTAGCAATACACATTTCTGGTTTAACTCCTGGAGCTAAAAAAAGGCATTTGAACTGCAAATCAAACCCCTTGCTCAACCCATTTACAGCTAATGTCAGCCAAACCATCCATACCCAGATGCCAGACTGAACTACAGAAACCTGCCATGCTGTAGGTGCAAATATGTAGAGCATCTACAAACATCTCCTTTGTTAACTCTTGCTTAGTACTACTGGTAATTTAAATGCTAAGCTCTGAATAAGACAAATAAAAATGCAGATAATTTTCAAGTTTCCTACTAAAGCTACATTTAATTAATTAGAAAACCACTGACTTATCCCAAAGAGGAGAAATAGCAAGGTTTTCCTACTCCTCAGTTAGCAGTTTTTGGGGTAACATACCTCTACTGCATGGCACTGTCACAACCTGAGTCTCTGCCCCCTCCCTTGGAGCACAGCAGAGCCTGCCAGCAGCACTGCCCTAGACAAAGCCACCTGCTTGCTCGCTGAATACACATGGCCAACATCTATTAAAGGACAGATGTGAAAGGATTCCCCACACTTCCCTCCAGAGCAGCCTCACAGCATCACCCTCATAACCTTAGAAAACACATTACCTACATTTCATTAAAAACAAATCCTAGGACAGGTTATTTTCCTTTCAAGAAACCAAGCAAGAAATAAGGTTATAGGTACTAAAATACCTACAGTGTATATTAAATTCACTGAAGTTTTGATTAAACATCAGCTGTGCTTCAGAGTAGATGAAAAAAAAACTCACTCATGTACAAAGAGCTCCCCCCCTCCCCCCTTTTGTCTATTCCTCACTTCAGAATATGATTTTTTCTTCAGATCTCTTTCAAACAATATGCTCCATGTAGTATGTTTATAGCCATAAACCTGTCATACAGCGGAACACTTCTAGCTAGGCATCTCTTTTTTATAGTCTCTCGAGAAGCAGCTGACTTCTCCGTGGGTCAACAAAACCTTCCAAGAGGAAGTTCCTCATATTCTCAGCAGAATGAGCTCATCTCATCACCTGTCTCTGTGATATACCTGATGACTTGCAATGCCACTGTCTTTCCGCTTTACACTGAAGATGCACCGAACTCACAGTACTGATATGGAAGTTTTATTACTGCATGTGTCTTTGTGTAAGTGATGCCCCAGCCTGCTGATAACTGTGTCCAAAGCAGCAGAAGTGACTGTCTTCCTCCCTGAAAGCATGTCTCCTAGTCAAAATCTGAATAATAAAAGATAAAACCTACAGCTAAGGGCCCCTTCTCCCCACCCTGAGCTATCAGTACAGGGGAGAAGCAAAGGCACAACTGAAAAATCCAAGTAATTCAATAAAGCCAGCCTAAGGATCCATTTGCTCTCATTACTACCACCCTACAGAGACCAGCCACACCAGTGTTGAACACACAAGTGTCACAGAGCATTGGCTGCCATTACAAAAGCATCTGTTCCAGCATGGCAGCACATTTAGAAGCAAGCTATTCTTTTTGTTTCTAAGTTTCCCAAAGCTCACAAGGCTGCCAATGAACCAGCATAGCTCCAGAAACAAATCAATGTTTGGCTCTCCTCCCAAAAACGCTTCCTAGCCGCATTATCATTGACAAGGTAACCGATGCTGTCAGATGGCAAAGTCACACAGGTCTTCTGCCACCAGTCTGCCAGTGGGGGATTGTCTCTGTAACAAGGAGAGCAGAGAACCTCTGGAATAGGCAGTTTCTTTTTCTCTGGAAATTTCTTATTCCAGAGTTTCTTACAGTCCTCTGTCTCCCTAGCTTCTAAATGAAGGTCCATGGATCCTCTGGTACTGAAGTAGGGGTAAAAACCTCGAATTACTTTGTGGGAATTGCCAGATAACTGGCAGCTGGCTCCTCTTATCTATAGTGTGAAAGAAATCCTAAACTTTCTTTTTTTTCTTGATTATAAATATAAAATAGCATCACGTCACCTTATAGTTGTGAGGAAACTGAACTTGAATGGCTACAGCACTTGACATTACTCATAGAGAGGTCAATTTTTATCCATCACCTGAAGATTTCTCCAATTCCGGCCAGCAATGTTGTGAATCTCCTACCTTTAAAACAAAGTTTCTTTCAAAGCTGAGTGTGTTGGCTCCTGAAGTATTATGTAAAACTCCAGTCTACTGTATATGCTGACAATACCAGCTGCAAAGGTCTCTGAAAACACTGTTCACACAGCATGAAAACTCTGAACAAATGGAAAGCTTTATAGCAATACAATATGCATAACCGTCGCTTTCACAATTCCAGTTGACACTTAAATATTTAAAAACAAGGGACATATGGGTTATTTATTTTCTTTTTTACTTTAATTCTAGTTCTGAACATAGTTTCTAACTTAGTTATTTTAAAACAGAAATGGCACCATTTTAGCACAGAACTTGTGGGCAATTCATCAGGTTGCGAATTCTAACCTGACACTTACAATACACCAAATGCTTTTTCAATGCTGCTGTTGCACCATCTGCTTTGATATTGCTTCAGAATTATACTTAAAAATATGTAGCTGGAAGCAAAATGAGGTATATAGAATTTGACTACAATCTATATCTTTCTGGGAGGGAGGATTAATCTTCAGTGCTTGAAAGCTTTTATGCTTCATAGTTTTTGACAACATTTGAAAAACAGAACACAACTGGCACTGCCACAAGGATATAAGAGTTTTCTCAAGTCCTAAAATAGTGATGTTCTTGCTAAGTTCTTCTAAAGAATATTCTCTGTGGTTTCATTTTTCTCCTCACAATCTAACCCACAGATATGGCTGGGGTTTGTTTTAAGGATTCTTTCATGTGGGTATAAGATCAAAATATTATGTAACTTTAAAATTAACATGCTACAGTAAAACAGATTTGTGAAGGGTAAAGTCTGTGTTATTTTCTTACAGACTGTAAAGAGCAAAACAACTCAAACCCTCAATTCTTTTGTGGACAGATGCAGCATAAGTGAATGGAGAGGTTTCACATAGCTACAGCTTTATATCATAGTATAAATATTGCAGATTTTACGGTTTCAGTTGAAAATTTATATGGAATAATCAAGTTGCAGAGTAGGGAAGCAGACAGTTTTATGAGATGTACTGTAATTGTTCTGTCCTATTCCTGCTACTGATGAAATAGAGGCAATAAAGTGAAAATCTTACTGTTTCTTTGTCCTCAGTCTAAGTGCAACCTAAACGTTGCAAATCTTTTGACAAAACCGAACCTGTTTCTGCATGTTAGTTGGCTCTATTGTTGGACATATATATTTGGAAAACAGATTTTACTAAAACTCGTGAGTGGGAGGCTCTCCAGGGTTCCTCTTGGGCAGCTAGTGCTGGCCTCTGTCAGAAACAGAATCCAAAACTAGGTGGATTAAACTAGGGTTTATGCAGCACTATAAACCTTGGTCTGATTTGTCATAATTCCACGCAAAAAAAAACCAACCACTCTCAGTCTTATCTTTTTGAACTTTTCTTAGCTAGTGGAACATAAAGATGAAGCAGGTAGGGTGTATTTTTTTATATTCATGTCTTTAAAAAACATTTATAAAATACAAATAAGGAAGAAAGACTGTGGAAATACTCTATGCTAACACACTATCCTCATTGTGAGTTTCTCACACTTTTTTTGTGGTGAATTTTAAATGTGCAAGATGAAGAATTTTATCACATCTCAAGAGGATTGATTCCTTAGATCAGATGTGGAAACTCCTTGGTAGACTAAAGGCAGAAATGTGACTAGAAGCATTTCAACATTTCTACAGAGGGTGCTCTACTGCTTTGAGTTTTCAAGAGAGATGGTCACAATTCTCAGGAATCATGAACACTTCTTTCTGTGTGAACCCAATTGGATTGTAGTGCAAGTGCAATAAATCCGCTCGACCTTGTTAGAAAGTTCAGGACATGACCAGTTCCCCAGGGCTCACAAAGGCATATATATATCCCCTCTGTCACCCACAGGTTGATACTGTGGTAGACTGAATTAAGATCTACTTTATATTCTTCAAGTTGGTTACACCAACAGATTCATCTGTTACAAATAAAAGTTCCTTTGCACTTCTCTAACTCTGCCACATGATCCCAGTCTCTCTTCATTTCCCAGCCGTTCCACTTTGCCTAACACTTCTCCAGCCATCTTTACCCCCCTCAGTAACATTTAAGACATTGCAAACAAATGTCTTTGAAAGCTTACCATTCTGTACTTCTCGCTTAGGGGTGGCTCTTACAAGGCTCATTACTTGTTCTACAGTTATCTCCTTAAAGTTCCCATTTGCTGAGGAAAAAAAGAAGAGCAAAACATAATAAGATTGCTGACACAGTAAGGCTTTTGCCTATCATGCTCTTGCACTTCCTGCCTTTTCTGTTTATCTGTTTCTTTTTCAGAGCTCCTTGCAAGAGAGTGTTTACTGTGGTCCATAACTAGGACTCTCAGATCAGGATAGCAATAGTGATAACATTGCTTCCAAAGCAGAGTGTGCTTTATGATCAACATACATTAAAAAGCAAATTTCCCATCCATGCTTTTTATTGAAATGTTTGATGCTAATTCAACTGAAAGCACTCAAAACTAACACTCCAGTGACTGAGGACTCCTCAGCTCAATGGATTAAAAACATTATACAAAATTCACGCGGCCCCAGCTGTGTAGGTAAGAGTTATTCTCATGAATAGGAAAGTGATGTGCAAAAAGATGTGGTTTACAAAGATCCCTCACTAAGTCAGTCACAAAATACATCTAGCTCTGGAAATAATTTCTCTCCCTGATCATTAGACGGCATGGCATGATCTCACAGAAACCTGTCCACAGTAAGGCTGCCGTTCTCCTGAGCCTTCCCTTTTCTTAATGCTGAATATTTCCAGAGAATTGACAGTCTCAGTTGCACAGGATGACTCTGCTGACTCCAGAATGACTCCTGAGAATCCCCAAACTGTACTTTTAGCTTTGCTTGTTTGTTTTTAAAACTTAAAGACTTTCTGTTAATACTGCAATGTGCATGCAACTCTCTGCTGTATTCTGTCTCACTCTTCAAGGAGGTCCTGAGGAGCATATTTATGTTTGTCAACACATGTGAATCTATGTTAATTATTGCATTGATGGAAAAATTATCTGAATTGTCTTTGGTAAAGCAGAAGTAAACTGCATAATATCCCCTGCATATATATACACACAAAGACTAATCTGAAACATTATATCATTAGCTGAGGCTCTTTAGTGTATATCACTGTTTAAAAATAAAAACAAAACACAATTTTCTTCTTCTAGTGCAGACAAAATAAATGGCAGCCAATTAACTTTAAACAACATTCCAAAGTTGGTGACATAATTAAGAAATGTATTCGAGCTATTACTAATTTAACATAGCTCATCAATACTTCCATCAGAAAGCTGTTTACAGCCCACAGTGTCGGAACTGAATTTATGCATTGTAAATATAAATATATTTTATTCATAGAAAATTCTTGTGACTTCAATTATGCAATAAGTATTTATTTGGAATTCATTATATTTTGTTTGATGACCATCATTAATTCATGTTCAACTGATTAAGCCTGCTGTAAAGCTTTAGTGAACATTATACAAGATAAAATATAGATTTGTAGCGCTCTGTATTTTCCCTACAACTTCTAATCTGGAATCTCTGGACAATGACATTATGCTGTTTCACATGACCACTGAATTTTATCTTATAACAGCATTGCTAATCATGGAAATATATCACAAGTCTTCCTATCAAAAACAATGTAAGTCTCTGGACAAGAAGAGAAATCTGTTGATTTAGTAGAGCTTTAGCTACTTGTTATTTTTAAACTGCAGAAAGTTATATCTCTTCTCACTACTCTTGTTCATTTCTGCATACGAGATTAAGATGTAGGGTGTTTCCTCTCCCCCCCTCGCTCATTTTGCAGGCATACAAATGCTTCCTTACCAAACAACCAAGATCTAGGCAGAAATGCTTCAGGTTAAAAAGGGTGGTATGTTTAAGCATACACAGTAAATTTAATCTTCCTCCACATTTTTTCTTAAGCAACGGCAGAGTGCTAAAATTTGTGTTGGAATATACAGTAAGGTTGACATGTTCCTGAACTGACTTTTCTTTTTATATTGTTTTTGCTCCAGTTTCCTGGAACTGCTTAAGAAAACTGAGGCAAAAAGAACAAATTAAAACAGCAAGTATGTGACAGAAAAGTAAAGACCACACTACTACTATTTCCTATAGCTCCTGTTCCACACAGAAATCTACTTGAGTTATTCAAGGGAACAAAAGTTTTGTGTGATGCATAAAACCATTTTACTGAAGTCAACAAAACCTGAAGGCAGAAAGACTGAAATAATCCAAACCAAAAATGCCTGCTCATAAAATCAAACAGCTGTGTTGAGATGATTTCTGGTAAACAAGGGGAGCATGAAGCCAGAAATTAATGGACCCAAATAACTATGCTGGAAATTAAGCCCCATTAGTGAATAAAATAATGAAAGGAATTGCTGTTTCCATCTCACTTTCTTCCTTCAATAAACTGGTTTTGAGATCTTAATTTCACACTAACACTAAAAAAAAAGCATGGACCAAAAGGAGCAAGCACACCATCACAGCTGCTGTGCTGCACATGTGGGACCTGTGAAATCACTTTTATTGCTATTTGGCCATGGTTACCAAAAGCCAAAGGCCAGAGACTCAAATGATATAGACTATATGTGCTTCATTGCATGTACTGAACACTACACCCAAGTGAGCTCTTGTGGCCAGGCTCTTCAATCCCATCCCACTTCACCTTAATTCTTTCTTTGGTACCTTTTTGGGTTTTGCCACTCATCTGAAGAAAAAGCCTGACTTTGCTGGCCAGTCCAGAACCTTTTGTTTTGTGAGCCCTTCATCAAAAGAGGCAGCTACAATGGACACCTTAATCCAACATTGTCCATGTCTGCCAGGTCTAAAACCAGCAGTGATCACTGCTGGATTAGAAGAAAGTACTAAAATTGGGAACATTGCCCTTACTACTGCTTTCTGTTTATATTGATTCTGTAAAATTACAAGGGCATGTAAAAGGCATTAATTCTTTTTCACATTCACCAAAATGACTGCAGCAGTTCTATTTTTTCAGCAATAAGCATCACCCATCTGCTTCACCATCACCTGAAATGAAACCCTCCCTGCATCTTACCCTTCATATTTTGTGTACACCTGTAGTCTACGTGTGTTTGGAACAAATTCCAAAGTCTACAGATCCATAGCAATGCCTTGGCCTGTACATGACTTCAATGACTGTTCTTTCTCTGAAGTAAGATTAATGGTCTACAAAACCCATTCTCTATCAAAAACTGTCACCAATATGTATTTACTTTGCTTGCGTTTTAGGCTCAAAAAAAATACAGGTGTAGTGAAGAGACTGTAAACACAACTTATTTTTTCAGATTGTCGCTTTCTTTGTAGCAGAAGACACTCTTCTCTGCAGTGTCTGTTCCGCACATGTTTAAGGTTATGCTTTAAGGAGACAGACAGTTTGAGTTGCAGTAATGACCCTGAACACGGTGCATTTGTATCTTGAGTCAGAGATAATGAAGTTAATCCTTTTTCCATTAGGCACAGGACAGAAACAGAATGGTATATTTATTCTTGGGGGCAGGGTTTCTAGGAAATTAATCTCTTACGAAATTTCATATGTATAATCAAACTTAGTAGCATAATGTTATTAATATTAGCGGAATGCGTAGGAATGCTCTTCAAATTACTGTAACTGTGCTATGATAGATGTTGTACAACTTTACATGGCCAGAACTGCTGCTGGTCCAAATTTACCTAAATGAGAAAAATTTGTCTTCCTTTATTTCACTTACTGCAACCTTTCTAGAAGCCTTCTCAAATTCCTCATTTGCATAACCAGCCACATTCCATACACTGCCATTTTTACTTTTTACAAGTACCACAAAAGCATTTCATTTCCTCCCCTTCCAAAGCTCAATATTAACTCAGCCAGGACGTATTCTTAAATTACTTCTTTCCATAAAAACAAGAACCAACCACTGACTTCTGAGTTGACACAACTATTACAAAATTAATTCGTGATGCTGGCTTTTGAAATGTCCAGCACCACAGCCAGCTACGTCACACACTTGCTCTAAGAATTTAATTTGAATTTGTCAAAACCATAACATGGTTGCTTTGCAATGAGCCTGTGAAATGAAATGTAGGACAAAAGACATAAAATGAAATATTTAAAACCATAATTTATGTATTTATACTTTTTAAACAGATAATATAACTCCACACGCACAGAGAAAGCTTTTATATGGTAAAGAAAACCCAGAACATCAAATACTACAGCATTAGTGATTGCTTTTGATGCTAAAATATATTATTCATAATAATTCATAGCAAATTTAATTCAAATATTCATACTAAAAGATATTATTCATAAAATAAATATTGGTTATCAGTCAGCACTACTATAAATCAAGATCAGAAATTTTAAGAGCGCCTCTTCTTTCATGAAAGGAAAGATATTGCTGGTTTCAAGGAAAATGAACGCAGTGGAATATACAGATTAAAGACTGAAAGAATAACTCCCTTGTCCTTTAGTGATGGCACTGGATTCTGAAATAAAACCAAGCAGGTAGGAAGATCCTAAGTGGAGCTCTCCTGTAATAATGCAGTGCTTGAATACCAAATCACACATTCTTTAAACCCATTACAGGTCCTTCCCATTAACTTGTTTCTTGTTGGGCTGTGTTTTGGGGGGATTTGTTTGTTTGGTTGTTTTGCCCTTTTTTTTTTATGAAATCCAACTGGAAATGCACTTAGAATATATTTCTCTGAAGTAAGCACTTCTTTTTAATAAACCATCATCTCTCACCAGTCATAATTCCTTTTTCTCATACTCTTAGACAGCCCATGCAAATACTCACACACATTCTCTACTCTAAAATGCCAGAGAGGACAGCATCCATAATTTTCACTCATTAAGACTTTACTTAAACTGAAGTAGCAATGCAGTCATCCCAGGGAACATGATTGCTTAGAAAACTGGTCATAGTACTAAGTTCTCTTCTACTTGCCTAAATCAGGCGTGTAACAAAAAGAGGTACTGTCATTTCCATTAATCTAAGTTTCCTCACCACTACCTGCTGTATCCTTTTTAACTAAGGAGAGAATTTCCTTTTGTTGAGAACTGAAGCGAGCAGATGGACATAATATTCAATGACAATAATAGTGCTTTACATCTCTTTGACAATATAACAGCACTGGATATTAGTATAATTTACTCCCACTTTAAGTCTCCTTTTCACTGACAAAACAGCATGAAGAGATCTTCATGTAAGTGAAAATAAGTCCCCTGTGAATTCTAGGACAAAATTATGACGTAATGAATGCAAAACAGTGAACAAACCTTGGACGTGTCTGGAAAATATACAATTAAAATATCATTCTGACTTGAGGGCTTTCCGAGTATTGCAAAATAAATAGGGAATATCTATTTACTTCACACTTCGACAACAAATCATAATTTCTCTGATCTCTAGAGATGATAGCAGTGAGGCACATGATTAATACATTATGGTATATTAATCACACATTATGGTGTGTCTGTATTCTATTGCCTGTGCGGGACATGAACTGCCTGAGAGGATTTCAGTCTCTTGCAGTGGCTACTTAACACCTCTCTGACAGTACTGACTTCCATGGGGATCATTCTTGGAACAGCAACAGCAAAATTAAACCCTGTATCTTCTGAGATGTGACATCAAACAGCATTATTAGATCTTGGCACCTCTAGGATACTTCACGATGCAAAAGATCCCAGGCTATCACACACCTCCCTGCTATGTTCACACAGTCTAGAGTTACACAGATTTAGAAACAATGCTGCTGTCTGTGCTGCTTCAAAACCTAGGTAAGCCTGCAAGCTGTTCAGATAGGCCACTGATGTAGCAGAGCTGCTTTATAAAGCCAGACAAATGTCCAAAAGCTGCTGCTTTCATGCCCTCCAGTTCTCACACTATTCAGGAGGCAGGGAGGAGGGTGCACAAAGGAAGCCTTCCCCCTGCCCTGCAGAATCCATACTGGAGGGTGCAGTGGGATCTTTGCACTCTGGGATGCGTAGTCACCTGGGGCAGCCTAGAGATGAGGGATTTATTAAATTCCATTGCTAACAAGATTGTGTGGTACACACTCTCATGGGATAGGATTTTGCAAACCTCACCTCACAGGCATACCAGCATATGTTTTGCTAACTACTCCAAGGAGTAGCTTTATACAAATGAAGCAAGTTACACAAGCACCACACCTAATGCTTTTCCCACATAGATTTTACTAAGCATAAGGAAGTCACTTGAGGTTTAAGACAGTCATGCAAGGAGCCCTGATATATCCATCTTCTGTTCTAGAGCCCTTCCTTCTACTGCTTCTTAAAATTATGAGAAAGAATCCTCCACTCTGATGTGACATCTGGTCTACTTCTTCAGGCAAGCCCTTGCCTACTTACTGAAAACACCTGGCTAAACCACAGCTGCTCTTCTATGTTACCCTCTCTGTCTCGTGCCAATCTTCCCTCAAAAGTGAGAGCAAAAAGACAGCAAACTAGTATTCCCATCATGATGAAAATTTTAGGCTGATGAAGATGTAACCTAGGCATTCATAATTAGATTTCACAACCAGATAGAACTCATAAACTAGTTTTCTAACGTTTATCAACTGGTATTAATTAATGTAACAATCTAAGAATTAGCAAATGGTTTGAAAGCATCATGGCAGTAACCTTAAATCATAGATGGCAGGAAGGGAAACGTATGCCATGCTATATCACAAGAAAGGCAAACTACAGTACTAATGGTAACAAGCACATTCAGTTTTCAACAACTTCATTTGGTTTCATTTCCTTCTACAATTTCCTCCTAATTCCTCACCTGTCCATCCCACCTACTAAAAAACAGTTCTAGAAAGATATAGGTCTAGAAAGATATAGTTGTTCCCACCAATAAATACCTTTTGCATTTATAAAGGGGCCAGCTGAAGAACTTTAATTTGTCCATTTGCCATCTATTTTACATGGTATTTCTACCTCAGCCTATATTTTACAGAAATGTAACATTTTTAATGTACCAGAGTTTTAATCCACTAAAACTTAACAATTTCAAATATTGCTTTTTCAGTTTTAGTCACATGCAACATTAAGTCAGCACAAAATTCTTCACATTGCACTTTTAACAGGCTACTCAAACTATTCACAGTGAAACATTCTTAATTACGAGAATGAATCCTTGCTGTCATCACTGCACTTTAAAAATGTGACATCTAATTTAATTCTTTCCCATATTCTGTAGCAAAAAGGTTGCAGAATGTGAGCAATTATGGGCTAAGAAAGGGTGGTAAGGCAGTGGTAGTATAATGGGTAACCAAAGCAAGCTATTTAAATTACAGGGGATTCAGTGTCTTGGTGTCTAAGACAAATATTCTACCATTCAAATGATAAACCAGTTTAGTTTTCTGCATGTGTTCTACCAGTGTGTTTTATTAGCAGAAGTCCTCAAAAACCTCATACAATATTTGCAGGATTTATCTCAATCTCTTTCTTAGTGCTTCTTCCCCACAACTGGAAGGCCACCTAGTTTGAGTTTCTCATGGCTGATTTCTTTCTCCACTAATGTTCAGCAGCTATTGTTTTATTGCAATGTATTTACAAGAAACAGGCAATTTTTTTAAAGTGCCAAGAGCTTCAAGCTTTGTTTGTTTATAGCTCCTCTGTGCACTACTACATGTCTCTTGGATTCAACTGCCAATGTAAGGGATTAAGGGGCTAAGCGAGCTTGACTGGTGCAGGAATCTTTCAAATATGTTCCTCCAGCTCAACTCTTTCACTGGCAGTTTTTATTTAATGATAAGTGCCAAAAAAATAAAAAAAATCCCTCAGTGCAGCAGGAGTGACAAAACAATCACAGGCACAATTCAATATCCACTCACACCTCTGAAAAAAAAATAGTAAAATAAGAGTTGACAAAATTATAAAGCTCTTTGGCCTGTTGCCTTGCTTTTGCTGGGGTTTTTGTTTGGGTTTTTTTTTAAACACCCCAACTAATCTTCAGATTGTTAGAGAGGGCTGGAGCGTTTGCTGACCTATAGCCTGCCCCCAGGGCAATAATTATTCAATTAAGCTCTTGTAAGTGAAAATAACAATTTTTTAAAGCTATCCTAGGGAAATCTTGCATCAACATCCTTCAGTTACTGACTGACTTGTTTCAGAATACCTGAAACCTTTTCTTGGCTCCTGTTTGCCATATATCAGTGATGCTTCTGGTGTTTCATCTCTAGAAATGGAAATTGTTCCTTACATGTATTACAGACAGCTTTACATTTGTCTTTCTAGGGAGGGCTGAATTTTCAGTGCTGATGAAAAGAGTTATGTCATAATGTCAGCAACTGAATTCAAGGTTAGCCCCAAAAGCATCTCTGCTGATGCAACTCATTTCTGAGCAGTGCTGCTATTTTGTTCCTTCTTTCCTGGGCACAGAGATTAAAGTTGTAATAAAAACTATAATGGTTTTCTTTATGCATAAATGGAGATGGGTCCCCGTTGTTCTCACTCGTTTCTTAACTCCTGGTCCTCGAACTGAAGTACAGTTGTAGTCATTTAAACCTATGCAAATAAGTTTTTTAAACAATTAAAAAGATATTGCCTACATGTTACTTTTCAATAGCAAGATGAGGATAACAGCATTGATACTCATTCTCATATACATACTTTTCTTTGTTCACCAGATTTAATTATTTCAACTAGGAATTGGTAGGGGGGGTTGTGGTTTTTTGTTTGGGTTTTTTTTTTAATTATGAAAACTCCTACATTAAGATTTGGGGGGGTTTTATAAGACATATACAGATTTAAATTATTATTTGTTAAAAGATGCTGGTACATCACAGTGTAATTGTTAGAGCGGGAAGCAGAAAGAAAAGAATCACCGAAACAAGAATCATTTTGATCACACAGTTGAATGCCAATACAAATACTCATAATAGAATCTGTAGATGACATGGTGATGAAAGCCATATGGAAAGACTTTTTTTCTTGAGAAAATTGCACTGAAACAAGTACAGAGCAGAATTATAGACCAAGTAGCACTGAATACAGGTCCTACCAAGGGAATGATAGATTGAAGCCAAAAAAGGTGCAATTCTGACAAGGAAGTAGAGAATAAGTTGAAAGATCATCTGTATACTCTGTCATGATGCTAGTTGCAAACAAAAATAAATCCTAATTCAGTATCTGACAAAGAAAAATAAAATGTAAGGACAAGACAATATTACAGTCCATATGATTATACAGTACCTGGTAGTTTTAAAGAGAGCTGAGAAATTCGAGAGAAAGTTAAAAAATATTACAAACATCATTTCAAGGTTAGAAAAATGTGTCTTATTATTGGTAAACAAAGACCTGCTAACTTTAGCCTATCTAAAAGGAGTCTCTACAGTTATGTGATTCTACCATCTAAGTAGCTTCATGGAGAGAAAAAGAGTGAGCAGCAGTAGCAAGATGGAAAAACTCAGCTGTGAGGCAAATGTTCTTCACAGTGAGGGTGACTAACCACTGGAATTTCTGATTTCTTGATGTTCCAGGTCTTTCTGAAATATATACTGATTAAACAGTGTTCTTCTTACAGTTACACTAGAATGACATTTGTGACAGGCACAGGATAGTCATGACCTATGTCAAACCACGCACCTTATTGATAGAATGGCTCTTTGTATATTTTAAACTTATCAGAGTAAACATCCTATATGTTTTGTATTTAACATGGAAATAACCATAACTTAGTAAGTTATGCATCTACATCTCTTCCTTACTTTTGTCCAAAAATATATATATATATATATTCTTCACTCAGAATTATTCTCTCTTGGCATGAGGAAAGCTTGACAGCTCTTGGCATGAAAGAACATGAGATTAACACATGTGGGCTCAGTGTTCCTCATTTGAGGACACTGGCTTCATTTGTATGGAATACAAACATGTCACATTTCCTCAATATCTGAAACAGAACATTTATATTTATGAGGATATAAACTCATTTTCTCAAGTCTCCGATATTTGTTGAAAATTAATCATCCCCTTGTGAAACATATTCACTAGAATATTCATAGGAAGCAAACATAATGAATAATCATATTCAACTTTCATAATCAAAAGTTCCCAAAGCAATTTGCAGGAAATAACTATCATTATCCCCATTTATGGGCAGGTAAACTGAGGCATAATATTAACTTGCTCAACATCAGATAGCAGAAATGTGTTAGACTTCAGATTTTTGGCAAACCCCTGGAATTTCTGTTCCTCTAATGCATAAACATAGTCAAACAAACAAAAAAAAAGTTTTAATTTCAATCAATATTAATATGGTTTCTGTGATCTTCAGCAATATTTCCCTGAAGGGACTGATATTTCTCCACAGTGTTCAGAATGTCTACGTTCTTCAAGGCCTACCCATTTTGACTTTTCTGAACTACTACACTAAAAATCTCTGAAAACCTAAACCAGTTTTCCTGACTTCATTTGTAGCAATGCCGAGAAGACAAAAATACTATGTGGAGTCTCTCTCCAACAGTTTTTACCTTCATTCTGGTCTAAAGCTTTTATTGTTTATACAGTAAGATTTAATAAGGACACAGGACACGAGGTCACTGTAACCAGAGTTTGTTAATCTTTAAGCTATCATTAAGAAAAAAGAATATTTTATGAAGGGAAAGAATCCTCAGTTTAAAAAAAATAACTTTACAAATTCATAAGATACCATTTTTCTATTAACTATTACAATTTTAATTGAGGCTAAAGGATCCAATCTTTAATTGTGTATGGAAAAAAACCTGAAAAAAAACTTGATCATTTTTCACTGAGAGGGGGGCAGGTGGGAATCCAATTTGTTTTTAAGAAAAATGAGAACACTGAAATGGTAAAACATTGCACTGGTATTTTCTCTCCATTTATGGACCTCTACTTTGATGGAGTCAGTTCACAGCCCTACTTAACTAGAATAACTGTGTGTATATATATTTATTCTCACTTCTTACTGCTGAGTTTAATAGTTTCTTTAAGATGATACATGCCAATGTAAATATAGTTAACACAAAAAACCTATATTCACAAAATATTTATTAAATTTACTTCCCCACATAAAGAGTGGAAAATAAAATCTCCATGCTTTGTTCAGTGATTTTAATGTGAAAGTACTGGTGAAGTCATCCACATATTCTCAGCGTAATACATTAAGCCAGCATGTGTGGGTGTCAAATAATTGTAGACAATTTAGTGACTGAATTCCTTTAGGGTTTTAAAGTCCTACAATATTTTTGCTTGGATACCTCTTTTCCGGGTCATTAAGACACAGTTGTCAAAAGAATAGATGAAACAAGCTTTTAATGTTTTATTGCTGAATAAGAGTTTGAAGGAGTTTCTCTACCTCAGTATCCAGGGTTTACAACTGTAAACCTGTATTTTATCACACACACAGCAGACTCCTTCAGGGGTGTGTGTAAGAGTGAAGTTCATTTTAAAGAAAACAATGCAGAGTTTTCTGGGTCTTGATCACAAGTCTTACATGACTGTATTATCTGACATGATCCCCTTCATTAATGCACACACTAGTTCCTCCACACCAGCCAGCAGGAACTGCTCATTGCCTAAGCTGACTCGCAAGCAGTCCTTAGGAAGCTGCTCTAACTGCACACATGGAGTAAACCACACTGTGCTGTTACTCATGGTTATGCTGCTCTGAGGCCAAATCCAGTCAACATACACAAAGCATGGAGAAACATGATCAGCAAGGGATGCAAACAGCAGTAAAGAAGGGTTTCTATAGGTACAGTGTCAGCAAAAGGAAAACTAAGGAAAAGATGGCCCTGCTGCTCATTGAGGTGAAGGATGCAGTGGTAAGGGGTACAGGAAGGACTCAATGAGGATTAATGCCTCAGTCTTAAATGGTAAGGTCTGCTCACAGGCCTCCTGAGTGGCAGACTCTGGGGAAGCAAAATACTCCACATAACAGAGGAAGACTGAGTTACATTTAAACAAACTGGATATACAAGCAATGAGATGGGATACACCTGAGGCCTCAAGAACAAGACAGACATTTTCAAACCAGACTAAGTCCAGTGGAGAGCTACCAACATAGCCAAGGGCTGCTGCACATGACGTACAAGTAGAAACTGAGAGTTGTTTTTTTTCAACCTGGAGAAGACAGACAAAGTTCAGTGGGAAGGGAACAGGAAGGGGATCTACTGCTCCCTAGAACTGCCTACTAGGAGGTACTAGAGAGGACAGAGCAAGACTGAAGTGAGTGGAAAAGGAGAATCTCTACCCTTGGAGATATTCCAAGCTCAAGTGTGCAAGGTTATGAGAAACCTGATCCATCTTACAAACAACATAATCATAATTTGTTGTTTTTAATCATCAACACAATTATAATTTCAAGGTCAACATATAACATCAACACAACTATATTCTGGGGATTGTAATCATCAATATAACTGTAATTTCAACATCAGCATATAACATAACATCAACATAATTATAATTGGTTGCCTGTAGTCTAGTTTTTTTCTCCATATGACTGTTGCTATTAATATTTTGAAAGAAGTAATTTTTAGTGCTCTTCCTACTTTGCATAAAATTTAAAGGTTGCAGGTCATATTCTAACTCTGCCATTCACTTAAGCTTATTCCCTGAACTCCTCGCCTTTAAGGACACACATGCACGTTCAAGCTATACTGACCTTATTTGGTTGAGGAAAAATGAGGGGGGAAATTGAGAAGGCAGGGAAGATGGCAACGAAAGACTTCCAGAAAAATCAAATAATGGAAATGAATGCAATTTCAAAATGTGTCATACTAACCAAACTGCTGCAAAATTTCCCATGCTGTAATATTCTGCACATTAGAGTAAGTATCCACAAGCCTGGGGGAAAGTCTCATGGGCTTAAGCCAGTGCAGATGAAGTGGAAATATAGAAACACCTCAATGGAGGAAACAGTCTGGAAAGCTGAGAGAGAAGTGAATCAGCCTACTGTGAATTTACTGTGTGATTGTGAGGCAAGTAAAAGGTTAGGAGAATCTTGTGTGGCTTAGATTGGAAAACTAAGTCAAGGTGCTGAGAACAACTTCTCTGTACTTCTGGGAGTTATGCATCAATTTTTGACAGTTCAGTACAGAAAGACAGGTGCATTTGACAGACGTACTTTTTCTGCAAGACTGAAGAGAATTGCAGACAATTGCGATAAAACACTTATTTTATCCTATAAAAATGATCAGAAGACTTTGTTGAAACCCTAGCAACACACAGATAGCTGAAAGATAGCACTAAACCATTCAAACAGCTGAAAGGGGGAAAACAGATGAAATGCTATTCTTGCTTTCATCTGATGTTGCACTGAAGCAAAATATGATCAATTTGTACAAACCCTTCCTTGCCCCTTACTTCATTCACTGTGCAGGGGTTGCTGTTACTGCTGTACACTCCAGTGCAGGGGCAGGGGGACAGGACAGGACATGGACATCACCCCAGTGACTCACAGAGTTGGGTTTGCCTTAGGGTTTTTTCACTAATTACATGGAACTAGCTAAGGCTCTAAATCCAGCTAGCTGGCTGCACTTCCCAGTAGAATCAGCCCATAAACTGCCTGTAAGAGCTCAATGCCTTACTTTTTTCAGCCATTCCTCACTTTATCCTCCAGGAAAATGGACTCCGGAGTTTTTCTGCTCTGCAAATGTCAGTGAACAGTGAGAAGCAACAGAGTATAGAAGAAGAAAGTCTATCAGAATACACCTGACATCATTTGAGGAGGTAGGTGCTATAGTATATAATAAGCAGTAAGAATGACCATAGACTGTCAATTCTAATGGGTTCTGCTGAGCATACAAAGCAAGAAGTGCTGGGGTATTAAGAATATTTGGTTTGAATAATATGAAGAATCAGATTGTGGGATTAATTAGACTACAGAACAAATATCCTTCCTAAGGAAGAGGTAGAATTTCTATCACTTGAAACATCATGACAAGACTGAAAGAAACTAAGGGGAATCCACAGCAGAATAATCACCTCATGACTTGATAAAGTGGTATAGTAGACATAGAGTAGGTATAGTCCAACTTGAAGTTGTCAAAAAATGAAATTTGCGTATTGAAAGGACTGTCTAGTTCTATATCCAGCGGTTGGCCAAGAGAATACACAATTTCTGTGACATGAAAAGGAACAGTCACTGCAACAAGATATTGGAGCTGAAGACGCATCAGTGGACAAGAGCATGGTATCTTGCTAAATCTCTAATGCATTGGAGGGACTCACAAAAGCACTGTATAATGCCTTCCAACTAGCTGCCAGGTGGAGGTGGGAATCTTCTCCCACTTCCCTCCAGCAAAAAGCCTAATTAGTCTATACCTTTTTATTAGTTGCAAATACATTCCCTGCCTTGAAAAATGGCAGCAAAAGGTATCTACTTCTGTGCACAGTGTGGATAAGTTGGCATTGAGCCGGGTCTCTTTCTGTGAATTTCTGAACAAAGGTAAAAAAAAAAAAAAAGTACTACAGATTTCTTCTGCTATACTTCCCAAACATTGATCTGCTGGGTTTTCTGTCTAAATATACCCCACCCTTGTTTAACCTGAAGCCTATTTCCTTGCATCTTTTTATTAAATATTTTATTAAATATCCTTTCTCTTTGCTCTTTTAAGCCTCAAAATCCACCTCTGCAATGCAGCATCTTCTTTACTAAACACAATTATCATATTCAGCTCCTCTGAAGCTGAACCCCTTAAAACCCCACCATCTAAACCCAAAATTTTTAACCTGTTTGCCATGACAAACCCTTCTTTTACATTTTCAAATATTTTATGTTCAATGTAGCCCAACTGTTTCAAGAAGCCTATAAACTGTGGCTTATAAATATTGTGCAATTTTGAAGACACATGCCTTATTCAAAGAAAACCTTGCAAATCTTATCATTGCTTACCACTTATATTACAGTCATGCTTTAAGATTTGAAGCAAGTGAGATCATACGGAAACATTACAGATGCAACAAGAATATTCTTATATTCTCACCATTGTTCTTGAACAGATCTCAGTGCAATTATGCTCTTAATCAAACCTCGATTATGACCCAAGCTTCTTTCAAGCTTCTGATTATTCTGACATCTAACTAATAACGTCCTACAAATTCAAAAAGGTATCACACATGATATCTGCTGACCTTTCTATCAAAGGAAAGGGTCATTGATTTTTCTGCAGAGAGTGGAAAAGGAAGGAAGTACTTGGAACAGCTTTCCATAAACTTGGTTTTGCTACCAAAGAAATTTATTCTTACTGGAAAAGAATTTCAGTTATTAACTCAAAACTTATGTGCATAACAAACTATGATTCAGATGAGGACAATTTGTAGAAAACAGCATACTTGTCACACTGATGCACTTAGTAAATGCAAGCCTCCTGTATATGTGTACAGTATTGTCGAAGAGACGAATTGCTAAACAAATTACTGCGTTTCACTACCCAGCAGGGTAATAACCATAGCAACACCTCACAGAAGAGGAAGAAGGTTGAGAAATTGTAACTAGGGGATTAGATATTTGTAGACTCCATTTTGAAGAAAAAATATTTATTTAATTAAATGTTTACTTAATTTTGGAGAAAAAAATAAAAAAGAGTTTTGTGAGTCTACAATAGGTTAGAAAATTTATATAGAAGGGTGTATAACCTTGCTTCAGTTATACAATATTGCTGATGTATTTTACAGCATTTTACTAAAAAAAGAATAAAAGTGAGGTACATCTACACAACAGGTAGCTGTATAGATATTAATCAAGTATATAAAAGGATGAAGTGAATATAGGAAGGTTAGATTATTCAGTTTCCAATATGTATCTTCTTCTGGGGCTCATCATCACATAACATGCACATTCACTAATATGGTTATGAGTACAGTCTAGCTTATTTTATATTTATTGGCTTGGAAGTCAGTTATGCCCTTTAAAATTCAGTCAATAAGCTGCTGGCCAATTTAAAATGTAAGTTCAGAATCACATGGACAGACTGCAAAAGTCGAGGAGTTGAGGTTTGTCTACATTTTAGGAATACCTAAAAGTTTGCATATCTACCTAAAATTCTTCAGATATTGACTGAGAAGCCTTCCTGAATATTTCATTCCAAAGGCTTTTTGAGATATGCCAGTTCTTCCAATTCCAGTTTAACTTCTGAAGACAAAGATGTGACAAAGCTGAATAAACTGTATTTGGATTGTGATACCCAGAAATAGAAAGTTGGAAGGGATCTCCAGAGGTCTCTAGTCCAAATCCCCATGCAAAGCAAGTGCAGTTAAAGCAGGTTGTCAAAGGCTGTGTCCAGTCAAGTCTTGAACAACTCCAGGAATGGACACTCTCTCTAGAGAGCAGACAGATTCAAGAGCTCTTTCAGAAAAGCAGAAACACCTAACAAAGGCTTGTTCAACAGCAAAGTATCATAACAATCTAACTCAACTAATATTCAAAGTATGGGATAATGATCCCAGCAAAACAACACTTCTTCAAATCCTGTACAACATTCAATGAAAGCATCAGCATTTCAGTTTGCATCACGAGTTCACTTTGGAAGCAAGTCTCCTAACTGCTCGTACATCCTCTGTTCACATAGCAGAGCAGTTCTGAACTTCAAGGACTACATTGCATCCAGGTGAGATCCCAGTAAAAGACATGCTACGTGACAGCACTCTGCCTAGTTCACTTGCTCACGGGCATGAAGACCATGGTACCAGACTAAAACTAGCCTGAAGTAAAACCCCAGAAATAATTATAGTGTGAATTTCAGGCCCTCAGTACCAATTGGTTTTCCCTGGAGATTAGCTCTTGGTCCTCACTACTGTCTGACCTCCCTTCTTTATCTGCCTTCACTAGAATAATGTGTCAGATCTGTTATGTTGGTTGGCAATTTGTGAAGCTTTGGAGGTGCAGTTTATCTTGCTGCTTAAGAACAATTAATATGTGTGACTACAATGTCCTAAAATGTTGCAAGTTACTTTCTACTCATTTTACAAATTAAATATAGTTACTTTTGGTCTGGTTTTCTTTTAAGAAGGGTAGCTGGGGCCAATTTCACTGTGTTATTAAGGGTATCCAAGTTAAAGTAGATGGCACCACAGTATTTTTGGCATTTGCATTTTTAAGGCAGAGTATGTGCAAAGTTGCTTATTCTTTGAAACTAGAATGAGTTAGTATATGTCAAAAGAGGGATTCAGTGCAGAGTACACTGCACATTTACCTTAATGCATCTTGATAAATCTGTCCTTGCCACAAACAAGTATAAGAAATACAGTTGTTCTTGTGACTACTATACTTGTATTTCAAAGCACTAAAATCAAACTATGTTAGAGAAAGCACAAAGCAATGTAGCAGCAGCAGACAAAAGTATCAGAGCATTTACCAAAAGGTGTTATTAACTTATTATTTGACACAGATGGTTTCTTAATATTTTATGCTTATAAAGCTACTCTAGATTGGTGCATTTCCATTAGAGCTGATCTTCCCAGTTATGCTCAGTGATCATTTTCAGATGCTTATAATCTTGTTCACTATGAAAAGTATAGCAGGCATCTAAAATATGCATAAAATCCATTTTTGCCCTGTTTTTTGATGCACATAGCACTTTAGCACAAAACAGAAAATTTATTGATCTTAAGATTATCCAGTACATTGTGCACAGAAAAACATTACATGCTAGATATCACTGTGGAATTAAAAGAAAAGATTTATTTCAATTTCTTAGTGCAGAGGAAAAAAGGGGGGAAAATTGCACGCCACTCCTCCCTCTCCCTATGTGAAATAATAAAACCTATGAAGTCCTTGGCATATCTAGAAAACTCATTGAGTTTGCTAATTTTATTTACTATATTCAAGTATAGAAAAAGGAATGTCTGACAGTCCTTTCTGGAAGTCTCCACCATTGAAGTAACTAGATAATCCTTTGCAGATGCAGGCGAGAAATAGAAGAAGGAAGAACAAATAGGCAATCTCCATCAGAGAACTTTCTGAATTATATTTCATGTGACAAAAACATTTAATATGTAGTTCACAGAAAGCACTGGAAAAAAAACCCTTATACTACTATGACATAAATCTTCAGCTTTTACAAACATCTACTGTGTTCTCCTAAAATGAAAAAACTACAAGTAATGGTCGAGATTGGTACGTTCTCAGCAGCCTTTCAGTAGTAATTTTGTCAACTTATTTACCCATCTAATTTAACATTCTCTTACAAAAACTTCAATGGGAAAAGGAATGGAATTGTTCCGAGACATGAAAATTTAAATTATGCGCTTATAAATGGCAAATCAGCGTGTATAACCCTTTGTTAGCAAGATACTGAAATGAAAGGCTTCTTAAAGTGAAAACATCAGCCCCGCATTTTGCATCCAGACTTCTCAGAAAAAGTTTCTCTCTAACATATGATATTAGCTTCTATTAGATAATTTTATGTTAGGTCATGGGTAGCAGTAAACCACACAAAAATATCTTTAAAAAGCAAAACAAATGAAAAAATAAAACCGTCCACCTTTAAAACATGTGTAGATCAACAATATAATTCTCAGTCATACTCACTCACTGTTTTTTCTCATAGAAGTGGATATTGTGTTAATATTTTCCCTTCATCCTCCTTTTGCAGTTTGCTCTATGATATAAAGCCAGCTCCATAGTGCCCTCAGAAGACTCATGTCCCACAGCCAAAGAGGGAAAACACTCTCAAATGAAACATTTAAAGCTGCTAAGAATGAAAAAAAATAATCTCCCAAGAGAAACACCATATAAAACTTCTATATACTTTTAGTTTGACGATACAAACTGATCACAGTATTTATCCTGTCACATCACACGCATTGCCTAAATTCGCCTGTAGAATTCATCCCTCCTGAACCCTTTTCCACCTCTTCAGAAATCGCTTAGCTCACACATTTCCCTGAAGCCCAAACAGGTCTCCAGTTGCCTGTGACACAGGAAATTAGTTCCTCAGTATCGTCCTACTGCAGTGACAGTAACCCTTCTGCTATTTACCCACAAGAGTCACCACGAGGTAACAGCTGACAATCACATTGAAAGGAACAAGGGAATATGACTAAATAAAATTAAAGGCTTCATGAAAGCAGAACTCAATATGCTTTGAATAAACTTAAAGAATTTCCAGACCTACAACAGGCAGATCTCCAACGGACAAATTTTACAGTTAGACAGAAAAATGTAATAATGAAGAACCAGGATTTCCTTTACTAAAATGGACAATTAAAGAAGGATTATCTGAGTGTGCAGGTGAAACAGAAGACTGTCAAAATGTCACTTCCCTAAACCACAAATTGTTGGGTTTTTTTACTTTAAAGGGCAGAAATTAAATATATTTAACTACCAAGGACAAGTAGAAAAGAATAGCA